>CM061033.1:42483219-43718219 GCA_030763125.1 Hippophae gyantsensis
GTTTCGCATCGGGTATCCGTCCCATGCCGCGGAGAGAGTTCTTAGAAGAGCTCTATCATGTGTCTCTCTTAATCGTTTCTCATAAATAATATACAACCATAAATGGACACATAAATAAACAAGATGTGTACGATTATATTAGTAATTATAATCATGTACTAATTTCGTATACTAATTATTGTTTATGAATAAGTAGTAATTTTTTTACGATTTAATCACACGTTTTTTTATTTTTTAATATTTATTCAAAAATATATTTAATTTTAAAAAATTAAACGTTAATTTAATTCTTACTTTATTATAGTATTTAAAATAATGATATTAATTTTTATTTTTTAACAATTTAGCAAATTTTTTAAGTAAAATAAATAAATATAAAATATGAATAAATAAATTTAATCTAATTATACAAAAATATTATGTGTTTCATTATTAGAATTATATTTTTTATGTAATTATATGTATATAAAATAATATCAATAATATATTTTCAGTTTCTGTAATTTAGATATTGTAATAACACTCCCCACTCCACGTCTTATTCATTTCGGTTAATTTTGAGAAAAAATTATCAGATTATTATGATTAATTACAATTTTAATTATTCATAATTAAAATAACAAACTTTATAGACCGCTGTTTCAATGGTTTAATCTCCAGTCCATTCTTTAGAATGTGGGTTTTTTTGTTTTCATGTTTTGATCTCAACTTATTGGTTATGGTGTTCTCCAATGAACAAATGTTTATGTATTTTATGGTTCTTAAATATGTAAAAATTTGAAGAAATTCAAGTAATTATGATTAGCAGTAGAGATACTAATAATATTAAAAAGTTCATAATGAATTAAGGATACTCTTAATAAAATTATCATTCTTTCCATGTGATTTATATTTATTAATTGTTGATTATGTATTGATAAGTTTCATTTGCATGAAAAATACAATAATTACTTGAATTAATGAAATACCTACATTTCTATCGATAAAAGAAAAACATGAAAAATCATAGAGAGAGAGAAACTTGCAGGTGGATCCTGCCTAAAATATATGAATAATCTATAATGCACCTAAAAATACAAGGATTTTCCAAGATCAAATACACCCGATATTTGAAGGATATTCAAATAATCTAATGTAAATACATTCTTCTCAGTTATATATATATATATATATTAGTAAAGTATTGGCTGACCTATGAAATTCTTGGTAATTTGACTTTTCCCATCTTGTTATTTTTCATCAAAACAAGATAAAATATCCAAGCAGCTACCAACTTCTGATGGATTGAGTCCACTTGGGTTGGGCCTCTTGTTTTTTGTACATTATTAGCACAAAAGTCAGCTAAAATTTGGAAAATTAAATGAAAGAGAGAGAGAGAGAGACGAAAATTTTATGATAGAAACAGCAACAATAAAAGATGATTACAGTGTTGCCTGTCATGCACATCCACCAAGCTTCACAAAAACATTGATCCACAATTTAGAAGCAAGTTTAATGTGGCTCACTCTTTTCTTGCTTCTCCTCTCCTATATCCTCTCGTATCTTTCAGGCCCTACCTTGTAGAAAGAGGTGAATGATTGCAATTCGAGTTCATTATGAGGAAGCGGTGGGCTTTACCCTAACCCTCTCTCATTCTGTATTTTTTTTCCTTCTTTCTGCCTTTTCAATCTTTTCTCCATCATTATCACGTTCTCCCTCTCTTTTCGATTTCCCTTTTCCTCTAGCTTTTTTCACCCTCCTTTTCTTTCATTGGTTTCTTTACCTTCAACCTGATGCATACATGCCAAACCAAACTCACATTATTTATCCTTCCTTTTTTATGGGTTCCCATGGTTTCACGTGTTCAAACCTAAAAGAATAATTTACCAATCTTAAAAAAAAATAGAGAGAGAGACACACACAGAGAGAGAACAAAAATACCAATCTTACCTTTTGACTAATCATTACCATTACGAAAAAGGAAACATAAGCAAAGCAATGTTCAAAGAAAGTAATTACTTGAAGAAAAAAAAATTGGCCCTTCAAACAAAAATCATTTACTCTTGTATATGTAGCTTATGGTCCTTATGGATTAACAAATTACATGTGAATTCATAATACATCAAAGCATCGGATGCAGGGATGATCAATAAGCCTGGCCGCAAGACTACCTTGCTCTGGAATGAGAGAACATGACAATCTGTTCCAAAAATGGAACGTCATTGATTTATCAAGAATCTTCTTGACCATGGCATCTTGATGAATCTTTTCAGTCTCTGATTTTGGTGCAGTAAAGTATCTGTTTACAGCTCAACCAGTTGGGGTTTAGGCATAAATTAGAGAACAATTCAGGGGTACAAATATAATCTACTAAAACGAAAGAGAAGCATTTTTAGTTGGACTTTTTAAACAATGTTTTGAAATTCATGATGTTAAATCCTTTTAAAACATATAATTCAGTCTTAGAACTTTTAAAACGTTATCTTTAAACTTTTAAATCGTATAATGTCATTCCAAAGTTTTTAAAACTTCACACCTAAGTCCCAAAATTTTGAATCACAAATATTCTCTTTGTGTGAAGTTTTAAAAATTTAGGAGTAAATCATGTGATTTAAAAATCTATAGACTTATCACTTATGTATGAAATTTTAAAAATATAAGTACTAAATCTTTTGTTTTAAAAGTTTAAAGACCTATGCGTGAAGATTACTAATTAGTTAAACCTTCCAAAAAAAATTTTTTTTGCCTTCTAGAGAATAGTTGTGAGAAAAAAAAAACACAGAATAATTGATGCAATTAAAGGAATTTCTCAGTTAGCCTTCTAGAGAGATCTAACTATAGCTAATAGGACTGAAAGAAGATCATTTAATTATGACCTACATTACGTTACATCTTTATTAAGCATTAGGCAGTAGGCAGTACTCAAAGAGTAATACATAGTCATATTTATCTATGCACTTGAAATATCTATTTGAGTCCATTTTATGAGGATCGATGAAATCAGATTATTCAATGTCATGCAAATAGAAAAACAAGTCTGAAGATTACAAAAATGACTTTGATTCCTAATACTACTGTAAAAGATCAGACAAATATACACGAGCAGCATGAAGGGTCACAAGGAGTGTAAGATGGATTAAGGGGCCTAATCAACTTCAAGAGGAGGCCCAAAGCTTCAGAACGGAAAGAGATACATAGTAACAAAACCATTCATGACATTTGTAGGAAAATCAATAAAGAATTATGAATGAATCCGTTGAACAAAAAATAAAACATAATAGAAATGGTTTGACTGTAAAAATGTTCTGATTTTTAGGGTTTGACTCTAATTTAAACCAAATGTTTATAATTTTCGTTCCAAAGCAAAAATTTTCAGCTTAGAATTATGTTAGTTGAGTTTGGTTCTATATTAAAAAAAGAAGTTGGATGAATGATAGAACTATTCATCACATTTGATAAAAATGGCTGGACTGTGAAATGTTTAAGTGAGTTTTAGGGTTTGACTCTAATTTAAACCAAATACTTAAAATTTTTGTTTCAGAGAAAATTTTTATTTTATTTTAGAATTAAGTTAGTTGAATTTGGGGATTAGCAAATCCAGATGTATATGAAACCAATTGGTTAAAAAAAACAAAGGTCAACTTGCAAGAGGGAAATAAAAAAGATACCAACACTTTGGCAAGGGTCGTTTTTAATGCATCAATTAACAGAGTTATTCTATGTATCTCAAGAAGAAGAAAAAAGTCATTCTTTATTGTTTTTATCCAGAACATAAGACTCTTTGGGTGTTCCAGGACCCCAAATGAGAACTTTAACAATTTGGGACCCCTTGCGGGTTTTTCAAGTGTCTTAAAAATGCTCTCCGTTCACCAACCTAAAGGTGTACCAAAGCATCAAAATTTTCATTTTTGATCCTAAAACAAGAATAATAACCAAAAGGGTCCTATGTAGATAAAACATGTTCTTTTATCCTTAAAGATGCGAAAGATATTAAAAAGAACTATTAATAAATTACCTTGTGATGTCTTGTGAACCAATAGGAAAGAATTCAAAAGAAGGACGCAGTTTCAACTCCACCTTTCTGACAGAGATGCTCTTGGTGCTTAAAAATCTTTTTGCAACTCTACTCAATAGATCAGCTCCATTCCATCTCAATTTGGTATCATCATATGTCATGTAGAACTCTTTTAAGCATTCCATTATGAAGGGGCTGCATCGAAAGTTAAATGAACAACAAATTTTGGCAAGCGTAAAATGTCAAACTCATGTTTCCCTCAATTTATTATATGGAATATATATATATATATATACATACATATATATATAATGGGCAGTCATTAAAATTGGGCAGCAAAAAGAGGGGGGAGATAGGGAAGCAATGCATGGATACTAGATTCATATTAACCCAGTGTCACATCAGTAAAACTGAGCCAGAAAACAAGGAGATGGGCAAGGGAATGAAAGAGGAAAAAGAGTCAAATCAAACGAAAACTTGAAGCTTGATTAAGTGTATTTAACCCAGATTAGCAATATTATTTGCTCACTACCTGTGCCTTCTAAATGTCATCACAGCACCATTCAAAGAAGTTCCTGTAAGTTTATCCTCCAAACCAACAGAATTGTCAAGCAACACTAATGGTCTCAAAACAATTATGTCAGAATCAAGATATAGTCCACCATATCTGGAAAGCAACCAAGAGAAAGGAAAAATAATATTTAGGTTAGATTTACGTCTTAATAATGCAGAATTATGGTAGAAGTTACTCAAAGTTCATAATGCTTCTACTAAACAAATACTAGACTACCAAATATCATAAACAGAAAGATAATAAAGGAATTGAAATATCAGAAATGATACAGAAAATTCATTCACTTTTAGTGTATAAGTAAGGCAGGGGAATAACAAAGGTGCAGAATTAGGGTCTCAGAAATTTGATGGATTCATTTTTAGGAAAAGGAGCAAAAATGTTTTCGTTGTCAATAGCGTATGAATGAAATAAAGTAACTGACAAAAAAGATGAATTCAAAAGCTAGGTGCCTTTTACCATGTCTGCCAATCCATATATATCATGCAATACAGAGCCACAAAATTGAGCATCTGCTTAATAGAAAACAAGAATGTTGATCAAGCATGCAGACTTGTTAAAGCACCCATTTTTCAATGAAGTATCTGCGCCTATGTTAGAACAATGTAAGTATAATTATCTAGTTATGAATTAGTTTATTCAATTATTAGCTTTATCATTTATTTGAGGTAGGAACTATCCCATATAGGAGCTTATTATCTACTTTTATTTATTTTCTCATTGACATTTAGCTCAAGCTAGTTTAGCTTATCTCTTTGATTGTATAAAAGAGTTGGAATAAGAGAATAAGGAACAGGTTTACTATTCATCTGGTTATTTTGTTAGGAGGCTTGAGTTATCCTCGAACTAAACCCACTAACTAATTTTTCTATTAATCAAAATGCGTAAACCAAAAAGGACATTTCAAGAACCTGTTTCATGTCCGATTACTCAATCCGTTTTGTTGGCAGACACAAAGGTGGTCTCAGAGCAGGGCATCGCGGAAAACAGGGTTGCTATTTTGGACAGGATATTATAGAACATGTATTGAAGACTGGTAAAGTTGCTTAACCTTGCAACCCAGTGCTAAAGAAATTGTTTCTAATGGAGTTCACATGATAGAGAAGCTTTGACCATTTGAAGACAAGGATGACCCAAGCTCCAATATTTAGCCCTTCCAAATTTCATAAAAAACTATCATTGTATAGTGTCATGTCAATGGGCATGAAATTAGTGGGGGGTACTGATGCAGGATGAACAACCTTAGCCTTTTTCGGCGAAGCATTACATAGTAAGCACTTACTTTTGTCTACATATGAAAAAAATATCAGCTAAACTAGCTAGAGATAAACATCAACAAGAAGCAACAAATAAAAAAATAAAAAAAAGAAGATAATGCTAATAGTAATCAAATAAACTAAATTAAAACTAGATGATTATCCATAACATGTTAGTTCAAATTGTTAAGCATCTACAATATAATGGTCAAGTAGTTATGATATTGCAACTACTGAATATTTGCTTAGAGAATGTTCAGTAATAGTGAAATCCAATAAAGCAATTATCTATTTGAACATTAATGCTCCACATTGGGATGTCAAACAAACTAAAAAAAAAAACTTACTTGTACAGAACAGCAAGACGAACAAGCTCGCTGTAGTGAGTAGCATAGTACTTGGTCTTTCTCCATTCATACCAGGCAGATGTAAATACATGAGTTGGTGTATCCTTCAGCAATTCATCAAGATTTGGCATGACAACAGCAACTTTGTAACTGCAGAGGAAAGAGTGGGGGGAATGTAAAAAAAACACAACTTTTAACAATTAAAGGCGTCAAAAAATTGAAAGTTTTGTAGGCATACCCATCCTTCACAAAGCTCTCTTTAAAGAAATCAAGATCAATGGTCTCGGAGAATATTACCACACATGCATTTGGATGATGTTTAAATAAACTCTCCAGTCCCCTCTGATACCGAACACTATACATCCAAGGTGGAGAATTCCACACCATGTATACCTTTAAATCACACTTACCCTGCTTGAAAAACTCTTCCATAAAATCTGAGAAGGATAGAAAGGGATCCAAACCAGGATAATAACCCCATCTCTTGCCATCAGCATACATATGAACTGTAACCTCAGACTCACTACGAGTTTTAGAATCCACATTTCCACTTGCACTTTCGTCCAAAGTCCTGCGCTTAGCTCTCTCAATTGCGCTCTCTAATTCAGTGCCTCTCTGAAACCCATTTAGGTCATCATTTTTATCAAATTTAGATTCATGAGTAGTCTCAGAAATACTGGGCGGCTTCTTAACAAGAAATGGGACTCGCTTAAACTCGTTCGACAGAGCCTTCTGAACCAATCTATCACCTTTGGTGAGAGTAGTGACCCCAATGCCATCAGGGTCTTGCAACATGGGATTGTTCAATGGATTCAAAATCTCCAAATTAGACTTGAACATCCGATCCCTCCTCAAGAAATCACCTTTCTTATCAAACCAATCCCCCCAACCTTGTCTAAGAGGTGAAACTTTTCGACCCGTCTTCAACAACAATGCATCCTCAATATCCACAACCTCGCTGATCTTAATCCGAACCTCCTCATCCACAGGAACATCATCCGATCCAAACGCGGCCTTAGTCCGATCCAGAGCACCCAATCCCACGTTAAACCCTACGTAATCTTTATCATCCCATTCCTCAATCGACCCTCGTTTGAATGCCTTTCGAATCGCCCCAGTGACATGGTCGTAGAAAAAAATGGAGGACACTCCAGGCTGCCGCCGATTATCTTCATCGTACTCTGGTTGTTGTCGCTCATCGTCTTCGTCCGACTCGTTGTTTTTAAAGGTGTCCTCGACGTCGTCGAGCTCATCGATCTTGTCCTCGGTAGCGGAAATGGATGTGGAGGACGAGATGTTGTCGTCTAGATCTTCGTCGGATATGAGAGGATTAGTGAGTGAAACGGTGTCGTATCTAGTGGAGTGATATCGGTATTGGCGATGATTGAGGAGAGAATGAGAGTGAGATAGACGAGAGTAGAGAAGAGAAACGGAGAGAAGAAGAAGAAGCGACGAAACAACGGCGCACAAATAGACGCCGTAACGTGGTCGTCGGCGAGGCCTGCTGCTCAGACTGAGACTTCTCAGCATCTGTAGGTTACTCCGTTTGGAACAGTGACACTGGGTATGGGAAACAGTACAGTGACATAGTTTTCCGAGTTGAGTAACAGCCACTCGGATTCATTATAGCGATACAACACGTCATGTGTAGGTCAAAATTCGAAAACACACAAAGTAAAGTTTGAAAAACTTTGACATATTCATACAAAAATTATATTAATATAATTAATATAATAGTTAATTATAAATTTAAAAATTATATTTTATTATTTTAATTAATAACTTTTTTATACATGAGTTATAATTATATTTTAAATTTTAATTTAATATCGTATGCGTCAGTTTTACCAGTTATTAATTTATTTTAAAAAATTAAGATATTAGTAAAACTATAAATTTTAAAAAACGTATATTTAAATCAACTTACAAGTTTGAGTACTTTAGTGTGACAATTTTATCTTTATTATTTTTAACAAAAATTTCTTTTTTATAAAAATACAATCTAGAGTTAACAAAAATTATTAACATGTTATATATTTCTTATAAATTGATATTTAAATTTTTTTAACTTTGTTAAAAATTTAAATAGTGTTAGAAACATAATGGTAGAGTCTAAGATCCAAACACATAAAAATTAGACTCAGTTTTGATATCATGTTAGAAACTTAGACCTAACTCAATTCAATAAGATTTTATTAAGTTAAGGGTTATCCAAACTTATAATCAACATTATTGTTTTATTCTTAGTCGATGTGTGACAAAAATACTTAACAAATGGAATAAAAAAAATTAAAATATATATCGTATTTTAAATTAATATAAAAATAATCATACAATAAAAATTTAGAATATATTTATCTCTTTCTCTAACAAGAAAAATGCTTACTTTGTAAGAATATAATTATGTTTAAAAATTAAAATTTATAAAAAATGATAAATATGTTAAATATAATAAATTAAAATGTATTTATAATATAAATACATCTATACGATTTTCATTGATTTTATAAAATAAAATTTTTTAATCGACTGTATCTGTTTTCTCTATTTCATTTTTAACACTAAAGATGAACCACCTTAAAATAAAAATATGTTTGATTTAAAATTGCTACGCGATTTCTGAAAAAAAAAGTCCATTCCTAATATACACAATGAATTTGGCAAACAATAAAATTATAACTGCTTTTTTTTTTAATAAATAGTACGCATGGGATCCGTTTTGATCATAGTTTTAGGCTTACAAACATACACAATTAGGTCCCTAATTATTGGAACCTATATAAGATCTTGTTTATCATTGCTTCTTCACCCTCACTTTTCACCTGCACAAAGAACTGCACATTTATTTAGAACTAAGGAGAGTTAATGATATTTAGAAGTTACTAAAATTCATAAAAACACAATGTCGATATTATTATGTTTTTCTTTCTTCACTTTCAAGATCTCTTTTTTATCTCTTGATCCGTTCCCTTTCGAAGCTATTCGAGTTGATATTAAAATATTTAAATGTTTTTTTTTTGTATTTAGCCTATAGAAATATTATTGGCTTGCTACTCTAATATTATGACAAATTTATAAGGGATATAATAAATGATTTTAAAATATTACACAATTTTCTTTTTTTTCGTAATTGTTTGCCGTTCTCTTCTAATTTTATCAATTTATTAACCTTGTCTTGCTAATTAATCACATCCAATTAGTTAAAAATCATTACCAACTAAAAAATATCATTTTTTTAAACTAATTAATACATAATAAGATATCATTATTATAATAAAAAATATTTAAATTAAAATTTAAAATTATTTTTTTTAATACAATTTATAACGAATTTTAATTCCGTATGTTTATTAATTAATCTATAAAATAGCAAAAAATCTCTTATTATAAATGAAGTTTTAAGTCTTTTAATTTTGAAAAAAAAAGATTAATTAAAGATAAATTATTTTAATGAATATTTTTATAAAAATTTATCTTTTCATTTATTAAAACATGAGACATTAATAAGAATAAAAATAAAATTTATATTAAATAATATAAAAAAAGTAACCCTAATATTTGAATCCAAAATAATTTAAATATATATAAATATATATATATATATATATATATATTAAAAAATTAATAAAATACTAAACTAAAATTGTGAAAAACAATAAATATTAAAAAATTGTAAAAAAAATTCATAATAACTATTAATTTATTATTATTAAAAATCAAATTTTATAAAATAGTAAAAATTAATAAATATTTAAAAAAATTATAAAAACATTTTCATAGGAATAATCACAAAAACTCAAGTTTTAAAAACATATTAATAACTTGATAAAAAATTAAAAAAATTAATAATAATTAAAATAATATTTTTATCGTTACTTTTCTCAAAGATATTAAACTAAAAAATAATTTTTAAACATGTTATAAATTTAATATGAAAAACTTGGATATCTGACACATATATTTGTATATTCGTAACTTATAGTAAGTTTTATTTTGAATATCATATCAAGCTAAAAATTATCAAACTGTATGAATTCGTTTTATTTAGTTAAAGTGGACACATTAGACCATTTGTTTTAGCCAAGTGCACATTTTAGTCATTCCTTTTATAAGTTATTTCACTCAAGTTCAATCAACATACTAGTGATAAAAACTAAAGGAAATGTCATATTTTTGTTACAAATTTACTGTTATAAAATGACCTGACTTCTTTAATTATTGTTAGAAAAAAAAGTTGTCATATTTTTGTATTCATGTCTTCATCATTAAAAGAGGTTATCTTTTTAGACAAGTTTTCTCACTTTTCCGGTAGATATTGTAGGTGATAAAAACAGTAGTCTCTACCATCGCTTCCTTTTCTTTTTCTTTTGGGTTAAATAAATAAAAATTAATTAATTTACGTTGTTTAGAGATAATATGGAAAATAGAAGGCGGCAAAGCTTATACATAAACATACTCTTACAATCAAGATGCTAGCAAGTATTAATCTACCTCTTTTAGAAGTTGTAAAAATATTTCTACTTACACAAAAAAATTCTTGAACCTCATCACCAAAAAGATTAGATACAAGCATAATGTGAAAGTTTTCATTAATCCAATTAATTTGTCTCTTATTTTGAAAGATCCAAAAAAACCTCATCATTGACATCCCCATGAAAGACAATAAAGTGATCAAAACTATGCTAGATTTGAGAACAAACATAATCATCTATCTTATTCTATGTACATGAAATTAAATTTATAGAAACTTAATCCAATAACTATATTTCTTATATGTTAAATATAATAAGGGAATAATTGATGATTCGTATAAGAGAGAAGATCTTACCTAAGGACAAATAGTATATCATTATTCTGGGTATGTCCTTGACAATTATAGATGTTTGTAAGAGAAGGTTATTTATGACAATATTAGGAGACACTTTAAAGTTTATAATGTTTAAACCCTTGTATACTCCTCCTGTATGTATTATAAATACATATAATTTTATTAATTATATTGACTCATCTATATTTAAAACTTATTTAAATAGAAAATATAAAATAAATTATTGATTCAACTATTGAAATGTGTTGAGCAAACATTTAAAAATATGATTTAAAACTATGCCGATAAAAAGCGCATTACGCATGAACATAACAAAACTATAATTTAGAATTCTTTATTTTACAAAGAAAGTTCATGTATCTAACACTATTTTAAATCTTATCAAGGTAAATTGAGACTTAATTTTGAGAAAGATTAAGAAAAAAAAATATGTGAAATTTAAAGATATAGATAAAAATCTTTGATACGAACAAACAATATCTTATTAAAAGATTAAAAATACTTTGTAAGAGACAATCTATCATATTTAATAACATGTTTTCCTTATTTTTATAATTTATTTATTTATTTTATATTTACACCCTTTAAATTATTTTATATACTTAATCGAAAATATTGAAGATAATGTTTAGCTTATATTTAGGAGAGTGATTTGGTGTAAATAAAAACTTTTTGAGATATAACTTTCATATTTATTATTAAATTATAATAAATAATTGAATATATTATGTATATTATGTTCATTCTTCTTATAAGTTTTCAAGGTTTGTTATAAGTATTGGTTCATAGTCATAATCCATAAATCATAATTTTGATGTTGACATTAATATGAATCTTAATTTGATGTTTAAGAATCAAATAATAGAGATTAACTAGTTATTTTTATGAGCTTTTACGATTTTATTGCTATATAGATTTTTTATACTCTTTAAACAATTTTCATCGTAATTTAAATTGTTAAACGATCTTTATAAATCTTATTAAATGTTAGGATTTCATACACATGATAATAAGTTATCTTTTTTAATTTTTCGTTATTTTAATTGAATAACTTTAGTAAGAAATTAAAGGTGTCTAGTCTTCATGATTATTGACTTCTTGCGGCTAATAATATACGTTGGGTTTTTATAGGAAAAAAAAGCTAAAATAGTTGCTTATTATAAGTTTTAAATCTACTATCGGGTCATCTTAATGCTTGTAGCAAAAAAAAATATTATAATCTTATAACGAAGAGCTAGAAAAAAAAAGGGGGAAAAATGACCCTGAAATCTTTCAAGAGATGTAATTGTTATTTTAACTCCTTTGAAGTCAAATTTATGCTAATTTTCCTTTATCATTAAACAAGTGTTAGATATCAATTACTTAAG
Source organism: Hippophae gyantsensis (assembly GCA_030763125.1). Classification (NCBI taxonomy): domain Eukaryota; kingdom Viridiplantae; phylum Streptophyta; class Magnoliopsida; order Rosales; family Elaeagnaceae; genus Hippophae; species Hippophae gyantsensis. The sequence goes on from CM061033.1 coordinate 42,495,583, forward strand.
AATTTTGATTAGAATATGATATATACAACATGATAGTTTTATAATATTAATATTTAATTTATTTCATGAGATATATTTTATTACATTTGAGCTTTTATTGTATGTGTGTGAATTTTTTTTCTTATTTACCTAACTTTCGTTCACATATATTTTATGAGTGTTTGAAACTTAAGATCAATGTTCTATAAAAAAAAATGAATCTTTTAAGACTTAAAGTAAAAAAAAAAATTGGATTTTGAAATTGAATTTAGAAAATTTGATGTGAATATGTTGGAGTATTAAGATATGGATGAATAACATGAATTTGATTTACAAAATGAATTTTGATACGTTGAGAGGTTCAACAAACTTGTGAATAAAACTTGATTATAAATTATGAAAATTTTAAAGCATGAAATTTTTTGTTGATTTGAGCTCGTAGAATTTTTTTAGGATTTTCTTTTATCTTTTATTTTTGTTTTGATGATGGCAAGCAAAGTCTAGATTTTGAAGAATTTGATAAATTAAAATTTAGCTTAGCATTTTGTTATTTTTATGAATTGTTTTAACATTTTATTTAAAGATTTTGCTACATTAGAAATATTTTTTTATCAATTTTACAAGTGAATAAATATTTTAAAATTATTTTACATTTTGATCATTTTTTGTTTTTTTATCAATTTATGAAAATTTATGACTGCATACAGAATTGTTAGTGTTTACAAATGATAAAAAATGGTCCTAAAAATAAAGAAAATAATATAGTTAAATTTACATAAAAGGTGTATGGATCAACTTAACAGGTCAACAACAAAAAGAATGGATTGCATGTTCATAGTTACTTACGTGTATGTACTTGACAAGTAGAACGCGAAATATATGGAGCCACGTGGATGTGTGTAGACCATATACATGTAGTATTGTCAACGAAATTGGACGAAGTTGAGTTTGACATCACGATCTACACGTTAATTGTTTACAGAGTTAGGATGGATATCCTCCTCCACTGTAGTTTTGGGGGATTTGTGGGGACAGGGTATTGGTAGTTAACAAATAATATATATTTAACGTTACAAATTAATAAAATTTATGTTTAATAATTTGTTATTATATTTAATGTATAAAGTATAGAAATAATTAAATTATTTATTTAATTTTTGTTAAAAATTAAAATAAAATATATTTTTAATTATAATATTATATATTTTTAGTAAATATATGAAAAATTATATAAAATTCTAAGAAATTTGGTCTGAGGGATTTTATGACCCACCGACATTTTCTCCGCCGAGTTTTCTCCGTAAATTAAAATTAAAATTAAAATTAAAAAATTTCCCGTTGTTACCTAGTGGAAAAATTAACAACAAATCAAACAAGGATGTACTTAGAATTTCAGCACCACTTATAGTGGAACGTCGTCATTTTCATTTAGCCGGTCAGTGCCCAAATTCCCTTAAAACGATGTCGTTTTACATTGCCTTTTATACTTCCCTTGAGCCAAAAACACACATGCAATATCAATTTTTATATTTGTTAGTTTTTGATGCAACATTTCAAATTTAATGCAGAGTTTTGAAAGAATTTTTACCTATAAAATTAAAAAATAATAACATAATCAAATATATTCAACTTTTATTTTTGAATAATTTTTTTAGAAAAAAAACACAATTATTAGACAAATTAACGAAGATTTTGAAAAAAAAATATGAAATAATTCAATATCTCATATAATTCTTCAATGAAGAGAATTTTATTGTTTAGTTTTATGTTGATTAAGATTGTAACGATAAATTTAATAATTTTATTTATGATTTTAAATTTAATTATGTTTATTTGAATTTTTTTAATGATATTTTAGCATTGTTAATATGGTTATTTTATATTGATAGGCTACTTATTATTTAATGAAAACATCAGATTATTTATTACTCAATATTCTTGAATTATTTGATATTAAATATTAGTTGAATAAATCTTTATTTATAATTAAAATAATTATTTATGTATTAGGATTTTAGAAAAATATATGTCTTGTATAAATTAATTATATTATTATAATATTGAATTATATATTTTTATTTTTTAGTATTTTTTAATTAATTAATTATTTTGATAATAATAAATAAGTTAATTAATTATAAGTGAAATTTTTATAATAATTTTTATTTTATAGTTTTATATGAAAAATTAATAATTTTAATTTAAAAACATTTGTTAAATTAACTTAAGTAATTCAAAATATGATTTATTAACTAGTTAAAAAAATTAATTAGTTATCTTATTTTTTAATTCAATTTCTTTATTAGATTTTTATTAATTTAACTATATAATTAGTTATTTTATTTTTCAATTGTTCAATAATTTATTTATAATGTTTAGATTTATTATATTAGTACATATTTTTAAAAATATAAAAAAAATTAAACCATTTTAATTATTAAATATTATTAATTCGTATATTTGTAATTTGAACCTCAATTATATACAATTATCATGAAGAATGGAATTGCAAAAAATTATAGTTAATGAATAATTGGTGATAACGATGACAGTGTTGCGGGTTGCGGCCCTTAATAAAGAAAATAAAATTTCAAAATTTCAATCATCTTCTAGCATTGAATGGTATGTAAAATAACCCTATCTTAAAAGTTACATAATTTTTATCAAATAAATATATTAATTTAATAATTATTAGATTAAATATATTAAAATTTTAAAATTTTTATATATAAAGATTTTAATCTTATAATTTTATGAGTTAAATATTATTTGTATTATTATAAAAATTATTCACTTTTAATCCTATAATTTATTAAAATTAATCATTTAATTTATTAAAAATATTAAAATTTATTACTTATAATATCTAATTTGTATAAATAACCGAATAACTAACCTAAAAATTACTAAATTAAATTAAGTACTCACTTGCATATAATTATAAAATTATTATAATATTTTTAAAAAATTATAAGATTTTTATGCACCCTAACTTTCCTTTCAAAAAGAAAGAAAAATATGCATTGATTCATTAAAATTTTAATATAATAAAAAATATAATTACAAAATATAAATTAATAAATATATTAATATACAAATACTCTAATCTATCGTTTGGATGATAGCATTGACAATAATTTTTTATTTTATATGATCATATTTGTTTGTCTCAATTGTTTTTAACAGTGATTTCATATCTTCAATTAATGTAATTAAATTTATGTCTTTAATTTTTAAAATAATAATAATTTAAATTAAAAAATTAACAAATTAGATATAGACAAAAACATAATAAAACTAATTAAAAATATATCAAAAATCATATTAATACAAAATTATACTATAAATCTAAATATACATATATGATTTAATTAAACCTAAAAGAAAAGTAAAGAATGTAAAACAAAGTTACTCATCAGAGTAAACTTTTACTAGAGAAAGGCTCTATTTGATTTATCACATACAGTAAGTAAAAAAATCAAACAAAAAATAAATAAAATAAGAGTGTTTTTACTTAAAAAGAAATTAATAAAAAGTGAGTCGTTATCACCTTTTATTTACTTTTTTAAAATATAGTAAAAAATAAATAAAGATCTTACAAATTTCAAAATCATTGTAGTTGATTTGATTCCACAGCTAATTTTTTTACTTTAAACGTTTTATTATATTTTTTAAGATTATCAATTTTTTTATGGATTTTTAAGAAAATTTTCAAATTGAATATAATGATGGGATAATAAAATAAAAATTAGATAATGTGAAATAAATATTTATATTTTATGATATAAGATATGGTAAGTACGGATATGTATTATTTATCTAATTTTTTAAAATTATATATTATATTTTGATAAATGTATAAAAAATTATGGTAAGTATGGATATGTATTATTTATCTAATTTTTCAAAATTATATATTATATTTTAATAAATGTATAAAAAGTTAATTTTTTAATTTTTTATAAATTTAATTACATTTAAATTCATACTAATATATTATAAATTATATATATATATATTATTATATTAAAATATCAATAATTTTATTTTATAAAAATTATTCAAAATATTTATTTAAATTCTAAAAATCTAAAATTTTATAATTTATTGTTATTGTTTTAAATTAATTTGTAGAAGATACTATTAATATTTTTTAATATAAAAAGATTATATATTTCTTTTTACATAAATATTATTTATTTTTATTATTTATAGACTTAAAATTTTAATTTTTTAATAAAAAATTAAAATTTTAAAAATATAAATAATATTTAAAATATTAGTTGAATATCACTTATTCGTTTAGAGTTTTCCATTCTCTGTTAGAGATTCTAGATATGACACGCAATAATTTTAAGTAAAAATAAATGGAGAATTGGGGTCTTCAATCGCAATCCGTCTCATTGATAAGGTAATTATTTTTAAAAAAATATTTGAGAATATTAATTTTTTTATTCATTATAATATTTATCAATACGTAACTTTTAATAAACATATAATATATATATATATATATATATATATATTATTTTTATTCTCATTCTAATTTATTTTTATTATTAATTATTACACACACCCAAATTGCTTATCAGTTGATTTTGTACCCTCTACATTAACTCAAACTTGCTTTGATAGCAATAAAGAGCGTTACGCATGCAATTTTGTAATGACTAGATAATCTCCACAAGAAATTAAGGTGTGATTATTAATCATAATTAATTAAAATCAAAATAAAAAAAGAGTAGTAATTTTTTATTCACTTTGTTTATATTTATTAAAAAACTAAAAAAATCATAATAAAAATACTAATTTACTTTTATAAATAATAATAAAAAAGAAAAATATATATTTATAATCTCTTAATTATATTAGTTAAAATTGTTTTATTTATTTATTATTAGTTTGTAATATATTAGTTTTTTTTATTAAAAAGTATAAATATAATGATAAATTATCAAATTTTAAATTGTTTATAATTTTTTTTTTAATTTTTCAAATAAAAAATAAATATTTCATAAAACAAAGGTAAAAAAAAGTTACAAATTAGAAAAGACTAGCTCCAAAAATCATTCAGTTCATGGTCAAAATCAAGCAATTTTTCCATCGTCGGTATGGGTAAAGAGACAAACCAGCATTCTATCTTTTTGAATATAATAAAATATTTTGATGCTCTAATTCCATTAACTGCATCTTCTTAAAATATTGTACTCAACGCAAAAATTAAACTATTTATTAATTCCAGAAAATAATAAAATATAAAATTAAAAAAATAACCTCATTGATAACATACATACATACAAAATTTGGAAGAGACAGTCTTATATTCCAACTCATCAACGAAACGACTTAATTTAAAGCCACCGACTTGATCTAATTTTCTCTCTCTCTTTTATTTGCAGCAACTTCCATGGAGTTGAAACTGAACACATACAATAAAACAGAACGCGCTTATGTAATCTCACTAATTTATAAAATCATTGCATTAAATACTATAAAAATTGCCCTAATTAAATAATTTTATTACTATCAAAATAAAAACATATAAAATATTTATTATATTTTAAAAATTAATTATATTATAATATCATTATTAATAAATAAAGTTTTTATTAATGAAAAATAATTTATTTTTATTATATCAATATAATTATACTAATCTTATTATACTTAAAACATTATATTAATATTTTCACAATATAAATTTTTAATATTATAAAAATATTTTATTAATAATAATTTTATTTAAAAATAACGAAACAGCTGAGATATAATTAAATATTTTCTATATTTTTTAATATAATAATAACAAAAATTATTATTATTCTTCTTTTAAGTATTAAATAAAAACATGCATGATCCTGGCCTTCGGCCTCGTTTTGTGATCCGTCCTAAAAATTCCTGATAGTACAAATCGAGTTCAATACAAAGTACAAACTGCAAGTCAATTTTGAAATAAATAATAAATTTAAAAAAATAAAATGTTAAAATAAAGATAACAAATATAATTTATAAATAATTATTTTATTTAATAATAATAACACTAAATATAATTAATAATAAAATTATTTGTGATAATTATCATAAAAAAAATAAAAACATTTTCATCAAAATTGCATTATACGATTATGTATTCATACATATACGGAAAAGATGCTTCAGTCGGTGTTTTCAAATCAGAGGATTGAGAGGTGGGTCACGTATGTCCAGAACTACATCACTTTATTATTATTGATACTGATTTCATTTTAGCTGTCATTTTCATTAAATTCAATTGATTTTAATCCGTATATGATGATGAGAATTAGTAATAATTTTGTTTTGACTCTTTTAATAATATAAATTACGATCAGATTATAGTTACTTATTAATTAAAATAATATAATTTATTTTTTTTAATTTATAATTAAATGTTATAATAATTATGATAATAATTTATAATAAATAAACTTTTAAAAATATATAAAGTAAGATGCATATTACAATTAGTTTTTATATTAATAAATTTTTAATTTTAATGCAGCCATATATATAAATTTGTCTTAGTTACGTGATTTTATTAATCCTAGATTAAATTGTATGTTACCAAATATTGCCAATATCTGACTTTTGAACCCAAGTACGCTTTGAATAAATATTAGGGAGAAAGACAGCTGAATCGTATTATGAGGATGGTATATTTACTATTAAGATATTTTTTACTTAGTTAGGTGTGAGAAAAAAAAAGTTTAATTAAAAAAATATTATTTTTATTACTAGTGTTAAGTGATAAAATAGGATAAAATACAAATTATTTAAAAAAATCAACAATAATAATTTTGTTGCTATTTAAAAATTAAATAAGAAAAACTATTAAAAATTAAATTTTATTGAAGATCTATTATATTGTTAATTAGAAGATTAAAATTTAGGTAAAAACCAAAAAACTGAAATGAAGAAATATAAGCTTTAGGATATAATTAGGTTGTTATAATTCTTCTATTGGTTTTATATATTTTTAATTTTATTTTAATTTAAAAATTATTTATATTTATATTTTTTAAAAATAATTTATTTTAAATCAAAATACACAACATAATTAAATACAATTTGATAAAGTTGAACACTAGATAAATGTTAATATAATTTTATTTTAAATATATTTTTATACTTTTCATATGTTAAAATTATAAAAATATTTATTTATTTTAAAATAATATTAATATGTGATAAAATTTAAATAATTAAATTTAAATTTACGTGTTTATAAGTTACTATATACCATGTCGGTAGTAACAAACGATTATTCAATGCATTATTAATTTTTCATTGTTTTATATCAAATGGATTATTCTATAGTTAATTTCCAAAACAGTTAATAAGTTACTTAAAAGTTGACAGTAAAATTAATTATTATTTTTATTTTAAATACAAGATTTTAATCAAATTAACATTTTTATTATTATTTTTATCATAAAAATAAGATGTCCATATTAAAATAAATTAGTAAAAATGAATTATTTTAAATTATTTTGAAAAAATTAATAAATGATCGAGTCATATATCAGTTAATTTGTCTCTCAGGAAATGAGAAACCTGCACCTGGTTTGGGATTACAAGAATCCAATGTTGTTAGAAAGAAAACGATCTTATTATTATTATTATTATTATTATTATTATTTTTAAGTATTCAAAAATATTATATAATTGTGGTTCGAATATTAGTTTATAACGATAAGATGAATATTCATACTAATTAGATTATAAATAATTTTATGATGAATTGTGAATCATCACAGTAAATTAATATTTTGTATATACTAATTACTTATAATAACTCTATATATAATATATTGCATATAATATCAACTAATCATATTTTAATTACTATAACAAGCTAACTAATATTATACTAACTTACTTATTCTCTATATGTTAGTACACTGTATATATAGTTTTACAGGAATCACTCTTGCCCTATCCTTTTCGCTAATATTTTTAAAATATTATGTATTTAAATAAATTTATAATTAAGTTCTATCATCAATTCTAACCCATCCTGCACCTTTCTCTCATCGCACATACACGTTTAAAAATATGGTGAATGATGGTACAGATTCATTAATTTTTTAATAACAGTTTAATTATTTATTTAAAAATCTTCTTAAATAATAGTTTATAAATTACATTGATTAATTAAATTATAAATGATAAAATTGACTGACGAAAAAAAAACAAAGGATAGAATTGACGTGTTATTAATTTATTTTCTTTCACAAAGACGTATAAAATATAAAGTGTATAAGGAGTTTAATTTTGTAATTGACTTTAATAACAAACTATGAAAACGTGGACCAAAATTAGAAATAAAAAAAAATTGAAAACTTGGCCCATATATTGTTAAGTTTCAGTGAGCAATCCCTTCCAATCACAATCTTTTTTCAACTTGCTAATAATGAATCAATCCCTTGTGTCCCAAACATTAATTGCTTTTCAAAAAATTAATTTTAGATTTAGATCTTTTAAATCTAATGTCTCCTATTCTCTATGAAATTCGTTGACCACCCCCAATTTAACAAGTTGGGTCTCTTACCATCTATTACTGTAATAATAATATATATATATATATATATATATATATTTTAATTCTTCCCATCATGTCTCCATTTGATTAAATTAGTTATAAAAAAAAAACTCTATTTTCTCTACTCAACAAAGAGTTTTCAAACCTTAATACGTGTGGGGTCACATGGCCTTGGTTTTTTTTTTTTTTACTACCAAATAGCTGGCACTTTCCATGACATAATGAATATATGATGTTACTATTAAAAATAATAAAATGAATATGTGATGCCGAAGAAGAAGAGAAGGGAAAGAAAGTGTATGTGATAGTTTTATCTCATTATTCTTAGAGATAGAACTTAGAATTGAGGGGGGAAAAAGAAAATTACATTTTTTTAAAAAGGAATTTTTTTTTATTTCATTTATATCTTTCGAATAAAATATTATTTTTATTATTAATAATTTTAATTTATCATTGAAAAATGAATTTAAAATAATTCTTATGTGTTAAATTTCACAACCTTCAATGGATATGCCATCATCTAGCATTTATGATCCTACATCTAGGCATATTTGCATCCCATTAGTAGTAGTACCACATGGAAGTATTAGAAAAAACCTCAGAGGTTTATATATTCTAAGTTCAAGTTTACTTCAATTTTTAATTGAATTTATACATTAAAAAAAATTTAAAAATTATGTTTAAAATTTTATAAATTTAAGACTAAATTATAAAATTTAAAATTTTAGAGATTTACGTGTATAAAATTTTAAAAATTTAAATACTAAATTGTATATTTTTAAAATTTAAAAATATATATTTAAATTTAATTAAAATTTAAAGATAAATTATACAATTTAACATATATATTAATAATATTTATAAAAAATTGTGATAATTACACATGTCTGGACTTTAAGTTGTGGCATATCCTCATTTATATTTTCTTTGGCATTTCAATTACATGAATTTATCATTTATATTTTTTTGTAATATTTAATTAAGCAAAAATTTATATTGATTCTGTTATTAATGTTTTTTTTTTCCAGACAATAATAATGACCGACGGTAGTATTTATCAAAATAATGAGCAGTTTTAATTCTCTTGTTTTATAGCCAACTTTCCATCTGGAAGATAGCTAAGCCAGTTAAGAAGATAAAGAAAGTGGACTACAACTAAGACCCAATCCTTCTTATCAAAAAAATAAAAATAAAAAAACCCACAAATCCTTCTCTCTCTCTCTCTCTCTCTCTCTCTCCTTTATATTAGTCTTCCTACGCTTCTCACAATTTCAGGGCTCAATCTCAAATTCAGCTCTTCCACACACAATTTGGGCCCTTTGTATCTCACTTTCTCTCTATAGAGTTAAACCATTTTTAGTTTTGGTATCAATCTATCTATTTTATCAAATTATTAGCTAAACCCATCAATGGCTTCTCCACCAGACACAAGCAAAACCATAAAGCTAGAACGCTACAACAGCTATTTGCGCAAAGTAAATACCAACAACACAAGCAAAATCCTCAACGCTTCTTCAAAACTCTTATTCAGAGCCACTCTTCTCATAGCATTAGTTCTAGTATTGTTCTTCACTCTCAATTACCCACCTATCTCTGACAATTTTCACTCTCATACACCCCCCCACCTTCATACACATCACAATTTCCTCTCCTCAGCTTTCTATGGCGGACGAGCTGGTGGGGCGGATTGGGAAAAACAAGTCCGTCATTCTTCAACTCCTCGTAGACCCAATGGGATGTCTGTTCTTGTTACTGGTGCTGCTGGGTTTGTTGGAAGTCATTGTTCTTTAGCTCTAAAGAAACGTGGTGATGGTGTTCTGGGTCTTGACAATTTCAACAACTATTATGATCCTTCGTTGAAAAGATCCAGACAAGATTTGCTGTTTAAGCATCAAATTTTCATTGTCGAAGGAGATCTAAACGATGGTCTATTACTATCCAAACTGTTTGATGTTGTTCCATTTACTCATATTCTTCATTTAGCTGCTCAAGCTGGTGTTCGTTACGCTATGCAAAATCCACAAAGCTATGTGAGGTCTAACATTGCTGGGTTTATTAATTTGCTTGAAATGGCCAAATCTGCAAATCCACAACCTGCCATTGTTTGGGCTTCTTCAAGCTCTGTTTATGGCCTTAACACTGAGAACCCATTTTCAGAAATGCATCGAACTGACCAACCAGCTAGTCTTTATGCAGCAACTAAGAAAGCTGGTGAAGAAATTGCCCATACTTATAATCACATCTATGGGTTGTCACTTACTGCGTTGAGATTTTTCACTGTTTATGGACCTTGGGGAAGACCAGACATGGCTTATTTCTTCTTTACAAAGGATATTTTACAGGGGAAAGCAATTGACATTTATCAAACACTTGATCACAAAGAAGTGGCTAGAGATTTTACTTATATTGATGATGTGGTTAAAGGGTGTCTTGGTGCTTTAGATACAGCAGAGAAGAGTACAGGTAGTGGTGGGAAGAAGAAATCTGCTGCCCAACTCAGAATTTACAATCTTGGGAACACATCTCCAGTTCCTGTGGGTAAATTGGTTTCTATATTAGAAGGATTGCTGAGCACAAAAGCTAAGAAGCATGTGATCAAGATGCCCAGGAATGGAGATGTGCCATTTACTCATGCTAATGTGAGCTTAGCCTACAAGGATTTCGGGTACAAACCCACCACAGATTTGGCTACTGGGTTGAGAAAATTTGTGAAATGGTATGTTAGTTATTATGGGATTCAATCAAGGGCAAAAAAGGAAGGCAATGGTGGTTTGAAGTCTGAGCATTCTGAGAGGTCTGGTTGATAATAATTCGACCTTTTTTTTATTTGGGTTATTTATTTATTTTCCCCCTTTAATTGTTCGATTCTAAAGTTACTGTTGTGGTCCTTTTTATACATTGGATCAAATTGTTGCAGAAATACTGTTGTAGAGTATAGATATAAACTTTGATATAGAAGAAATCACAAATGTGAAGAAAGAGAAAGATAAAGGGAAATGGGTAAGAAGGAAGGAGTAGATCTATGAAAATGAGGTGGGGGAGAGAGAAAGAAGATGTAATAATAATGGTGGGTTTGAATTGAAATTGAAAGAACATAATAAAAAAAAATGTGATAATTGATCAACAATGATGATGGCATCAAGGATCATATTATTTAACCTTTATATTCTTAATTTAATTTTTCTATTTTATGTTTTACTCATTTGAATTATGTATTGCTTTTGTTTGTTCTTTCTTTCTTTGGTCATTATTAGTTTTGCTTTGTTGGATAGCAACTGGAACATATGTGTGAATTCTTTGCTTTTGAAGATGCTTTCATGGATGCAACACTTTGTAGCCGAAGTGGGTCACGAAGTTGAAAGTATTAATACATCCTTATGGATTGATAATAAGAGTGATTTATGGGATTCTTTTCTTTTTCTTTTCTTTTTGGCTGAGAAATTTCTGGAAAGAAATAATAGCTGTGTCGGCCTGGAAATTGGAAAGAAAAAAAATATATAAATGATTATTGGTATTAATTTATATATAAATGTTTATTATCGAGTGAATGGATGAAATCATAGCCGTAAATGGTTGACTATAATGATGTCAAAATGTTTTTTTATCCCAATATAAATGTTTTTGAGTTTTCCGGATATTTTATCATTAAATTTATAAAAAATAATATTTTTAAAATTTATAATAATAAAAATATGATTTAGTTAAAATATATTTAAAATTAAATAATTATAACATTTTTAATAAAATATTATTTTACTTTTTTAATAGTAAATTTTTTTATTTTTTTATAATTATCAGAAAATAAATAAAAAAATATTTGTACAGTAATATTTATTTAAATAAAACTTAAGATTAAATTATTTTAAGTTATTATAATATAATTTAAAGGACATATAATTAAATATGTTTAAAATAAAATTATAAAAATTTAATATAATAATATCATTTTTATGATTAAAAAATTTAAAATATTATTTTTATTATTATTTCAATAATTTTTGGATTTTAAAAATTTCAATCATCAAATTTTTATTAATAATTTTTGGTATAATACATCTTCCCTATTGATCACAGGAGTGATTTGTGGGATTCTTTTATTTTTATTTTTGTTTTTATTTTTGTACGAGAGAATTCTGTAATAATTTCTGTCGGTAAGGAAATTGAAATATATATATACTCTTATCATTTTGATAGGGATCATTTAAGAACCATTTTAATTTTTAATCTTTAAATTAAATATGTTTGATACTAATTTTTAATTTATATTTTGAAAATTTTGAAATTGATTTTATTCTACAATTTTATTTAAACAATATATGAAACCCACGGAGCCATACAAAACAAAAAGCATAATAAATTTAGAAGTGCTCAGTAGATTATAATATATATATATCTATATATAATTCTACAGTTCAAATACGCAAGAAATTAAACACAATCTGAAGTTACATTCTTCCTTCCCAACCAAGCTTTGCAAATTAATATTTTTAATCCGTAATTGTAGTTACAAAGCAAAGAGTGATAATTGACCCTAATATTTTATATATATTAACATATCATATTTTATCCTTTAATAAGAATGTTTACTTATCTTCAATAACAATATTAAAATAATAAAATAAAGTCATATTTTCAAAAGAAAACACATTCCTCTACTAACTTGGTATATATACATATATTAAGATCACTCGTCATAAAAATTTAAATTGGCATTCATCAAAATTCTAATTTTAGATATGTGCACAAAAATTTGTAAAAAGTGCATGATACTACCCCTGGCCCTCATCAAATTGCATTATGAGTGAACAAAAACCCCATTTACGGTGCAGGAAAAAGTTTTAGGAGTGGACGAAAAAGTAACAAAAGAAAAATATTATAATAACATCCATCATGAAAATCGCGCACTACGATTCCATGAAAACCCTATTTTGCATCTTTGCACACACGGTCGCAAAAAATGTTTTAGGATCGCACGTCATAAAAATTATATTGCAAATACATTCCAACCCAATTTTTATGTATGTGAACAAAAAAAATTGTTCAAAGATCACTTATTATAAAAATTGAACTATAAATGAATAACCTAAATTTTGGGTATTTTTACACAAAAAATATTCTAATACCACTTGACATGATAATTGCTACACGAGTACAAGAAAACCCCAATGTTAATTATGTAAACAAAAAAGTTACAAAAATTATTAGGGTATCATAAAAATTATACTATATCAGAGTGCACAAAAAACTCATTTTTATATTTTGAACCACATGTCATTAAAATGGCACTATAAATGTAAAAAGTATTAATGTATTGAAAGGCATTAAGCATGCAATTCAACTCCTTTCTAGGATGTGCACAAAAAATGCTCCAAGAACACTCATCATCATGAACATTACCTCACATCTCAATTTCCAAATATATTCACGAAAAAGTTTAGAGATCGAGAAAATAAAAAGTTCATATATGTTAAAAGTTGTTAGGAAATCAACTCTAACAAAAGTTTAAATTATTGAAAAAAATGACTAATAATACTTTTATACATTTATCACTCTCTCATAAGTATTAATTATATGTATACTGCATACCAAACACTAACAACTCAACAATTGAATATATTAAGTTTTAAACACAAACCTTCAACTCTAATATTATGTTAAAAATTATTAAAAAACTTTCTCAACAACTTAAACTAAATCACAATAATGTTATACATTCTATTGATATCTTTAAAGTTTTTATCAAGTTCTTATTCATAAATGATGTTTGAAACTTTGAATTAACGTGTTTTAGTTAATTAAAATAGGATGAGATATTCCATTTTCAAAAAATTTAACATTTATTTTCATTATTTCTTTCTATTATTTGATTTTATTATATCTTATTTTATTTACAATTGTAAATATCTTGATTACATTATTTATGTACTATTTTATCATTTCTGAATATCATTTATTTTAACTAATTTAACAAAAAAAATCCAACCTTGTTTATTTTGAAAGGGTGTTTTGTGATAATAGAATTTCTAACCTTGTATATTGTTTACGTTAACAATATAATTTTCTATTTGGGGAGTTTTGTGATAGGGGTACTGTTGTAATTTACATTAATATAGAAACATAGATACCATAAAGATGTTGCAGAATAAATAAATTGATTGTTTTTTACGCCATTCAAATTTAAATGGGGAAAAATATAATGTAACTATTGGTGTAGTGGCATCTTTGAATGACAATACAAGCATTTACCTCCAATCCCATAAATTAAAATGCGGCGTAGGAAGATAACATTTTACAATAACAAAGCTCTCAGTTGACAGTACTGTTTCACAAAAAATTAGCAGTTTTGTACCTGGGGCGAACATAAAGGTTATCATGTGATACAGCTCGTTCCTAAGCAGTGCCGCTGGATGCAACCTTTGCGATATCAGGGAGGTCTTTCAGAACCTGTGTAACAATAAACAACATTGTGAGTAAAAATGCAGTCAAAACCTTTTGAAAAACTACAAAAATAAGATCACTCACACTACCACATAACCCAGCCTTTTTTTACAATTTATGGGAAGAAGATAAAGTCTAAATTGTTTAGTTTACTACCTCATATAGATACCATGAAGTGAAAGCATCAGTAGCAGCATATTGTAACTGCTCTTTTGATAAATCAGCCTCCCAGTTCCCCAGTCTAATTTTGCTGGGCTTCATAAGCTGCAACATTGCAAAGAAATTCAATAATCCTAATCATAAAGAAATATGTGGAGGCCTAAGTACCCATGAATGTTCAAAACCAAGGAATGAATTAGGAAATCCTGGCTTCTTCATCATCATCTGACTAGAAATGAAACACTGGGTTCTATATATGTGCATAATTCACATTAACAACCTCCATTGAGAGTAAGACAGCGGTTTAGAACTAAATGATAACCTGTTTGCAGACAAGTTTCTTAGTTAAAGAGGCAAGACCCCATACATGAGCACCTCCGCCAAGCTTTTGGTTAGCTAGAGAGGATAGATCCTGAACTCCCTTAACAGATATATTATAATCTCTGAGTACCTTACTGGCATCATTTCGAATTCCAACTCCAACCTGAGCATGTAGGTGAGTGTGAGTTAAATCAGAAGTCAACTATACCAGGTAAAATATTGTAGCTCCTTTATAGATGTTACCTTCAAAAGAGCACTATTCTCGAGAAGTAACTGCAGACTCGGGGATATTCCGGAATGAATTATGTGCATTACATGACAATCACTGGTATCAGAGCATATCTGCAGAACTGCAGCCTTACCTGGTGGAACACCTGCAATTTTTTAATTCCTCTATAAAATTATTATATGAAAAAAGTGGTCTAGTTGATTCATATCGTCGCAGAAATCAAAATAATACTCTAAATCTCTCATTTTAAAACAATTGGAGAAGATAAATTCAATAAAAAAAAAAGTGATGCACTTGTAGAGCAAATTTTCAATTTTTAGAAATGTTTTAATGTTACTTGTTAAGCAGAATTTTAAAAATACTCTGGCATTAGTATTTTCTACTTTGGCAATAACAATCACCTAAAAAACTTATCGTTATAGAACATTATCCAATAATCTGTATTTGAACTAAAGCCCTTGGAGCAACAAGGCCCATTTGATAACTCTCCTAACAAATTGAGGTAGATACTTAGTACATATTTGTAACCAAAGAAACCACTTCAATGCATCTTCAACATAAACTACAAATCAAGTGTCAAGCCTAACCAAACAGACCTTCCAAAACATGTTATATGCATTAACATTATTCTGAAGAGACCTAACCAGGCTAACATGATAACAGATATTATCAACCTCTTCTAAATGTAGGTTTCCACTCAATGTCAAATCCAAGTGCAGCTTGACCCCCTTCTCTTGTCTTTGCTTCAGCAGCCTTTAAAACCTCAATTGCTGCCTTTTCAACTTCAGCTGCAGTCCTGCTATAACTAATGTGGCCTCCAAACTTCATAGCTGGGTACCTCATCTTTAAATTGTCTGCTTTAGCTAAAAAAACGCAACTACTTTACCCAAAAAAAAAAAACAAACAAAGCCTTGAAAAATACAAAAGATGCATGGTAATTGTATTGCAAGCATCAAAATGGAAAATTTACACACACAACTTAATAGAACTTGTAATTTTCATCTTCCATATGATGATTTTCCAATAATTTTCTTTACGGTCTAAAGAATTGTATTGACCAAATTCATAAGCTCTATTATGCATCTTTGGCTTCATTTTGCCTCCACTATCCTAATAACGTTATATGAAGACCGATTCTAAGAAGCATGCAGTAGAATTTGGCACACTGGATGGTCTCTATGTAGCTAACACATGCAATATGAGGAGAGGTATAGCAGCGCAACAAACTCTGCCAGAGAAAGCCCAGTTTCGAGCCACCTCAGGGTTTCCCATTTTGTCCTTTAACACTTGGTGAGAACCTCTAGGATGAAGAAAGGGTATGGGTGTTCATCTGAGTGTAAATATTCTTGATTTGGTTATTAATGAAGGACTATTTGGTAGGGATTTTGGGGTTGATGTAAGTCATCACAAAGATGACAAAACAACATAAATTAACGATGTGATGGTGATATGTCCTAGGTCCTTTATTTTATGAAAGGTATATATAAATTCAATTTGTCATTACAAACTCGAAAATGATCATTTTTAGCAAAATTGAAATGAAAGGTATACTACCTCAAAACAAGTGGACTAATATGTACACTTTTAATGAACTAGGGACTTTTTAAACGTTTTCCACAGTTCATAACACACAAATTTAATAACGGAAATTCGATCAATTTTTTCTAGGTCTCCGAACCTACTGCAAATTCTTTTACTAAAAATGAAAAATTATACAAAATATTTACAACACTCATAAATCATAACCCAATTACACCAAAAAAAATTGCTTTCAATTTTCTTGCACTAAAGCATTTTCATCTCAATTGGATAATACTACTTATTGAAATGCTCTATTTATAAATGAAGAATCTCCCTTTCAACATATTTTGTCAAATAATTTTAATTTATTTTCTTTCTTTTTCAATAAAAGTATACATTCTCTGTTCAATGTTCAATTTTCTTAGGTTTTTAACTTGAAAATCATTCTTTTGTTTTATTAAGTAAATTTTACCAACAAAAACTAACAACATTTTACATTTTATTTGGTTCCCACGCCCAAAACAAAAAGAAAAGGAGCAGTAAAAGGAACACTCCATTTATATTCATAAGAAGGCAAAAAGTAACAATTTCTATCAAAACTCAAAAGAAGCAAAAGTGAGGCTGACCTCGGCAAGGGGAAGGAGAAAGAAAGGAGTTGGGCAATCGGCGAAGGAGGCCACCATCGTCGCCTGTGGAATCTAGTCGTGGTCGTTTGGAAACGGATTCAAGAATAGCTTCGATATCTTCGAGTTCGGATTCTGTGAAGGGTTCGTACCATTCCGATGGCATAGTTGAGAAGTTTTTTTTATAGGAAAAAAAATGGTAATAATCCCTTTTTCTCCAATTTATTCTGTAAGGAATTTTAGTTTTTAAATTTTGTACTCGCGCGCGAGTATGGATATAATTTTTTTCTCTCAATTGGTACGATACAACACCGGTGCTTTTAAATTCCCAAAACAATAAATTATTTGCAATCACATTAATCAATTAAAATAATAGCGTTTGTATTTTTATATTAATTATAATTGATATAACATTTTTTTATTATATAAATTTAATTATATTTATTAATAATATTATATAATATTATTTATCATCACTTTTCTTAAAATATACTCCACTACATGCATGCTACAAATTTATAAAAAAAATGAAGATTTTTTAGAAAGATTCTATTAAATTTTAAAAAAAATTCTGAAAATTCTTCAAACTTATTATAATTCATATTGTAAGCTTGAATCCTTGTAACCCTTACAATAGCTATCAACTCAATTAAAAAATTTAATATTTAGATTAAAAAATTAAAATTCTAATAAATTATTATCTAATTTTAATACAATTATGACATAATTAGAATTCTTATCTAATTTAATATTAGATCAACTAAAAAATTAATATATCAACACCTATATTCACTCACTCAATCAAGATTTCTATTTTTTTAATCATTAATTGAATTAAATAATTTTATTAATATACTCTTACATTAACTATAATTGAAAATATTAGTAATCAATCATATAAATAAAAATCAAATTTAATCTCTATAATTTTTTAGCACCAAGAGTAACAGAACTTTCAATCAATATTCAAAGCCGAGGATAAATTTTGTGCTAGAAGTAAAATTTTACCATTTCATTTGTTTTCTCTTTCATGCTCAACACATAATACAAACAAATTAGGAAGGGATTTATTATTCAGTTAATTATGTTCCAAAGCATTATTTAATGATTTAGGTAGTTGTTTTTAACTAATGACATGAAATGATACATTCAACTTATTATAAGATTGATGTAATGAATTTATAAATTAAAAAAAATTAAATTACCTAACATATTACATTCACATTCGTTAATAATAAAATTTTTACAATTATAATAATTACATTATGAAAAAATGTAATTAAAAATATATTATGATTATTTTATTTTATTTTATAAAAATATAATTAAAAGATGACATTTATATTAATATTTTTTAAAATAAAATTATAAATATATTTTATTTTTATTTTTTAAAAATATAAATATATCATCTCATGAATAGTTGTTAAATTTAACTAGTTTAAAAGTGAATTAAATTGAATTAAATTTTAGATTAATTGAGTTGCCTTACTTGACCCATTATTATTTATGTTTAACCGACTGTTAGAGCAAGAGTACTCAATCACCTCAAAATCATGTTACAATAACAATGAAGAAAAAACATAATAGAACATTAGTAAAACTAATATAAGCCTCTTTTTTACAAGAAAATGCAAGATTTGGAAAGCTATGTTGCAGTGGGAATCTACTAAAAAACAATGATTAAAGTGCATCTAAGTACTATTATTCGACTCTGGTATTTTAAAAAAAGAAAAAAGGCAAGGAACAGTTGAGTCTGACGCAGCCTTGAGAACCTGTAAGAACATTAAGGTTGGACATCTTCATGGTAGCCTGAGCAAAGTCCCTCCGAAAGGTCATTCCGTCATCTGAAGCATAGGATTTTACCAACCTTGAGGTTCCTTGTTCGGCCATCAGTTGTTGATCAGCAAAGAGGAGGCCTCTCCCTCTCAACAAGCTCCTATAGTAATGTGTATCAAACCCTGCACCAGATCGAATAGATGATGATAATTCCTGAGAGTATGCGATCCCACCAATTATAGAGTCACTCCTGACCATCGATGGAATTGATTTTGGAAGGTATGACATTCCCAAAACAGAAGATTGGCTCATGCCTTTGGAAGGTTGCATGGACATAGATGTAGGAGATCCATGGTCTTTGATGCTACTACTGTTATCTCTACAACTTAGCCTCATTTCATTCAGGAAATCAGGAGCTATACTGGGGTCTGGCCTCCCGGTCCCCCGGAAATTGTAGAGGCGTTCTGCAATGAACTCACAGCTTATTCTTCCAATGTTATGTCCCCCTTCATATGAAGAAAAAAAACCCAAAAACAACTCATCAGATAAATTTCTTCTACTCATAATCTCAGGATATAAATGAGAGGACTCTCTGAGAGCTTATTAAGGAAGCACAGATTCATAGCTTCTTTACTAACACATCTTTAAACGAGAGGTAATCATGCAATGAAAATAAAAGCATTTATCAGAGCAATTTGTCGCGAGCCTTTCATTTCATAATATATAGATAATATAAAGTTAATACGAAACAAAATTAGAAAAAAGATTAATTTATTTTGTTTAAAATTTTTATGTATTATTAGAATTTTAAATAAGAACTTTTATTTAGAGTTATTTTTTGTGTATATTATTATAATCGCATATGGAAATTTTATGAACTATTCTATTGATTTTTATAGCTAAACCCTATGATTATATAAAACATCTTATAAACTAATCAACTTATTATTATTAAAAAAATTATCTTCTTTATTTTTTTCTCTTATTCTTAATTCTTAAGAATAACTCTTTTTTCTTTCATTTATAAGTAGAAATTCTCTTATTTGTAAAATATAAGAATATATTTAGGCTAATCCTACTCTATAGTTGTTATAGTATTTACTTAGATAATAGTTTCTTTATGTTTATTTCATAACACAAATACAAGAGTCTTTTGCTATAGAATAAGTCTGACAAGTATAACTTTGCTCATATTTTTTTTATTTTCTAAGTGCTTTCATATTATTGGTGCATTCGTGCTTTCGTCCTGCATCAGGTGGTATCAGAATGAGGTTCGCGTGGATCCAATGGAGCATAATAAAGGTATTTTACGAAAAGAATTTCAAGAATTTCATAAAGAAGCCAATCAAGCTCTTAATAATCTGTTTGCATTATTGACATTATTAAACAAAAATATGAATCAAGCTCTTTTTAAAAAAGATTATAAAAAAACTCAAAATCAAGATCATAATCGCATGGAAAAGATGATCTAACACAAAGTTAAATATGAGCCGTAAAAAAAAGACTAGTCTAAAACTTCAAAAGTGGAAGAGCATTTTTTAAAAAACAAGGTTCTTGAGGTAGTTTTGGTATAAGATAAAAACGATCATATTATTGAGGCCCACAAACTTATGTTAGAGATCATACAAATTCAAAATGAAGAATTTGAAGAGGAAATCATTTTATAAGGTGAGTTGGTCCCAAAATTTCAAAATTATTTCAATAAAAGAAGATTCAAATATCATGTGACTTTCAGATGTTCCTGAAGTTAAAGAACCAAGGGTCTTCATTACTTTCAAATGCAAACAATTATTTGATATCACAACAAAATATTTTCCAAAGTAACAAGAGTTGTCAAATAATCTTTAAAATACCGTGTCATATTTCATTATTTCAAAACTTGTTGAAAATATTGATATTAAAGATGAGCATGTAAATAAACATTTGGCTAATATTTTTCAAATAAGTGGAACAACAAGAAAAAACAATTTTGAATATCTATGAATGTTACAAGTATTATCATCCTTATTTGAAGAAAATTCGAGGACGAGTTTTAAATAAGTGGAGAAGAATAATACGGGATAAGATTAGAAAATAGAGAGTAGTTTATTTTGTTTAGAGTTTTATTAAAATAATAGTTTATTTTATATAAAGTTTTAATTTTTATGTACTACTATTCTTTAAAGTTATTTTGTGTGTGTATTATTAGAGTCATATGTGAAAATTTTATGAACTATTATAGGAATTTTTCAACTATAAATAAGTAGACCTTGTGATTGTATAAGACACCCTAAAAATAATAAACTTAGTAATATTAAATAGGTTATCTTTTTTCTTTCTTTATTTCTCTTGTTTTTAATTTTTAGGAATAACTTTTCTTTCTTCAGTTTGAAAGTTGAAGTCCTCTTATTCGTGAAATAGGGGAAATCTTTAAGCTAATCTTACTCTAGAGTTGCTAGAGTGCTCGTCTAAAAATATATAACATAACTAGGCTTGTCCTATTTTAGATTTATTAGAGTGATTGCCTAGATAATAGTTTCCTTATATTTGTTTCATAATACAAATACAATGGTCTCTTGCCATAAAGTGAGTCTGGATAGTCTAATTTTGCTGATATTTTTCTTATTTTCTAAGTGCTTCCATGTTATTGGTGCATTCGTGCTTCCATTCTACGTCAAGTAATATTAGAGCCATGATCCTATTGGGCCATATGGGTTTGTGTTCTTAAGAGAATGTAAGACTCCCTAAGTGGGGATGTATGATGTAATGTGTCTACACATGTCCCACATTGCTTAAGCTAAGTGGCGATGTGCTTATAAGGAGTGAGCATTCTCTAAATGACATGACGTTTTTTGATATTTCTTTCTAGAAGTAAAGCCGTGAGGTCCTATTGAACTGTCAAATCATGGTCGTGAGGTCGTTAAACTTACAATTATGGACTAAAGTGAATAATCTCGTATCACATGGAGTAGATCATGTCTGATTATAAGTGGACAGATTAACCTGTATCAAAAGTACTCTCCAGGGCATTTCAATAATTTTAGGTATTAGTTTAAAAGCTGATATTACAATGATAATATCCATAACACCACCGATGTGAAAACAAAATGCCGGATTCAAGTATCTATAACAATATTATGATCACATCAGTTATATTACAATAACATGATCATTATACAGATGTTGAAATTGTAAGCATAAATATAAAGTTCTTATAACAGAAAAGGATCCAAATGGAACATTGCAAATAAGTTCAGAGATAATTCTAGCTAAATTTAGAAAATTAAGGACAGTCACTTTTCAGGTTTCAATTATTTCTACTCCTAACCAGGCCAGTGGGCCACAAATACAATGAACTATAAACATAAACCATGATAATTTCATTATTATGCATCAATCTAGATACAATGATACTAAAAATGCATAAACAGAAGTGCATAGCATGGGGCTCAGGATCACTCTTGCATGAGCATGAATTACACTTATTATTTACTAATAAACTGAAGTGAAGAAGCAAAAACTAGTGATGTACCTAGCAGACTGACTGTTTCTCTTGCAGTGAAGCCTCTTTGTTCAAACAGGCCAAGTGTCCTAGTGATGTTATCATCAGGTTTTGGAATATCTGACAATGCTTCCTCGTAGTATGACCTATGACTGTCTCTCCTTCCGGTTAAAATTGGAAAGAAGGGGCCACCAGCCTGTGGAAATTTGAAACAGATCAAACAACCCATGTAAAGAATTAGATAATTTTACCTAACAACACAAGTGTTAGCATGCATTGAACAAAAAATATAATATTGATTATGCTCTATAACTTCGTACACATTCAATAAAGAGTATATCAGCACTAGAAAGAAACTACAGCAATGTAGGAGGAAGAAACAGAAGCAACGCATACAAGAACAATGCCATCTCTAGTTGCAAGAGCGAGTATGTCAGCACAAGAAACCACTCCTGGACAGGCCTTTTCCACCTCCTCCTTAATCAGATCAACTTTATCGAAGCCTTTCAGGGTCTTATTTGGAATAGCCTGCTTCTCGATTGACTTGTTTTTATTACCATGACTGTCGTCCAACAATATTGAAGCATCACAGCCCTGATTCAAAAACCAGTAGCAAAATCAAGTGAGATTAAAATACTATTGCAATTGAGATTCAAAACAACACAACTGTTTATGCTACAGCCAAAACCTCAAGAACCACGAATGCTTAAATACCCAGATAACAAATTCACAAAAATCAGTGTGCCAAGGACTATGGATATCAATAGCAAATACACACATACCAAGAAAACTCACTTTAAACACAGAACAGTTACAATCCGAACGAACAAGAAAACTCACCGCACAGACTACTCCAAACTCTAAATACCCAGATAACAATTCACAAAATTCAGGGTGTTAAGGACTATGAAAATCAATAACAACATAAAGAAGAGAATCCAGACAAACGAAGATCTTAAGAACTACAATATAAATACATAAATTGAACAAAATGTAGAAAACAAAGAACACTCATGGTAGAAAAAAGCACGCAATAAGCCAAGAAAGAAAACGCTAAATACCAAGATAACAGCTCCCAAAAATCAAGTGTTTGGATCCATGCATATCATCCAATCAAATAAATCGAAGAAACACCGAATGAGTATTACCTGAATAAAGCAATCATGGAAGAAAAGACGAAGCAGAGCCGGAGAGACATCTTTTTGTTCGCTGTAAATCTGAGCCATTCTTGATCTAATAATGCTTTCAGCTTGAGGACAAGTAAATCGATAGTAATCATATTCAAGATCGGGGATTAGAATTGCATCATCTGACTCAGAGGCAAACAGACCAAAGGGTTCCTCAATTTCAGCTTTTGCGTCCTGAGGACGAAGATAAAAGAAAATCATAGCCCACACAATTGCCGTAACAACAACCTCAATTCTAACTTCAGGAGGAAGATGACGAAGACGAATATGGCAGTTGTAAAGAATTGCAAGAAACATAAGAAACCTGCAAATCTGCAGATAAAGGGATACGGAATCAAAGGATTCCCCTGTTTCATCTTCTGCGTACACTAAAAACATGATAACAAGAAACAGTATTATAAGAAACAGTATTCTGATCGTCCACGCCCAAAGTTTGAATGAATTCCCTATGTTTTTTATTGTTTGGTTTGGGAAATCACTAAGTATACGACGAACGAGAGGTATCATTAGCATTAGAAGAATCAGAAAAACAATAATGAAGAATGGGAAATTTGATGGATTATCTGTAAGTAGGAACCCGAACCCCATGTTTCTCACTCTCTGGAACTTAGGGAAAGAAAATGGAGATGAAGAAGAAGAGGGATCAAGAAATTAGAGAATTGGAGTTGAGAGTGATCAGGATAGATGAAAAAGAGATAGACAACATAAGGCGGGAAAGACCGTTATAACAAATGGGTTGGCTCATAGCAAAAAAAAAGGGTTAGCCTTGTGTTTTTTTTTTTTTTGGGGGAAGTTTTGTTTGCTATGACTGAATTTCGTGGGTCATTCACATTTGAAAAAAAAAAACAAAGAAAGTTGTATTATTAAAAATATATGTATTAGTATTTTAATTAATGATTATATAAGATATTGGTTGTGTTTATATTTAAAAATATTAAATGATTTGTTAAGTAAAATTATACTTAAAATTTGTTTATTTAATTTATGAGATGAAAAAAAAGATACATCATTTAACTCATAAATTTAATTAAATAACTCACTTGAATTATTAAATAATTAAATTATTATTTTTACTAAATAATCATTTTTTATCAACAAACTTAACAAAATTAATCACAATATATAACACCTCACTCTTTTACATTAAAAAAAATTAATATTATGAATATTTTTATATCAATATATAAACACGTAAAATATGATAAAATTGAATAAAAATAACTAAATTACATCACATGGTATTACTATTAATAGAATATAAGATATAATTAACGTATATAAATATAAAACTTCCCAGAGGGTTTAAGCCATTTGAAAGTTTTTATTTTCACTTTTTTGAAATTTTTTACTATATAAATTCTATTGTTTACTTTTCACTTTTGACCGCAATTATTAAATTTAATATTTTTGAAATAAAAATTAATTGCATTACACCTTATCACTTTTTATACATTATTTTGTACTTTTTGAGGTGTCTTTTTGTTAACCATAATAATTAAAGATATTTGTTTGTAAAAATAATATAAGTGAGGTTTAAAAATAAGATTTATTTTTTATTTGATAACCATATCCATTTATTTATTATTCATTTTAATTTTAATTTTAATAATTTTCAAATTATATAAGTTATTTTTAATTTTTATTTTCTAAATTTTAGAATTTAATTTTGAAATTTTTTCAAATTCTAAAATAAAATAAAAAATTAGTTTTGAAATTAAATTTATATTTTTTTATATCTTCGTACTAAAATTAATAATCCAACTATACTCAATTATATTCAAATTGATTAAATATCTAAATTTAGTGAAAATTGATAGAAAATAAGTTTAAAATTAAATTTTAGAGCTTAAAAGAGTTAAAAATTGAACATTAAGAGTTAGTTATCAAACAAATAATATCTAGTTTTTATTTTTATTTTTTAAAATTAAAACTAAAAATTAGTTATCAAATTACTTGTATTTTTTTTCAAAATATTTTGAAGTTGAAAATTTAATTCAAAACTAAAAAATTAAAATTTACAAATTAAAATATTTATCAAACATGACATCAATATTTAAAATAATTTAAATAAATTTAATGACAAAATTAAATTAGCTGCCAAACTTAACTCATATACTAACTTAAAAGTTATGTTTAAAACATTTTAGGTATATTTGTTACATGAAGAGTTGGGATGTTACATGAATAGCACAAATAAATATTATTTTAACAACAAATTAAAGTATCTTTTGATCAAACAAATCACATTAATACTCACTATCGTTACATAAGACAATGTATCATATGAAATGATGTGCAAGTGAAATATATGAATTAAGTTTCAAAATTAAGTTGTAGACAAAGTAAATAAAGCAAGCATGAATGCTTATTCAATCTGAAAAACTTGTTTGCAATGACAAATAAAGTTTAAAGAGGATGTTGGAAGTAAACTTGATTTCACCAAAATAATATTAAACTTTAGAGTTATTCATTAGTCACACATGCGACCCATGATTTATTTAAGTTATATTAGTTAAAAATATTTATGATTATATTATTATATAAACATTTTAGGTATATTTTTTTACAAATTTAATACATTATAAACATAAAACGTAATTTATCTTTTATCTATGAAATAAATTTATCAAAATAATCTAAAAAAAATGGTTATTTAGATGGCATATTATTTATTTTATTAACACGTGGACCAAGTTAATAATTAAGTATGATAATATTATTATATATATCTTTTGAATATATTTGTAACTTTTGAAATTTTTTTGACATATTTGTTAAAAATAAATATAATATTTATAATAATTTAATAATTGTATAAAAATATTTCTTATTATTTTGATTTTTTTAGTTATAATTATAAATTATAAATTTTGTCACAAAAACAACAATTTAAAATTTAAATGTTATGTATATCGTGTTTTATACATGATGATAAATCATAAATAAATTTTAATATTATTCTAACCTTATACGATTCGAAAAAACCTTTATATTTGGATTCAAATTTATATCATTGGATCGGATTCAAATTAAAAATCTTCAAATCAATTTAGATCAAATTCAAATTAGATAAAACACATGCATTTTTAATCTTTGGCTCACACTAGGACATCATATGCCTCTTGGTAAGTATAATGCACAAGTAGAGGTGTCAAATGTGATGTGATGTCCCATTAATCTATGGTATGATCCATAAATTTTGTAAATATATCTTATCTCATATCAATTATTTTTTAGTGGGTTGAGATAATAATGAGATAGTACATAATAGGATTTCTTATTTGTCACAAATAAAATGATGATTATCTATAACAACTATAATCATATTAGGAATATTAAATGAGATATGAGATGATATTTAAATGTAATAGAATAACTTTAACCAATGAACCCATTAAGAATATTAAATGATATATGAGATGAAATGTGACAACCTATTTGATATCTCCGTGTACTAATAAATGTAAATGAATCAATCATGTCTAATGAGTTGTTGGCTATTCCAATAAGAGATGAACACACGTGTGGGAGAAGCTAAATAATATTTTGTAGCTTAGTTGAAATCTTAAAATTTCATTTAAAATTTGAATACTCTTTAAATATAATGTATACTAACAATATGTTGCATAATATATTTTAGATAAGCTAAAAGATGGTGCCAAAAAATAATAAGTTTATGCATTAAATGTTGGGTCAAGTAAGAAAATATCTTATTCTCAAGGGACTAATCACTGTTATAAAAAGAGGTATTAAAGTCAGTTTTTAACCGACTTTAAATAAAATGACTTAAAATGTAAAGTCGGTTCAACGTGTGAACCGAATTTATGTTTAAAGTCGGTTCACCGCGTGAACCTACTTCAAATTTTGTTTTTACAAAATTTACTCAAATTAAAACCTATATTCGATCACTAAATAATAGCAGGAAAAAATCTATTTAACAAATAGTTTAAATAATACAGATAATTAAAAAATAAAATATTAATTAATAGCATAAAAATTACCATGGTATATTCTTCTCCTGATGTTATAATACAAACCTACATATATAATACAAAAATCTATACACATAAATAACAACACATAATAACAGAAAAAATATGAATAATAAGTGCGTAGAATTAATAAAAATACTTACAAGAGTAAATGAAGTGACAAAATGAAGGAAATGAAGAACAAATGGTATTTTGTAAGTGAGAAATGAGTATAAAAAATTTGAGTATTTCGCTTAAAAAAATAGGGAATCTAAAAGATTAGTTAGAGAGAAAGAAAACCCACTAAACGGCGCTAGAAATGGTGGTCGTAGGTGACCAAAAAATGAGAAAGAGTGGAGGAGAAATGGAGGAGGTTTTGGGTTTTTGAGAGTTATGCAACGCTTGGAATAGTTTTTGTATGGGGAAGAAAGAAAAGAAAAGAAAAGAATTTATCCACGTGTGTAGTGTTGGTTCTACGTGTCAACCAACGCTATCCACATGTGTAGCGTCAGTTCCAGGTGTCAACAGACGCTATGTTACGTGGATAGCGTCGGTTCACTTATCGAACCGACGCTACACATGGACGTAGCTTCGGTTGATACCTGGAACCGACGCTACGTCTACGCATAACATCGAGTCGACACGTCAATTGACGCTATGTCCTACGTGGATAGCGTCGATTCTACACCGAACCGACTTTAAACTCATTATAAGTCAGTTATTTTCCAAAAATCGACTTTACATATCGACTTAAATACCCTTTTGTAGTAGTGAATGTAAATTAAAAAATTTATGCATCAAATGTTAGGTCGTTTTGTCAAGGTTTCTTTGGTTGTTAAATATGAAGATATTGTTTGCATTTGAACAATTACTTAAATTTAATCAACTATTATTATTACTTATTAAAGGTAATAATTGCTTGTTATTAACTTCTAACTTCATCTTTATATTACGATGTGTCTATGATTCTTTACTAATTTTTATGTTGCATTGATGTAGAATATTATTTGATCACATGATTAATTTAGATAGATAGTAAATTTTATACCATTTTATACATCTTACTTTAATTTATAATGTATAGAGTCCTAACTTAAATAAAAAAATTAATGTTATGACTCAATGAATGATTAATATTTGTGATGATGAATGAGTTCTAATACATTATTGAAAAGAGTGAATAATTTATGTGGATTTATTCAAGTTTGTAGTATTATGTTATAATTTTAAATTTTTTTACGAATCATTGGATTTTTAGAATTGTACATCCATATAGTGGTATAATTGTATAATTGAATGATTTGACTCAATTATTAATAATCTTCCATCAAAAATTTATATAATTAATGTTTGGATAAAAAAACACACTTTTAAACCGCATTTAGTATATAAATACCTATGTATGATGTATATAACATGAATGTATGATTTAAATTATCTCCTAATATTTAACCTATCAAAATAAGTATTATTATAAATATGTTAATTAAAATAAATATTTTTCTCTAGTAAATAATTTTCAATAAAACTAACTAATAAATTATATTGATAGGTTCTTTTGAACCTAATGTCATTGATAGTGAATTTTTGGGATGCAATACATGATGAATATTATATACAATGTAAGAATAGATTGTCAAAAATTGGTAAGTATTAATTAAAATGTGTATTAGAAACTTATGTATTTTTTTAATGTCTTGATTTAAGTATGATATGATTATTTATACATTTTGTCTAAACATATGTATATAAGAGATGAAATTGATATTTGTCTGAATAATGTACTTATATCATCAACAAAATAAATAATATATGAGATGATATTAATAATAATTGGGGTAAAAATTAGATTAAATTTATGAATAGTTAATAATTATGACTAATCAGCTAATCTCCCTATTATTACTCCGTTTGATAACAATGATAACATTTTAACTGTCTTTTAGATTTGTAATAGAAACAAATATTAAAAATAACTCTAAATTTTATAACTAATTATTGATTATTTTAGTAATTAATTGACTAGGTATAACTTATTTAAGTATAATCAGTGTTACTTATTATTTATCTTGAATATATTGAAATATAAAATATTTTGCATATATATTAAAAAAAATTACAGTTATGACATTGAAATAAAAAAAAATAAAAAAAATATTGTGGGATGGTTATTAAACATAAAAAAAGAGTATAATTATTCTAAAACCTATTTTTGGAGAGTTATTATTTTACCAATTGACCCTCCGAAAACATCGTACATTTTGGGTTCTCCACATACGGGATGATTGTAACTAAAAAAACAATTGCCTTAAAAAACTTTTTAAGAAGTTTAATAATTAAAAGATGATTTTAGTAGTAATAAATGAAATCATACTGATAATTGAATTATATAAAAATGATAGGTGATAAAGATAATTAGATAAATAAAGAGAGAACGGCAAAAATTCTGATAATGCAGTATAAACAACAGTTAAGCCAGACAGGGACGGCACATCAAATGACCATTTCATAGTTACAATGAGTTGAGAGCCGGCGAATTTCACAAGACAATTTCTTTGTCATAAATTAATTGATGAATCCGATAGAAATATAGGGATTATATAAATGTATCCATATAGAATTACAGTCAAAACGGTGAAGATATGAATTTTTTTCCTTGCCCAACGTCCAAATGGTCTGTTGGCCTTTGCAGTTGTGGAAATGATGTTTCTACGTGTATGCTACTCCCCTCATAATTATTTGTCTTTACAAAAAATTTATAAGATAAATAAAAAATTACTTATAATATTATTATTAAGAAATATAATCGAATCTATATAAATGTATTTAACGAAAAATTTACACATAAATTCTGATTTTGATATATAAAAATGTTTTAAAAATATTTATTATATAATTGAATTTTTTACGTGTATAAGTGAAATTATATTTATCTCTTAATTACTATTGTGTGCTAATTTATTAACGATCCTAATTAAATTCATA
Source organism: Hippophae gyantsensis (assembly GCA_030763125.1). Taxonomy (NCBI): domain Eukaryota; kingdom Viridiplantae; phylum Streptophyta; class Magnoliopsida; order Rosales; family Elaeagnaceae; genus Hippophae; species Hippophae gyantsensis. The sequence goes on from CM061033.1 coordinate 42,526,816, forward strand.
CTAATGGGTTCTTATTGGAAAGTAATTAATATGGATTTAATTTTTAGTACTAAAAGAAGGAGATTAATTGGATTTGTGCTATAAATTGTGTAGGTTGTTTAACATGTTTTTTGCCCTGCATCACCTTCGGCCGAATCGCAGAGGTTTTAGATCAAGGAGATCCCTGTAACTATATTTATCATAAAGCCTATGGTTTAACCTATTACCTTAAAATGAAATCAAGTATATACGAGTGTACGTGCTATTTACTAAAATGGATGGAAAAAACAAAAATCAATTTAGCCAGTTTACTCATAAATTAATTAAATATTAATAAAATTTATGATATAATTTTTTAATTTTTAAAATATATTTTATTTTATCTCATTTAATTTTTAATAAGATGATAAGATAATTAAATAATAATAATAATAATTTAGATATTTCATTTTATCTATAATGAAATTAAATAAAATAATTAAAAATAAAAAAATAATAAAAAATATGATATATATTTATAATATAAATTTAATAAAAAAAATAATCTAATGTTGAAAAGTAAATTTATTATAATTTTATTATAAATTACATGTTATTTAAATAAAATAAAATAATATTTTATTAAGAATTTATGAAGGATAATAAATCAGATATTATATAACTTTATATATTTCACTTTATTCTCGCGGGTATCAATAAAAACTAGCTAAGCTTGAACATTTTGCCGGTTGTTGAACCAGCGAGACTTGTTCTTTTAGTAGGTAAAAAACCGGCGAAATGGGATGGTTTTACTGTACTTTTGGGCATAAAAGATTATATATATATTGATTTAATTTCACTGGGTTATTGCACGTAGCCTGTGCTTGCTCAGGATGTGGTTACTGCTTGTTAATGATGATTCAATTCCACTGGATTTACTCCTGCCTCTATAGAAAGAAACTACGCGAAAAATACAGCTTACCATCAGAACCTTGCTGGGATTGCTGTGTTCATTACTTCTGTGATACTTGTGCTCTTTGCCAAGAAAATGCCGAGCTCAAAGCCAGAGGTTTTGATCCTGCAAAAGGTACTTTTAATTAACGAGAGTCATAATTTTGGATTCCACGCTGTACGTGCAAGGAATACACGGTTAATAAGTAAACTTATAAAAAGTACACTTTTTACAAGTGTATTTGTTACATGTCATATATAATATATAATATGAGATTGAAAATGAGTTGTATTTTTTAATTTAACATATGCATTAACTATTTATTAAATATCTTTTTAAATAAATTTATTCAATTTAATCATATGCATTTCATATATTAATGTCTTAATGGTATGAATTATATTTCACAGGTTATCCTAAGACACGTGTTGCTCCTCCATGGATTCCCACTTCCATGTTCAGATGATCTGCATCATCCAAGCGCTGTTGATGAAATATTAAGAACACATTGAAAATCACTTTGATCCATGAGAAAATTTTCTTAAGAAATTTAATACTCTCTTCTTCGTTCCTTTTGAAAAATAAATTATACTTAGCTGACGAATAACAAACACTATTATATTTAAAATAAATTATACAAATAATGAATTTAATTTATACCTTTTTACTCTCTTTTTTATTGTTAATAAGTCATATAATAATTCTACATCAACCATTTTAAAGAGTTATTTTTCTCACTCACATTTATAACATTTTTTTATTTTTATTTTTATTTTTTTAGAAATAATATTTCATTATTCTTTCGGGCTCTCTCTTGTGCTTTCTTTCTTACTTAATTGGTAGTTTATGCATGTTTGTTTTAAATGTATATATGGATAATTAATTTTTTTTTAATGAAACCAATCCTCATTTATACAAACAAAGTTAAAACATTACCATTCCTGGCCTCCTCACTCAACAAACTCCAAACACCAAAAGGAGCATCACACTCCCATACACGAAACCCATTTCCCTTTGCTGCAAAATCAGCAATCACATGTGCCACACTTGAGTTACATTTCCCCAACAAACACCTAACCTCATCAACTAAAACCCCTTCTAGAGCAAGGCACCCACCATCCATGTTAACCATAGAAACAACCATTATGAAATCAGGTTCAAAAGCCACATCACGCCACCCACACAATTTAGCAGCAGATGTAGCAAGCAGGAGTGCCTGCAACTCAGCTGCATCCACTGAAATCCCATCACCCCTTGTGTTAGCTAATGTTAGCACAACCATCCCATGCCCATCTCTAAACCCTACACATTTCCACCTTTTATAGCAGCATTAGAGTTGGCTTGAAGGCTTCCCCAAGGAGGCTTCACCCAATGCAAACTTTGTTTCCTTACAACCTGCACATTGTCAAGCTTAGTCTTTGGCACAATGAATTTCCTTGCCAGGAGATCAGCCCATTTCAGTAAATCAATCACAGCTCTACCACATTTATCACGCACTAGTTCAGTTCTGTTATGCAAAACAGCCTAGCAAAAATAGCAGAAATGGCTCAGCTTCTCCCCAATACATTGCGACCACATACCATTAAACACATCTGCAAAACTGCTACTTATATATTGGCAAAGCTTGTCAAAAAACACAGAGCTTATTCACACCTTCTTAGCCACACAGTACCACCACAAACTATGTGATACATCCTCATAGGCACCATTGCACATAAGACAGTAAGCCATCCCAGCAAATTTCCTCCTGCACACAGCAACCACAGCAAGTAAAATGTTCATACAAGCTAGCCCTCCACACAAACATTTTAACTTTATTAGGCACTCACGTTAACTACACCCAAGACCACCAAGCTTGTTATGTCAAACAACTACCTCCAGCTCCAAATCCATTTCTCTGGGTCATCAATCTTATCTCCTTAGCTAACCAATAGACATTCTTAACAGTGTAAACCCCATATGAGCACCTGGCCCAGATATATCTATCCACATACCTCCTTCCACACAAAGGAATACTTAGGATAAGAACTGCCTCCCTGTCATCAAAGCTACTTCTCACCAAATCCCCATCCCAAACTCCATCCTGTTTTATAAGAGCAACCACCATGGCATTATCATCCATCACCTTGGCTGATAGAACCTTTGGCATTGGCCCAGTTAGCCACTTCTCCTAATAAATCCCTACATTCTCACCATTCCTCACCCTCCACCTGGTAGCTTTTCTCCAGCAAGCAAAACTCTTCCAAAGAAACGAAGAGTGCACGGGCACCTTTGCCTCCAAAATATCACGGTCCAGAAAATACTTGCCAATAAAAAGTTAGGCTAATTAATATGGATAATTAATGTTATTTTTATGATAAAAAGGTTGTTTCTCAAAATGGTTTAATTACTATTAATTTTGCAAAAAGTTCCTTTAAAATGGGACAATTACTACTAATTTATCATACCCATGCAATCATCAATACAAAATCGAAATATGTGATTATAATTTGTGTTATAATATATATTATTGTCAAAAATATATAAAGTTTTCTGATACATATATACGCGAATAAATTTAAGAAATATTAAAATTTAACAAAATACTAGTGAAACAAAAATTTAAATTTGTGCATGCATTATGAAAATTATTTGTGAGAAAATGTTTTGGGTATACCTATGAAAGTATGATTTATTCAGATTTTGCATATTATTATACACAGTGTAGTTATTTATATTGTTTAATTATGTTCAATTACGTCCTAATATATAAGATATGGATATGTGAAATTGATCATCTAATTGTTATTACTCGTAGATAATTAGATGTAAAGGTTATAAATACGATTAATTTACAAATTACATGTAACTCTAAATTAAAGAAATATAAATACACCTAATTGTATTCATATTTTGAGTCCCTGGTTTGGAATGTACACTCCCCTAATATTTAGGAAATGATTTTGTAAAAACATATCCAAAAAATGCATTATATATGTTTATGATTCTTACCGATTACATAAAATATTTATCTTTATTATCACTCTCCATATATTATTTATAATACAATTGTTTAAATATACTAGTCACACATCACTATAGCTATATTTATATAAACATTATAATATTCAAAATTTTCAAGATGTTCATAATCATTCATATAATTATAATTTTATAGTATCTAAAATGAAGTGCGAGGGTATGAATAAACTTAATGTTGATGCAATTATTATGGTTGAAATGTTAGAAAGCAGAGACTACCATAATATTTTCATATTTGGTTTTTTATAGTCTTTTTATTGTATTAATTTTAAAGTTTTTTAATTGATGATGCTTGTAATATAATTAGAGTTTTATTTTAATCTAGATTTTAAGAGTGGGGAGGAATTCAGAAGATACTCGCGCACCTTTTAAATTTAGAGGTCAAACAATTTTACCATTAATTTTTTAATTTCAAATCTTTAAATTAATTTTCTTTCTATTCCCCTACCCAAAGTATTTAGGGTGTGATAGTTTGGTACCACCAAACTCGTGTTCAGCCAACTAGCTTGTACTCTGTTGGGCGTATAGAATTATAATTAGTTTAAAAACTATTTGTTCAATTTGTGTGTATGTATAATGGGTTTGGTGGGGCTGTATTTCCATTAATTTTTTTTATAAAAATTGTGTTTAATTGTGTGTATGTATATCAACAACAAAATGATTAAATATAAATATTTTTATTAATCAATTGCATACATAAAATTATAATAATATATGTTATATAAAAATATTTTTTAAATCAATATATTATAATACAAAAATATTTCATATTAACTTTAATTCATTAAAATAAAATATTTGTATCAACTACTATAAAAATTAAAATAAAAAAGAAGTATGTTAAAATTAAAGCTATTAATATTTTTTATTTATAGTTTCAAATTATGAAATAATTTGATTAACGTTGTATTTTTAATTTCTCAAATATTATATTATATTATTTGATATTTTATTTTATTTAAAATTTTTTAATATAAAAAAATTAATATTTATTTAATTTTTTGTTTATTATAACAAAAATTATAAAATAGGATTGACCATCCTATAAATCTTATAAGACATCTATTAATCATCTTATAATCGTCTATTTTAAAAGAATTAAGATATTGAGAGGTTAATAATCGTACTATGTGTTATGTTTATAGGTTAATTATTGATCATTTTATATTTTTTTTATAATACGATTACTTTTCGTTTATTTATTTAAAATAAGATTGTACTTGATATTCTTATCATTCCTCTAATAAGTTACTTTCTTACACATTTAATTTCAATATCAAAAATATATTTAAGGATATGATTAAATTAAGAGTATTATAAAAATATTTTCGTGTCTTTTATTTATTTATTTATTAAAAATAGAGTTAAGTTAATTTATTAAATAAAAATTATATTAGAATGTATAAAATATACTTATAAATAAATTTTAAAAAATATTTCTTCTTAAAAATTATTAAAATAATAATTAAATAATAAAATTCGTTATTTTTTCTATATACTCGAAAGAAATAATTGACACATTTTAAAACGATTATTTGTTGTTTATGTCGTGTATATATGTGATTTATACAATATAATTATGTAATTTTTTATATGAATTCATTAATTCTATAATTTAAAGTATAATCAATTAAGTTAAAAGTTTTAAAAATTAAGATTTTTTTCAAGAATAAATTCATATTTTATTAGTAGAAAAAAACAAAAAAAATACTTTTTTTTTCTATTTTTTTTTCACTTATTTTTTTTACCTCTTTTAATTTTTTTAAATTTTATTAATAAAATAAAGAGATAAATAGTAAAAAATGAGGAGAGAGAAAGACGGAGGATAGAGAACAAAAGCTTTCTTTAATATAAGTTTAATAATAAATTATATAATTTTTAATTTATTTTTAAAAATTATAATTTAATTAATTAAATGTTAAATTATAAAATTAATTAAAATCGTTAAAAAATTATAAATTATATAATTATAATTATAAAACAACCTATCCTCCTAAAACTAAAAGAAACACTTATACAAAGTTTAAAAATAAATGGATCAAAACGAAACTTTATCCTTAAAAAAAAACATTTTAATGTATTTTTGAAATCGTCAGCTCATATTAAATATCAACTTTTTTTATTTTTTTATTTTTTATGTACAGCAGGTCAACATTTTATGTCTTTATCAATAGCCCATCATAACCAGGGTCCAAATCTCTCTCTTCGAATCTTTTTGAGTTCCCAAATTCTTGAAAGAGAGAGTTGAAGCGGATCATTCATCGGTAACCATGTCTGATTTAATCAACGATGCATGGAGAAAATATCTCCGACAACTTCAACTCCATCCTCTCAGGACCAAGGTATCAAAAACTCTTGTTACCCATTTCCCCATTTTCTTTGCTTTTAATTTTTTTGGTCAACGTATAATTTTCTATTATGATTTTGAATTTCGATTATAGCAACACCCATGTTTCTTATTTTCCTTTTGGCTTGTGTTGTTTGGATCACTAGGCAATTACAGCAGGAGTTTTAGCTGGATGCAGTGATGCAGTAGCCCAGAAGATATCTGGGGTTAGGAAACTTCAGTTAAGGAGAGTTCTTCTTTTAATGGTAGGTCTGATTTGACGATAATTGGTTTTATTCAATGTGTTATGCTATATTAATGCTTTGAAATATCGATATCGTGGAAGATGTTGAGATATAATTTTTACAAAAATATCGAATATAATATCATTGTAAACGAAAACTTTGAAAAAAATCACAAAAACTGTGAAAACTCTTTTGAAAATATGAATGTTTTTATAAAACTTTATAAAATATCAAAACAATCAATTACTTATTTTAAACTAATTTTTCATTTAATACATGTATTAAATAGATTATTTAATTTTAACTATACAGATAAATCTCAACAATATAAAAATAAATTTCATTGATTATTTATTTTTAAAAATACTTATATATATATATAGCAAATATGTTAAAAAAAAGAGAATATATTATCTACTCTAAAAATGAAAATATTTTAAAGATATTTTAGAAACAATATCCATAATATTTAAGGCATTTTAGTAAAAAAAAAACATTTAAGTGACATTTTAACAACAATGATATTTTAGTTATATTATCGATATTTTTGCGATAATTTGACCAAAATATATGGACATTATGTTTTGATGTCGGGATGTGTAAAAAAGCGATATTGTTGCAAACAACTTCAAAATTTTCATCCCTTGCTATACTTTGACTATATTTTGTCAGTTAAACTCTTGCCCTCTTTGTCGTGAACAGATGTGGGAGATCAGGAAAGATAATTTTGTTTTTTTTTTTATTTTGTATCACCGAAATATGGTTGTAAACTTAGTCACCTAAATATCGGTAGTTTCTAACATTTTAAAGTTTCTAACAACTATAATAGTATCTTTTAAATTTATAATTACCAAAATAACAACCTTTCAATATTAGTGTTACTATTTTGCAGTTGTAAGTTTTACAGGTGTTATTTTGTGTAATTTTCAAAAAAATATTTGCCTTTTAGTTTGACCAGTAGTCTGGTTGATTTAATGAATCACCCAGTAAACTATATTGTTGTTATGATTAAGTTTTGAAATCTTGAAAATTGCTTCTTGTTCTTTTACAGTTATATGGATTTGCCTACGGTGGACCTTTTGCACACTTCCTCCACAAATTTATGGATATAATATTTAAGGGGAAGAAGGACCAGAAAACTGTTGTTAAGAAGGTAAACAATTTGCATGAATTCATTGTTTTTCTCATCATTGAAAACCCAGTAACGTTCCAATTTGAGCTATCCATTTTTCTTGTAACAGTGTGGAGTAAATGTTTGAAGTCAAGTGTTGATGAATGAAATTTTCATTTAATAGGTATTGTTGGAACAGTTAACCTCTTCTCCTTGGAATAACTTTTTCTTCATGATGTATTATGGCTTGGTGGTTGAAGGTATGAATTTAAAGTTTCTTAACTGAGATGTCTTATCTTAGACATCTAACAATATTATAATTGTTTTATATGCATGTATGCAGTTGCAGTATAATTCTTCTATTCCCGTTAACATCTGTTTTTGATTCCAATGGAAGAGTAGAGTATACCTAACTTCTCCAACTTAGTATATTGTAGTTGTGTCTTTTACTTGTATCATTTGGGTATGATTTCATCATTATTCCTGGATAGAATCATAGAAAAACTTTGATATTTGAAATAATTCTTTGGTTTCATTCTTAATTAAACTTTCTTCTCATTTTAGTTTGAGTTGTTATCTGATTATTTAGGTTCAGGTTTGTAGATAACAGGAAACACCCTGAGAACGTATGATATTATTGTCAAAATATTGTATTTCTCTGATAATTATCATGTATATTTCATGTTATTTCTGTTCTGATATTTTCTGTACAAATGTATTCTATTTGTATACAAAAGAAACGAAAAGTAAACAAATTATAACAATATTAATTTCCATTATTATTCTTGTCTTCTGATTATCTGCCATAATTCCTGGATTGATGTTTCCTTGTTTTCTGCCATATTACTCACGTACATGCAACACTCGCCATAAAGTTGGTGCGTATATGTCTCTTATACCCTGACTTGTCAAGTGAGTTGTAGAAGTTCCTTCTGCGAACAGTTTTTGTGAGTATATCGACGATTGATCTTGATTTAACAAATGGAAGGCAATAATCTTTTCTTCAAGATTACGTTTGATGAAGTTAGATCAACTGGCGATGCTTGATGCGATCATGTTGAATTTGGATTGTGAGAGATGGCAATGGGCGCTTTGTTTATCACAAAATAAGTTCATTTGAGACTTAGAAGCTTGACGCGATCTCGGTTAGAAGTTTTTCAACCAAAGGAGCTCGCGTATTCCGCCCGACCATTCCTCAGTAGAACTTGACTTGGATAAGGCAAGCTACATTTTGCTTCTTGCTCTCTCCGTGTAACAAGGTTGCCACTTAAAGTAAAGTACTGACGTAGATTTCTATCCTTGTATTCCACCTTGGTCTGAATGTATATCGAGGACTTCCGATTGACCATTCTTTGAAAACATAAGTCCTTTCCCAGGGGAGGATTTTAAGTAACGAAGTATCGCGTGACCCGCGTCCATATGGTCTTTTTAGGGCGGTCATGCGTGAATTGACTCACGACCTTTCGGCTTGCAAAAGCAATATCGGGTCGAGTATGAGATAAATATATGAGTTTACCTCTTAGCAGGTTGATATCTCGTTTTATCTGGCGGTACTTGATCCCACGTATTCTCAGAGTTTATGATTTTGAACCATTGGAATATCGTGAGGTTTACAATCTAGTAATCACCTCGGTAGTAGGTCAGTATATTTCCTTTGGGAAAGACATATGCCTTGTTTTGATCTTGTTACCTCAATACCTAAGAAGTATTTGAGCCTCCCACAGTTCTTCATTTCAAACTCGTTTTGACAATTGTTCTTGAAGCTTAGAGATTTCTTCTTTATCATCCCACTGTAATGTAAGTCATGTAGTCTACATAGACTATAAGAGTGCATTATCTTCCACTGATCGATGTTTTAGGAAAAGAGTATGATCGAGTTGCTTTGTTGGAACCCGTATGTTCTTCATTCTTTGAACTGACCTACAAACTGCAGCTTCGAGGTGATTGTTTTAGTCCATTACAATGCTCGTTGTAATCTGCGTGCGGTTTCTTTTCTGATGTAACGGTATATCCTGGTGGGATATCCATGTAAATCTCTTCTTCAAGGTCACCTGTGAAGGAAGGCATTCTTCACGTCAGAAGTTGGTGCAATGGCGATCTAAACTTCTGAGAATAACAAAACTCTCACGGTTTTAGTTTAGCCACGGTGAGAAAGGTTTCTTGATAATCTATCCCGTGTTTACGTGTATATCCTTTTCTTTGAGCCTGCGCCTTGTATCGATCAACTAACCCATCTAGCTTTATACTTAATGGAGAAAATCCTTGCATCCTGCCATCTTCCTCCGACGAAGCTTTAACACCATGTGTTATTCTTACGTAATACCTCGAAATTCCTCCTTTTATAGCTTGAGCCCATTTTGGATCGAGATAAGGCTTCTTCAATGCTTTACTGAATTTGACACGAGGAGAGTGTTTGTGCAAATGCCACGATAGGTTCGATAACCTTTGAGTAGATACATAATTTGCTATTGGATACTTGGGTTGTCGTTCTTCTCTTTGGAGAGTATCGATTTGGAGGTTTACCTCGATTGTGTACGAAAGGTAAAAACATAACCAACGGATGTATCTATAGCATTGGTTTGTAAGGTGTGATAGGATAGCTTACCGAGTGTTCTCGGCGGGAGGATCATTGAGTCTTAGAGAATGGAGGGTTAAATCCAACCCACTTCATCTTGGAGATTCAATTACTACTTGGCTTCGGTTCTTGGGAAGTTCGAGCTCGGGTCTGAATCTTGGCTCGCCAGTATTATTACGTCAGAGTATGTTGGACTAGTGTCTAATATTTCAACATGTCAAAACCAATTTCGTTCTTCACCATAACTCTCTGCGAAGAGTGTAATTGGATCTTGGTGATGGGAAAAACCATACGATTCGAGGAACGTGACATCCATGGTAGTATAGATTCTTTTAGTAATTGGATCATAACATCGGTAACCACTTTTTTGTAAACCATACAGAATACCACGTCGGACACGTGGATCAACTTAGTTCGTTGATTTTTATGGAGGTGGACCAAAAGCAACATCAAAAATTCAGTGAGCGTCAAAATAGTAGGCAAGGAAGATGATCGGATAACACCTTTAATGGAGTTTGAAATTGTAAGGTTTTTGTGGGCATACGATTCGGTAGATACGGTGTAGTAATAGCATCGCTCCGGTATTTATTAGGCATATGTGCATGCAGATTAGTAAGGCCAGAGCCGTTTCTAAAATATCCCGATTCTTCCTCTCATGATCCCGTTTTGTTGTGGGGTTTGTGAACACGAGGTTTCATGGAGAATACCGTGGTTGTCCAGTATGTCAGGAATTGTTGATTAACGTACTCCCTCAGATTATCAGAGACAAGTATCTTAATTTTTTCGAAAATTGTGTGAGATCATGGTGTGAAAGCAGTGAAATGTAGCAAATACTTCATCTTTATGTTTGAGAAGGTAAAGCCATGTCATTCGTGTCTGATCATCAGCAAAATAACAACCAACGATGACAGGATGTAATGGGGGAAGGTCCCAGAGCTGTCGGAGAATGTACCAAAGCAAAAGGAGTCGTACTTTTATTCATGGGATAAGATGCCACTATGACTTTTTGCTAGGATACATTATCACATTTGAAATCTGAATGTGTGATATTTGAAAATAAGCGGGGAGTAGGTGCTTTAAATACCCAGAATGATGGATGCCCGAATCTACGATGACATAGCCAAATCATGCGATTCCTTGTTACCAATAGTATGTTGTATGTGATTAGCTCTTCTGAGACTAAGGTCATCCACATATAGCCCTCTTTCTCTAGTACCTGATGATCTCACTTGGTGAAGATATCTGTAAAGGCAAAAAGTAGAATACATCAATACTGACAGTTAAGGTCTGAAGTGACACGACTTAGAACGTGATGTCGGTTTGACGAGGAGAGTGTGCAAGCAAAGTATTAGATAATGATAATGAAGGAGATAAGGTCATTCCGGACTCAATATGCTTGGATAAGTGACCCCATTTGCACGTGTGACACGTGACTCGTCTTGGTGGGTTGTATTGGAGAGATCGTTTGGGTCAAATGTCATGTGATCTGTAGCTCGGAAGGTCGAGTCAAATCCTCTTTATCCTTCTACGAGTAGAGATGTGAAATGCTTTACTTGAAATCACCGGATCCACGGGAAGATTCGGCACAGTAGAAGTAAGGGATAGTGAGGCATTATTGGTAGCCACGGTACTCGCTTCCGATGGTGTCCGTTTCTTTCGTGCTTGAAGATCATTCCACCATTACGGATACTGTGGAGTTTGAAGCCGGTTTTCACGGGTGTGTTTGGAGTTTCATGATGGCCACATTTCATGTCGAGAGATGGTGGATTTCAGAGGATTTCTTGCTACCCGAAAGAGGTTCCTGTTTTTGGTGGCATCGTATTATGGTGTCCACCGGCCCCACTTTAAAAGCCATGCTGCTCGGTGTTGTATCTATGCAGTGATCATCACGGTCTGCTTGGGACTTAACCACTACGTATGAATCCGTAGGCTTGTTCCACCGTGAGGGAATGGTTTGATTTGAAGCTTGCATCAACGAGTTTTGTGGAGTCTCGTGTCAAGTCCGTCAAGGAAGGTATACCTACATCTTCTGTACGATGGAGTTGTATTTTGTATGTCATTTTGCACCTCCATTGGATTAGGACGACGGAAATCAATTTCTCGCCCTGACCACTTGAAGGTCGTTGTAGTATTTTCAATGGATCCGCCCGCTGCTTCATACGAGTAACTCGACGGCGAAGATCATACACTTGAGACGTGTACGTCCCACGTCATAGAAGGTGGTAGCGTGAGAATCCCAAACTTGTTTTCGCGAGTTGGGAATCGAATAAAATTGCAATCAAGGAGGGAGTCCGTCGAATTGATCAACCATCCTTTAACAATGGCATTTCGGTGCGCCATCTCACGAATGAGGGTCGGTTTCGGCGAGTTGAGGAAAATCCCCATTAATATATCCCGGTTTGTCTTTTCGAGAGATATACATCTCGCACACAGGACCCGAGGCATAGTTGGATCTCCACGACTTGATACTAATCAGGCGTCAGCCGACGCTTCGGTTGACGGAGGTTGTGAGCGTCGAGCTCTAGTGAAAACTTAGTCATTTTTCGCCGTCAAATCTTCCAACATGAAATTGGTAGTTAAATCTCTAGATTCTGCCATGAAATCTAAAATTTTTTTCCTTTTTTTTTTTTTTTTTTTTTTTTTTTTTACACTTCGTACACTATATATAGAAAAATTTCGTAACCCTAAACCTCCTTTTCCATTTTCGCGCAGCTTCTTCTCCTAACCCTAAAATTTTTTTCCTTCCAAAAATCGCGCAGCTTCTTCCTCAGCGCAGCGCAGCTTCTTCCTCAGCGCAGCGCAACCTCTTCTTCTTCCTCAGCGCAGTTTCTTCTTCCTCAGTGCAGTTTCTTCTACTGCGTTCCTCAACGCAGCTTCTTCTACTGCGTTCCTCAACGCAGCTTCTTCTACTACGTTCCTCAAGCAGCCTCTGTGCAGTTCCTTCTTGTTCCACACAGTATGGTTACCCACAACTACACAGAGACAAACCACAAAATATAGGTTGATGCGTAGAGAAACTGCGATAATTTCACACCAACGAGAAAACAGCGCCTGTTATCGTTGTGTTCTGTTTCTTTTCCAGACAAGAAACTGATGGTGGAACCGGCCACACTGTGAGGAAATCAACGTTGGAGCCAACCAATTAGATCGGTACGGTTTCAATGAGTAAGTCAGAACGACCACATAAGTCGAACCAGTGTCGAGAAAACTGCAAACCAAAATGGCCACCCCAGAAATCAGATTCAGAGGGTAAGTGTAAACCAGAAATCAGAAATCAGCAGCTGGAAACAGAAATCAGCAGAAATCAGAAATCTGCAGTAGAAAACAGAAATCTGCAGCAGAAATCAGAAATCAGCAGAAATCAGAAATCAGTAACAGGAAACAGGACAGAAATCAGAAATCTGCAGCAGAAAACAGAAATCTGCAACAGAAAAACCGAAATCAGCAGCTACAATCAGCAGGTAGTTCCATTAGTCAGCAATAACTTGCTCTGATACCATGTCAAAATATTGTATTTCTCTGATAATTATCATGTATATTTCATATTATTTCTGTTCTGATATTTTCTGTACAAATGTATTCTATTTGTATACAAAAAGAAACGAAAAGTAAACAAATTATAACAATATTAATTTCCATTATTATTCTTGTCTTCTGATTATCTGCCATAATTCCTGGATTGATGTTTCCTTGTTTTCTGCCATATTACTCACATGCCAACAATTATTGTGTAAGCCAATGTACAGGTTGCTTGTTCAAAATCTTTTCTTCATCCTATACTCTGCATCAAAGTACATGTCTGTTGATCACTTTCCCCAGTTTAAAAATTCTTTTTCTTAATGGGTGTGGTTATTGTCACACTATTTTTTGTTGATTACATATCTCATTTAATGTAAATTTTAAAAATTGACAAAAATATCCCTAAAACAATTTAATTAGCACAGAAGAAATGTATTAAAGACAAAAGAATGTTTTTGTCAATTTTTAAAATTTACATTAAATATGAAATGGAAACAATAAAAAATTGGTGTCGCAACAACCCCACTTTTTTTAATTTGTTTCATGTTTGAGAATGTAATCCTTAATTGTTGCTTGAACATCTTTGAAGAAACGAAGAGTTCATAGCTAACTCCTATAATGCTATAAAAGTTTTTGTTAGATATATGAACATCTAATATGTTATCTTGGTTGTTTTCGACCCAAATAATATTCTTAGGTACTTCTCTTAAAAGTATTACTTCTAAAAGTATTAATAATGTTTTTCAAAATTTTGGAAGCACTTATTTTAGAGATTGCTAAACACTATAAGAAGGACTTTGGGCCAATAAGAGCAACTTTCAACCAAATGGAGAAGCACTTCTAAATGGACCTATAGTCTCTCACTTTGTAATTTTTTTTCTCTCTTTGTCATGCATTTAGGTTTTTCACTATTTAGTTAATAAGAGATCATCTGACTTTGATGCTTGATCAAGTATGCTGGCACCAAGAAACATGGTGTTAGAAAACAGAGAATAGTTGAATAATACATTTCTATGTTTGGAAAATTCTCCACATACTACAGCTATACTTCTGCATTACAGGGAGAGCATGGGGTCTAGTCAGGAGTAAAGTCAGAAAGGACTACCCTTCCATTCAGTTGACTGCATGGAAGGTATGGAATGGAATCACTGTTTGTTGGTGATGTATTCTTGAAATGTACACTGATGATGATGATGATGATGATCATTATATTTATGGTTGCAGTTTTGGCCAATAGTTGGTTGGATAAATTACAGTTATATGCCATTGCAGCTCCGAGTTCTATTTCAGAATTTCGTTGCTTCATGCTGGTTTGCTTCTATGTCCCTTCATTTTGCTTAACAGCCCCACTAGTGCATTCTATTTTTCTTACATTCAGGAACAAATGCAATAATCTCTGAAACGAATGTTATTTTCTTAACACACACGTATGCTCTTTTTTCTTATAACATAGTAGGAGTAAGCAGCAAACGTGCTGGATCTGTTCTTAACTGATAATTATCACTCAATAGCTGCCATGTTTTATTTGAATGTGTGAAGCATGATGAAGAAGTAAAGCTAAGCTTACTGCTCTTAATACTCTTGGACATAAAATACATCGTTAAACTTTCTGAGGAGAGAAGCAGAGAGTAAGATCCAAATTTTGAATATCAGGGAAGCTTACCTGGTAGAAACTCATAATTAAATGACAAGCACATACAACATGCTCGCACGCAATCATGCCTTATGAGTTATGACCAGAAAATGATGTACCAGCCATTCTGCTGTTACTCCTCTACAGATTTGAAACTACATGAAACCAGCAAATAAGTTAATAACCGTGGAAATGAATATCACCTAAAACTAAGATAACCAGTATTTAGGTTCTCCTTACTTGGAAATGTCTACATATTCTACTAGCAGCATAAGCATGCACTAATATAATGGCATGTATCTACTCTGTATTATGCTAACGAGAAATGCTAGATGCACACAAATTTACACTCATATTAATTTTGGTACGTGACCAGTGGCAAAATTTTCTTGAAAAGTGAATAACTTTTCTATTTACAAATTTATTGACCACGTGTTATACTATAATGGTCTGCATGTATATATGTGTAAATTTGTATGTACTTAACATTTTTGTGATGCCATATTTTATCATACGAAATTCATAAAATTGCAATTTTAATGCTCATTACTCTGTTGCTAAATCACAGGGCAATATTCTTGAATCTGAAGGCAAGATCTGTTGCAATTAAGAAGGACTAAGTAGAAAAGCTTCATTTTTCTCTCTTATCTGCAAATCATCTTATTTTGGGAAAATGGCTTCCTGAGCTCTCTGTGTAGCATTTTCTGCCTATCATCATTTGAAGAAATTGTTGCGTTTTTGTTTTTGTTTTTGGTTTTTGTTTTCTTTCTGTTTTATTTGATTCCCCCGTAGCTTCCATTATATGTAGGACATAGGTTGAAAACTAGTTCAATTCCCTCCTTATATAAACCCTCTTGTATCTTCGTGTTCACAAGCAGGTAAATCTCAGAGTATTATTTTTAATAAAACCGTCTCTTTTCCATTTAAATTAGTCTTTGAAATTTCCTTAATACATTAAGGAATCATAATTAAAATTATATCAATGGGTTACCCAAGCAATTTAATTGGTAAATATTATTTATTAGTGAGACTAAATAAATATATAATATAAAAGTATTTGATTTGTACATACAAGTGTAAATCGAAAAACAAGGTGTGTATGACAAATAATTAATAAGTGTGCATGGATTATTCTAGTTTGAGACTTTACCACTTTGGAAACACTGATAATTGGATGTAAATAAGTTTTAATTGTATGTTATTACTTGATTGTAATCTCTCAAATTCTAAACAATATTCTGAAATTTTAACCATAAATCGTCAATTTTTGTAAATTTTATAAACTATTTGTTGATATCAATATTACTCATTATTTACGTAAATTTAAAATCATGAAATTTCTATTAAAATTACGATTTAATCCTATTCAATATAGTGGATGAAGAATAAAGGATGATGTGATCCTTGTGATCACCTAAAGAACTCATATTTTAGTCAGCCCATTGATCAGCCTACAATGTTTACATCAGTCTATGGATGCATCGTCAGTTTGAATAATTCAATCTTAACGTTAGATGACAGACAAATATACCAATAATGTCTAAGTAATTCAAAAATAAGAAATGAATGAACAAATTTAAAACCAATAATTATTTGTATTTGTGTTATGAAATAAATACAAAAAAATTATTATCCAAATAAATTTAAAATAAAATTAGTCTAATTATATTATTTATCTTTAAACGACTACTCTATCAATTATAGAGTATGATTAGTCTAAATTTTTTTTTATATCATAAAAGATTACTTTATATTCTAAATAGAAGAGATAAAATTATTTATAATATATTAAAAAAAAAAGGATAATTTTTTAATATTTTTTTAAAATGTTTCATACAAACAAAATGCTTGGTTCAAAAGTGTAATTTATAGAGTTTTTATTTTAAATTCTAGTACTATGTATCAAAATAACTCTAAACAAAATTCTATCTATAACATAAGAAATTTAACAAAACTAATAATATTAATTATACTTTTACTATATCTTTTATTTTAATAATAAAAATCATTTATTTTTTAATATTGTTTTGTATTAATATGTATCTAAGTATATGAGGAGAAAACTTTATTTATAATTGAAAAAGAAACATTATGTTATACATATATGATTTTTGGTCTAAAGAATGCCGGAAAGATTTAACCCATTACTCCCGCGAGTTAAAGACTAAAACAATGAAGATTTAAGGCCCACATGTATTTTGACAAAAATAACTTCTACAAGTGAAACAAATATAATTTTATAATATCACATTTTATATTAAAATAAAACTGTGTTTTGATATCAATCTTTATTCTTTGTATTATTTTGTTAATTTTATTCTTTATCATGTTATATTAGTCATTAAGTAGGAGTCATCAATTTGGGTAGTTTCGTGGAAAACTCTATATTTGGGTTTTTTTATTATTTATTTTTTAAATCTGAATTAAAGAGGGAAAGAAAAATCCTTTTGAATATCGTCTGGTTCAACCCTAGGCTATACATGCTTTCAGGAGGGAACTTTCAAAATAATTCCTTTTGAATTTTGTCCCTCTTTCTCTTCTCCAAAATCTACCTTAGTTCTCTATCTGCTCAGACTGCTCCTTTCTCGCCTTTCGTAAACCTAATTCGAACCCTCTTTCTGGGTCTGACATCGAATCAAATCCTCATGAATGTGTTAAAATCGGCTCAATTGAAACATAGACCTCAATTTCATGGATCCCGAGCAAACCCATCATCTAGTACCAACATGGCTGCCAAAGATACGATCCTGCCAGAGCACCCTTTCGAAGTGATTGCTCGAATCCGAGACCACGCAGATGGAAAGGACCAGCAACCCATATCGATTATGCAGATGAATAATCAACGTCAAAGTATTCGAATTCATGCAGATTCTGGGGACTGTGATTTTACCATTGACGGTGTCTCTTTATCTGAAAAAGAAGATCTTGGAGCGTTTTACAGCAAATTTATTCAGCCCAGAGTTGAAAGAGTCAAGTTGGGTGATAAATGTACGATCTTGGTGTACGGTTCAACGGGTTCAGGAAAAAGTGAAACTATGTTTGGGTGCTCCACACAGCCAGGGATAGTATATAGGTTTCTCAGAGATATTCTTGGAGGTGGTAAAGAATATGGTGTTCAAGTGAGTGTCATGGAAATCTACAACGAGGAGGTTTATGATCTTCTATCTAACATTGGCGGCGGAGGATTTGGCGTTGGATATTCAAAGGGTAATAATAGCTCCAACTCTAAGGTAATTGCAAAATGTTGGCTCTCTCAGCTTGATGTCTTTGTAGTGTAGGATTATTTTATTTTATTTTTCTTAGAGAGACTGTGTACGGAATGAAGCTGATGTCGCATTTTAATTTTGCAGGTGAAACTTGAAATAGTGGGAAGAAAGTCAAAGAATGCAACATATATATCAGGATATGAAGCAGGGAAGCTTTCAAAAGAGATTCAGAAGGCGGAGAAACGAAGGACATATAAGAGTACCATATGTAATGGCAAAAGTTTCCAAAGTCACTGCCTGGTAAGTTTATTTTAGTGTTCAATTATTATTCTTTCCTTGCGTCGTTGGTGTTAAGAAACTTTTGTTTATTTCTTCATAGATTATCATTAACGTCCCAATGGTGGGAGGACGATTGATGCTTGTTGACATGGCTGGTTCTGAAAATTTGGAGCAAGCAGGTCAAATAGGGTCTGAGTCAAAAATGCTGGTAAGATTACCAAGACTGTGATAGTACTACGTGCTCCAGTATTTAATTTCACCTTCTCTCCTCGGAATATTTTCTAAATGTTGATATTACTTATTACCTGCTACATAACTGGGAACTGAAAACAAATATTGACATAACCTTCTCGAGCCCTGCAGATGGCAAAGACCAACCAAGGGAATATGGCACTTAAAAAAGTGGTTGAGTCCATTGCTAATGGTGATTCTCATATTCCCTTCAGAAGCAGCAAACTTACCATGTTTTTGCAGGTAATTTTCATCAATACCATTCTGAACTATTGGTCTTGTTATCTTATTCCAGTAATGATGAGATTTCTCCCTTTTACTTTTACATTTTTTTTTGCTGTTTTAATCTGTTAGGATTCTTTTGAGGATGAAAAGTCAAAACCTTTAATGATATTGTGTGGAAGCCTGGATCGGAAAGAGATACATATGATGATCTCCACCCTTGAGTATGGAGCAAAGGCAAAGTCCACTGTCAGAGGCCCTAATATGCCAATTAAAGATAAAGTTGGGCTTGAAGCTTGTTCATCTGCAGCATTTCTAGGAACAAGCGTTGCAACCATAGATGAGTTTAAGTTGAAGCTACACAGGGAGAACAAGCTCAGAGAGGAGAGAAATGAAGAAAAAAAGGAATCCTTAAAGATGGAAGCAGATCATGCTGCTGCTGCATTGAGATCTGAAACTGAGCTTGGGGCAGGAAGTGCATCTGGAGCAAATCAAGAAGAGATCAGTTTGAAGGTTAATTTGAGGAACCAAATTATCAAACGTGACTCAGAAAATGAGTTGGAGGAGCGGCACAATCAGCCTCATCAGGTTGTTTCAAGTGATGGTAAGGCTCTAAATGGGGTTAGAGGTTCTGAGAGTGGGAAGCAGAGGAAAGAGATAGGGTCATCTGGTTCAAAAGCAAGTGAATTGAGTGAGAACTTGATCAAGGTTTCTATGAAATATAAAGATGGGAAATTTGATGGTACTTCTGAGCGAAAAGGTAGTGCTAGCAAAGAAGTGGAAGAAATAAGCAAAAGCCAAAAGTATCTTTATGGAGTTAAGGTTTTGGGCAAATTTGACGGCCATATCAGTTCAACCTCAAGTTTGCTAAATCCAAATAGGCTTAGTATTAATAGGATTGTTGAGAGCATTGACAAAAAGATTAGCTCAATAAATGATATTAAGGCTAGTAAATCCTTTGATAATCATGGATCTATTAGAGGTTGTGATGGTGGTGTCAACTTGGGAAAAAAGGTAGGTGACAGATTTGAGAATGATGGGAAGGTTTTGAAGGTTCTTGAAGAGAAAGGGACAGGGGAAGAAGGTATAGGTGAACGGGGTGGTATCAAATATCCTAGCAAACTTCATGAGAAGCTTGCTTTCTTAGAAGGGAAGGTTAAGAGAATTGCTACTGATATCAAGAAAACAAAAGAGATGTTAGATAAGAACAACACGGATGCATCAAGGGTGATACTTTCAGATATTCAGAACAAGATTTCAGGGATTGAGAAGGCAGTGGGTCATGTTGTGGTTGATGCTGATTCAGAGATAGGGGTTTTAAAAGAAACAGGCCATGATGTTCAGGAATTGAAAATGGTTGAGAAGAATCAAGTAGGACAGGTTGATAAACGCAAGAGTTATGTGAAAGGTTTTAGTGGAGAGGAATTGGAAGCTAGACTCTTTCCTCATCATAAGTTGCTTAGGAAACAGTCAAATTTGAATGCTTCAGTTGATAGCTCTCATGATACTGAATCTCATCTTGGAGAACTTGGTATTGAATTGATGGAAAATGCAAAGGCAATTAGCCCTATCGATGAGAACCCGATAGCAATTGAGTTCTTAGCTTCCTTGAATAAGGAGCCAACTTCAGCCTTTGCAAAAGAAGAGCTGGCTTGCTTGTCGTTCTGTGAAGTCCAAGAGATGGAGGGTGTCACTGCTACGAATGCACAAGATTCTTTTAACGTGACAATTGGGAAAGATAACACTGAAATTGATCTAGCATCTCATGAAAAACTAGATGATTTTGATGATCATGAGAACATAACATTAGTATCTGAGGTAATGGAGGATGCTTCTATTTACCAGATGAATGAAATAGGCTGCAGGACCTCCACAGGAGGGTGGTTTGTGTCAGAGGGGGAATCGGTTCTACTTGCTCATGATGATGGTTCTTGTACCTTTTACGATATCGTAAACAGTGAGGTACTTATACTTTGCATTTTTATAGTTAAAGATCCTTTTATCCATCATTGCATGTTGTAACATTTTTGTTTGAATTTACTATATTATTTATTCCCTTTTCTTGCCTTGAAAATCTTGTGAATATACATAAAGATATATTTCACATGCATAATGAATTTGATGATTTTACATTGTGAATATTGTTTTACTTTCTTTTTACTGAACCATTTTTATGATGCAGAGAAAGATCTATGCATAGGTACATTTCATAATATTGTATGAGCACCTAATTCATAAAATTTAGCATACTCATGGACATAACTATATTGTTGACTTTGTATTATTTAGGACTTACTTGTGGTCTGTTATCCCCCTAGGAAAAGGCTGTATACAAGCCTCCTGCAGGATTTTCTGCAAGTATGTGGAGAGATTGTTGGCTCATCCGTGCTCCTAGTGCAGATGGTTGCACAGGAAGGTATGTAGTGGCTGCATCTGCCGGGAATACTATGGAGTCTGGCTTTTGCTCGTGGGATTTTTATAGCAAAGATGTGCGAGCTTTCCACTTTGATCATGGAACAACACCTTCATCAAGATCAGCTGTTGGTTCTTTATCCAGCAGCATCTCATACAGAAGAAATGCTTTGTGTAATCTGTTGGAGCCTGAAACTCGACAATGGTGGTACAAACCATGTGGACCTCTAATGGCTTTTGCTGCTAGTTGTGAAAGAGTTGTTAGAATATCCGACATCCGTGATGGGGAGCAAATCATGAAATGGAATGTGCAAAAGCCGGTCTTGAAAATGGATTATTCAATCCCTTTGCAATGGAGAAACAAGGGAAAACTAATTGTCACAGAAGCAGAAAATATATCTCTGTGGGATGTGAATTCCATGAACCCTCAAGCACTAGTATCTATTTCCTCATCTGGTAGACAGGTCTCAGCTATCCATATAAATAACACTGATGCTGAACTTGGTGGTGGTGTTCGACAAAGGTGAATTTTGTCATTTAATTTTTTCCCTTTCCCAATTTCCTCTGCTCATTGTTGAGAAATTGATATAAATATAATGTATGTTTCTAGTTCTAAACTTCTAGCATAAAGTATGTAAAATGCAGTAGAGTATGCCTGTGTTACCTGCCATTTGCGTCCCAGAAATGTTTACATAATGTTACGTGAACTGCAGGGTAAGTTCATCTGAAGCAGAAGGTAATGATGGAATCTTCTGCACCCTGGATTCTATTAACATCTTAGATTTCCGTCACCCAACTGGCATAGGTCTAAGGATCTCTAAACTTGGGGTGAATGTGCAGTCAGTATTCTCTCGGGGTGACTCAATCTTTCTTGGTTGCATGAATTTGAGTTCCAAGGGTAAAAAACAGCCCTCTTCAGAAGTGCAACAGTTCTCGTTGCGCAAACAAAGTTTATTCAGCACTTATGCTATGCCAGAAGACAATGTTGCTAGTCATCATGCAACAATTACTCAAGTTTGGGGGAATGCAAACACTGTTATGGGTGTTTCTGGACTTGGGCTCTATGTATTTGATGCCTTGAAAGACAATGAAATGCAATCTTTTGCTGCTGATTATGGGAAGACTCAAGTGAAAGAAATCTTAGGTCCAGATGACCTGTATTCACCTTCTTTTGATTATTCGGTGTCTCGTGCTCTTCTGATATCTAGAGATCGTCCAGCAATGTGGAGGTATTTATCATAAAGGATGATGCATGCATGCTTGAAGCTCTTAGCTAATTTATTAGGAGATAGGACTCTCGCCATTAGAATTTTCCGTTGTCTCTCTTGTATGAGCCTCTTACTTGAAGGCTTCTACATAATCTCCTTCGGTATCAAACAGTTGTGTATTGCATAAAAAAGTCTAAAATCCATCATGTTATTGATTGTGTATAACTGTATCTAAGACCTGATTTCCGGTTTGTTTAATTTATCTTTTCATCATAACTGATTTTCTAGTTTCCTGGTCAAATATATATATATATATATATATATTCTTTTCTTTCTATGATCTTCCTGAGAATGAGACTGCCAAAAAGAATGTTGAAATCAATCTGAAACATAATGTTCGTGGTTCAGCTGATTGAAGCTCTGCCTGACATTGGTAATAAGCCTTGTTTTTCAAGCAACATATACTATATAATTTTTAAGTGACAGGACTCAAAACTAAGGTTTCAATTCTGTGATATAAGAGTCATTCTGGATAGGAAAATTTGAAGCCCAATCAACTGATTTGTTTTCCTGTTCATGGCTTTTGATCCCATGTTTTGGACCGAAAAGGAGTTAGACCCTCAACTCCATGAAATATACATGGTATTTATTTTGTTTTGTCAGCTTTATACCAATGTGTGAATCTTTTAAGATGAATAACTTTGTGTTATGTTTGGATGAATAACTTTATGTCACGTTTGGTCATTAGTAATTGGAATAGGATTGTTTATTTACAATTTTAGATTTAGTTGTATTATAAATTAGGAATAAAATAAAATCAGTTTTTAAAAGAGTTTTTAAAAGAAAGAATAAGAATTTTACCTTCCTTTCTTAAGAATCATGATTCTATTCTTATGTTAATTTTTGGTTCTAATTTTATCATAATTCGTAAATATAACTTTAAATCTTAAAATTCTATATTCTAACCCCTTACTCCAAACTTTTAACCTCAAATCTTAAAATCTAAAATCTAAATCCTAAACTTTAAACTTTAAATTTTAAATCTTAAACTCCAAATCTTAAAATCCAAAACCTTTAAACCTTAAATCATATTTAAAAAAAATTTAATAATATATTTTATTTTTAAATAATTATTTTAAAAAATAATTATTTCAATAATATATTTTGTTTAATAAAAAAATAACAATTAAATGACATCATTTAAATTTTATTGAATATAAAAATATTAAGGTAATATATCTTCTTTAATTCTAATGATTAAACCAAACAATGTAATAATAATATTGTTTTTTTCTATTATTCAATTTCATTCTCGTTCTTATTTTCATTCTTGTTCATTTTTTATTTTGTGAATCAAACGTTACTTAAACCTTAAACTTCAAAATTCAAAAACTTAAAAACCAAAAACCTTATTTAAAAAAAATTTAATAATATATTTTATTTTTAAGTAATAAATATTTTAAAAAATAATGATTTCAATAATGTATTTTGTCTGACGAAAAAATAATAATTAAATGATATTATTTAAACTTTATTAAATATAAGGGTATTAAGGTAATATACAGTGTTTTTCATTTCAATTCAATTATAAACTAAATATTGTAATATTGTTTTATTCTTTGATTTTAGTGATTAAACAAAACAATATAATAGTAATATTGTCTCTTTTATATTCAATTTCATTACTATTTATTTTCATTCTATGATTAAAACATTATGTTACTTAGAAGGGTAGTCAGGTAACAATTAGTTTCTTATAATAGAAAATTGATTTTTTTGTTTGTTTTGTTGTTGAATAGTATGTGATAAATTTAATTAAAAAAATGTTTAAAAATTGATTTTCTTTCTTTAATCATTTTCTTAAAAACAATAAGATAAAAAAACACTATTTTTAAACTAGATAATTAAACAATCCAAATGATATCACCTAAGGAATTATGATGCCTCTTAGCTCTAATCTTTATTATTTTATACTTGTTTAAGAGCCCTTTCATTGTGATCTCTTTAAATTATCAGGTTCTTGATAAGCAATAGGACCCTTTTTTAATATTAAACCAATGGTCTTGTCTTGTTATTAGGATAACGAGGAAGGCTGAGTAAACTTAAATTTGTAGTAACATTAATTATGTTATTGACAAAATTACTTTGGAAATTATGAGGTTATTAAATTTTTAAGAAACACACTATAAATAGTGTGCCTGTAAATTTAAAAATAAATTATATGTATTTAGTATTTTTCTTTTGATAGCTTCAAACTTTTGAATTAGCACTTCTTTCCATTTTTCTTTCTTGTCCCTCTGGTAAACTAGATATGATTTCAACATTGTTTATCACTGTACGAGAACAAAAAAACAGTTAATGAAACATGTATTATTAAGAAAACAACAGAATACGGTTATTGAATACACGTTTTTTTTAATTATAAAATTCCTAGAAAACAAAAAACGAGATGTGAAACAACAGAAAACAATATGTGAAAAGCTTTATCAAAGCACCCTTAATTTTCCCATTTTTAATTAATAACATGTTATCTCGAAGAAAAAATTTATTATCCATAACTTATAACATAGTTAATTATAAGTTGAAAAATAATTCTTATTATTTTAATTAACTACAATAATTATAATTATATCATAATTTATAATATGAAGAAATAAATATTAGAATTTTTTTTTATAAAAAATCTTTTTTTTCTATTTCATTTTCATTTTAGTAAGCTCTTTAACATAATTAGAAACTTTCAATTTATGGTTTCACCGACAAAATTTGAGTTTAAGAAGTACGTGAATATTTAAGTTTATGAAATAAATTGAAGAATTTTAACAAAGAGCAATAGTCATAATTAATGTGACTCGTAAGGTCCATAACGTGCCTACAGTGGCTCAAATAATAATTCAACTTGACTCGAAAAACTAGACGTTAGGATATCTAACGGCTATATTTCATTTCTTAGCTTTGCAAATCATTTTTCAATAAGGTCAAGAAAAATGAAATTATTCTTTATTTGAAATCTATTACCCTGTTTAGTTCCATTTCAAGAAGCTTAGCTCTCTCTCAGTCATCTTTTCCGAACCAAAGTTCAAGCTTTATCCTCTCTGTTTGTGATCTCTGCAATTGAATCTTGAAAGCAGTAATGGCTCCAACCCCCTCCTCCAAATCGAATCAATCTCACACAATTCTGATGAAGACTCCACAGTCGTTCAAGCATCGTCTTCAATTTCATGGCTCCAAACCACATCCATCTCCGAACCCCAACACGGCTGCGAAAGATAATAACAACCCTCCTGAGCATCCCGTTGAAGTGATTGCTCGAATTCGCGATTACCCAGATCGAAAAGATCAACAAGCCGTGTCTAATCTACACATCAATCATCAGAATCAGAGTGTTCGAGTTCGAGCCGATTTTGGATATCGAGATTTCACACTCGATGGGCTGTCTTTATCCGAGGAAGAGGATATTGGGGCGTTTTACAGCAAGTTTGTCGAATCTAGAGTTGATAGTGTCAGGTTGGGTGAAAAATGTACGATTATGATGTACGGTCCAACGGGCTCAGGAAAGAGTCACACCATGTTTGGGTGCTCTAAACAGCCTGGGATTGTATACAGGTCTCTTAAAAACATTCTTGGAAATGAGGTCGATGATGGTGGTGGAAATGGTGAGCCAGGTAGGGTAGGGACTTTTGTTCAAGTCACTGTTCTAGAAATTTATAATGAAGAGATTTACGATCTTTTGTCCAACAATGGTGGGGGAGGAGGATTTGGGTTTGGATGGCCAAAGGGCAACGGTTTCAATTCAAGGGTAATACCTTTATATATTGTCTTTCACTATACTCGTCATTCCTAAAATTACAATGAAAAGTTAATTGCTTTACAATAATAGATATGGTTTTCCTTGATTCCAATGTTTGATTTAGTCAATATAAGTTTTTTTTTTGGCGTATATTGGATATGTATTAAGATTGGAAGTTGCAATTAGCGTTATATATATATTGCTATTAGTATATGGCTATGTATGACTATAAAGGATTCTGTATTTGTGTAATTGTTGCTCTTAATTTTCCTATTCTAGTGTGCTTGTGTAATTGTTTATTCGAAATTTTCTTATTCTTACTCCGAAATTATGTTCCTCCGTTTAAGGCAATATGATAGAGAGAAACTCATCTTTATAATATCTATTTATGTGCTTTTATAATTTTTACTGCGGCAGACATGTGACACAACATAACATCTAGTTTGGTTTATCAACTAGAAAGGTAATTAGTAGGATAGCAGAATTGTGCTAGTTTAAGCTACCCTAAAGCTTACTTGGTATATTTTGTCTTGGATTTGCAGGCGAGGCTTGAAGTAATGGGGAAAAAGGCAAAGAATGCAACATACATATCTGGAAATGAAGCTGGAAAGATCTCTAAGGAGATTCAGAAGGTGGAGAAGCGTAGGATTGTTAAGAGCACCCTTTGTAATGACCGAAGTTCTCGAAGCCACTGCATGGTAGAGTTTCTTAGAATTTACTTATAATTCTTTTGAATTGTGCCTTTGGGCTTAGTGACATTTTGATTAAATTCTATGCAGATTATTCTTGATGTTCCAACTGTGGGAGGACGTTTGATGCTTGTTGACATGGCTGGTTCTGAAAATATTGAGCAAGCTGGTCAAATTGGGTTTGAGGCCAAAATGCAGGTAAACATTATCATTTTTATCTTCATTTTACATGTTCATAGTTATTTCCTCGAAATAATTGTTGATATTTATTCCTCTTGGATTCAGACAGCAAAGATCAACCAAGGCAACATAGCTCTTAAACGAGTGGTTGAATCTATTGCCAATGGAGATTCCCACGTTCCCTTTAGAGACAGTAAACTTACCATGCTTTTGCAGGTAACTTCATGTATACTGTGTAGCATATTGTATGCTTTGAAAATATCATTTCATAATAATTATGTGGACGTGTTGTTTCTGTTATCAAGGATTCTTTTGAGGATGACAAGTCAAAAATCTTGATGATATTGTGTGCTAGTCCCGATCCAAAGGAGATACACAGGACAATATCCACACTTGAATATGGAGCAAAAGCTAAATGTATTGTGCGTGGCCCTCATACACCAATCATGGATAAAAATGGTGGTGAAGATTCTTCGTCTGCAGTAATTTTAGGATCAAGGATCGCAGCTATGGATGAATTCATCCTTAAGCTACAAAGGGAGAACAAACTCAGGGAAAAAGAGAAAAATGAAGCAAACAAAGAGCTCTTGAAGAGAGAAGAGGAGATGGCTGCATTGAGAGCTACACTTGAGAAAATGGGTTGGAAGACATCAGAGGAAGAAATCAATTTAAGGGTGCAGGAGCAGACACAGATTCTGAAAAGAGAGTTAGAAAAGAAGTTAGAGGAGTGTCAAAGAATGGCCAATGAGATTGTTGAATTAGAAAGGAGGAGGATGGAGGAAACGATACTTCAACAACAACAAGAAGTAGAAATGTTGAGACGGCGGTTGGAGGAAATTGAGTTTGAACTTCAATCAAAGGATGACAGTAACAAGTTAAATGGTTCACGGGACAATTTAAGTGGCTTAGCAAAAAGGCTGTTGGGTCTATATCCAAATGAAGATTCAATGGTAAAGTCAATGGAGTTAGACATGGATGATCAAGAACCATATGTTCGTGAGGTGAAACATGTAGGTGGAGGAGCCATTTATCAAACTAACAGTAATTCCATGCAGGGTTCAAATCAGTCTCAACCAAGTATTATGAACGCTGTGGAGGACGGTCATCTTTTTGCACCAAGACTTGGCCTCAGCACGGTCTATGAGGAAGAAGAACTGGAAGAGGAAGGCAAAGAGAATGCTGATGATGAAGTGGATAAAGAAATTGTAGAGGAGAAGAGGGTGATCTGTACAGTAGAAAATTCTACCCCCAGTACTAATGTCAACGCAGGCTCCCCTGTATATTTACATCACAATTCAGAACAGTTGCCTAATGATGATAATGGTACAGAATCTTCTAGAAGTTTGAGAATTCAAACTATATTTGCACTATGTGGGAACCATAGAGAACTTTCTCACAACATCAAGACCACCAATGTCACTTCTAATGAGTTGTCTGAAAATATTGATCCCCAACTTCCTTCCGAGATGACAGTAGCGAATGAGTCTCTCATGAAAACTTCCAACAAAGAGATCTTGGAATCTCAGAAAAGTCCTCTCAGCAGGGTATGTAAGCTAGAACTTAACTAAAAAATTACTTTTAACGTAATGCTTTGTATTTTTTTACATGTGAGACTTGTTTTCTTTATGATATCCAAATTATAAACAAGTATTTGGGACAGAGTTGTTTTGTTGCAAATGAAACGTTGCTGTCTGCAAGCTAAGAGCTTCACTAAAAAAATACTTTTGACTAAAATGCTTTATATGTTTTCACTAAAACCATTTTTTCAATATGTAAGATATATCCAAAATTATAAAGAAGTATTTGGGATAGAGTTGTTTTGATGAATATGAAACATTATTGTTTTCTCTGCATAGTGCAGGATGTGGGAGCAAAGTGTACACAAAGCCCAAGGAGTCCTACCCCACTGAAGGCATTAGAGAACATATTAACACCAGTAACCCCAAAGTATTTGGGATAGAGTTGTTTTGTTGAATATGAAACATTATTGTTTTCTCTGCATAGTGCAGGATGTGGGAGCAAAGTGTACACAAAGCCCAAGGAGTCCTACCCCACTGAAGGCATTAGAGAACATATTAGCACCAGTAACCCCAAATTCCTGCTCTTTGCAGCAAGAAGGCGTTTCACCAAAATTAGCTCCACACTTTAGTTCAACTCCTTTCATTACTTTAAGGAGGCATTAGCTGGTAGTTCAACTCGTTTCATTACTTTAAGGAGGCTTTAGCTGGTTCTGCTTGTACCAATGAGTTGAACGAAGTTTGTGCACCATTTAAGTTAAGTCTTGTTATCGTATAAAGGGAATGTTTGTGGATTGTTTTTGTCCTATTTCCTTTGTGAATTTGTCAATGGGATGGCAGGTGTCTGGGTGTTTGATGGAATATCAGTTGGAGAATCTAAAATCCCTTGCGGTCAAAGAACCCCTTTATCTTGAATAAAAGGCTGGAGAATAATTTCAATACATACTACCTGATAGAGAAAGCTACATGTAGGAGCGAGAAAAAAACGATAAAACCATATAGGTGGACTAGATATATTTAAGACTGCCTCTTTCTTAATATATCTCTCATAGTATGTACCCACACTTCACGAAGAACCATAAAGTGTTCATGATCCTAGAGATATTTAAGTCTATCTTTCTTAATATCTCTCTCATAGTATCTACCTACGCTTTTCATAAAAAACACTTTATCTACAGATGGGGAGATGTTCATGATCCTAGGGATATATCTAAGTCTGTCTCTTTCCTAATATCTCTGTACCCACACTCATGAAAAACACTTTATGGAACTATTGGGAGATGTCACTAATCCAATCAATTTTTTAAAATTATGTTTTAATATTTTGAGTACATTAATTTATTTGGACAGGTTGATATTCGGGTATCTACGAGGGAAGTGAGATGAACAACAGTAATAATAAGTTTTTATCACAATCCTTTGTTTTCATAATAATTATAATTATTATTATTACCATGGCTCTTGAAATTTATTAGAAAGTATTCTTGTCTCAAGGTTAGGTTTATGGATTAAATTCCAACATAAGTATGAAATGCTACAAAAATGATAATAAATAAAAAAATAGACAAATACTTGCGGGTGATATTGTTAAAAATCGGATGAAATTGTTTTAATGAATATTAATTATGTCATTATTGATACTCATATCTATGTGGTTCATCTAAAAAATCAGGATTGAGTACATTAAAAAAAAAAGGAGCTAAAAATCTCAGAAAAACGATTTTCTTGTGAACTTATTTCAATGAAAGCATGGCTTTTGTATAGGCAAAATGTGTTGGCCAGAGTCTTTAAAAAACAAAAAAACTGTTGCTCAAGATCTTTGTCGGCACTAAAACAACTTTAAATGATGGCTGATGGCTGATGGCTGATGGCTGATGGCTGATGGCTGATGGCTGATGGGAGAATAGTGGATACTACCGAAATAAGTTGATGTCTTTTAAAAAATTGCAAATTTAGTATTAGAACTTAGGAGGCACCATAAAAACAGGAAGAATAGTATTACTTTTTTTTTCATTTAGTATTTTATTTTTGTTTATTAAATTTAAATTTAAATATATTTAAATTATTGAATTCTTATAAGCTTTTAGGTAATAAAAACTCAAAATTTAAAATTTAAAGAGATACAGTTATATTTTATAAATGAATTTATAATAACTTTATAAATGTTATAACTAAAATTTTATTAGTAAAACATTTGATATCATAAACCTCACACTGTTTTTAAATGTGGTTACTCTTTGCAATAAATGCTGCAATTGTACAACGGTATATAATCTACTGTAATTTGATTTTTGAAAAACCAAAATTTATAATAATTTGAACAAATAAATTTCAATGAATTAAATTTATTCAATATTAAATTTTAATTAATTAAACGTTATTTAACATTATTGTATATTATTATAAATTTTAAGGTTATTTTATATAATTTTCATTCATTTTATGCTGCTAAGTCGTCTTTTGAAAAATTTAGACGGTTCAAAATACCTGCTAACTAATAAGAGACATTTTATACTTTCCCTAAAGAAAATCGCTCCAGAGTATGCGACTTCAAGCCATTTTATTTAAATAGAATAAATTTATTAAAAAATATTAAATTTATTTAAATAGTATAAATAATCATAAAATATTGTAATTTATAAAATTATATATATATATATTTTTAAAAAGAATATTTACCTTTTATAGGTATATATTTTAAAAAATTATGTAAGATTCACCTACGTATTTTTAAAAGAATATTTATGCTTTACGTATCTATATATTTTTAAAAATAATATATAAAACATTTTTTAAAGAATAATAAGTAAGATATACCCATAATAATAAAATAAAATTAAAAAATCAACCAATAATAACATAAATAAGTTATAAGATAAAATTTAATTTAAAAATAAATAAATACAATTAAAGATAAAAAAGTAAATTATTAGTATTGCTGTTTAATTAAATGCTCTCTATTATTTTAATATTTCAATTAATTAATACACTTCCAGTGACGACTGTCGTTTAAGTCCAATAACACCTCATGCTCTTCTTCTGGCTCCCTCTTTATCTTCAGGGTGAGGTTTGTCTTATTTCCTCTTACATTGCTTCTGATATTTATTTATTTATTAATAATAAAAGAAGCGAAAAATGGTTCCGTGATTGGTTACATAGCGTAATACTAGCACTCACTACTGCTTTGTTAAATTTTCAATTTTAAAGTGCCGGAACCATGGGAGGCTCAGGAAGTTGGAGCCCTACTTCGAAGAGAAGAAGAATATATAGGCCCATTTCTCCGCCCAAAGATGAGGTTTTTATTTATTATAACTTTTCTTTTACACATTTAGAATCTAGAGATTGGGATATAGATGTCAGTGGTCATAAGTTCACAAGTTTAATCCTTGCGCTGATTTAACTTTGTTTGTATGTTTGTATCATTTTTTTTGTTTTTTAAATGCCAAACTAGTATAGGAAAGTTCTGTTTACATGAGTTTCATTTTGATAAAGAAATAAATAAATAGGCTAAAATATTTTTATGTCCCAACTTTTTAAGTTGGTTGCAAATTTACCCAATATGATTTGTTAAAAAAAATGTCACAAGCTTAATATGGTTCTATCCCAGTTACATTTAAAGACTTTGGTATAATTTTTGTTCATTTTGTTAATAAAACTAACAGAAAATGGCACATGTTAAGATGAAATCGAATGTCACGTGATCATGTTCCATTAGATTTGTTGAAGGAAAGGACATATTCCCTTATATGCAACAGAGACTATTAAGTCGGGGTCATTTTTTTAACAAATCAAAAGTTTGAGACCAATATCCTCAATGTAAATAAAATCATGTAAAGTTAGAACTTAGAAGGCAAAAGTGGTGGTTCATGGAGAGGAATCAATATCCTCAATGTTTTGGGAGAACCACCACGTAATCAAATCTGTTTTATGTTGTCATCCTCTTATCTTTTTTAAGTTAAGATTGATACAATAGCAAATTAAATAGAGCAGTCAGAGCCAAAAGAAAGAAAAAAGAAAAGAAAAGATATATGGCTTTCAAGTTGGTTATGTGAGACTTGTCAGTGTCGCTAGACTTTCACACATGAAATTCTGAAATCCATTGTTCTTGCCCCTATGTGTGGACTGTGCAGTGTACAATTATCAATTTGTCATTGCATGTTGCAGATCAAAGAAACTGTGTCTTATATGGTTGACAGATACAAGACGGTTAAAGATCTCAAGGATGAGCTCTCTAATTCTTACGGGTATCATGAAAAGTATCTGGAGCTCCTTTCCAACGGTGAGATACTCAGGAATGACAAAACTCTTCTTTGTTGTGGTGTCCGAAAAGACTGCACCCTTCGTCTTGTTGTTGGAGATACCAGGCCATAACTGTCGAACTACCTGCAACTCCATATAATGTTAACATTCTGACAAGTTATAAAGACACTGTTAGAAAAATCAGAGAGATGGTTCAGACGCTCAATTTGGCAACTTCTCTCTTTTCTGCAATAAACAATTTCTCAACTTGGCATCAAAACAGTGGCAACCTTTGTTTTGATTTCTCATCCTGAAAATACACTTTACATTTCTGTGATAGCGAATAATCATAATAGACTTACACTTGAAGCTAGGCCTTTTTTCACCGCAGATGATATCAAAAGAATGCTTGGAGGTATTGTAGAAGAATCAATCATTGATCAGCAGCTTATCTATAATGGTAAGAGCCTGAGAAATGATGAAACTTTAGCTTCTCATTCTGTTAAATATGGGACTGTATTACACTTGTCACCTTCTTTCAAGATGATCATTTAAACCAAAACGTCATCCGTTACATCTCTATATGTGAACCAAGATGACACTATTGAGGTTGTGAAGAAACTTTACATTCAAAAAAGAGGACTTATGGGAAAGCTGTTTCGCGTATGCGTTTTATACACGGTAAAAATGTCCTTGGAGATGACCAAACTCTATCAAGTTATGGCATCCAGCCCAATGATACTTAACGTGCGGTCTTTCATTAGTAAACTTTTGTCGCATTGAACTTCTTGGTGAGTATATGAATGCTGTCAGTCTGGTGATTTTGAGTTGATGTATACAATCAGTTATTTTATTTTGGAAACGAGAAAACGGGGACATGATGTATTGGAATTGACTATTTTGGAACTCTTGTTTTCTTGTAATAATTGGGAAAAATGATCATAGTAGTTTCGTTGTTATGTAAAATAAACATTTTAATCTTATTGTATTAGAATAAATTATTTTGAAACCTATGTTTTCTTATAATAGTTGGGAAAATAATCTTTATAGTCTCGTTATTATGTAAAAAATGAATACTTTAATCGTGTTGCATATGTTTTTATTATGGTATTAAATCTTAATATCTAACTCTCACTTGATTAGGCAGTATAATGTATGGTCTCATCTTGTTATACGCTACACATCTTCGTTCCGTACTTTTAACCCAACTCAAGTCCAAGCTTAGAACCTAACATGTGATATTTATCGTTAAACGTAACGAAACTTTATCACCTTTAAATCATATCATAGATTAGCCTTACTTCAAGTCAATCGTAAGTGTAAGATAACTAGATATGATATTGGAAGGTTAATCTATTCGATTATAGTGGGATTAAACCCATTTTACATGGTACAAAATTATCTATTTTGGTCTATAATTACAAGTTTAGTGGTTCTACGATTATGATTTAACAGTTCACCAAGATCTCATTGTTTTGTTTCTAAAAAAAAATCCCAAAATGTTTCACGATATTTAGAGAATATTTATCCTATATAAGTGCATTATCACTTAGTTTCTTGAGCAATGTGGGACATGTATAGGTACCTTGTATCATATACCCTCACTTAGGGAATCTTACGTTTTCGTAAAACACAAACCCACATGATTCAATAAAGTTATGACTCTGATACCAATTGATATAGGAGGATTAATCTTTTCGCTTACAGAGGAACATAAACCATTCTACGTGGCATGAGATTATTTGCTCTGCTCCATAACTGCAAGTTAGTGAACCCACTGCCATGACTTGACAGTTCAAACCTCACAATTTTACTTCTATGAAAAAAACTAAAATGTATCGTACCATTTAGAGAATATTCATTTTTTATAAGCACATCATATGATATGTTATATGAAAGATAGAAGATTTGTTTCAATCAATCAAATTATGAAGCGAGTAATATGGAGTATAAAAAACACTCATTTTTCTCCACTTTCTTATGTTTTGATTTAATAACTATTGTTATAATATAATCTACAACATTTTGTATTTTTAAAACTTAAAAGTACTTATCAATTTTCTTGGTATATATATGTAACATATTTTATATGACTATTACATGAAGTATTGATTAAAAAAATATTGTATTTTCTTATTGTGTTAGAATTTATAAATATTCAAATTGAGTAATAAAATATCATTATTAAAAATAAACAGTGTATTATATATTTATAAAATTAATAATTATTTTTACAATTTATTTAAAATATATATTATCATAAATAAAAATAATTTTCTATTTAACTCACAATTATAAATTTTCACGTCAGTACAGAAAACTAATAATAATAATAATAATCATAATAATAATACCACCTTGTAATTTCATTTCCAGATATTTATAACCATTTTCTTTTATCTAATTTCGGGCCCCGAAAATAGTTCCTCTCTTTCCGAACTTAGAGATTCATTAGTCTCAAGGTTTGGGTTGAATTTTTATTTTATGAGACTCAAGTGAGAAAGGTTTGAGTGAGCATTTATAATTTATGAAATACACTGAGTTGGTATTACAAGTTACTCAAATTGCTAAATTCTTTGAAGAAATATGATAGAAGTTGGATTTTTAAAGAAAAAAGTTGAATCTATCTTGCATTTCATTAACCTGAATACTCAATCATCAATACTCTTGGAGCAATGGATACTTTTTCTAACCGATACATACACTTTTGAACGTTGAAAGAGCAAAATGTGATTCGACCTGCTGCATATTTTAGCTGAAGAGCTACGTTGCATTCATATCTCACAATGCTACGTCTCAAGCTAATGTTCTTAACCAACGCAAAGTTCCAAGTAGAGCAGCATCTAATAATGGCGATTTCTTCTCAAGTCCTGTTCACAAATGAGATATAAAAAGATGAGACAACCAAGTTTAAGAACGATTAAAAAGTTCAGTCATTTCAATGAGACTTTAATTATTCGATGCACAAGCATCTATTTACCAATATCAGCAGCGATGCGGTGAGCACACATTACTCCTGAAAAGCTTACAGCTATAACACCTTGCCCTGGAAAGCAGCTATCACCAACACAATAGAGACCGTCTATGGCCTGCATTATGTAAGGTTAGTCAGCACAACCAATTCTAATTTTTAAATTATGAGGCATCTACAAGAGGCTGATTCGTCTTACTGTTGTATTGAAAGGCATCCCAAGTAAGCCCTTAGGGATTCCACGAGGCATAGGTCCATAGGTGCCCATATCACGAGCCAAGAATCGCCTGTGTGTCTTAGGTGTTCCAACCTACCAAGACAAAAGAAACATAGAGATATCAAATTATGAAAATAAGAAAACTCCACATCTGTAGACAGAACTATGCTTCCTTTCAGAAAGGAATAAATCAGCTTGCAATCTCATGGACAACAGAGAGGAGTACCACAGAGAAAGTGTCATGAAAAAGGGAAATGTCAAAGAGAACAGGTTTTCTTATTCTGCAATGAATAATACGAGTACATCGCAGTTTCCTTGAGAGATAAAAAAGAATTTCTAAACTAACTATAGTAAATAAATAACGCAAACCATATATTCCAACACTTCCTCTTAATATGATATTCATTATGTTGATCTTGGAACAATGATAGCTAAAGGCTATATACAAGACACTTCCTTCATAAATTGGTCTCCGAGATCTGGTTGACCTATGTTGTTTCCAAATATATATGTATTTTTATACGTGATTGTATGTCTAGTTATTTTTGTGAGTAAAACTTTCCAATTGGATGTGTTTTAAGAAAAAACTATTCAATTTTATTTAGGTCCACAATATAAACTCTCAATTTTATTATTCAAGAAGATGTAAATGAGGTGACTCTACAATTCAACAGCTTAGTAATTTGAAATTTGACTGATAAACAGAATACTCATGAGAAAATTAGGAACATATAAAAAAAGGATAATATACATGCAGTATTATGCAAAACAACTCTTAATATGCAGAATTTGTAATCATCAGCAAAAGTAACTAATAAAATTTTGTCAAGTGAATCTAGATTATGAAATAAGGATTTGCTGCCAACCATTCTTTTGCAGATGCGAATTCAGTAGACCAAACCATTCATGCTGATTGAATAATCACCTATATTTATACCTTCAAAGTAAAGGATTCCATCCAAAAGATTAATCTATTAGGTAAAGTAGCTTAAATTCTTATAAATTCATGAATCACTTCAAATCTAAGTAACGTAAGACTTTATTTGTAAGTTCTTAACAATCTCTCCCTCGAACGAGGCACCACATGATTGAGATCTCTTCAACCGAAGATATGCCTTATCTTCCCATTATATACTGTATTCAGCTCCCACTTAGTTGAAAATATGTCTTATCTTCGTGCTTTACATTATCTCTAGCTCCCCCTCAATCGAAGAGACACCTTATATTTGTACTTTACATTGTGATTCGGCTCCTCCTGAGCCCACAGCAAGCCTCGAGTTCACGACACAAATGAAGTCCACAATGACTAAGTTTAGGGTTGACTCTACTACCAATTTTAAGGAACTTGGGTTCTACCCAAAAGGTTAATTTATTAAGAAGAGTAGCTCAAGTCCTTATAAAGCCATGAATCATCCTAAGTTAAGGCAATGTGCAACTTTATTCGTATATTCCCAACAAAGTAGATAGAGAGCTTCATAGTAAGACCAACATGAATTACTGATCATGATAAAATTGTAAAGTCATCATAATAGTTCTTCCTCTATTGTCCATCATACAATAATTGTCCCAATTTCAACAACAAAAACTGCCAATGAAAGGATTGCAAGTAGTAACTGTAACATTCAAATGAGCAAAAAGAAATCAATAAATTGTTAAATTGCCCATTAAAAACAGCATAACTCATGCACTGAATTTTTAAAAAAGTTGATTATGTAATGTCTTGAGAAGTGGAATGTGGTATAACAGGATTTGAGAGTTCACCCAAGAATATTATGTGCATATAATGTAAGTTTCAATATTAACTTAAGTTGAAATGCATCATATTTCATTAATGCAAAAAATAAAAGGGAAAAAAAAGAATCGGTCTACAATGCTAAGTAGATAGATCTTCACACATTGTTCAAAGAGATAATGTTGTTAG
Source organism: Hippophae gyantsensis (assembly GCA_030763125.1). Classification (NCBI taxonomy): domain Eukaryota; kingdom Viridiplantae; phylum Streptophyta; class Magnoliopsida; order Rosales; family Elaeagnaceae; genus Hippophae; species Hippophae gyantsensis. Next base: position 42,565,238 of record CM061033.1, read on the forward strand.
TACCCCAAGGTATTATCAGTACCTCCCTAAACGTGATGGATGATATAAGCCCAGGAAATAGTTTACGATCCAATCTCTTAATGATTTCATCCGCCACATGCTCCTTTTTTGCTTCATAGTCCTTCACTGGGAGCCCCTAAAGAAAAAATCACAAGCTAATTTGTCATGGAAATATCATGTATGTCCAGAATGACTGGAGAGAGAAGGAAAAATTAAGAACCAGGATCAAACAGTGCACTTACTATCCAGTCATCTATGGATGAGGTTGTGAATATGTGAAGAATGTGCCGTCCTTCTGGAGCCAATGAAGGATCTAAAACAGTTGGAATACTTAAAAATATACTTCCATATGGTTCTTCTAGCCTTCTCCAATCATCCTAAATGGAAGAAGCCAAAACATTTAATGGAAAGATCAACTAATAAAATCCATATTAATGCCCTAAAAAACTCTGCAAATGAAGTTAAAGATAGCTCTGAATTTTCATGTACCTCGATAACAAAATGGTGGCAATCGGTATCTGGTGGCAGAACCTCAGCTTTAACGCCCATGTGAATGGAAAAAAAAGATGGTGCTTTTACATATACCTTCTGAAAATTCTCCTCTTCTTTGGGAAGCTCTTCTCCTTTTAATAGCTTACCTAAAATAAAATGCAGCTAATTATATATAGATTTTCACTACTGTAGCATGCTTACCAGCATGACAAAGAGAAACAAGGATCCACCAATCAAACAGAAATCGAAAAAACCTTCAAATATCCTGACCAATACTAACCAAAGGTGTCCCATCTAGTAGCGTTTGATATAATTGTTTTGGCAAAGTATTCCCTTCCATTTGACAGCCTTACTCCTACCTTGAGGCAGATAAAAATTGAGGGGGGGTGGGGGTGGGAAGGGGGGAAATCTTCTCAACATTTGCACAAACTTAAATTTCGTAGCATTAATTTTGCAATAATAAAGTTAAACTCACAGCTCTTCCCTGGTCCACTATAATTTTCTTCACGTTTGCCTTGTAAAGTATCTCACTACCCTGGTTAACCAGGCCTGTTGCTAAGCCCTTTGCAATTTTACCGACTCCACCAACAGGATAGTTAATCCCGCCATAGTGCCTATCACATAAAACCTGGTGCAATCACAAGTCAGGACACAATATAAAGAAAGGGAGGAACCTAAAAAGATAATTTGAAAAACTAACCATGCTTGCATTAATGATTGGTGTCTGCAAACCATTAACCGTACTCACTATAAAACACTGTACATCCACCAGAGGTAAAATTACTTCTGTGAGATCAATGGTATAGGTCACTTTTGAAACTAGAAGTCCCATTAAATTGTCAAAGGATATAAAGTATGAATTTCAGTACGATCAAGAAGTTCACCCCACCTCAGCATCTACAAAAGACAACAATTCAGGATCCTTTATGTATTTCCGAGCTATGTCTCCAGCATTTTGAGGCAAATAGTACGCTGCAAAGGACTATAACACATTCAAGTATTTTGTACAGACAGAATAATTTGATGGTAAGGACCAAGTCAATTTGAGCAATTATGAAATTCTAGTACTTGATAGTGTGAATTATAAATATATGTCCTTAATTTGAATAATTATAAACATTGAGATTGTAAAAATTAGAAGAACAAAGAATAACAGTTAAGAAAGAGCAGGACCACGAAGAAGGTCTTTTTACTCCCAAAAAAAGAAAAAGAATAAGCAATAGTAATCACCAAGTGTCAAGCATTCCACTGGCTTCTGAAAGAACTGCCCAAAAAGATAAATAGGTTCTTCTAGGGATTTCAACTCCAAGGAGTTCAAGGCATTGAAAATCTATCAAATAAGCCAAAAATTCATTATGTAAGTAAAATTAATCAGTAGAGTCAAAGTGCCAAAGATTTTGCAGTTTAGAGAAGAAATGCAGACCTTCCAACATTCACCATAGAATTTGAGAATTCCTTCCTTTTCATGAGGAAATTTATCAGTAAGTTCGGCAATGAATTCACTGTATTCTCGATGCACTCGAACAGAAAGAGAATTAGGAAGGTGATAATGGACAGTTGTTGGATCAGGAACAACCTGCATGTCACAACCAACTGCTGCCAGTGCTTGAGTTATTAAATTCAGATTGCCCTGTAAGTTATTCAGGCAAGAACCATGAATATTATAAACTGAATAGAAGCAAAGTATAAGCAAAAAAAATCGTCCACAGGTCCAGAAATGAGATACACCAGCAATTGCAACTAATTATTTCCAGTTCACTCCAGCAGGATTATTCAATTTTTAAACATCAAGCAAACCATCTAGTTAAGCTGAACAACAGCATAATTAACCGTTAAAGATCAAGCAACGTCATACTATAAGTTTCTTAAAAGTAATGAAAGAGGTTAATAAGGGGTCCAATTCTCACTACATGTCAAATGTAGTATTCTTTTCATTGGCAAACCAAAGCAAATTCCAAATTTAACATCACGGGTTGATTGCATTCTTGAAACATAATAGCATAGCCAAGCTCAAACCTATTCTGTTTAGTTTTGATGTACCAAAATAGACGGTCCTAAAACATCAAAACCATTATATACATGAAAGACTTGTAACAATTTGCTGTGCAATCATAGCCAAAATGAGGATATTACATTACTACTATAGCTAACTAGCATTTAATTGGCAAAACGGAACTAATAATACTTCAAAAACTGACCTTGTCACCGAAACCAAACATCACAGAAGACCCAACATCAAAAGTATATCCATCCCTCTGGTAATACCCAGAACTTCCACCAGGAATCACATACTTCTCCAAGACCAAAACTTTGGCTCCCTTCACTGCCAACTGAGTGGCTGCAACCAACCCTCCAATTCCTGAACCAATTACTATGGCGTCATATAGGTTCTCCTTACCACCCCCTTCTTTCTCCACCACACCATTCATACTCAAAGCTGAACTCGACCCAACAATCATCCTCTCATTTCTCGAATTAGCCCCATTTAACCCTATTTTTTTGTTAAATCGAAAACCCACTTTGAAAAGCTTGGGATCGCTAAGAACTGAGGTTACAGCACATCGATAAAACAAAATTCTACTTTTGTGACTTCTGGGTCTTATTCTCTCCAACTGAACACCATTTGCAGGAGCAGAGAGCTTTTGATTCTGAGTTGTGGGTCTTGAACAACCAAGTAGCTGATTGCTACCGTGTCTTAAACTGCCCAGTTCAAGCATGGTATGCGAATTGGGGAGAATCATCTCATTTGCAACCTGGTAAATCTTTAGCGAGATAAGTGGAAACGGCGAGTGGGTTTATGCAAGAATAATATTCACATTTTCGTTTTGTAGTGCGAAGGGAATTGGATGATAGCGGTTTGATTTGATTCGACTATCCACTTTCAGGATTCCTGTAGTGGTGAGACAAATGTAGTTAGAATTTATAAATGAGAAAATCCAGTAGCCGCTTGTTGGTTCGGTTGTTGTCACTTTGTCACTTGTCACTTGTCCATGAAGATTAAATAATGGATATTTACAGGAACAACCACCTCTCAATTTTAAGGATTAAATAATGGATATTTACAGGAACAACCACCTCTCAATTTTAAGGAAATGGAATTAGCATAAATGAAATGTAGTTTTAAAATGTAGTTTTAATAAGTCTAGTGGGTAAAGCTTGCCCCACAAGACCACATCGAAATTAAATTGAGGTATATGTAGTCAATTTTTCGTAGAAAAGGAGAATATTGATAAAACTCAAATATGTAATAATTGTAGGTTGCTAGTGGTAAAGCTTGCCCCACAAGACCGCATCGAAATTAAATTGAGATATATGTAGTCAATTTTCGTAGAAAAGGAGAATATCGATAAAACTCAAATATGTAATAATTGTAGGTTGATATAATAGGAAGAAAATAAAAATATTAGTTATAATTATATTTGATAAAATAAAATTAGGTATAATAATATTTGACAAATGCATTAAGTATTTTTGTGGCTAAAATTTGGTTAATTATATGACCAATTTCTAACCACATAATTGATATACAATTTTGCTTATAAATAAGTAATATTTTTGTCTTAAAGAAACAAAGTAAAGTAAAAGAAATAATTTTTTTTTAAAGAAAAATAGTATTGTGTGTGTAAGAGAGTGAGATAATATTTTAAAAAAATATTGAGATATTTTTCTAAAAGAGTTGGGACAAAATAATGAGTTTTGGAAACACTTGTGTAATACTATTTTAGGTTTATCTCATTTTTTTATATTATCTCTCACTTTGTACTCATTAATTTTATTAGTGTAAGAAATATTTTTTGGAATTTGTCCCGTAGACTTAATCCAAATTAAAGGATAAATTACGTTAAATTATTGATGCCATAATTTTATTCTGTTGAATTTATTTTATTTATACACGCTATCCACCAACGATGACATCGTTTATTCTATGTTTAATTTTTACAAAAAGAAAAATTAAAATGTTTTTTTGTGTGAACTCTGGAACGATGTTAACGAGTATTTAAATCACTAGTTATAAAAGTGACAGATTAGAGATAAAGTGTGAAAGGAGTTTAATTTTAGTTTATTTATTAGAGGTTAAATCTCGTCTTTTCTTGGTTATATTTTTTTATTATATTTGACAAATTTATTTTATTTTAGATGTTTGTTTTTCTTTTATTTTATTTGTGTGGGATAGTTTGCCATTATCTTAATGATCTCATGCATGTAAAGCATGATAGAACACCCTCATGCTTGTTGGAATAGATGCATATGTTGTTAATTGATTTTCAAAGCTTTAATGATAGGTATATTGGTTGTGTGCATGCTAAGAAGCTACCAAAAGTCTCTATTGTTTGGGAGGTATCCTCGTTGGATGGTTAAAGGTAAATGTTGATGCTTCTGTTAAGGAAGATAAGGGTGGGTTAGGTGTGGTTTTCAGAAATGATCTTGAGAATATGGTGCTATCTTGTGCTGCTCCAAAGAAGCCTCTTTTATATGTGTTAACTGTTGAATTACATGCTTTATGGCTTGCTTCTATCATTGTAAAGGATAGGGACTTTTTGGATGTTATTTTTGAATCTAATTCCGTGCAGGCGATTTCTTTGATTAATAAGGTTCGGGATTGTTTGGCCGCTGATGGTGTATTAGTGGACGGTATTAAGGAGTGTATGAGAGTTGGAGGCTCATAGGTGCAGTTTAGGAAGCGTGAAGTTAATGTGGCTCATAAACTTGCTATTTTAACTTTGGGACTATCTGAGGTATGTTTTTGGGATTTTGATGTTCCCCTGAATGTTTGGGATACTGTTTTTTATGATTATCTCGGATGAACGTTGTAAGAATGTCTTTTATCATTAATGAAGTAGTTCTATTTCTATTTTTAAAAAAGTCTACTGGATAAAGCTTTCCCAGGCAAAATATCACTAGTGTTCCCAACTTTTAGCGTAGCTCTAACTTTTGTAAAAAGAGTTATAATGGTTTCGAAATTTGAGTTAATATTACTAGTGATTATGAACAGTTATTTTATAACACTAGTTATTATTTTTTGTAAATTATTATTTAAAAGCAAAGTTTTAAATTTTTTATAAAAATATTATTTTATTTTTATAAATTTTTTATGTTTATTTTCATACATAATACTTGTAACTAGTTTCTTTATATTCATTTTCTTATTTATTAGTTTTATAAATATTATAACAAATATTTAACTATTTAAAATATTTAATTAATTTAAAATTATAATTATATACATAAATCTAATGGGTCCACTATGATCATTTCTTTCGTTATTCGTCTTCTCTTATTAGACGGAATATATCTCAGCGTGCTCAAATCTTAATATTCTTCTAATAATGGTAAAACATTTACATTCATACATAGTATAATGTTCAAACTAAACTTATTGAAAAATAAGAAAAAAGTAACTACACTCCATTTTATTTATAATATTAATAATTATTACAATTATAAAAATCAAGTAAGAATTTTAAATAAATTCTTAACCGCTCATAATTTTAGATACATAATTGATATATGTAATTTTTTGAGTATACAGGTTGCTATTACGAAAGTTGTGTCTAACTAATAGAAATAAGAGTTATTTTTATAGAATAAAGAATTCCTATTTACAATAGTAAAAAATCATTATTTTATCCTTATATTAATAATTCACTTAATTTTATGCTTTTGAATTTTGAATGTAAGCCTTTCATTTCCTTGGCATAATCTGCCGACTAAAGATGTGAGTTCTACATATTTATTCATCTTTATCATTCTCTACGGATAGTCTTTTTTATGATGTAAACGATTACACATCTTCATCTTCTCGATCTCTAATGTAATAAATGCATGTGTGATCCTTAATGATTTTTTTGGCGTACAAACAAAATATCTTTCTTGTTTTTTAACAAATTTTTAGATTATTATTGTTAAAATTTGTTTCAAATTTACTAATTTTCTCACTATTTTCTTCATTAAGGACTATATTGCTATGAGAAGTAATTATAACATTACTAATTTAGTAATTTACTTTGATTTTGGAAGAATTATCAATTTTTTTAAGTTCATAACTTAACATCTGTCCTCTTAGGATACATAGTTCATCTATACTGAATTTATTTTCTGGAAATGACATTGGCTTTATAACTTTCCTGTTAGTGTTGGAAGTCCTTAATTTGATAAAATGGTGGGGACTAACATAACCTTCTTCATTCCAGTTCATAAGTGAACTAAAAAAATTAAGATAGACAAGCTTATCACCTACATTGTTCTTCTTCCTTCAATTCTTGATAGCCTTCTTAAAATTTTTAAGAAAATAATTTAATTGATTTAAATTAATTTCTAAGTATAAGCTTTCAATTAAAACTACATTGAAAGCTTTATAAATAAAAAATTGGATCAGTTCCTTCAAGAAAATTAAATTTATTGCCTATAGAGAATTCTTCTTTTGTGGTGTAAAATTTCATATGTTTGATATGTTCACGAGTATATTTTTTTGGCTAAGTTATAAAGACTTAACTATTATGATTTACTTAAATTCTTGTATTGATTTTTTTGTCTTCAATGTATTCTTGGAAGATATTTTTTTGAATAGTACTAGTGGTCATACTATCTTTACTTTCTCTGTGAGAGGCATTTATCTAAATAATATCGGTGATGGTACTATCTTTCTTAGGATCATCAATCTGCTTAGTGGCGATAGTTGTTGTTGTAATACTACAAATTAATTTTTAATCATATCCTTTAGAGTTATTAGTTTTAGTACTCTATAGTTGACATAATTACCTTAAGCTTCTATTCTATTATGAAAGTTCTGTGAGTTATTGTACTAAATTTGATAATAGGTTTACTTGTTTTAGACTAGTTGTTGTGAATTCTTGGTTTTGGACCATTATAGACTAAATAAGTCTTTTCTGGTCTTATTTTTCTATTTCTTTAGCTCAATTGAGCTTTTTTTTCTTTTTAGAGGTGTTACTCTCTTTTGAATTGTTAGGTTCTTTTTTCTCATTTTGAGTTTTTTCTTTATAAGTTTTATCTTCTTTAAAATGAATCTTTGAGGTGGATTCCTCTTTAGAGTTTTTGAACTCTAATGTTGGTTTAAATTGTTAAGTTCTTTATGTTTAAATCATGTCTCTAAAAGAGACTTCTCTAAGTATAGAACCTCGAGTTGTTCCTGAATGATTATTATCTCTTTTTTTCTTTATCTTGATATTAATATTAAGATGTTTCATTCTTAAAAGAATAAAAATAGTTAAAGGTGATAATTTTCTTATAAGGATATCCGCTAAATTATTCTTTTTCTTGTAAGATGTTCGATATCAAAATTATAGTGGTTAAATCATTGTTGTCATCTGACTAATCTTCTTTTTTATAATTACTTGTAATATTATTTCTTAAAAATAACAAAAAATATTGTTATTGGTTCTGACAATGAATATGAAACTTATTACATATATTGTAAAAAAATTAATAATTTTTTTGAGAGTTATGTATTCATTTTCATCACTGTGATAATTTAATTATGGCCAATGAATAGATCCTGATGTATATTTACAAAGATATTCATCTTTTTCATCTACTTTTGATTTTAAAACTACACTCCAATATCCATGAGAAACATTTGTTTCAATTATTATTTATCATCTAGATTTTGATGGTATAAAATTGGTAAATTTTTTATCTATACTTTTACCTTATCTATGTACAAAGTATCTTATTCTATCTATTTTCAAGCATGATCTTTTTTCAATATTGTTTATAATTTTTTTGCATTTCTACTAGTTTTTTTATATATGGTTCAGTATACGTTAAACATCTTAAGAATCTTTGTAATTGATTTTTGTCTTTTAATTCACTAAAAAATCTATGAATTTTATTTTGTATATATTTTTGTAAATTATGTTTTCTTTCTTGAATTTTAAACCCAAAATACTTTTTTTTACTAAGCAATTACTGTTTTCTTCTTAGAAAATACAATCCCTTCTTTTCTTTCCTACATTTGTGTAGAATACTAATAATAGCTAAATTATATTTATTTAATTCATTACTAAAAATCAAAATATCATCAATGTAAACATAACAATTATTTTGTAATTTTTTAAAGATGTTGTACATGTACCTTTAAAAGATACATGTAACTTATTTTAATCCAAATAATATTAGTCTATTGGAATTGTCTCTAGGGGCAAGTAAATGCCATTAGTTTTTAAGATTATTCATCTAGTCATGTTTGTCAAAATTCACTTTTATAATCAAAGCTTAAGAAGTATTTATTTCTTTTTATTGATGATAATAATTATCCTTTATTTGAAATAAAATATTCATCATCAATGATTTCTTTATTCAATGTTTTTAAGTTTATTATCATTCTCTTTTTTTTTCTCTTCCTTTTTGGCTACTTTTTCAACTAAGAGTGTTGTACTAGAATGAGGTGAATTACTTGCTATTATGAATTTTAGTTCTAAAAGTTCTTGAATTTGTTTTCAAATTCATTCATATTTTATGGAGTATAAATCATAGGTTTTACTCTAATGACTTTGTTAGGATCTCTTAGTTTTATGTTAGTAATTATTTTAGATTTATTTACTTTTGAATATAAGAGATTTTTTAAACTTATTATTTTTAATAATTTTTTGATACTTGTTAAGGGTTTATCTTCCTCTATTTCAATAAGAAAATAGTTTGTTTATTTTCTATATCGAATGAAATATTTTTTAAATAAGGTTTTTGTTGTTACTTTGTGTCTATCTCACTACGTTTTCGTTTTTATGTTGTTACGTAGAAGTTATGTTTGATATAATAAAAACTTTTCTTATTTTTAACATAAAAATGGTTTCACTATCTTGTGTTATTAAATTTATTTTGTCCAAATGTAGTGTAAATAGTTGATATGAGTTTAGAAAATTCTTACGTATTAATAAATCTATTCTTATTTCTTATTAATAATTTATTGTACTATAAATATGAAATTTCTCTCATCCTATCATTGTATATGTATATTTTAAGACTTTATTAAAATTTATAATAATATTGTTAATGATTATTACAATTAAATTTTTTGGTTCTTATTTTCAAAATTCTTCTTATAATACATATTTATTAGCTACACACATACTTGCTCATGTATCTACATATACATGTAGATGGTAACTTGTGTAACCTTAAAATTTCAATCCTACCTTAATATAAGTACTATTTAGATTTTTAATACTAGCTCATGTAACATATAATGAAAAGTATTCATATTATGAGTAAGTTATTTTTTTCTTAGTTTCTTCTAATATATAAATACTAAAAGTATCATATATATATCTCATTATTCTGTTAGTTCTAATTTTATTTTAAAAGCTTTTTCTAAGATTTTTTCATTCTGTAAAAATTCTTTATTAAATTATTTGTTTATGTTGAAGCCTATTAATACATTCATTAACGTAATCTCTTTCCTCATTATTGATCCAACATCTACATTTTTTTCATGATAGGCAATAATTATTGTTTTCTAGTGATTTATACATTTTTCTTCTAAAATATTTTTTTATAAGGTTCTTTGTTATTCATTTTCTTATATTTTTGAAAGACCTATTTTTTAAATTTATATATTTTGTATGTTTCATATTTTTTTAATATTTTTTCATTTTACTTTACACTTGTATTTTTCTCGCATTCTAAATCTCTTGTGTCACCACAAATTTTATCATTTCCTTTTATTTGTTTATATTTATGTCTTTCTTGACATTTATGATTATTCAATTTTAAAGAGTCATTGTTCTTCCTCATAAGGTGTCTGATATAGTTTTTTATTTCTTTTATTTCATCATTCTATTATGATTTTATGTATTATTTCAAATAATTTCTAAAAAAATTCAATATAATAAGTTTCTTATGTGAAGGGTGATAACTTATGAAATTCACAAGATAAATCTATATAATGCATATCACATATTTTCATATTTATTAAAGGTTATTTGGCTTTCTCAATTTGATTTTCATTAGATTCAGTGATATGAATATATTTATTTTCTTTAATAAATTTCTTGTATATTTCATTTACTACATCTAACTATTCCCTACATGTGTGAGCATTCACTTGCATTGTTAAATATTATTCTGTTACATTTATAAACCAAATTTTAACATTTCTTGTCATTTTGTAAGCTACTAAGAGTGATATGTATATATTTATTTTCTCTAATAAATTTCTTATATATTTCATTTACTACATCATCTAAGTATTCCCTACATGTGTGAGCATTCACTTGCATTGTTAAATATTATTCTGTTACATTTATAAACCAAATTTTAACATTTTTTGTCATTTTGTAAGCTACTAAGACTCTTCGAATTGAAAGGTTTGATAATGTAGTTGGAGAAGTTTGTATGATTGCACTTATATCATAAGTAATTCATCTAAGGTTTTTTTACTGTCTATTATACATTCTAAATCGAAAAGATAAGATCTATAATTTTCATGAAGTTTGAATTCTAGTATGATACTACCTCTAGTTTTCCAATGCAATCTTTTTTTTTATTTTTGGTTATTGTTTTCTTCTATAGAAAATGTTAGGTTCTTCTAACCTTTGACTATTTCTTTCTTTTCTATATGAGTCATATGTTATTTCTTAATAAGGAATTAGTAATAAAATTAGTTTCATATGATTTTTTAGGATCATAGTTTGTGGTTCAGAATTAATTTCAATGATTATTGTCGTATTATCTTTCTCTTTGTTTGTACACAATTTTTCATTATAATGTCTTCCTAACTCTTCTTTTGTCATGGTTAACAAATTAACTAATTTTTCTATGCTCCTATTATCAGTTTTCATAAATAATTTTCCTAATTCTTTTCTATAATCCATTAAACTAGGATTATAACTTATTCTTAATCTTTGGGTTTTTCTACATTTTCTCTTTTCTTATTCCTAGGTATCAATACATTTGATCTACTAAGTAGTTCTTCTTTTAACCCTACAAATAGATCAAATTTATAACCTATGACTTCGTTGTCTCTGAGTATGTTATTTATATCTATTCTTAATTCTATAAATTCCTTATGTATGTCTTATTGTAATTTCTTATTATAACCATATATTTTTATTTCTTTTAGGAATTTTTTTTTGTGTTTCATTTATGTATTGTGAGTACTTGATGTTTGATTCTTATGCTATAACTATTTGTTCTGCTAAAAGAATTAAAGTTTTCATTATTGTTAGTTGGTTTTTGATATACCCGTTTGGTTTCCTTCAAAATCTAATTATATATTCTGTTGTTTGTTTTTGAATATTATTGGGATACTAATGATATCATTTTTTTCTAATATTATATTGTGGAGTAGTGTTTTTATTATTTTTACTTATTATTTTAGATTTGTAGTTTTTCTTTTTTGTTGTCGGAGATTTCTACTTCAGGATATATAAACATAAATATTGATATATTATTATTTTTTACTACATTATTTTTTCCTTCTTATATTAAAGGTTTTCTTTAACATACAAATTTCATTCTTCTCATATTTAAAAGTTTGTTAATATTTATGATTTTATTGTTTGTTCAATTTTTAAATTTTTTTTATCTATTTTTATGATTCATTTTTATCCATATATTAAATTATTATGGCTGCTTGTTAATAAATATCTTATTATATAGTATATTGAAAATAAATGATTTTCATCTTTCATTAAATATCTTCTTCTAAATTCATAGACAAAGCTTAATATTTTGTTTAAGTTTTTATCATTAATATTAATAGTAAACTTACGATATGTTATGAATTTTAATTTATGATATCCTATGTTTTCATGAATAATTCACAACAAAGCATATTCTTTATTCCTTATTCTATTATCTAAGAATGCTAAATTTGTTAGTGTAACTATTTCTTCTCTAAAATGTGTTTTTATTAATATTTAGATTTCTATTAAATGGATGTATCCAATTTTCCTTATCTAAAATGTGATTTTATTAATATTTATATTCATCTTAAATGCATGTATCTAATTTTTTTTTTATCATTTTGGAGGATTTTTGATAGTTTAACCATAATGGTTTCTTTATAAATTAATAATATGTTATATATTTTTTTTATCTATAATATTAATGAACATTTCTTTATTACTTATTTCATAATAAATTATATATTTTCTTAGAAATATTTTTTTATTATCGAGAATAATGAATCTTTAAATACATCTTATTTCTTAAGATTTAATCTTATTTTTTGTATGTATTTAACTTTTTTTTTGTTAATTATCAATTATTGTGAGAAATATCCTTAAATATCTTGTATTTTTATTTGTATTATTTTTTTTTATTTTTATGTATAAAAATTATCATTTTATTTTTGTTAATTTTAATTTTCGTTAATATTAAAATATATTTAAAATATTTTTAAATTATTAAGAATATTTGTGGTATTAACTTAAATGTATTATTAATATCATCTCCACACGACCACACCGAAATTCAATTAAGGTATATGTCGTCAATTTTTCGTCAGATAGGGAACTACCGATAAAACTCAAAATTTTTGACTGATGTTGAAAATTTGATAGAAAAAAATTGATTTTGTAGTATGAGTTAGAGGACTATATTCATTGCTTCTTGAAATTTTTGTATCTTATTTTTTAAAATTTTAAATATATATATTTTATTTTGATTATTTAATAACTATAACAAAAAATTTAAAAATAACTTAATTATATTTATGATTAATTAACTCATTTTTAAAATATATAAGCAAAAATAAATTTTATTTTATTTTTAACATAAATTTTATTAATTTAAAAAATAACTTAATTATATTTATGATTAATTAACTAATTTTTAAAATATATAGACAAAATTAAAAATATTTTTTATTTTTAACATAAATTTTATTAATTTAAAAGATATAGTGTATAATTAAATATTTTTTTTCATTTATAGAGAATATCCCATAATCAATACTTATAAATTCTCCTAAATTTTGATAGGCAAATTTATTTGATTCTTCACCAGCATCTTCCCAAATCATTCTATTTGAGTTCAATTGAATCATATTTGTGTTAGAGACTGAATGCTTGGAGCTTGGATTGGTTTGATAAAAGATATCCAAAATCAGTAATTTATGTGAACAATGGAAGCCAATTAATAATGACATCCCAACAATGAAGTCGATTTACTTGGGTCATACTAATAACAAGCTATAACGGCAGATATAGTCACGCACACGCTGGGCTGGTTGGAACTCAGCCCTTTAGGGCATTTTAGTTTTACAGAAATATATATTGAAGATATTTCCATAATTCATGTAAATTTCAAAAATAAAAAAAATGAAAATTTATGATATAACAAAATATTATTCATTAACATAATTGTAAATATTTTAACAATTTTATAACAAAAACTTCAATATTTCAAAGATATTTAACAAAAAAATATTTCCTTTATTATCTATATTATTATACACCACGGGTATACAAAAGATTTTATCAATATTTTCCTCCATACCCAAAATACTTTGTCTGAACGGAATAATCATGGACTCTTAATTATACATTCCACCCGCGTGTAATTGATTAATTTGAGATATTATAATTTTATCTTCGATCTTTGATGTTGAAATTACTTAATATTATATAAAATTACTCGATTATTATTTATCATGTTATATTCTTAACTTTATATTTAAACCATAATTAACACATCACTTAATATATACAATAATTTGATGTATATAATCACTTTTACTAAATTTATTTATCTTGTTTAAAAAATATATATACATCCTTATAATTTTTTTTTAAGAATTAACATATTTAAATGTCCTATTCATAAAATGATTCTATTTATCTAACAAATTGTAATGGATAATATAAAATTCAAGTATATTTAAAATCCCAAACTACATAGTTTTACTCTTATACATATAATATTAGCACCAAAATACTTATACATTTACATTCACATACAACAAAAATAGAATCAGACATGAACGAAACTTCGATAACCATTGTCAACCTCTAAGGAACTTTTTGGTGACTAATCAGACCAATTTTTTGTCAAAATTATCGGATTATGGAAAACATTTTAACGACTTGGACATATTTTGATGACTTTTTAACGACCTTGATAATATATTGAGGTGGTAAGGCATTGTCAAATGTGAAATTGGTTCTTTATGGAAAAGTATTAGCTCATTGTGGTAAAACATTAGTATGTTGTGAAAATACATTGACTTAGTGTGGTAAGACATTGATAAGTTGTAGGAAAACATTGGCAAAATGTGTGAAGGTATTGGCCTAATGTGAGAAGGCATTGACAAGTTGTAAGAAAATATTAACCTAGTGTGAACGTATTGACTCAGTATGTAATGATTGTGGGAAGTTATTGATCTAATGTGGAAGGCTTTGACATGCTATGGAAAGGCATCGACTTAGCGTGGGAAGGCATTAGCACATAACTACAAATGCATACTACCTTACCAATGTCTAGGGTTAGGCATTTTAACCGTGGATAACAAAAACTGTTATTATTTATAAAAATTCAACGATTTTTTTCCAAAAATAACTATAACTGAAAAGGTTTGGGACGAGAATGATTATTACAATATCAAAACTATAGTTAATCAAAATCGAACATATATTAATATTATTATTTTATATACATATAATTATATAGAAAAATATAATTTTAATAATAAAACATACAATATTTTGTATAGTTAAATTAAATTTTATTTATTTTTACTTTGTATAGTTAATCAAAAGTATTGGTTCTATGTACCATACAATGCACCATACAAACCAAACATTTATAATTCAATAATTGGTTAACTACTCCCCAAAGCTTAACCAACTTCTAACAATCATCAAATAGGAGTATTCTTGTATTGGGGGATCAAAACAGTGTCATGAATCCATTCAGTATCATTTTAATATTGGCATTCAACTTCTATGGTTTAAGACATTCTAATTACATATTTAATCACTCTCAATATACTTTGCTCTTTTTTGCTATCTCCTTGCTTTGTTTTTATATGCTATTATCTTCTTGATTAAAAAGAAATCACTATTACTTTTAATCACATCGGCTCAAAAATCTGTTACTGCCTTATGAATTAGGTATCATTAAGTCTATGAATCCACTTAGTATGCCTCATGCTTTCTCGTACATTTATGAATGTACATGTTTGTACTCTGCTTAGTTACCTAGCAACATGCTGTCTCTCAAATCTATTCTCCTTACAATTGAAATCTATTATACATTCATTAATAGAATATATCTCATTTGTTGATCTCTTTTCCCATTCTAAGAATATTAGATCGCCGTAGTCCACTTTATCCAACAGCAGTCCCTTAACAATAAAGTACTTGAAAATTGATTCTTATTCATTATTACTTTAATTCTTATTCAATTATTGACTGTCACAAACAATGCCAATTCATTTTATGCTGATTGAACTATATATCATAATAAGCCTATATATAGTCTATATCTTTTAGCAGTAAGTTTGTAATTATAATGCCATTTTATTAAGTAGATGATCTCGTCAATCATTACATTCACTTATATATTATTGTATGACTATCGTTTTTAAACTTCAAATGCTATGAGCTTGTTAAAGACACCTATTCAACACTCACATATCAAACATCGGTTTTTGGATGACTATATGCACATAATGGTGATATCTTACCTATAACTCGTTAGCACTAAACAGTAAGTAGCTAGTATACCTACTAAGCCATGGTAAAGATATAGGTTTTGCATTATCAAAAGATCACGAGGCTAGGATTTCCATTTCAAATGGGATTTGTCCCGTGGACACACGAGCAATCCAACCCGTAGGATTTCCTACCAAACCCTTCTTCCATTTAATTAGAGCCTTCTTCCTCTGTTCCAATCAAGTATCTCGGGCAACAAATATACAAATATAAAAGAAAGACAACAAATATATTCACCATGAAAAAGGAGAACACTTTGTCGCATCTCTTCAATACGGATACCTAGTTGAACTGAAGAGTCCTAAATTCACACCGGCCCCCTACGGGGGTGGAGCGACAGAAGTTTTGAGAATTCAAGAGAAGATTACGACGAGACGAGCCGTTTATCATTACGATAGGTCTCAAGTGGAAGTACAGTGATCTTTAGCTGAGAATGGCTTTAAGTCACCACTGTGACTGGTGGCACAAAGTTAACCGATGTTTATTCCCCAGATACCGTCATTGCTTCTTCTCTAAGAAAAGAAGTTCACGACACGTAGGCCTTCTACCTCCACGAATCTTATTCGAGCTTTTTTTTAACTCATCATATTGCAACAGGAACCTTGGACATATTGGCAAAGAGCCGACATCGAGGTGCCAAACCTTCCCACCCTTGCGAACAGCTTGATGCATTATCTCCCTTCAACCCTTTGAGCGAAATGCGACAACATCCCTTTTTACTACAATCCAACTAACTCTATATACAACCTATTATTAAAGATATGGCAAAAACAAATCATATATGTGCAAATCGATCGATAATATCCAAATCCGACGAATCGGGCAATCAGATTGATTTTTCGATCAAAAGTAAGTACTATGTAAAATCCATCTATACCCACGTTTAGAACCTTCTCGAAAAAAACATAACTATACTTAACAATAAAACACTAGGAAAAATCCATATATAGCGAATATTTTTTTTTGCTTTAAATTAGGGTAATGCGAAGACAAGGAAGGCCGAATAATGGTAAGTCCTTGCGGAAAGAAAAAAGAATTTCCCTCTTCTAGGTCCATCACAAGGGAAACAAAGACACATCAAAGCACGAAAGCTAGGATCTTTCAGAAAATGGATTCCTATTCGAAGAATGCATAACTGCAGATGATGACTCCTCGTTCAATTTTTTTGAAATCATTGGATCCTTTTCCTTATTCGAGAATCTCTTCCCTTCTTCCACTCTGTCACCTTACGGCACGAGCTGACGACAGCCATGCACCACCTGTGTCCGCATTCCAAGTAGTTCTATTTCCAGATACATACCAAGTTCAAATTAACATTAACATTAGAATAAACGAGAGATGAAGATAACATATATAGCTCAACAAACTCAAAGCCTATCAATTTTATATATTTCACAATCAAGCTTGATGTCGTAACTAGACATCTTCTTATGACCTTCAAGTTGTCTCCCATTATCAATAAGTCCATCCTTGTGAAACATTTGTTTCTTCAGATCTTCAACAGTTTCATTTGGATCCACAATAAAATCTTCGAGTTTACCTGTTAAGCTTTTGACAAATATCTTGAAAGTACGCAGCATGTGCAATGTAGATTTATCTCTAACAAAGCAAGAAGCTAATGTCTCGTCATCTCGTAGCCATTTCCCATTATAGCTCAGTTGTTGATCAATGAGGGGGTCATCTATAATGGTTCCAACAATTCTTTTGACATCCTTAGCAGTAAAAAAAGTCCTTGCACTGAGTGGTACAATCCTTCCATCTAGTGTTTTCACATTAATGCTCAGTAAACTTTCAGGATGAGTAATCAAATTGAATGTTGCATGGCGCTGATCAATACCAAACGATGCAAGAGTTCTGTTATCATCTTCAAGCAGCTGTCCGTTGTGGACAAGAGTAACAAGTTGATCAAATCTAGCACCACGACTGTTCTGAATCATACTTTTGATGTTTCCAATAGTGAAATGAGTCCTGGCTTTAATAACAAACACACTCTCACCATATGGCATTTGCACCTTTATATTTGTTTCATCCATATCTCCACAAACAAGATCAAGTGTAGAGCCATTCTCAACGTGACAATGAGTGAGAGGACAATTATCATTGAGTGATTCACTATTGTAAAGAAGATCCTGAAACTTTCCTTTAAGTTTATACTCCTTACACAACTTTGCTTTGAGATTTTTCACCTTCTCAGATGAGTTAAAGTCCAAGTTCAAAGATCTTCTGACCTTCAAATTTATATTTATCTGCAAAAAAGGAAGCAGTTTGCAATGTAGAAAATAGTTACATAATTCAATGCTAGTTACATCAGAAGCTACTTTGCACCGTGCATGGCAGGGGCACTAGTACACTACAATAATAAGAGACAACTTTGTGGTTGAACAAAACCATTCATTATCACTGACTTTAACACAAAATAAAACCTGTTGACATAGTTTCATTATAGATAGCTAGTCGCTTCGTTTGTTTCATGAAATCTTACTCACAAAAAGTTGTATTAGGAACCTGCCCTGCTAATCTGTAGTTTTCAGCAGCAAGGAAAAATAACCATATAGGTTTCAGATTAATGAGCTTGCTTCCAAACATGCAAAGCAGTGACTTTTATATAGAAAACAAAACAGAATCAAGCAAGAAATTAAGGGACTTTAACCATTCAAACAGGAAAATAAATTACCGAAATAAAATAAGTAAATAATAATAATAAGATAAAATTATAATGAAGAATGAACCTCATGTTCCGGTGAGGATTTGGGTTGAGTTGATCCACACTCTTCATGATTAGTTGCACTTAAACTGCTCATCATTTTTCGTGAATCCATGGAAATTGGTTCAAACCCTTCAACATGAAAAAGATTAAATCACACTAAATAGTATACCAGAAATTCATAAAACACAAATGACTAATATTTTTCCCGAATCATTTTTTAGTGAATCAATAAAGTTACTTATATAAACTTACTAGAACTTCTTAGGGTTCTTCAGCTTTTGCCCTCTGTATTCGAATATGATTATCCTTCCAAAGATTTTCTTTAAATACCAGCTCAATATTTCATACAGCATGATTTATTTCCCGTATTTCATTTATTTATTTTTAATCCGAAATTTTCTAAATTTCTCTACACGAAAAGAAACTTAAACCATCCAGCAAGACATGCATATAAAAATAGAAGCTTAATCAAAAGATATCTCTCTGAAATATTTATAAAAAATAAAAAAGAAAGAAAGAAAGAAATTTATCTAACCTGCGTAATGTGGCAATGGCACGGAGATACGTAGAACATGAGCTTAAAGAGCGGGAAAAGAGGGTAAAGGAGCCATGATGACAGGGAAAGTGGAAAGTTAGGGATTGTTAGCTAAGAAACCAAACTTCTTAGGTAAGAAACGAACAGTAGAGACCACTGTGCACTTCACATTAATAAACACGCCAACATTATTAAATTAACACACACATTATTAATTGAATTTTTTCATATTTATGCACAGATTTTAAATATATTCATTCATTTACTTAATAAATAATATAAAATATTTAAAATTTGGTCCGTAATAAAAAGAATAATTCTCATTATCCTTAACACATAAATGTATCTTCGTCATTCTTTCTTAAATAATTAAACTTCTAGCTTATTTTATTTTTCCTTAATAATAATAATTATTATGCAAATAATAGAAAAGAAAATTAATGAAAATTAATCTTATATCAAAAGAAGAAAAAAATAGTAAAACAAAATAAGTAAATGTTAATAATTTCCTTACCTATATAACTCAATTTTAGTTAAAATTATGGCCATAGTTATTAAAATTTTATTCAAGAAATGATATAAAAAAATAATAATAATCAAATGAGATATTTTCATATGCACTTTTATGTAACATATATGCGAAATTTTTATATTTGCCTTAGATGGGAGAAAAATTTTTTGTACGTACCAAATCTTAGATATCAATTTTATGTTAGGTATACGTCTTCTAAAATAAATGCTCATAAATATATTGAGCTTTTAAATATCTCAAATAATATCGGAATGAGTAATTTTTTATTTAATGCTCATCTTAAAACCTAGACATAGAACAAGTAACAATTGCACTCATTCGAGGATGTGCTTGATTTTTCCTCGTTGGAAAAGAACACAATATCATTAATATAGCCTACAAATTATGATTATTAATCATAACTCTATATATCAACATATATAAACTTTTAGTCATTTAAGAAAAATATGCATGTTGTGTATGCGTTTGTGTTTTATTTAAAAAGAAAAAAAAAAGAAATACTTTTGAAAGGTGTTAAAAGTTTCATGCTAAGTGTAATGTGTTAAGAGAATATGTGTGTTTTTATACATTCTCCTTACCTGTGTTTTGTGGTTTATTGAAAAATAAAAATGTTAAATTTTAGGGAGTTACTTTAATTATCAATTTAGCTTCTTGGAAGCAAATTTGAAAGAAAATATATCTATCAATTTATCTCATTTAACAACACCTCATCTTAACTTTGGGAGAAAAATTATAAATTTTATAAACACAACCTTATATTAGCATGGTTAATGAAACTTTTAAGAATTTTATACGTCGAAATAATTATATATATATGGATTGAAATTTTGATTCGAATAAACATTTGAGACTCACAATAAGAATGGATACATCAATTAATGTTTTTCTAACAATGGTACCAAATTTTGATCACTTTCAAAATTATTACATTTAATTAAACGATTATTGTAATGTGAGTTTAAGTGTCTAATACACAAACAAGTAAAATAAGTCAACAAAAAGTTCATTACATAATATTAAATAAAAATGATTTTATAATTAAAAAAATAAAGAAAAATGATAAGAATTTTGAAATAAAGAAAATAAACATAAAATAACAAGTTCTCGAGATTCACTTAATTGTTTCGTTTTAATATTATAAACTTTGATTATTATTTACTATTTAATTGTTTGCTTCACATATCAAACAAACAATTAAAATATATAAAATTAAAGATAAAAAACAAAAACTAATATATTTATTTTGAGAAAATTTTATTAAAGAACAAATAAGATTTATTATAAATTCTCCAAAATTAACAACAATATCTCAATAAAATATCAACTTATAATATATTGATGTCAATTTTTTCCAACATTGATGATTAGTGAACCTCTTGCTTCATGTATAACTTAGAATAGAGAACACATAGCTAGGACCTTGGATCAACATAAGATGTGATAGTTTTTGGCCCTTCAATGTTTAAGGAGGAGAAGACTAGTGTCTCTCTAAAGAGATATAGATATTAGGGAAATAGAGAGTTAAATGATTAAGAGAAGAAGAAGTTGTTTTTGGATGATCTACATGAATTATGTGTAATGAATACGCAAGTATACGTATTACAACAAATAATATAATGATAAAAAAATATCGTTTACACGAAGATTATGTTATTAAAAATTAATTTTTAAAACTAAAATATAAAAAAAAAAAATTTTTTGTATTTTTATATTTTAAGAAAGCAAAATTAAAAAAATTAAAAATAAACAGTAGTAATTAATTAACTTAGAATTGTTAGCTAAGAAGATATGTGAAAATATATAAAAATATTTAATCCTTTAATTTTCTAAATATGTGATGATGTAAATCACTAAAATCTCTCCAATATAATTATCAATCAATTACATGATCAATTGAATTTAACCTAACATGTATTCCTCTCTCAAGTAAACTTCACACCATATAATAATTAACATAATCATACTATCATATCAATTAAATCGCATGCTACTTATTAAACTCGTCACTTATGGATCACATACATAAGAATCATACATTTCTACCTAGAAAATATGCATAATATTTAATCAAGATAAATAATTAAATAATTCTGTCAAATCTATTTAATTATCTATATAGATCAATTGTTGGTTAAACAATTAATAGCATAAAAATTATATTAAATAGTATAATTAAATTGAAATCATACTTGGTGTAAAATATTATATCATCATATGTAGAAAATTGGGTTTATAAGGTCCTTAGATGAATAAATTAATTAGACATAATTTTGTTTATAAAACTTATATTTTTATAAAGAAAGACATAAAAATTAATAAAGAAAGGAGAAGAAGAATAAATACAATCAATCTCTTGAATTGTAACATCAATCTCCTCTTGAATATCCACCAAAATTGTGTCTCCTTTTGAATTATATATATATATATATATATTTTTTTCTTTTTAGCACCAAAAATTGATAAAAAATTGTTAATTTTTGACTAATTAGAATTTTTTGGGCAATTAGGGGGTTAAATTAGACTTAAATAAAATATGAACCGTCAAATCAACTTCATATTAAGAAATGAGATGAAAGAAAGAAAAATTAACAGTACTGGTCAATAGGAATACGACACGTGACATGGAAGATTCAATGGATGAATCAACGTGCGATGTATGGCGGGTGGACTGGTCTTGGTCAAAGCACGTTGAATGAGTGCCATATGGAATGAGGTGATTCGTGGACGCAAATTGTATGGTGCCTAGATGGAATGAACAAACGAATCACATAACAACAGATGACATGCTAGTTGACATGTTGTAAGGCATGCATCACCTGGTACATGTGACGAGCCCTAATTGGCCATCTTTGCTTGTGTGGCATCCACATAGTATGTTATGATTGGTCCTGCATTAAAAAATTCATAAAAAGTTTCCAAAAAATGTATTTTCATCAATTTTTACTAAAAAAATTATATTTTAATATTTTTAACCCTAAAAGTACTACTTATTGGGTAAAACGAAAAAATAATTAGAAAGATATACTGATGACTCTACTTTCATAGAGTCATCATCTGTTAAGTTCTTAAATTATTTTAAGGTGAGTGAGTAGTAAATATGTATAGGGAAATAATACATCTGTCGATGATTCTTACCAATAAATATAGACTTATTTTCGAATGTCGAAGATTTTTCTCCTTAATTATCTCATGGTCGAATAATTAAGGATTTAAATGTTGATAATTTATTTGTTAGATATTTCACTGATATTGAAACTCTTTTAATAACTTAATACTGACTGGGCTACCTTGTGAGTCATATTGTCGATTAAGACCTCTTATATTACGTCACATGACATAAATTAGTTTACACTAAATATCAACCCTTAAACCTGCTAGGCTAGGTACATGTTCATCACCATCTAGGTTCACTATTTTTTGAACCTCACAAGTGATACCGAATCCATTCTTGTATGGTCATTACTCACAAGTATGACGAATCTTTGTTTTTCTCAGGCACTTACAATGTGCACAGTGATGTCCTATTGTCGGTGGTTTTTACATATTCTCAATCGGACTTTCTATTAGAAAATTATAATGATGCAAAAACCACTCCATAATAGTTTCATTTTCCTATTGTTGAATAAAGGACATGAATCCAAATGTGTGGACTTTTGAGCCCATGGGCTATCCAATTGCCTAAGACCCTTGGATGGGTCCTTTGATGAACGGATGATATCCCACCTTATTTTTTATATAAAGAGTGCTCCCCCTTCATTATTTTTCAAATAATACAATTGGTGAGTTTATCTTCTTCTTTTTTGCTTTTTTTTCCTTGTTCTTTTTTTTATATTTATTTTCCAAGCTCTTTCTAGAAACTATATGATTTTTATTTTCCTGTTATCTAACACATCTTGCACCCTACGACACTTACACTCATACTTTCCTACGCATGTAGTGATGGAAGAAAGGATGATTATTGAATGGGATCAAACTTGGTCTTCATGGGGAAAAACGAGCACAAGTTGTGTGAGGTGGCCGCCAAGTAAAGGATTGACAAAAAAGGTAGGGACCTATATTTGGCCTGTTATAGTGTGTCCGACCATAGGTAGTTCAGCCATAGTCTGGCCATCCATGTTGTGTCTAGCCCTTAGAGTGTTCAGCTATAGTCTGGCCATCCATGGGGTGTCCGGCCAACGTCCAATCAACCATGAGGTGTCCAGTTATGGTGGTGGCTTGAGTCTATGTGGTGATAGTTCAAGCCTATACGTCAATGATAAGGTGAATTTTGAGTCGAGCAGTGATTCTAGAACATCCTGATGATGCGATTGTGTCTTTGGGGTCGTTTGGATGTTTTTGACCCTTCCAGTGATGAAGACTTGGATTTTGTCCCCTTTGGTATTCCGAAGTACCAATTTGGTCTTGATGAAGAATACCTCACTTTCTTCTCTGTGAACAAGGTTCGTTCTAAAATGATGGATCCTTTATTGGACAAAGTGAGAGAGATATTTAACATATCAAAATCAATAAGGTTGATCCCTCAAGTTCCAGGTATGAGTTAAAGCAATCCTATTCCAAGTAGGGTCACTTTATTGATCACCTCTTCGTTGGATTGGGGCTACCCTTTCGGCCTATAATGCGGAGTTTTTTAATCTTATGTTGGCACTGAATGATCATAGTTTCCTCTTAACTGTTATTTTCTATCTTGTTGGGTGCTTAACAAGCGACATAGAGTGATTTTTTGCTTCTCCCTTGTAGCACCAATATATGTTGATTCTGGTTCAACCTTGCCTTGGAAAATAAAACTCTACTCGACCTCCTAGTCCAATTTAAAGCCTCAATCCTGCCTTGATTGATCCAACCTTTTTTATGAGCTTGTCAAATTGAGGATCATGCTCATGTATAACCTTGTTACACTAATATATAAATAATTTAATAAATCTCCATTGTAAAATATATCTAATTCAAATTATATTATGATTTTTCAAAATATAAAATAAAGTATATCCATTGTATAATGGTTTTTCTAGAGTTGTACAAGACTTAATTATATTTCAATTTCAATGATTTAATCTTAAAAATTATTGTTTAATATGAATGATCGGTAAATTTTACAACCTTAAATTATATGTAATATTAATTTACAATTATAACAAATATATATATATATATATATATATATATATATTGTTAAAAATATTGAATAATTGTATTATATTTTATACATTAAGGAATATACATGGTGCTTTTATATAGGAGGTATAAGTAAACTAGCTGGTCCTAAAGCCCATAACATAATATACATTAGCAGCCCCCCTCAAACTCAAGGTGGATGTGAAACTAGCTTGAGGTTGTCAACCAAATTAGGAGTGTGTCCCTTAATAAGTGTCTTGGTGAAGATATCTGCAAGTTGATATTTGAAGAAGACAGGGAAAAGCTTGAGAGCACCATGGACAAGATGAGAACGAATAAAGTGACAATCAATCTCAATGTGTTTAGTCTATTCATAGAAGACATCATTATGAGCAATATGAATGACACTGTGATTGTCACAATAAATGGGAATAGTAGAGAATATAGACACACCCAAATCCTTAAGAAGCCATCGTAACCAAAAGAGCTCAGATGTGGTATCAGCCAGAGCACGATATTCTACTTCAGTACTAGAGCAAGCCACGAAAGTTGTTTCTTACTTCGCCAAGAAATCAAAGAGAAAACAATAACCTGTAGTGGACCTGCGATTAATGGGATCTCTTACCTAATTAGCATCAAAGAATGCACGGAGTACAAGAGGAGATTGAGCTGAGTAGAAAAGGTCATGGAAGATAGTACCCTTCAAGTATTGTAGAATGCGCAGAACAATAACATAGTGAGTCGATCGTGGAGTAGACAGTTACTAGCTCACCTGATGAACATCATAAAAAATTTCTGGACGAGTAACTTTGAGATAAACTAGGCTGCCAACCAACCATTTGTAAAGAGAGGGATTAGATAATGGTCCCCCTCCCCTCGGGGGTGTCAGATGCACATTAAGTTCAACTGAAGTATCAATAGTCTTGTTGTCAGTGAGTCCAACTCGAGATAAAAGGTCAGATTCATACTTGGCTTGAGTAATATAAAGACCATATGTGGAACGAGTGATCTTAAAACCCAAGAAATAGCTGAGATGTCTAAGGTCTTTCATCTCGAACTACTGACTAAGAAAATCCTTGAGTTCTTGAATGCCATTGAGGTCATCACTAGTTATGATCATATCATCCACATATAGGAGAAGCAAAATGATGACTTTATCATTACGATGAAAAAATAAGGCAGAATCATAAGGACTGGTAGTGTAACCCAAGCAAAAGATGCTGGAGCTAAACTTGGCAAACCAAGTTCGTGAAGCTTGTTTAAGTACATAAAGTGCACGTCAAAGGCGATAAACCTTGTTTGTTTCAACATAAGGACCAATAGGAGGTTGTATATAGAATTTTTCATATAAATCCCCATTAAGGAAGAAATTTTTAACATCCATCTGGAAAAAGGTCCCATTTACTAGCAGTGGTAACAACTAAGAGGGCACGAACATAGGAGATACAGGAAATTGGAGCAAAAGTCTCTTCATAATCAATCCTATACTCTTGTATAAAACCTTTTGCAACAAGACGAGCCTTGTAGCGCTCGATGGACCCATTAGAGCGATTCTTGATCTTATAGATCCACTTACAACCAATCACAGACTAACTAGGAGAGAGAGTAACTAGATCTCAAGTATGGTTTTTGGTTAATGCATAAATTTCCTCTTTCATTGCAATCTACCATAAAAGGGTCAATAGAGGCCTCACGATAGGTGTGAGGCTCATGAAGTGTAACAAGGGTAGTGTAACAATGATAGTCAAGTAAATGTGTAGGAATGTATCTTACACGGGTTGGGTGGCGAGGTGAAATGTCTTATGGATGATATTTAGGAGGAGCAGGAGCAAGGGACTTAGGCTCAAGGTGGGGTAGCTTATCATCAACTTGTTCATCTACAACTTGTCTAGGAGAATCATCAAAAATATCTGAAGATTGAATAGAGAAGTCCAAAGGAGGATCAAAAGTATCTGTAGAAGGAATAAGAGACTCATCTAGAAAGATTTCTAAAATAGAAGAGTTAGTTAGGGAAGAACGAAAGTGAGAGAGTTCAACAAATAAGCGGTGTTCCCAAAAGATAACATTACGGGAAACATGAAGACGATGAGAGACAAGATCATAACACCGATCGCCTTTTTGAGTTTCACCATAACCAAGAAAACAACAAAGTCTAGATCGAGGCTCAAGTTTGTTGTGCTCATGAGGCTGAAGAAGAATGAAATAGGCATATCTGAAGGAGTGAAGGTAATGATAGTCAGGAGATGAACCAAAAAGGCGCTCATATAGAATTTGATTATGAATGATAGTGCTTGGAATGAAATTAATGGAATGAACAGTATGAAGAGCAGCTTCACCCCAAAATGGGGCAAGAAATTTGGTAGAAAGAAGAAGAGCACGGATAGTGTCAAGAATATGACAAAGTTTTCTTTCAGCTTGACCATTTTGTTAAGAGGTGCCTAGATAGGTTAAATGATGTACAGTGCCATAGGGGTATAACAGAGCTTGAAAATCATATGGAGTATATTCAAGAGCATTATCAGATCGAAAAGTTTTGATATGTTTGGAGAATTGTGTTTCAACCATTTTTACAAAGTTATTGTATATTGGTAAGATTTCAGAATGAGATTTCATAGGAAAGATCTAACTATAACGAGAATAATCATAAATAAATAAAAATAAAATAACAAGATACACCAATACTAGTAACAAGATAAGGTCCCCAAACATCATAATGAATTAACTCAAAAATACTATTAGAGATAGATTCATTATTATTGAAAGGTAAAGCTAGTTGTTTTCCTAACTGGCATGAAATACAATCAAAAAACATTTTGGACACAAAACCCAACAGACCTTTAGAAGCTAACTATTGTACCCGAGTGGATGGAGCATGACCAAGACGAGAAAGCCAAAGTGCGAGAGAAGGTAAGTAAGAAACTGTAGCAGTAACAGAGACAGAAGAAACATGTGAAAAATGAAGATTGTCCACCAAAAACATATGCCTAACCCTAGGATCGATCCCAAGCTCTTGTCTCGTCCTCATATCCTGCACAATACACCCATAATAGTCAAAAATAAGGCAATATCCTAGTTCGGCTAATTATCCCACAAAGCACAAATTATAGGATAGGTTAGGTACATAGAAGACCCTAGGAACATAGAGGTTAGAGGTCGAAACAAAACCTAGATTATTCCTATGCATGGTGAAACCATCAACTATATGAATAATAAGAGGATGTGATGTAGGGTCAAGTTTGGAGAATAGAGATGAATGAGGTGTCATATGATTACAACAGGCATAATCAAAAAGCCAAGTTTGAGACTTACCAAGCAGAACTCAGAGAGTAGTGGAAAGAAATGCATTACCAACCATACGAATAGCCTAATTTATGATCTTCTGTAGTTCAGTGGGGGAGAGGTTGATAGTGGATCCAGAAGATTAGGACTCAGCTGAAATGAAAGGCATCAGCGGAGTAGGCTCAATATTAGTAACAACAGTATTAGATTTGTTACGATGGTAACAAGTCTCAATGGTATGGCCAGGACGCTTGCAATAATTGCAAAACTTTTTATTGGTTTGCTTGCGACAATGGCTAGAGTTAGAGGAATCACCTGACTACTAAGGTTGCTCAATAGCAAGAGTAGAAGGAGTAATAGCCAAAACATTGAGCTTATTCTGGGCTTGAAGGGTTACAAGTTGAGCTTTTTTTCTAACCAACTCATTTACAACAGTATCAAGAGAGGGAGAGGGATTGTAATTAAGAAGCTGACCTTAGATGGGTGCAAAGTCCTTGTGAAGTGACATCAGAACTCATATAGATGAAATTCATCTCTAACTATAGCATATTGCTGAGCATCCTTTGAGCATGCCCAAATTGCATCACAAAGGTCAATTTGGTCCCAAAGAAAGTGAAGCTGATCATAGTAGTCATTAATGGAATGCCCTAGTTCTTGTTGAAGTTGATGCATTTCAACTACTAACTGATATTTCATGGATCCGTGAGTAGTGGAGTACTCTTTGGCCAACATATCTCGTGCTAATTTTACATCATCAAAGCTGCCCAATAGATTGGAGATGGAGGGAATGAAAGTATTTCGAATCCATGTGAGGATCATGTGGTTGTGACTATCCCATTCAATCATGCGACCAAGGAAGGTAGCATCTTCTTCACTTGCTTCTTTGACAGGAATGGTAATTGCACCAGTATAGTAATGCCAGAGCATACGACCCTTAAGAAAACTGTGCATAGCTTGAGACCAAGGTAAGTAATTTTTGGTCCTTTCCAATACAGTATTGATGGAGCGAGGAAGAAAAACATCCCTTTTATCCATTTAGAAACACAATATGCAAAAACAAACTGCAAAAATGAAGTCTACGTAAAAAACTGTGTAGGGTAAACCTGGTCTACAAAAGTCAACCCTCGAACAAGTCAACTCTGGTCAACGATCAATGATGATGTCAACTGCACGTGGTGGGTGATGTCAACATAAGGGGATAATGACGTCATCCCTAGGTGACATGGTAGTATGATATCATTGATGATGTCACAGGACCTGAGTTTGGGGTGTGAGGCACGTGAATCTGAGGCGTGACTTCTATTGGCAGTGAGTGCAGGTTCCAATGCTTGCGAGACTTCCACGATTGTGTAGATCGGGGCGAGCTGATCACAGTGGTACTTGCAAAAATATTATTGAAGTAAGATGCATAGTAGAGATAGTGATTGCAATGGTATGTGTGGTATGGGACTTCTCAACGACGACAGTTGTAGGCTCGGAACCTAAGGACAACAGTTGAGAGACGTCAAAGGTCAACGGTGAATAACTGTAGCAGCTGTTGTGACGGTAGAAGCAATAAAGGTATAGTAATACCATAAGAGACAAGATTGTTAGAAGAAAGGTCATAGCAGTGACTCTAATACCATGTTAAAAATACTGAATAATTGTATTGTATTATGTACATTAAAGAATATACATGATGTTTTTATATAAAAGGTACAAATAAACTAACTAGGTCTAAAGTCCATAACATAATACACATTAATATATATAAACAACAAACAAACATTTAAGTACAGTTATGCTTCATGTGCAACCTTGTATACTTATGCTATCAGAAGCCATCATGTATGGACATGGTTGACAATCATATCTAAAACAAAAACAAAATTGTACCCATAACTCGATAACAATACCCATATATGAAATTTAAGATACGATTATTCACAATACTATATTTTTCAATATTAATATTTTCAAGTTTCAATATATATTTATTTAAGATTGTTAACAATCATACCTATAAAAAAAAATTTAAAAAAATAATTTTAACATCAAAAACATTAAATCCGTTTCTCTCCCCTAAAAATCAACATCATGCTTACAAAAACACCAATCACTTTCATTAATTAGTACTTATTTCATCAAATAAACTATCAATAACTAATTAATTACCATAAATACATTAACATTATAACACTTTTATATTTGTTAAGAGTTGTGATACAATCATAATTAATAATCAATTATCAACTAAAATAACAAGATTCAATTTTTTCAACCTATAATTAAATGTTACATCAATTTGTGATAATATCATAACTCATGTTAAATACTTTTTTTTTTTGACATTATCACGCAATAATCAACTTGCATACAATACTACTAGAAACTAGTGACAAAATAAATACAAATAGATGGTGGTCTACAATTTGCAGGAAAAAAGAATACATGAACATGGTCAAAAGAACTATTTCTTTAAGCCATGCCCTTTGATGCAAGATAGTAACATGACATCTGCTATATGTCAAGCATTGGTCGCGCAACAAATTTGTCAGCTAATCCACGAGGAACTACCGAAAATGTATAATTTGAATATGTGCATGAATTAGATAGTAAACAAACCAAGTAAATAAACAAAAACAACCACTATACCACATTCGAAACTTTCTCCTTTGCAAATTCTTGATAATTTTGTAATGTATCCTTCACACAAAATTGAGGGATACATAGAGAATAGAACAAAGTAAGACCTACCTGAAGAGTTCATTAGTTAATTAACTCCTAGATTTAACTTTAGGTTCTAGTGAATTGCTGTAATACCTTTCTCTAAGGAGGAATAACTTTCACATGAATGGAAGAACTTCCTGGCTTGTTAGGTTACTCAAATATGGGAAAAGGAGTTCTTAAAGCACTCATTAACCTGAGATGTTGGGCCTTCAATATGGAGATGGAAAATCATTACCCAAAAAGAAAGAAAGATAATATTAAACAAAACGAACCGGTATATATTATATCTTTAATGTCGTTTTATTAGAAATAATATTGATTAAAAACAAATTATATTATTTTAACAAACATAATAAGCAACATTACCGGTAAATATTGACCTGTAACACTAACACCAACTTATCTTCACCCTACATAATATCCACAAATTATATATAAAGTTTAAAGAACACACAAACGATACAGTAATGCCTGTTGTGCCATCCTTTGGATTTCTATGACACACTCAGTTAGACCCGGATACCATTGCTCAAAATATACTAAAAGTGCATCAACACATGCCATAACAATTTAGCCTGCTATTATTCTACAGAGTTACTTCATTGAAGCACGGTTTCACCACCAGAGTCCCAAAGTTTCTTTAATAGATAAAAGTTTTATGAAAGCTGCAAAGCCCAGTTGTTCGGACTATAAACTGCGAGAAGAGTTGAGTTCTGTTCAATATTGTAACTTGCTAGATCCCTGTGATCTTCAAGCCTTTTCCCAGCAAACAGAAGAATCAGAAAGCAATCAGGATTTCCAATTTTCTCGAAAAACTTTTTCTTCAACACTTTGACAGTATCACCTTGATCCACATTAAGAGTATAAATTTTCCCTTGCAAAGGCTTCACGAAAATCTGAACACTAAACATCTCCAAAATAGATCCTTCAATAATGTCATAAGAAGCTAGGGTCTTGTGATCCTCGAGCTGCTTTCCGGCATAGATCAGATTTTGGTCCTTGATTGACACACCAAATTTGCTTGAGATAATTGTTTTCACATCATTGACAGTAAATAAGGCCCTCGCCTTGAGCTGAATCGTCTCCCCCCTTGGTGCTTGAACTGAAATTGACAGCTCATCTTTAGGATTTGATACCACATAAAGGGTAGACTCATTCAAGATATGGAGTGATGCTAAAGTTTTGTGATCTTCAAGTAACTGACCGCCATAGACAAGGGTAAATTGGTTAGGTTGAATCTCTTCTCTGTTCTGGATTATTGCTTTAATGTTCCAAATAGTGTCCTGATCCCTTGTTTCAACCACAATAGGGTTTGGTTTTGATGGTAGCTTGACATAAACAAAATTACACAGGACAAGACAGAGACAAGAGTCCATACGAACACCATAATCAACAAGTCTTCGACAATCATCAAGCTTATTACCGTTGAAAAAGAGGTCCTGAAGATTTTCGGTAAATCCATATTTCCCATTTAGTAATGCTTTGACATCTTTTATTGTCTCAGATCTTTTTACCTGTAAGTTCAATGTTCTCTCAACTTCAAGGCATATATTTATCTGCAACAACAATAACAATATTGTATTAGTCAGGGAAGCACTGCGGAAACAGAAGAGAAGTAAGCTGAACTGACTTCCACTTCATTGAAATGACACAATTAAACAGTTCAAGTCATCAAGCCTTGGAACTAAGGCAAACTTCGAACATTTAGGTTGAACAGCATACGCTAACTTAGATACACATCAACATTGAGAAGCCAAAGAAGCTCTGGCTGCTTTTTATCCAGCAGACATCGTCTAGAAAAAAATTACAGCAATCAAGAAGCTTCTTCCTCACCTATTGTGTTTTGCTTGTCATAGTAATCCAAACAACAAATATTTTTAAGATGTGTAAGTTGTAATAAACTAATAATTCTTAAAAACAAAGAAAAAATAAATTCAAACAGTATAAAGCATAGTGACACAATAAGAATCTGATACAAAATACAGTATCTTTTATGCTAATCTGGTGCTTACAAGCGAGAATCCGGTTGCTGGTGATTCTTAAGCAACAATGCAAACAGAAAAACATTAAAAACCCTTCCACAAAAGTGCTATAATATCATTTGCATTAAAGAAAACATATTTGTTATATAACTCCAAGTGGCACAAAAGTATTACCCCTCCACGCATATATCTATTGATCATACTAGAAAGAAAATATGAAGCCTATGATATCATTAGCTGATTAGCGAGTATACAAGTTATTTTTTTCAATATCTTAGTACGTGAATATTGTTAATTTGTTGGTTACAATTATACAACTCATTCGAAAAGCTTAGCCAAAGGAAAATATGCCAAAATTTATTGAAAAACTAACAAAAATAATATCTTAAAAATTTATAATTACAAAAATAACATCATTTATGTTCATCTCATATATTTTTATTTTTTTAAAAAAATATAATACACTATTTCATATTGAACGTTATTTAATTAGATATCGTTTAAATTGAACTATAATCATTAAGACTCATTCAATATTGGATATCATTCAATTGGTCTTAATTGGATCTTATTCAATTCAATATTGGATATCATTCAATTGGTCTTAATTGGATCTTATTCAATGTTATTAGTGTATTATTTTTGTTGTTATAAGTTTAGAGTTATTATTTTTTGTAATTTCACGTTATCATTGTCTTTGGGGAACCCTGGGTAGTTATTGGCCTATCATTATTGTAATTTTTATGGACAAGAATGGAGCAAAACTATCGAAGGCTCGTAGGTCTCTAAGGTTTCAACTGACCAGTATGCTATAATGTTATGGACACTAAAAAGTCACGAAAAATTTTATAAATGATCCAGTGAGTTAGAAAACCGAACACTAAGATCACAATCATTTAACTCAGGAACTCATATTTTTGAGCGAACCCACTCGATTATAGTCCTTCATAGCACCAAGTCACCAACAAGTATAATTTGTAAGCAAGAAAAGACGCTCAGTCTCAAAAACAACAGAAAAACACTGCTAAAGAGACAAAAAACAATTCTTAACAAAAAAAAAACCTCTTCTTCGGCTGAATTTGAAGAATTGCACTGTGTAGCGCCATTGTTGCGTTTAGTGGACATTCTGGTCGAATTTCGATTACTCATTGTTTTGGGGGGTCAAAACCCAATTCTGAAATTGACAAAGAGGGACGCAAAAATGAAAGAGTCGATCAGGACTGGAAACCAAAAGGCCCTAAACAAGAAAGGAAGTCTAACCGCATTTTTCATTGATTTTAATATCAGGTAGCTAAGTTCAAATCTTGTTTAAGAAGTTGTCTAACCAAAAGAATATATATATATATATATAATTTAACTTGTTTAAGAAGTTGTCTTACACAAGAAAATATATATTAAAATTTATAATTACAAATAAAAAAAATATTTCATGATACTTTTTATTATTAAAATCTAAAAACATATTATATAAATTAAATTACAATTATTTAAATATATTTAATACTAAATATAATCTATTTAATCTATTTAATATTATTAATATTTTTATTTTTATAAATTTTAAATTATTATATTTTATAAATTTTTTAAAATTAAATAACATTTATCATAATCAATCTTAATTTAAAATATTAATTTTATAATAAAAATAAATAAAATATCTATTATAATTTTACATATTAACTATATCCTAATATTATTATTATTAGATAAAATTATTAAATTATCCTTTTATCGATAACAATTTACATTATATCGTATTATTATTCAACAAATATCATGATTTAATAATTGTATTGTATTTAAGAAATTTAGTATATTTTATTAATAAACATAATATAAAATAACACATCTCACTTGATATTAAAAGTCATTAATTATTTATATTGAACTTATTAACAAACTAGGGCTCGTAACATGATCAAGTTAAAGATAATTTGATAATAAATCAATGGTTGAGAAAATAATTGTAATACTACTACAATAATTTAGTATTAAAAAATAAAAATAAATAAAGTGTACTACAAATCTCTTAATTATCTTTAATCTATAAATGTTGAAAATCAACACCAACATAATAATTAAAGATGTAGAGAAATAAATAAAGTAGTTCAAAAAGTAGAGAAATAAATGAAGTAGTTAAAGGTTGTAGGAATAAATGAAATAGTTGAAAGTTGTAGAAATAAATAAAGTAGTTGAAGGTTGTAGAAATAAATGAAGTAGTTGAAGGTTGTAGAAATAAATGAAGTAGTTGAAGGTTGTAGAAAAGAGAAGTGTGTAGATAAGATTTATGTGTCTAGGATTATTTCTTAGTTTTATATTTGTGTGGTGTAAATTGCATGGTGAGAATTATAAATAGTCTACATTGCATTTGGTTTTATCATCCATCAAAAACAAATAAGTCTTTGTATTCTTAGTTTGAGTGTGAGTTGAGAGTTTTCTCTTTAGTGTTTGTATTTCTCTTCAACTTGTGAGTTGCCTTTGAAAGGTATTATAGTGGGTATAATACAAGTAGTTTGTTTACTTGTTTGGATCTAATATTAGAAAATTTAGAGTTGTGTCTTCTAAATTTTACTCAACAATTGGTATTAGAGCGGGACGGTCAAAGATCATTCTTAGTGGAGTTATCTTGAGTCGTGAGGAGTTTGACACTCTGCAAGTTTATTAGTCAAGCTTGTTCGGTATAGTCAAAGTCTTGCCGACACGATGGGTGATCTTCAAGTAGTTGGAGGAATCAAGAAGCTCAACAACAAAAACTATAACACATGGGCAACATGTATGGAGTCTTACCTACAAGGTCAAGACTTGTGGGAGGTTATTGGTGGTGATGAAGTTACACAACCAATAGTGGAAGATGCAAACGACATCTTACGGAAGTGAAAAATTAAAGCAGACAAAGCGATGTTTGCTTTGAAGATCACAGTTGAAGAAGAAATGTTGGAGCACATTGGGGATGCAAAAACACCAAAGGAAGCATAAGACACTCTTGTTACGCTTTTTTCAAAGAAGAATGATACAAGATTGCAACTTCTGGAGAATGAGTTGCTATCGATGGCGCAACGCAACATGACGATTTCCCAATACTTTCACAAGGTAAAGTCGTTATGCCGCGAAATTTCAGAGTTAGATCCAAAAGCTCCTATTGGGGAAACGAGGATAAAGAGAATAATTATTCATGGTTTGCGACCCGAATATCGAGGGCTTGTTACCGCTATACAAGGATGGCCGACACAACCATCTCTTGTTGAGTTTGAAAATTTATTGGCCGGTCAAGAAGCTATGGCTAAGCAAATGGGATGAGTCTCGCTGAAAGGTGAAGAAGAAGCGCTTTACACTAGCAAAAGCAAAGGCACTTTCAAGCGGTACAATGAAAATGGATATAAAAATGATGGCGACAAAGGAAAAATTCATCAAGGAAAGGGAGGCTTTCGTCCAGGGGGAGCTTGGAAGAACTGCAATAACAATAGAAAATTTGACGGTGAATGTTATAATTGTGGGAAGATGGGTCACATGGCAAAAGATTGTTAGAGTAAGAAAAAGCTTATTGAAAGCAATACAGCTACTTCCAGTTCTAAGGAGCATAGCAAAGATGGTTGGGATGCCGAAGCATTATTCGTTATAGAGGAAGAAGAATTGACTCTTACGGTGACAACATCAAAACAAATTGACTACAAGAATGACTGGATCGTAGATTCGGGTTACTTAAATCATATGACAGGTGATAAACAGAAGTTGGAAAACATATCTGAGTACAAGGGAGGTCGTGTAGTGGTGACAGTTGACAACTCAAGGTTACCGATAGCCCACATCAGTAAGACGATAGTTACGCCTCGATATAGTACTAACCAAGTACCATTTCAAGATGTTTATCATGTCCCAGGAATGAAGAAAAACTTGCTATCTGTGGCTCAGTTAACATCATCAGGCCACTATGTCTTGTTCGGTCCCCAAGATGTGAAGGTGTATCATGATCTCAAAATCTCAGAAACACCAATAATGGAGGGGCAACAATTGGAATCAGTCTACGTAATGCTAGCAAAATCTACATATGTAGACAAGACAAGAAGAAATGAGACAGCAGATCTATGGCATATGCGGTTAGGTCACGTTAGCTATTCCAAGCTAAGTGTGATGGTGAAGAAGTCGATGCTTAAAGGGCTTCCTCAATTAGACGTGCGAACAGACACGGTCTGTGCAGGATGCCAATATGGTAAAGCTCACCAATTTCCATATGAGGAATCAAAGTTTAAAGCAAAAGAACCATTAGAGTTAGTTCACTCTGATGTATTCGGTCCTGTTAACCAACCATCAATTGGCGGTATGCGATACATGGTGACATTTATTGATGACTTCTCAAGGTATGTGTGGATTTTCTTTATGAAAGAAAAATCTGACGTATTCTCTAAGTTTAAAGAGTTTAGAGAGTCAACTGAAGGAGAAGAAGTTGGAAAGAAGATCTGATGCTTGCGCACAGACAACGGCGGAGAATATAGCTCAAGCGAGTTCTCTCAATACCTAAGGGAATGTCAAATACGTCATCAATACACTTGTGCTAACACGACACAACAAAATTGTGTAGTAGAGAGAAAGAACCGTCATCTTGCAGAAATTTGTCGGAGTATGCTACATGAAAAGAATGTGCACAGGAGGTTTTGGTGAAGCCGATGAGAATTTGACCTTTGTGATCAACAGACTTCCTCAACCAAGGTTAGAATTTGTTTCACCCTTTGAGAAACTATGGAACATGAAACCTACAGTTAGCTACTTTCGAGTATTTAGTTGTGTGTGTTATGTATTTATTCCTGATCATTTACGGAGCAAATTTGACAAGAAAGCTGTTAGATGTATCTTTATGGGATACGACAGCCAGAGAAAAAGGTGGAAATATTGTGATCCAACGAGTGGAAGATGCTACACTTCACGAGATGTGGTGTTCGATGAAGCATCTTCTTGGTGGTCATCAGAGAAGGAAGCATTGCCAAACTCAAGAGAATTTGGAGATAAGCTGCAACAAAAGATGGATAAGTATACTATTCAATTCCAACCAAGTTTAGATGAATCCAAAGATCCAGACGATGATGGTGCCGAACAAAGAGTAACTCCAAATCCTTGGCAAACTGGCATATATCAACAACTAAATGAAGAAGATGGGCCTAGTGAAATAGAAGAATCCACTCCACAATCTCAACTCCGTAGATCAACAAGAACACGAAGGCCAAATCCCAAATATGCCAATGCAACCATAATTGAAGAAGCAATAAAACCTGAGACGTTTGAAGAAGCATCACAAAGATCTGAGTGGATGAAAGCTATGAAAGAAGAAATCGATGCACTTCAGCAAAATCAAACTTGGGATCTGGTGCGAAAGCCAAGAGATGTGAAACCCATATCCTGCAAATGGGTTTACAAAATAAAGCGCAAACCAGATGGGTCAATCGAGAGGTACAAGGCACGATTGGTAGCTTGTGGTTTCTCTCAACAGTATGGACTAGACTATGATGAAACGTTTAGTCCAGTGGCGAAACTTACAACTGTTCGAGTCCTACTTGCACTTGCAACCAACAAAGATTGGAAGTTATGGCAGATGGATGTGAAGAATGCTTTTCTTCATAGAGAGTTGGATCGGGAGATCTACATGATCCAACCAATGAGTTTTCATAGCCAAGATCATCCTGAATATGTGTGTAAGCTACGAAAAGCACTCTACGGATTGAAACAAACACCCAGGGTATGGTATGGTAAGATTGCTGAATTTCTAACACAAAGTGGTTATTCAATAACACCTGCAGATTCCAGCTTGTTTGTTAAAGCTAATGAAGGAAAACTAGCTATTGTGCTAGTATATGTGGATGACTTAATCATAACCGGTGATGATGAGGTAGAAATTTTTCGAACGAAGGAGAATTTGTCAGTCCGTTTCCAGATGAAAGAACTTGGCCAGCTCAAGCACTTCCTTGGTTTAGAGGTTGATTGCACACAAGAAGGAATATTTCTTTGTTAGCAAAAAAATTCCAAAGATTTAATAAAGCGATTCAGAATGCTTGAATGCAAACCAATTTCGACGCCGATGGAGCCAAATACCAACATGTGTGCACAT
This sequence comes from Hippophae gyantsensis, assembly GCA_030763125.1. NCBI lineage: Eukaryota > Viridiplantae > Streptophyta > Magnoliopsida > Rosales > Elaeagnaceae > Hippophae > Hippophae gyantsensis. Next base: position 42,604,357 of record CM061033.1, read on the forward strand.
GAAGGAAAAGATTTGGAAGATGCAACAATGTATCAAAAATTGGTAGGTAGTCTAATCTACTTAACCTTAACTCGTCCTGACATTTCTTATGTAGTTAGTGTAATGAGTCGGTACATGCAAAATCCAAAGAAGCCACATTTGGAAGCAGTTCGAAGAATATTGAGATATGTGAAGAGTACAATTGACTATGGTCTTTTGTATAAGAAAGGTGGAGACAATAAGTTAGTTGGTTACTGCGATGCTGACTATGCAGGAGATCAACAACTGGGTATGTGTTTAAGCTTGGTTTTGGAACAATGTCTTAGTGTAGCAAGAGATAACCGACAGTATCATTATCAACCACTGAAGTTGAGTATCGAGCAGCAGCAATGGCAGCTCAAGAGTGTACATGGTTGATACAATTAATGAATAATCTACATCAGCAAGTAGATTATGCAATACCGTTGTACTGTGACAATCAATCGACAATTCATTTGGCAGAGAATTCTGTCTTTCATGCAAGAACTAAGCATGTTGAAGTACACTATCACTTTATTAGAGAAAAGGTTCTGCAAGAAGAAATTGAAATGAGGCAAATCAAGACAGATGATCAAGTTGCAGACTTGTTCACAAAAAGCTTAAGCGTTGGCAAGTTCGAAATGTTTCGTCGTCAGCTTAACACAGTAAAAATAGTGAGAGTTGGTGTTGAGGGGGAGTGTTAAAAATCAACATCAACATAATAATTAAAGATGTAGAGAAATAAATAAAGTAGTTGAAGAAGTAGAGAAATAAATGAAGTAGTTAAAGGTTGTAGGAATAAATGAAGTAGTTGAAAGTTGTAGAAATAAATGAAGTAGTTGAAAGTTGTAGAAATAAATGAAGTAGTTGAAAGTTGTAGAAATAAATGAAGTAGTTGAAGGTTGTAGAAATAAATGAAGTAGTTGAAGGTTGTAGAAATAAATGAAGTAGTTGAAGGTTGTAGAAATAAATGAAGTAGTTGAAGGTTGTAGAAATAAATGAAGTGTGTAGATAAGATTTGTGTGCCTAAGATTATTTCTTAATTTTATATTTGTGTGATGTAGATTGCATGGTGAGGACTATAAATAGTATACCTTGCATTTGGTTTTATCATCCATCAAAAACAAATAAGTCTTTGTATTCTTAATTTATTTACTTATTTGAATCTAATATTAAAAAATTTAGAGTTATGTTTTCTAAATTTTACTCAACAATAAATCCCATAATTATGATGCTATATATCAAGTTTTTGTAGTTTTCCCCGAAAAAGGAAAATTAAATGCTAATTAGTAATTAATGTAAAGATGAAATCTTATTGGTGGCTGACCATTCACAGCCGGTGCATAAATTTTATTGTTACTTTACACGTAATCCACTTAGTACATAGAACAATTTTATATATCTATAACGTGGTTGCATTCTATTTTTATGATTCTATTTTATTAATTATTATAATATAATTTACTATTAAATTAGATAATATATACAATAATTAATAAAAAATATATTTTATTTTTGAATAATAATTAAGTGAAAATAAGATAATTAAAGTGTGGACGAAATCTTGCAAAGTGAGAGTGCCAAATAAGGGAGTATTGTTTATGCACGAAATCTTGAGAGCTACAACATTGAGAAGCAATCTACTTTGCATATGGTATTTTCACCTTCAACATTTTGTTTTGATTGTTACTTTTATCATCAATTTTTATTTTGTTCATAGTTAATCATCATATATTAATTGTATTTAACAAATATATTTTATTTGTATTCCACCTTAATTGTATGTAATTAATATATCTTTCTAAAAGACATTTTAACAAAAAATAGATTCTTATTTTTTTATTTATACTTATATTATCATTCATTGAATTATATTATAAATATATTTTCAATATATTCAATTTTTACTTAAATTAATTTTAGTAATTCTCTGCATTATATGTATATCTACGTATCAAAATGCTCCTATTCTTAGTTTCATAGCTCATAAAAGGAAAAAAGAAAAAAAAAAAGTTTCACAGTTCCATTCCAAGTTAAAACAAAGTTTTAGGAGTCATAGAGGGAGATATGATTTTATTCTCATTTTTAGGTTCATGTTATTTCAATTTTAGTAAATGTTAATATTATATAGAAAATTAAATGATATTAAGAAAAAACTATTTTCCTAGGTGATCAAAAAAGGGGGAAGAAAACCACACCCTGGACTGGGAAAGCATATAAAAGCTTCTTCAACTTCAATTACATTATTCCTTTTTCTTATGCTAAGCTCACATTGTTTTGGACTCAGCCACAGATCCATTATCCAACTGTATATCTGTTAGTGAACCTTGTTCTTTTGATTTTGAAGGTTTTCCTTCAGATGATCCATCTAACTTCTTTCGTCGAGATTGCTTTGGGACAACGGGATGGTCTTGTGAAGGGGATTCAGATCCAGGATTCGTAGTCTTGCTTCGTCGAGTATTGTTAGATGAATCTTTGGTTTGAGAATCATTGGATGCATCTGCATAACGATTGCGTCTAGAAGAAGGCTTTGATGAATCTGCTGCGTCGTCATCAGAGCGGTTGCGCGTAGATTGCTTTGATCCATCGGAGGAGCCTCGAGTATCTCCACAATCTTGTTCTTTGGAGTCATTTGAACCATCTGCAATACGGTTTCTTCTTGAATTCTTTGATAATCCACTTAAACCCCGAGTAGTACCCGATGACTCTTGGGTTGCAGAATCACTTGAATTATCTTTAACTTTTGTGCGACGCCTATAATTCTTTGATCCATCTGAGCCTCGTTTTGGAGAACCTGAGGATGAATTAGTTGATGAATATTTGCGTCTTGCCTTAGGAATTTCATTTCGTACCACCAGCTCTTCAGAAACATTCCTAACTGAACTTTCAGAAGCAGTTTTCATTGAACCTTCAAAAGGAGATAAATCGCCATATTTAGTGAAAGATATTTTCCTTCTAAAATTAGAAAGAAAAAAAATTATTAGAGTCTCTTAATTGTTATAAAAATAACAAGTATTTATTTTTTTATGATAATTAGTTATATTATTATTATTATAAATTAATTGCATGTTAATTATCTTTTATGGAATTGAAAAAGAAAAATAAATAAATAAATAAAAAATATCACATATTCTTATGTAATTAATTTTTAACAATAATATACTAAATTTTTATAAAAATAAATACATAACTTAAACATCAATCTTAGAATAATTACGATTCGTCTGCAATTACACTCTCCTGAACTTGTAAATAAAAATAGGATTAAAAGAATAGTGGTCCATTAGCTTTGGAAAAATGAATCCTTAAATCTATAATTTTCAACTTGAACATTTTTGTTCCTTAACTTTATAAAAATGTATAATTTAAAATAAAAATAATATATTTTAGTCACAAAAAATGCACAGAAATACTATAGTTTTAAATTTTTAAGACTAAAGTGTATATATTTATCAAAAGTTATAAAAAACACATCTAAAACACTTATTTTGTAAAAGTCAACGGAGCTCTGGTGTCCAGCATTAGTTTCATTGATGCACTAACTAAAAGCCTTGATTGTTGATGTTGGAATAATAGTATCATGAAGTTCAAGTTTTAAAAAGAAGAATAAGGATTGAAATTCAAATATTATTTGGTGGCTCTCTTTGTAACAATTTAAGACAACAAAGACAAGTGTTAAAGACACACAGATCAAACCTGGGGAGGACAATACTTCATTAGCATCAACCATCGACGAAGCTTCTGAACCTTTAAACTCATTCATCTGCATAATGGAAAGTCAATCAATAAGTTTTTATATATAGAAGGAGAAAATATGAGGCTAGCTATCACTCATTGTTTTTAATTTTTAAAGTTAGGTCATTAATTAACAGAAGATATAAGAGGTAGAAAAATGGATGTACGTAGCATACCCAGCTAGGTTGATTTGCAGAGGGACCATCCCAACCAATATGTGCAACATGTTTTACATCTGTAGGAAACCCAATATGAATTTCATTGTCTTTTTCATCTGCAAAATTTTACACCTTTGTTAGAGATTGGAGACATAATTGGTAAAACGAAATAATTTAATGAACTTGATACGTAGATGACAATTATTGTATGCAAGAATATTTCATATGTGAAACTGAAAATAATTGTGCACTTACCAAATATATGTGAAAAATATCTTAGGCCTTTTAAGAATCCCTTCACTTTGGTTCCCATGTTGGCAAAACTACTTTACTACAACCACAAAAATTTGCTGGTGGGTTTTACTCCTATTGCTTTCTAGTCTCAATTACAAAAAATAATCAAAAGATTTGCCAATTGATGATGAAAACAAAAACAAAAATAAAAAGTAAGGGATTTAATCAAAATGCCAAAACATTTTATATAAATCTAAATATGCAGTTAAAGTGGTTTGAAATCAAATAAAAAGTAAGGGATTTAATCAAAATACCAAAACATTTTATATAAATCTAGATACGGCGCACTTAAATTGATTTTGCACAGAATACTTACTAAATTTTAGACATTTCAAAATAAAAATTATTGCAAAACTGATGGAAGGAGTCAAATTTTGTAAACATTCAGTTAGCTCATAAATAATATAAATAGGAGTATTTTATATATATTAATTGAAAATAGAGGTAATTATCAAAATAAATATATTGACAATTCAAATGTACCAATTCTTTTAAGTTGCATGTAATTTTTTTTATTATCTACATTTTTAAAGAGAGTTTCTAAAGAAAATGAAGAATTTGGCATAAAATTAATGAAATCTTGGAGTACATTTTTAAATTTGAAAAATCGATTGTTCTTGAAAATGAAGTTTTTTTTCCTAAGAAAAGGTAAATCCAAAAGGACAAAATAAATAAATTCAGAAAGGAACTCATACCTTCACAAGTCTTGTTGCAACATAAACAAAATCATGCACAAAACTTGGAAATCTCAAAGTTGCATCGTATTTTTCACATATACCTGTATATAACCTTTTGCAATTATCAACATGATCACCTCTTTTTATATTATTGTAATGGAAACGTAATTGAAAAATATTTACTCTAATAATATTGATTGTAACTGTGATTTCTACCAGAGTTATAAAAAATAAAAAATAAAAAGCGATGAGTTTGAAATGAAAGAAAAATCGGATAGTCGGAATCCAAATTCCGACACGGAATCACTCTTGGACCGACCCCGATGCAAGCATCGGGGAGTCAGTGAATCAAAAGCTAAAGCCCACCGGATTTTCAGGTAGAAATTCAGGGAGGTTGGACCAAAAAAAAAAAATCTTAAATCTTATCTCGTTGTCTAAATTTGGACCTGTAGCTGTTTTATTGATAGAAAACGCGGGAAAGACGGTTTGCGAAGAGAACTGTGTGGTAATTATGGGCTAATAGGCTAACCATACATTACCATATTACATTACAAGAGTTGTTTTTATTATTTTTTTATTTTTGCAATGTATTACAACAGTTATTTTATTTATTCACTTGGCTGGACAACTATTTTGTACACAACACTGTGGTTCTAATTCTGTTGCTTTTGTCCAATTTGTTGTATCGTAAATTTGTAATTTTTGATGGTTGGGAAGGCTTTAGGCTTCTTCTTTTTTTAAGATGTATCTACAAGTTTTATATATTTTTTAAGATGTATTTACAAGTTTTATATTTATTTTTTAATAATAGTTTAATAACGTTGTTATGAAAAAGTAACTAATAAATAATTATTTTTTTATTTTTTATTTAATTTTTTCAATTGATTTAATTACAATTTTTCAAATTAAAATAATCTCTAATTAATTTAATCAAAAATATAAAAAAATAAAATAATTTAGGCCATATATAAATTTAATATCCTAAAAATTTATATTTTTATGTTATAAATAAATATATATATTATGTCAAAAAGTAAAAATAAAATTTTATTTATAAAAATAATTAAATAGTAAAATTTTCACCATTTTTATTAAAAAAGATATATATAAAACAAATGTTTAGATTAAAAATGAAATTAAATGTATAAAAAAAGTTACATTATATAGTTAAAGCTATATTTTTTTTATAAGTAACACAATCTTAATTAAGATTTTTCTGTATTATATTTGTATATACTAATTAATGAAAATATTATTATCTAAGGATAATTTTATCAATAACAAAAATATCATAAAATATTAAAATGGTACGAAATAATTAAGCTTCTAAAATTTAACAAAAATATAATTAAAATGCATCAATTTTAAAAAAATATAATTAATATATTAAATTTATTAAAGTAAAATGATCAAAATGATACCCATTCATTAACATGTAAAAAATAACTCCATCTTTTTATAATGTGTGAAGATTAGAAAATGATTACTTTCATTTTGTAGCAAAATTAGTTTTTTAACGTAAAAAAAATAATTATAGTTTAAACCATAGATTTCCGGGGAGTATTAAAAGAAATTATAATGAATTGTGGTTTTAATTGGATAATTTTTTTAACATGTATTTTAGTTTATTTCTGAACTATTTTATTTTAATTTATAAAATCTTTTAATTATCGAATTTATAATTTATTAATCTATTATTTTATTTAATTACGTTCTTTTGATTAAAAAATATATAATAATTTTGTTGGATATATATTAATAATAACTTATTTTATCTTAAAAATATAGATATTAATTATGATTTTCCTTTATATACGAATGAATTATGTTTGTAAACACTTTTGTTTTTTTTTTATCTAAGTTAATACATACACTCAATACTTCAATTTTAAATTTCAACATAATATTATATTTAATATATAATACATTAAAATATTTACAATGTATGACATCCAAAATTTCATAGGTACTCCATTGTCTGCCTCTAGTTTAGATCTTTATAACTTTTGTCGAAATAATATTTCAAAATTCACACGCACAATCCAACACGTGTCAGTTTAGAATTTTAGAATTGAATAGTGGGTTTTAGTTATCTTAAAATTGAAAAGTAAGGTGGTTTTTTATTACCGAATATTAAAAAATTTAGATCCTAATCTTAGAGCAAATACATTTTTTATTCTTCTAAAAGAATTAAAAGGCACTTGTTTAAAGTTAATGAAGTAATTGACACAATTTTCTAAATTAGTGAACTATTTCGTATCTTCATTCTTAAATAAAAATAAATAAATAAAAAAGAGAAATGTTTTTTATATATAACTCAATCAATAGTGTATTATCAAGTTAATATTCATATAATTTCGAGACAATTAGCTACCATTGTTCAAATAAATTAAACCTTTATCTGAAACTGAAGTTAATCATAAAGCATATCATAATCACACCATATGTTAGAAATTTTAAAAAAAAAATCGAACAATAAGCATCATGATCCTAATTGGTTGAATGATAAGCTAATTAATTACTGACGGTTGTTTTTGCTTGTGGACTAGCTGCTAGATATTGGAAGCTGCAATAAATGCTTTGTTTTTTCTAGGAGAAGAAAGAAAAGGCATTAATAAACATAACATTAGAGGGCTTAGAACATTTAGAGGGACAACTTAAGGGAAAGAAGTTCTTTGGAGGAGAAAGCATTGGATATTTGGATCTTGTTGTTGGTTGGATCTCTTATATGTTGCCAATATATGAGGAAGTTGGATCTATGTCTATTTTGGACCCTTTGAAATTTCCTTCAATTATTGTATGGATGAAAGAGTTCACTAGTCATCCTGTGGTCAAAGACAACCTCCCTCCCAAAGACAAATTGGTTACTTACTTTCATAAGCATAATAGAGAAAAAATATCACCAATACCTCATGGATGATTTAGAATTTAGATAATTTTAGTATTTAGTACCATAAGCTTTGAAATCTTCAATAAATGAAACCATGGTTCTATTTCATGTAATAACCTGTGTTTTAGTTATTCTTAGAAGTTTCAAAATATTAAACTTTTTAATTAAGATGATGTCATATATCATTAAACATGTTTTGTCATCAATATAGTATATTAATTTATGTATTTTCAGATAATTGAATTTCTTAAGAATAGAGATTGTATGACAAATTGGATAGAGAAGAAAATAAAGAAAGAAAGAGTAAGGTAGTAAGTAAGCAACATACTTATTATAATTATTATTATGAAGTCATGGACTCAGTTCTTTATTAAGGTCCGCAGAAAAGTACATAAGTACACTCAAAAGTAGTTATTTAATTAAGTGCCAAGAGTTAAATTACTCATGCCCATGAGACTGATTTATTTTGGATTCCCTTCTAACTAATAACATGTCTAGTTACGTCCCTGAGACTGTGATGGGCTAAAAATAGCTAACTCCTCCCTATTGTACTTCAACCTTCGGACTTGTTCGTTTGAAAGTTGGAAGGCATTTGCCAAAACATCATCTGGCATTGCTCGGATGGCCGAGATCCTTCCACTAAGTGTCTGTATCTTGGCATTGTCATTTGTCCTCAAAGCAATCCACTCAAATCCTTCGTTGCTTGCTCTCTTCAATACAACAAAGTTTTGAGGCAAAACCAATATCTGACCTTCTCTTAGATCATCATCAAATACATTATTACCATTGTCATCAACTATTTGAAGACGACCTCTTCCCTTTGTCACATACACAACTGAGTGGCTGTTGATCTGATAGTGAGGTGGAATTATAGCGTTCTGCATGTGAAAAATGCTATTAGATATTTAGCCAAATTCAAAATCAATGTGTTTGATATGCCCAAAAAGAAAACAATTTTTTTTTGGCTTAATTGCATACCTTGTAAAGTACTCCTCTTTGAGCACTGATCTGGAGGTGGCTAAGGATGGGGAGATTGTAGCTGTTGACCGTGGTGAGCCGGCCACCTTGAGGGTTGAATACATCAGCTTGTGATGGCCTGTCAATATTGTGCCTGAGTCTTAAACTGCATACGGTTTCTTCTAAGCCATTGTGTCTCCGTCGACGTTGCTCTTCTTCCTCATCCTCATCTTCTTCTTCTTCCCACCTGCGTTGTTCTCTGGGACTCTGTGCAGGGCTCAAGAAGTCAAGCTCGTCCTTAACAAGGACAATTCTCTCCCTCTGATCATTTGGGCTCTGCAGCTTTCTTGCGAGCTGAGGTTCAATGTTTAAAGCCTCTGCCAGTAGTCTCTCATCGAAACCGCTGAAAATGTTGCCAGAGTTCTCTTGTTGCTGCTCTCTTCTTGACCTCGACCTGTCACCCTGGCGACGACTTTGCTGACTTTGGCTACGACCTTGTTGCTCCTGTCGTGTCTGTTGTTCTTTTCTTGGGTTACCAGCTAAGTAGAATCTCTATAAAATGATACCACCATATAAAATATCACACAAATAAAATATAGAAATTTTAATGTAGAACTATATCAATGCATTTATGATTGGTTGATACTTACCCTTGCATTTTGATCGAGTTGGTTATGCTCATTGCCAATATCAATAAAGGAGACCAAGACGAGCTGAGACTCGCCATTGTTGTAGATCCAGCTAGGCACACCAGCAGGCAGAGCAAGGATGTCACCCTCTCTAATTTGTCTAACTTTTTGGTGCTCATCTGGTCTCTGTTGCGACCCACTAGATTGAGATTGCTGCCTAGACTGAGATGTTTGTGGTGATTGAAAGGTCTCAGGACAGCCTGGTAATGCAGCTCCATGAATTCCTCTACCTGCATTCACATGTAGGTATACATAATTAGTTTAAGATATTATAATCTAACTGATTATTAGGGAAAACAAAATATTACACAATCTTTTTTAGATTCATTTATGATATTAATGGTAGAGATTTATGAGAGGTAACTGAGAGAAAATTATTTCTTTAAATCTGAATTGTTGAGATAAGATGGTGTAAAAAAATTAGAGTTATTCGTTATATATAGATGTTAATAAGATGGTGTATATATATTCAACGTAGTACATGCCTTTGACAACGTAAACAAGTTGGGGAGCATTAGTGAAGACAGGCAAAAGAAGGCCATTTCTTTGGATGGTGTGGCGAACAGCAGCAACACCAGCACACTGGAACTGGTCGTTGTTTTCGTCCCAATATTCACTCAGACCGGCCTCTGATTCAACCTTTCGATCAGGGTTGAGGGCGTTTAGGTTGTCAAGACGGCATTGGCTTTGCCGACGTTGCTGCTGTTGAGGCTGCTGGGACTGCCATGGGAACTGAGCAGTGCAAACATGGAAAAGAAGAAGAGAGCTTAGAGTTAGAGCTAGAAAAGAAGAGCAACCCATTGCTATATGTTTTATATTCTTTGGTGATGAATTATGGAGGTGGGTTGAGTGGTATTTATAGATTGAAAAAGTGGATTGGGATTTGGGACGTGGCGAATGGTTTGGTGAGTTTGATTTGTATTCATTTGCATGTTTCATTTATATGCATTTGCATGCTCTGCACAAGCTTGGTTTATCAACACCTATATCCCCTATTTGGGTATGTGGCAATTTCCTTCTGGGAAGTATTCAAGAAATTAAGTTTTAGAAATATAAAGGCCATATGTCTAAAGTCTAAATTGATTTTCTGCGAGAGTAGAGATAACTATGTATCTATGTTTGAATTTTTGGAAAATTAAAGCATATGTCCAGGTCCTAATGAGGTTCTTGTTTAATTTCATCACTATAGGCCAGAGGGTGATTGCTGAATTATTTAATGAACGATTTTAACCTTTTTGTTTTTACCCTTGTACACTATTTTTGTTTCCTATATAATTTATATTCAAAATTTAACATATATTTATTTAAAAATAAAAATCATTTAAATATATTAATGATAAAAAACAGGATAAAGTGTCATAAATGCCTCTTACATTAAGAGATTAGTATCAATTAATTATTTATATTATAAAAGTTGTAATTTAATCACTTATTTTATAAATTCTACCAAAAAAACAAATTATATTATTAAATTAATATTTTAATAATTTTATGATAAAAATATCACTACATATTCAATATTTTAGTAATTTTTATAATAAAATACGTAACAAAAATTCATATTTATTATTATTTTTATTTATGAAAAAAATAAAATTATTTTATTCAAGATATTAATAAAAAATAATTTTAAGTACTTTTTGCTTTTTTTACAAAATTCAAAAATTAAATGATACATTTTTTTTTTGTTTTATAGAACTAAATAACTCCTTTAAATAAAATTGACCTGTTCATCATTTTTTTCTAAAAAATAATAAATTTTTACTACATTTAGGTAATGTACATAAACAAAAAACATTTCCTAATTCTTAATGCACCAAGTGAAATTTCGTGCAAAAGCAGTAGGCATGCTTCAATTTTTTTTTTTGGAGATATAATATGATTTTTCGGTGTTCTAATGATCATCCATCAATAAAATTATTAGAGCTTTGATGACTTTTATAGTTTTAAAATGCACGTACAGAAATAAAATATTTCGTTCAAAAATATTATGAAAAAACAAGTTAAGAAAACTCGAAGAAAAATTAAAATAACACTATTGTAATTTAGATAACTGGAAATTTTCAAAAGCATCATCATGTAAAGTTGGTCTACAGACTATAACATAATAAGAAAAACTTTTAATTGTACGAAATATTCAGTACTCATTTACAAAATATTAAGGGTCGATTAATTCAATAAAAAATATGATTTTATTATCTTAATCATTTACCATATTTTTAAAAATAAAATTTAATAATCTAAAATTTGTAAAGTTTTAATAATCTAAATTTTAATCACGTACGTGAAAATTATATCAAACTAATTGTTTAATAAAAATATCTCTTTTTTATACATATTTTTACATTTCATGACCCCTCCAGCAATATTCCGTCCCTGCTCCTTATCTTATGTAAGACATAGGATTCACTCTGTTGTATGTGGGGCTCACACATGATAGTTGTGAGAGAGAGATATTTGCAGTAGTTGTTGTATTAATAAAGATTTTTACAACATGATAATAACATTTAGAAAATTAGTATAATAAAAATGGCAATGGGAAGGTTTGTATTTTTCATTGGGATTGCTTTGAAAAACAATAGAAAGAAACCCAATTTGTATCTCCTCTTTTTGTTAAAGGATTCAAAAAAAAAAAAAAAATTTTATGGGAGGGAGATTTTCTTCTGCAATATTTGTTTTTCTTATATTGTTATCTATTAGTTGTTATGAATAAATATTTTTTCACTTTGATAATCTTTATGATAACTTAACTTATGTTTTGTTTTGTTTTTATCATCATAATTTTTATCTAGTTTTATTGTATTTAAAATTTTAAAGATTATAATATGATATCTAAATCTTATTTTTCTTTTAAAATATTCAATATATTAATTGAATTAATTAAACAAGTTGTTATAGGGTTTAGAGTGAAAAGATAAAAGCTAATGTTTATTTTCGTATGCTAAAAAATATTTTTAATTGATTTATTAAATTTAGTTATTAATGTCATTAAGTTGGTTTAATGACCCAAAAAATGTCATTAAGTTGGTTAAAAATCTTACCCTTTAATGAGACTTCATATTGAGTTGATTAGTTGAATCAATGTCATTAAGTTGGTCAGTGTTTAAGTTGATTCAGTATTCACCATTTATATTTTGAAATAATAACATATATTGTAATTTATATTTTCTTTTATTAAATCTTTATATGTCTCCTCAATGTCATTAAGTTCATTGTAACCGTCATTAAGTTGGTCAGTCTCTAAGTTGATTCAGTGTTCAACATTTATATTTTAAAATAATAACTCATATTATAATTTATATTTTATTTTAAATTTTAAAAATAATTTAAATTTAAATTAATTAATCAAATTAAAATTGATCGAATATTTTTTAATTAATTTAAAAAATTATTAATTTATATTTTTACTTTTATTTTTTAAATTTAAATATAACGTGACTATTTAAGTATTCATTTCTCGTTAATTATTAAATATTTATATTTATAATTAATAAATGAACTATTTTCTTATATAAACGTGCTTTTGATATTATGATCGAATTAATTTCTCAATAATTTGTCGTGGTTTCATAAAACCTAATATAAAAAGACTATTTTTTCTTATTAATTCTAATGGTCTGTGTGATTCAAATGTACAAAACATTACTACAAAAAATGGGTATTACAGTCGATTAAAAACCGACTTTAAATGAAATGACTTAAAATTTAAAGTCAGTTTAACGCGTGAATCGATTTTACGTTTAAAGTCGGTTCATCGGTCGGTTCACGCGATGAACCGACTTTAATTTTTTTTTTTACAAAATTTATTCATTTTTTATTATACTCAAAGTAAAAATTGTATTGATCACTAAATAATAGCAGGAATAAAATCTGTTTAACAAATAGTTTAAATAATACAAATAATTAAAAAATAAAATATTAATTAATAACAGAAAAATTACTATGATATTGTTCTATGTTATTCAAGATCATCATATTCTTCTCCTAACGTTATAATTAATACAAACCTACATATATAATACAAAAATTTATACACAAATAATAACACATAATAACAGAACAAATATGAATAACTTAGCGTAGAATTAATAGAAATACTTATAAGAGTAAATGAAGTGACAAAATAAAAGAAATGAAGAAAAAATGGTATTTTGTAAGTGAGAAATGGGTATAAATTTTTTGAGTATTTTGCTAAAAAAATAGGAGATCTAAAAAATTAGTTAGAGAGGAAGAAAACCCACTAAGCGGCGTTGGAATTGGTGATCGTAGGTGGTTGGAAAATGAAAAAGAGTGGAGGAGAAGTGGAAGAAGTTTTGGGTTTTTGAGAGTTATGCAGTGCTTGAAATAGTTTATGTTTGGAGAAAAAAGAAAAGAAAAGAAAAGAATTTATCCACGTGTGTAGTGTCGATTTTACGTATCAACTGATACTATTCACGTGTGTAGCGTCGGTTTATCACGTCAATCGACGCTATGTCCTACGTGGATAGCGTCGATTCTACACCAAACCGACTTTAAATTCATTATAAGTCATTTTTTTTTTCAAAAATCAACTTTACCTATCGACTTAAATACCATTTTTTGTAGTAGTGAAATAAAAAAAAGAATATAATATTACTTATAGATCATTAAGCAAATTATTATAAAATAAATTTATTGAATAAGTCTGGGTGGTCCCTTTCTTGATAAACGCGTTTTAAAGGAAACATTGGACTGCCCAACTTTCAATTCCTATTTTTATTATTCGATAGATTTTACTCTTTAGAACACCCTCATTTGCTAGCACATGCAATTTTTATTTTTGATATTTTTATTACTCACAAGGATGGTGTAAATTCATAGGAACCACATAAGAACACATACAAGATTATAATTGAGATGTTTTCCTAATTTCAAATATAATGAAGAATATTTTGTTAATAAAAGCTAAAAATAAAGTATATTATACATAATTCTTTTATCTTATTTTGTTTCCTTTCCAACTAAACTATATATATAATAATTGTGTGTCTATGTTGGTTTTCAAAATACTTTTGAATTACAACGAATCGAATTTTCTAACTCTTCCTTTTTTGTTCACATGTGATATTATGTTATCGAGCCTTAAAAATTACATTTATGAAGTCTTGTTATTATTCATTCAATAATATATTTTACTTACTATTTTTGACACATTTGGATCTTTATACTTTCATTTTTACACATTTCATACACATTATAAGCTTATGTTTTTGGACTTTCCAAAGTTACCCAAAAACGTTAATCTATGTAAAATCTAATAAGTAGGAAGCACTAATTTCAAGGAAAAAAATCTGAACATTTTATTAAAATAAACATACTAAACAAATCTTCCTAAAAAAGCTTACAAAACAATTCTTCAAAGTTTGTTATCTTTGACGTGTTGGTTAAGGTGATTATTTATGAGGTAGCCAAATGTTATTGGAATCTTTTCAAGATTTTTTCTTTTTGGAAAAATCGTAAGAAAATGATCTCCCTCTTTAATTATGTAATATTTTAAATTTATAATTTTAAATTCTATGTAATAATCTTGTGATTATGTAATATATTTTTCAGTTTTATTTATCTTAAAAAAAGGAAAAAAATTAATTTTGTTGATTCTTGGATTCTTATACTATATAATCATAGTTCAAAATCAACAAATGAATTTTGTGAGTTCATTTTATAATATGGATTTATGAGTTGATTGGGAGATAGTGTATTAAACTTTTTCTCTTAATTTAAAAAATATATGTATAAATAAATATAATTTTTTCACAATTTTTAGATTAATTTTCTTTGAAATATATATTAAACATTAAAAAGTATAGTTCTAAAAATATAATAAATACAATCAAAAGTTTGCTAGATAAAGATTTTAGATATATTAACTTTCCAAATGGATGTACTAAAATCACAAATTACCACAATAACATGCAAAAATGTAATCATATATTTAAAAAATAATAGCAAACTCAAATCTATGAAAATTTTATTAAAATAACATGTTTGTATCTTTCAATTTATATATAAAAAAAAATCTTTAATGCTGTAAGCTTGTACGACAAATTTTGACATTACTATATTTATTTTTTTATACGTGATACGGCTGCTTGCAACATAATGATATATATACATATAACATATATACAAACTAATTTGTTGTCTTTCTTGTAGATATGTACATATCAGCTAGTTAATTTAAACTAAAATTTGTGATGATTGATTAATTTACTTTCATAATTAATTTAAAAATATAAAAAAATTAATAATTTAATTTTTCTTTAAAATATGATGTAAAATTAACTAAATTAAGAAAAAAATTAAAATAATGATAACAATTTATAATTATATATGCCAATATGTTTATAAATAATTTAATTTGAAGCCCCCAAAGCTATTGTACATGGTTAAATTAGTTTGTATATATGTTAAATGTATACACTATGCATGTATAATTAACATGTTACCTTGAAAAAAATCAAGTTATTTATAACATTTACTTGTTATTTAAGCCAAAACTGAAATAATTATATATGTAGCTAGTATACGTTTTTGAATTCAAATTCCGTTCGTCCTGTTATTTGCATTGAGTTGGAGTTCTGATCTTGCTAAAATGCAAAGTCCTTAAATAATTTGAGCCAATAAATTTGTTAGTACACCCATAAATAATTTGGGCGAGGACCTTAATATTTTGAAGAAGAACAATGGCAGATAAACTAACAAGGTATTATGCATGTGTTGCAAAATGAGGGTTGTGCAGCATTCATATACTTGCAATAAAACATGCAAACGAATACAAATCCTCAAGCCAAACCATTCAGCACGTTCCTGATCTAAATTTGCTTTTCCCATTATAAATACCATCCAACCCCAGCTACTTAATTCATCATCAAAGGTTAACAAACAGTCTATTTGTAGCAATGGGTTGCTCTTCTCTTCTAGCTCTAACTCTAACTCTAAGCTCCCTTTTTCTCTTCCAAGTTTGCTCTGCTCAATTTCCATGGCAATCCCAACAGCCTCAATAGCAACAATGTTGGCAAAGCCAATGCCGTCTTGACAACCTAAACGCCCTTAACCCTGATCGAAAGGTTGAATCAGAGGCCGGTCTGAGTGAATATTGGGACGAAAACAACGACCAATTCCAGTGTGCTGGAGTTTGCCACACCATCCAAAGAAATGGCCTTTCTCTTGCCTGTCTTCACTAATACTCCCCAACTTGTCCACGTTGTTAAAAGCATGTACTACATTGAATATACATATCATCTTAACATCTATATATAACCAATAACTCTAATTATTTACACCCTTTTATATCAATAGTTGAGATTTAAATGAACAATTTTTTTTCTAACTGTCTTATAAGTGAGTCTAAAAAAATTGTAAAACATTTTATTGTCTCTCATAATCAGTTTGATTGTATTAAACACTATGTCAAAAGAGATTATTAATAACCAAATTTAAATTAAAAGATTTAAAATTTAAAGTTGATTCACCGTGTGAGATTGTTGAAGATTATTATAAAACTCTTTAATTTAAGAAGCAAATTAAGGAGAAAAATATAAAGCAAAACAAGGAGTAAAACATGAAGTTTAATTCAAGGAATAATTCAATGAACCATTAATTTAAAGAGTAATTCAAGGAGTGAATTTTCCTATAAATAAATGTGTAATTGTAATGAATTAACCATCCAAAGTGTTCATTCCAATTGAGAGAAAAGCTTAGAGAGAAAAGTTTTTGTGAGAAAAAATTGAGAGTAATTTTCTTGGGTGTAATTGGGTTGTGGGTTGTGAGTGTTGTAAACACCTTGTATAATTTCTCCTCTTTCAGTAAAAAGATCTGTAATAGGTTCGGAGACGTAAGCAAGATTGGCCGAACTCCGTTATCAAATTTGTGTGTTATTTTTCTATTTTTGCTTTCTCATAAGTCTGGTTTATGAGGAATTTGCATAATTTCCCAACAATTGGTATCAGAGCTAGGTTGGTGGTGATTTCTGTCAATTTCCTACAAGGTAATTCACATGAATAGTGAATTACGTGAATAGTGAAATTTTATTGACGATATTTGTTCGTTGACGGAGGTGTTCTAATACATGGTGGTTTGTAGAAATAGTCAGAAACGATCCGAAGAAAGTCATATTTGAGTAGGAGCAATGACCGCAGATGAAAGAAGGGTGAAACTCGAGAAATTCGATGACATAGATTTCGGGTTTTGGAAAATGCAAATAGAGGATTATCTATATCAAAAAAATCTTTATCAACCTCTCTCAGGGAAAAACCAGAGGCTATGAAGGAAGAAGATTGAAATCTTCTAAACAGACAAGCCCTCGGAGTTATTCGATTGACGTTATCCCGTAATATTGCTTTCAACATAGCAAAGGAAAAGACCACGACGGATCTTATGGCAGCTCTCTCCAATATGTATGAGAAGCCATCAGCCTCAAACAAAGTGCACTTGATAAGGCGTTTGTTCAATTTACGGATGACAGAAGGCGCATCGGTAGCTCAACATCTCAATGAACTCAACACAGTCACAACCCAGTTGAGTTCAGTGGAAATTGAATTCGATGAAGAAGTACGAGCATTGATACTTTTGTCTTCTCTACTAGAAAGCTGGAATGCTACTGTCACGGCTGTGAGTAGCTCGTCAGGAAGCAATAAGTTGAAATTTGACGATGTTCGTGATTTGGTTCTCAGTGAAGAGATCCGACGTAGAGAGTCAGGTGAATCGTCAACTTCTTCAGTTTTGCATATAGAGTCAAGAGGAAGAAATTCAACCAAAGGGAATAAACGTGGCAGAACAGACTATCGAGGTAGATAAAAGGACACGAGGTCCAAATCCAGGAATCCTAATAATTCCCATAGCTCGAAGACTATCGAGTGTTGGAATTGTGAAAGAACTGGGCACTACAAAAATTAGTGCAAGAGTGCACCGAAGGACAAACAAGTGAAGGCAGAGGCAAATGTTACTTCCACCTCAGGAGGGGATGATGCATTGATATGCTCTTTGGAGAGCAAGGAAGAATCTTGGGTGTTAGACTATAGAGCATCGTTCCATGCTACTTCACAGAAAGAATTCTTCGAGAAATATGTCCTTAGAAACCTTGGAAAGGTATATCTTGGTGATGATCAACCATGTACTATTATTAGCAAAGGTGTAGTGAAGATTAAATTAAACGGGTCTGTTTGGGAGCTGAAGGATGTCAGGCATATTCCCGACCTCAGAAGGAACTTAATCTCAGTGGGGCAGTTGGCCAGTAAAGGCTACACAACGATCTTCCATGGTGATGATTGGAAGATTTCAAAGGGTGCAATGACAGTTGCTCGAGGCAAGAAAAGTGGCACTCTTTACATGACAGCAGAAGCACGTTGTTTAATCACAATTGCAGCAGGCAATGAAACACCAAACCTGTGGCACCAGAGACTAGGCCACATGAGTGAGAATGGGATGAAGATTATTCACTCCAAAGGAAAACTTCTAGGTCTACAGTCTGTAGAGCTGGACATGTGCGAAGATTGCATACTTGGAAAGCAAAAGAGAGTCAGCTTTTAGATAAGTGGCAGAACCCCAAAGAAGGAAAGGCTAGAGCTTATTCACTCTGATGTTTGGGGACCAACGACTGTCTCATCTGTTGGTGGGAAACACTACTTCGTAACTTTCATCGATGATCACTCTCGAAAGGTATGGGTTTACTTTCTAAAGCATAAGTTTGAAGTATTTGAGGCTTTCAAAAGATGGAAAGCTATGGTAGAAAATGAGTCAGGTTTAAAGATCAAAATGCTTAGAACCGATAATGGTGGTGAATATGAAGACACCAAATTCAAAAATTTCTACTATGAGCACGGGATCAGAATGGAAAGAACTGTGCTAGGCATGCCTCAACACAATGGTGTAGCTGAGCGTATGAACTGAACGTTGACAGAAAGAGCCAGAAGCATTTGTATACAGTCAATTCTACCGAAGCAGTTCTGGGTAGAAGCAGTCAACACGGAAGCTTACTTGATCAATTGAGGCCCATCTGTTCCATTGGAGCATAGAATACCAGAGGAGGTATGAAGCGAAAAAGAGGTGAAACTATCACATCTAAAAGTTTTTGGCTATGTAGCATTTGTGCATATCAGTGATCAAGGCAGAAATAAGCTTGATCCCAAATCCAAGAAATGCACATTCATCGGCTATGGTGAGGATGAGTTTGGCTACCGTATTTGGGATGATGAAAAGAAGAAAGTTATCCGTAGCAGAGATGTGATTTTCTACGAAAGGGTGATGTATAAGGACATGCATAAAATAGACACAAATGACTTAGAGCAGAATGAGCCAATATTTGCAGATGCAGATGATGTCCTAGATAGTTCCACAACAGAACCAATTGTAACAAGTCCTCATCCAGAGAAACTTGTTGGACAGAGCAGTACACAGCATTCCGACACACCACAACCTCTTACTCCAGCTCCTGTATTGAGAAGATCTTCTCGACCTCATGTGCCTAACAGGAGATACATGAACTATATGTTGCTTACTGATGGAGGGAGCCTGAATGCTATGATGAAGCTTGTCAGACTCAAGATTCTAGCAAGTGGGATCTTGCTATGAAAAAAAGAAATGAAATCTCTCATCTCCAAATGAGTGTACTGGGTGAAAGAGGAGCATGATGGTTCCAAGAGATACAAAGCATGCCTAGTTGTTAAAGGGTTTCAACAGAAGGAAGGAGTTGACTACACTAACATTTCCGCTCCTGTTGTGAAGCTTAATACTATCAGATCAGTATTGAGTATTGTATCCATTGAAGATCTTCATCTGGAACAGTTGGATGTGAAGGCTGCATTCCTTCATGGAGATTTAGATGAAGAGATATACATGTACCAGCCAAAAGGTTTCTCAGAAAGAAGGAAGAAGAACATGGTGTGTAGACTTAAGAAGATTTTGTATGGCTTGAAACAAGCCCCAAGACAATGGTACAGAAAGTTTGACAGCTTCATGCATAAGGAAGGTTTCCAGAAGTACAATGCTGACCATTGTTGCTACTTCAAGAGATATAGGTCTAGTTATATCATTTTACTACTTTATATTGATGATATGTTAGTAGCAGGTTCAGATATGGATGATATTAAAAGGTTGAAGCAGCAATTGTCAAAGGAGTTTGACATGAAAGACTTGGGTCCAGCAAAGAAGATTCTTGGAATGCAAATCACAAGAAATAAGAAGAAAGGATCCTTGTAGTTATCTCAGGTAGAGTACATCAATCGTGTTTTGCAGAGATTCAACATGGGCGATGCCAAGCCAGTTAGCACACCTTTGGCCAGTCATTTTCGCCTATCCAAGGATCAGTCCCCTCAGACAGAGGAAAAGAGAGAATTCATGGCTAAGGTTCCTTATGCCTCAGCCATTGGAAGTTTGATGTATGCAATGGTCTATACGAGACCAGACATTGCTCATGCAGTGGGAGTTGTTAGCATATTTATGTCAAATCCAGGGAAAACTCATTGGGAAGCAGTCAAGTGGATTTTGAGGTATTTGCGAGGCACCACAGAAAAGTGTTTGTAATTTAGTAAAAGAAAGTTAAAAGTACAAGAGTACGTAGACGCAACCTTTGGAGGTGAAGTTGATCACCGAAGAAGCACCACTGGTTATATATTTACTGTTGGAATTATTGCTGTTAGTTGGATGTCGCAAATATAGAAAATTGTCACTCTATCCATTACAGAGGCTGAGTATGTAGCAGTAACTGAAGCTAGTAAAGAGATAATATGACTTCAAGGTTTGTTAAATGAGTTGGGATTCAAATAGGAGAAGAATGTTCTGCATAGTGATAGTCAAAGTACAATACACTTGGCAAAAAATTCAGCATTTCATTCTAGTACCAAGCATATTGGACTTCGTTATCACTTCATCAGATCTCTATTGGAAGACGATGTGTTAATACTGGAGAAGATTCAAGGAAGCAAAAATCCAGCAGATATATTAACAAATATGGTGACTATTGACAAACTGAAGTTGTGCTCAACTTCAGTTGGTCTGTTAAAGTAACAAAGACTAGAAAAACTGCTGCATTGATTGAGGTTTGAAGACAGATTGAAATCAGTCTTCAAGTGGGAGATTGTTGGAGATTGTTATAAAGCTCCTTAATTTAAGGAGCAAATTAAGGAGAAAAACATGGAGCAAAATAAGGAGTAAAACATGGAGCTTAATTCAAGGAACCATTAATTTAAGGAGTAATTCAATGAGTAATTCAAGGAGTGAATTTTCCTATAAATAGATGTGTAATTGTAATGAATTAACTATCCAAAGTGTTTATTCCAATTGAGAGAAAAGCTTTTGTGAGAGAAAATTAAGAGTAATTTTCTTAAGTGTAATTGGGTTGTGGGTTATGAGTGTTGTAAACACCTTGTATAATTTCTTCTCTTTCAGTAAAAAGATCTACGGTAGGTCCGGAGACGTAAGCAAGATTGGTCGAACTCCGTTATCAAATTTGTGTGTAATTTTTCTATTCTTGTTTTCTCATAAGTCTGTTTTATCAGAAATTTACGTAATTTTTCAACAGAATTGACTTTAAATTCTGTATTTTTTATACATATTTTATTTATTTTTTACTATCCTCAGAATCTGTATTCTATTACATAATAACAAAAAAAACTAAAATCTATTTAAAAGAGTTTAAATATTACAAATAATTAAAAAATTACATATTAATTAATTAATTGAGAATTAAATTTATTATAAAAAATAATTTACATATAATATATATATATATATATACACTTAAATTACATTATTACTATATCTATAAACAATTTCAAGAAACTTTCAACTCGAGAAATGTAATCCTGTTCAATTCTATACTTTAACATCCAAGATTTGTTTATTTTTTTTTATTAATGATATTAAGTATATTAAATATGTATCAAACCAATATATTTTAGATATTATTATATATGAATTCTCTAATTATTAAAATATCATATAAAAATAAATATAGAAAAACCAAACATAACAAATATATAATATTCACAATATACAATATACAATAATTTATATATATAAATGCATGTAATTAATAAGAATACATATTTTATACATATATAGAATAATAAATATTAATAAACTAATTATACATTATATACATATAAAAATATATCTTATATATATATATCTATGTAAATAATTTGTTTAAAATAAATTAATATATATCAAACACTTAAATACATAAAATTATTAAAATAAATAAATTATTAATGTGTATAAATTTTTGTGTCATGTAGGTTTTGTTTTTTTTTTATTCAAACCTAGAATAAAAGAAGGTTTGAATAAATTATTACTTCATGTGTTATTATTCTAGGTTAGAATAAAAAAATAAAACCTTCATGATACAAAAATTTATACACATAATATATAAAAAATATAAATAATAAGTGTAAAATAATTCATAGAAACACTTATAAGAGTAAATGAAGTAACAAAATAAAAGAAAAAAAAATATTTTATAAGTGAGAAAATGGGTATAAATTTTTTGAATATTATAGTAAAAAAGAAAATCTAGAAGTCAATTAGAAAGGAATAAAACGTATCTCTCTTATAAATTATACAATACAATTAAGCATTTTATTTTTAACCCACATCATGGGTACTAAAACATATGTTTTTTATAAGATGATAAATATACTTTTAACATACATATATTATTTTATAACATAATAGACATTTTTTTGTTAAAAGGAAAACTAAATGAATAAGTAAATTATATATATAAAAAATCATAATATAACTAAAAAACCTTATGTAATTAAAAATTGGGAGGGTGATTATACTGAAACTTATTTTTAAAATAATCTTTAAGTTATAATTATTTTTATTTTTTTGATTATTTATTTATATTATTATTAAAAAATTATCTTATAATGATAATTTTTTTTTTTTATTTATTTATTTTTAATTTTTCAATCACAAATTATTCAAATTAAAAATAATGTAAGTTGAAAAAATAAATAATAAATAAAATGAAAAATTTATGTGAAATTATATAAAAAATTAATACTACTAAAATTTATGATATTAAAAATAATTTTAAATAAATTTAATTAAATAGAGTTAAATATAAAATACTAATTTATTTTTAGGTAATAAATAGACAATTATAATAAATAATATTATTTTTTATGTTTAAGTTTAAATTTACTATTTTTATTATTACTTTTCTAAAAATTAACTTTATTATCGTAGGATCACTTTTTCATATGGACTGTTGTAAAAAGATAAATACAAAATTAAACATAATTTTCGTTATACTTAAAGGGACTTTAGAGGTATTTTTGCTTAAAAATTTAGGATTAGCTTAATTTGTGGAAATAGCAATGGACGTGGACGCAGATTATGAAACGCGCCATTATCTCCCTTTCTTTTATGTTTAGCTACAAGTTTTCCTAAACAGGTGACAACTTACTTCTGTCTCATTTCGCCTCTCTCTCTCTCTCTCTCTCTGTGTGAATGTTCATCATCTTCTTGATTATATCTTTTCCCGTAGAAGAAAATAATTAAAACACTCAAAATATTTAGATTTCCAAATTATACCTGTATTGCGTTTTAAATTTGAATCATTTGTTTGGGAATTTTTTCAGTTAATGCATAGATAAATGTTTTTTGAGAATCGACCAAAATGCAAATAAGTTCTTCATTTTGAATTGAATTCCGTACAATTTTTTTTTGGGAGATTCTGCAAATTTTAATGAGAGGCAAAAGTAAAACAAAGCTTATGCATCTATGAAGACTGGGCCCCGGAAGTCTCCATTGCACGACCTGATGCAATTGTCAAGTTTTCTTCTTCTTCTTTTGGTGAATTCCTTACGACATTTTCAGATGGAATGGCAGATCTGGTTAGTTATGGGGATCATGAGCGTGATGTTGAGCAAGTAAGTTTCTCATTACATTGTCCCCAATTGGTTTCCCTAACGTTTTGGTCTATTGTTGCTTAGAAAACTAAAATGTCATATCTATTCTTATAAACTCTATTACTTTTTGTGGGTATTGGAAAGTTTCCTTTTAACTCTTATTTTTTTTTTTTTTGCTAAGTAAGTTTTCTTTAACTTAACCCTTAATTGAAAGGTGTCTATATCTTACCCCATCTAAATTTAATTGATGTTTATTATGGGGAAAAGTCTAAAAATCACCTATTTTGTGATGTATATCAAATTATGTGGCATAATATAATAAAATATTGCAGTTGGGCACAAAATGTGATTGTGATATATTTGTGATGTATGGTATTTAAAAATCTATTATAGTGCCTGTATACGGCTTGAAAAAATTCCTGTGTATTGTTAGGAAATTTGGATAAAATGATATAATCACAAATTCTTGTTCCCAAGATCCTCCCTAACAGAATATCAAATAACAGAGAAATAGATAATACATAACACAAAAACCACTTTCGTTATCAAAAGATAACCAGAGAAAAATTTACTATGTGAAAAATTGTTATAGCCTTCTCATATAAGTTTTTCTCTATTTTTGGGATGATTAATAATGAAGAAATGAAGTCATATTTATAGCCTTCAAGTTCCCATTTTATATGCCAAACATTTCTTCATTCAACAAAATTAGGCTACCCAATTTTCCTATTCTTTATTCAAACAAGATTAAATACCTCCATCTTTGACAATATGGTAAGCCACCTTCCATGAATTTTCTTCTAAATTAGGCACCTTCTATTTTGACTAACAAACCTAATATTATTTTTAATCAATCACAACATGTATCTCATTGGCCACAATAAAGAAGGTGGATGAGGACGATGTAGTTATTAAGCTGGATGTTTCAGCAAGGGATCCAGGGTATATTTTTATGAAATTAGTGAATGTATTATGCTTTTCGTATTCAAGATTAACTAGTTCATATGTTTGGAGTTGCCTTGTTATTTTCATAATTTTGTGCTAACTAAAATACTGGACAAAAAATTAGACGGGAAATCATTAATTTGGTTAACCTAATAATGTTTGCTTGAGATGTTGTGTATCTTCTTATTCATAAGACCTATAATTTTCTAATTCACTTTGATGGTTGGGGGGAGGGACTTTTTAATTCACTATTTTTATCTAGGATTGCATTTGAAATATAGAAAATAAGTCTTGGTGCTTCATGAACACAACTGATGTCCTGCTTTCTTTTGAAGGCCCTTGTTGCATTGAAAAAAGGTACTCAGTTACTGAAATACAGCCGGAAAGGGAAGCCTAAGTTTCGCCCATTCAGACTTTCTGCAGTGAGTTTATGTTTCCTATTTGGTCAAATTATTCAATATTTGGTTGCAATGCATATGTTATTTTTAACATTGTGGGGTATGGGTGTTAGAACAATGATAATACATATCGTGTCTAAAAGGAAAAAATTTGAATAAAAGGAAATCTACTTAACATGTCTATTTGTGTAGCATTGAGCAGCCGGAACCAAATTTACTATATCGATCATCTGTTTAGAAATTTTAATATGCTGAAAAAGTGAAAACAAATATTATTAACTCTACTAATTATAAAAATGAAATTAGTGGACTTTAGAGAGAAGAGGAGAGGTTAAATTTTGGCTGGATATACAAAAAGGAGAAAAGAGAAACTAAAAGGATGGGCACTTAATGATGTGTGTTATGAGATCTTAGCAAGTGTCTCTTTTTACTTTACCACCCAATAACTGATATATAAACTGTAAGATTATTAGAAAGAAATGCACACTTCCTAGTAGAAAATAAATATTCATGTGGTGCATTGCTATGAGTGCTTCCAAAATCATAGTGAACTTTAAGCAATAACACGGATGTCATACTTCATTCAAGTTGGTATCCTCGTATGCACAATAGAGTGATTACTTAGGCTATGAAGCATTCGTTGGTTATTGTAGAACAAGTACATGGAGTTTCATGAGGTGTTGACTTGAAATAGAATGCTCAAAGGTTAGACTAGAAGTTGAATTTGCAGTTATAATGAACTTTTAGGTGCTGACTTTTTTGGTACTAGCATGACTAAGGTTTAAGAAAATATTATGCAGTAGCAGGCCACATATGATTGCTTTCATTATCAGGATAATTAGGTTTAATTTTGTTGCTATTGTTCGGGGGTTTTCTAGTTGTTTTATGTTGATGTTGGGGATCTATATGTTTACAATAAGACACGATGTCTTGCATGGTATAGGATTGGACAATCCCATGGTTCAGGTTTATTGCCCTTTTGACACAATAAGTCAAAGCCCAAAGGTTGCCACTTCACTATCCTTGAAAGTGTGAAATTTGTTATAAAGCTTAAAAAGTTGACCTAGTTAGGGTCTAAATCTTAGGTGTTTCCACTTGTGTTTTCTTCCGTACTCATATGAGGTATCTCATTATATAGCCAAGAAAACTCAAGGATCGTAACAATAGTTAATGGGGTAAATTAACAAATATATCATCGAGTTATCGTCAAAATTACAAATATATTTTTTAATTTTATTGAGTGACAACAATAGCATAATTAGTGGTACAAAATACCACTATGTTATATTTTCGGTGGTAGATTCATACTACTAATAAGGAGTTTGATCGTAGATTTGTACCACTAATAAGAAGTTTGATGGTAGATTTGTACCAATAATGAGTTTGGTGGTAGATTGTATCACAATAATGGTAGATTTGTACCACTAGTTATATTTGAGTGTTATTTTTGTCACTTAATAAAGTTAGATGATATATTTGCAACTTTGACAATAGTTCGATAATATATTTGTTTGTTTACCTTAGTTAATATTTAGGTATTGATATTTGCATGATATAGCATTTACTCAATTGCATTTTCAAGGATACAAGGGGCATAAGTTTAGTAACATGGTGCAAGACAACACTGTTAATTTTCTACTTCTTTTTGTCAAATTGTTAATCTTACTTGCTAGATCTATTTTATAGAAGATTCATATGAAGTAACAATTCCTTCAATTATACTATTTTTTGTTTCTAATGATGTATTGTTGGGCAGTTATTTGCTCTTAAGAGTATTACAGCAATAAGTATAATTTGACAACCTATTTTTGAAGGTAGAATAACATTTTTGGCAAGATATTTTAGATAAAACACATAATTTTTCATGGCTGAATTGATTTGCATACCTTCATTTAAATTCAAAATTTTCAAACTGTCATGTTCATCTATTTGTTAACATTGACTACAACTTCTCTATTGAACAATGAGTTCTCTGTAGTGCTTGAATGATTTCAATTTTAGTACTATTAACAGGATGGGACAACATTGATATGGTGCTCTCATGGTGAAGAACGAAATCTGAAGTTATCTACTGTCTCACGAATTATTCCGGGACAAAGGACTGTGAGTCAAATAAGTCTATGTTTGACATATATTGACCAAGTTAATGTTTTGTTTTCAAGAATATTATGTTGGCATCTTTTTCTCTTTACAGCCTGTGTTTAGAAGATTTTTGCGGCCTGAAAAAGATTACTTGTCCTTCTCTCTTATATATAAAAAAGGAGAACGTTCACTTGATTTGGTCAGTACAGCTTGAATGATTCGGTGTTTACTTGTTTATTTTGTTGTCATCTGGTTATCATAAATATATTCATTGCTCTTTATCTTTTTATTGTAGGTTTGCAAAGACAGAGCAGAAGTGGAAGTTTGGCTCGCAGGACTTGGTGCTTTGGTTTCCACATGTCAACACCGTAGTAGACATAATAAGAGTGATATTTTTGACGTGAGTTACTTTTTCAACTCGATTTCACTTAAAAGAATTACTTTCCTTATATAAGTGATCCTGTTAAGATTGCAAATTCATGTCCACTGTTTTTCTCATTTCACATAATTATAAAACATGTAAAATGCAATTGAAGTACGCTTCCTCTTCTTGGTTTTCCATTGATTAGTTTTCCAATGAAAGCAGGTGAATCGATCACATTATAGCTCATAAAAGTTGTCTCAAATGAAATGCTCAATATTAACAGCTTTGAATTTATTACCAATTTATTTATATAAATAAAATAGTTTTTTATAATGCATACATCTAAGTATATTGCCTATCTTTAAGAAGTATTTTGTGCCGAATAGTTGGTGAATTACTTTGAGTTTCCATCAAAGGCTCCTTGTACTGGTAAAGAATATAATGCATTAACTATAATAATTGCATTTAGTTAATTATTTCCCAGGTGTCCCTAACACCCCGTTTTTTAGAGGGGAAAAATACTATACAAAAGGGGAAGTTAATTGAAAATTTGACAGGAGACCCAAGCCATTTATCTATCAATTGAAAATTTGAAAGGAGACCCAAGCCATTTATCTATCAATTGAAAATTCGAAAGGAGACCCAAGCCATTTATCTATGTACCTGTATCCCTTGTCAACAAAACGGAAATATGCTTGTCCAGCAACTGTGGAGTAATGGTATATTGCGAACAAAGAGAGAAAATGATAGCTTCAAGCACTTGTCAATCTATAGCACCACTTGATAATGTTTACTAAAACAAAGGTCCTAGTTTCAAAACACCAAACACTAAGATACAAGCAATTTTTTGCATGAGCACATTTTTGGTTTCCTTGACCCCCTCCCCCTATGACTCTCTTTTTCAGGCTCTTGCGTTCTGAAAATATTCCTTGAACTTGAAGCAAGAAATGTATCACAAAGTTGGTTTGGTTTGTAAATATCATTCTTTTCGAGTGTAAAATCTCTAAATTGAATATTTTTAAAAACTTATTATATTTCAGCTGCGAGAAGGTTGTGACTCAATTCAGAATGGTCGTTCGCTCAGTATTGCATCATTAGAGTATACTTCAAGTATTGCATCAGGTAGTTTTTCTACCGATTCAAGTTGCCGTGAATATTCATTGGGTTTCAAAGACTCAGATGCTGGTTCAGGACGAGCAAATATGCACCGACCTGGAGATGGTATGAGAATTAGTGTTTCAAGTTCTCCTAGCTGTTCAAGTGGAGGATCTGGACCAGATGATATAGAATCTTTGGGAGATGTTTATGTTTGGGGAGAAGTTTGGCTTGATAGTACTTTGCCTGATAGGTCTGTGCGCACAATCCCTACAAAAGTTGATGTGCTTAGCCCAAAGTCCTTAGAATCAAATGTAGTTTTGGATGTTCATCAGATTGCTTGTGGTGTGAGACATGTTGCTCTTGTAACAAGACAAGGTGAGGTTTTCACTTGGGGAGAAGAATCTGGAGGAAGACTTGGTCATGGAATTGATAAAGATTTTAGCAGCCCCCATCTTGTTGAGTTCCTGGCAATGAATAATGTAGATTTTGTAGCATGTGGAGAGTATCATTCATGTGCTGTATCTACGTCTGGTGATTTATTTACTTGGGGAGATGGAATCCATAATGCTGGACTTCTTGGTCATGGAACTGACATTAGTCACTGGATACCTAAAAGGATTACTGGTCCTTTGGAAGGACTTCAAGTCCTGTCTGTTGCATGTGGTACTTGGCACTCGGCACTGGCAACTTCGAACGGGAAAGTATTTACATTTGGTGATGGGACATTTGGTGTTTTGGGTCACGGTGATCAACGAAGTGTTTCATATCCAAGACAGGTACAGTCATTGAGTGGACTAAGAACCATTAAGGTTGCATGCGGAGTGTGGCATACTGCTGCTATCGTAGAGGTTATGGGGCAGCCTGGTGGAAGTTCTCCATCTAAAAAGTTGTTTACCTGGGGTGATGGTGACAATTATCGTCTTGGTCATGGAAACAAGGATACTTATCTACTTCCCACTTGCGTCTCTACACTTATAGACTATAATTTCCACCAGCTAGCATGTGGACATACTATGACTGTTGCATTGACTACTTCAGGTCATGTGTTTACCATGGGTGGAACTTCCTATGGACAACTAGGCAACCCAACCGCTACAGGAAAGACACCATGCTTGGTACAGGATAAATTGGTGGGTGAATTTGTTGAAGAAATATCTTGTGGGGCATATCATGTTGCTGTCATGACATCAAGAAGTGAAATATTCACGTGGGGAAGAGGTGCTAATGGAAGATTGGGGCATGGTGACCCAGAGGATCGGAAAACTCCAACATTGGTGGAAGCACTTAAAGATATGCATGTCAAGAATATATCATGTGGCTCAAATTTCACCGCAAGTATTTGCATTCACAAATGGGTCTCTGGAGCTGACCAGTCAGTTTGCTCGGGTTGTCGACAAGCATTTGGTTTTACTAGAAAGAGACACAATTGCTATAATTGTGGGCTGGTGCATTGTCATTCCTGTAGTTCAAAGAAAGCAATTAAAGCTGCCTTGGCACCAACTCCTGGCAAACCACACCGTGTATGTGATGCTTGCTACACAAAACTTAAAGCTGCTGAAGCTGGATATGCTTGTAATATAAGTAAGAAAGTTACATCCAATCATCGGGATTATGTAAATAGAGGAGAGATAAAGTCTTCAAGAATTTTATTACCTCCCACTATAGAACCAATCAAATACCTTGAGAGCAGGTCAGCAAAGCCTGGTTCTAAATATGATTATTCTTCTATAGTCAGGGCTTCCCAAGTTCCCTCACTTTTACGACTGAACGATATTGCATTTCCTAGTTCCATCAGTGCAATTCAAAATGCTCTTAAGCCCATTACACCAACATCACCTCAGCTTGTGATCAGCTCAAGATCAACCCCACCCTACACAAGGAGACCAAACTCTCCACTTTCTACTGTACCAGTATTTTCTAGGAGCGTTATTGACAATCTCAAGAAGACAAATGATGTGTTGACTAAAGAGGTTTCAAAATTGCAAAGTCAGGTAGCAAGCTTATACTTTTTTTTCCAATCAGCTATCTTTATTGCATCCTTATTTCATTGTGGCATTGTAGCATAAACCATATCGGCTTGTTCCAGGTTAAAAGTCTAAAGCATAAAAGTGATGTCCAGGATCGTGAAATTCAAAGGTTACATGAAGACACTGGAGAAGCGGCTTATTTGGTTGGGAAGCATTCTTCTAAGTGGAGAGAGGCAAAAGAACTCGTCAAATCTTTCACAGAGCAGGTCAAGTTGTTGACATTTTTGTCTTTCAATTTCTATACTGTTTCCATATCAACTATGTTACCAGCATCCCAGAAATAAAACAAGCTCAATATAATTCAATAATCGGAACTATTACAAGTTTATTAAAAAAATTAGAACACTTTACTAATTATTATTAGATAGAAATGGCACATCAGAGCATTATTCCTCTCTGAGTGTGTTTTGTTGGTTTTTTTATATTTTAATAATCATCATACTCGAAGGGGGGGAAAAACCAAAATAGATTAGTTGTTTCTTTGAGCATTGCAAGATGTTGAAATTAATATTAGCTCTTTTGTTTTTGTGCTAGGATCAATAAGATCATTTTTTGAAATTAATTCTAGTTCATGAAGTGGAAACTATATATACTGCTAGGTTGATTGTGAAATTGTGTATCTAAATAATTACTTCTATGATAAAAAGGACATCTCATGACTAATAGACTTCTCTTAGATTATATACATGATTGTTGAAAAGAAAATCTACACTATTCAACCAGTGTTTCGTCTATGTATGAACTAATTAGCTTGTGTGTACTTGTTACCTTTTTTTTTTAACACAGTTGAAAGAAATGACGGAAAAGTTGCCTCAAGAGATCTCTGAAAGTGAAACCTTGAAATCCTTGCAAGCTCGAGCTGAAGATCTTCTAAACCCAACTAATGAACCATCTGAAATTTCTTTGTCATTGTTGACAAACTTAGCACATAACCAACAATCTGGGCTTCCAGAAGGTGAAATGAAGGAAAACGGGCATGCTCCACGAGTTAATAGGCCATCTAATTCTAGTACCAGGGATAATGAACCTCAACCAAGCTCAGAAAATGACTCAACAATACCTGAATCTTTGACATTGAGGATTGGAGGAGGAAGAGAAGTTATTGAACAATTTGAACCTGGTGTTTACATTACTCTACTTCAATTACAAAATGGTACCAGGATTTATAGGCGTGTTAAATTCAGGTATTTAAGTAAACTTTTGGCTCTGGAAAGGATACAAAATTTCTCTTATGTTTCTATCCTCACCATACGTTGTCAATCTAAGGGATTAGACGTTGCTCCATCAATTCATAAATTCAGTAGGAAAAGTGAAAAAGTAAATAGTGTAATAAATAAAATAAAAAACACAAAAATCTATTGATACATATATATATATATATATATAACTGGAACTTCAAATTGTATTTGTATGTATGGTTAAGATGAAAGCTATCATAGCAGAGGATCAAATCCAAAACAAAAAGTCTTTTGGACATATATGTTCTTAGTTTTTGGATAGGAATTGCTATTGCAAAAGCAGACATAGAAATTCAAAATTAAAAGTTTTTACACTTAATTGCTTAGAAACAATGCATATTGGATAATTATTTAGAATTTTCAGAAATGTACATGTCCAAAGTTTAATTACATGAAACATATACCATATATTGACTTCTTGCTTTTCCTTCTACTTTATTTTCAACCTTTTTATCCTATAATATGTTCTGATTTGTAGAAGTGACATTATATGCATCCTGCTCATTTTCGTTACTATTTTTTTAATCACTATCCTATGAATCTTAATGATTTCAGCCAAAATTTCTTAATATACTTACATCTCCAACTGCAATATTTTCGACAGTAAACGGAAATTTAGCGAGCAACAGGCAGCAGAATGGTGGAATAACAACAAAGATAGGGTGTATGGCAGATACTGTAGAACGAAGGCAACCCCTGTTGCTGAATCACCCAGCACACCAGCACCTTTTGAAGAAAACAACGAGGCAACCCCATCTTCCCAACCATAGATTTGAAGAACTTAGTCTTTTGCAACTATATAAAGTCTGGTAAGTAGAAAACAAAAGTTGATATACAGTAAAATTATTGAACCAACTAAATGTAAACATTATTCAAGACAAAATAGAGTAAGAACCTAACTTTACCCCAGAAGAAGAATCTAGAAGTCAATGGATTAAATCCATACAGTTTAGTCAATTTATAATCCGATTTTATCTGTACGATTTATGAATTTTATAATCCGTAACCGATCCGTACATTATAGTCATCTGATCCAATCTGGTCTATTGTACATGGGATTAGTTTGGATCAATCCTTATAATTCGTTAAATGATATTTTTATGACTACATAATTTTTAAATAAAAAGTTATGAAAATTATAAATTCACATATTTATTTTATCAATATATCAACTTTTGTGTAAATTTGAGAAGTTGATATGTATTATATAGTAAATAAAAATGAACACTCGAAGAAAATGAAAAGAAATGAAAAGATGTCAGTTATGGGATTGAATTATGGGTCTTTAAAAGTTAAATTTGGATAAATGTCGTCGTAGAAGTCAAAAAATTCATCTAATTTAATTATTTTATTACGTGTTATTGTATTATAATTATTACTAAAATCATTTAATATGTAGTCTGATAGAATTTACATAAAAAATATAATTAATAGATATTTTAATATGTGCGAATTCGATTGGATTTATTGAGATTTAAAAATATTAATTCATAATCTAATTCATGGATTTTAAACTTCTTTATCCAATCTTATTCAACCATTGGATTGAAACTATTTATAATATTTCATAAGCAAATGAGTTTGTAGATTTATTGGATCAAAGGATTTTTTGTACACTCTTAGAAGGATGACAAAACATAATTTTATGGTAATAAGAAATGATAATATTTCATTCTCATTGTGAAGAGTATAAAGAGATAAGAAGAAAAAATGATTTAATGTTGTATTGGTATGTTTTAGAATGTACATAAAGAACACTATTTATAGGGTTGTAACAAGTATAATACAAGTGAAATAGTAAGTATAGTACAAGTGAAATAGTAGAAATGTAGTACAAGTGAAATAGTGGAAGTGTAGTACAAGTGAAATAATATAAGTGTAGTACAAGTGAAGTATAAGTGAATTATAATATCAAATATAATTTAACATCCCCTCTCAAACTCAAGAAGGAAGAGAAACAATCAACTTGAGTTTGGAAACTAATTCTTGAAATCTACCTAGTAGATGAGATTTGGTGAAGATGTCAGTTGTTTGATCTGTGGAGGATATTGATTTGAGATAAACAGTGTCTTGAAGAACATGTTGACGAACAAAATAACAATCAATCTCGATATGTTTTGTTAGTTCATGAAATACATAATTGTGAGCAATTTAAATAGCACTCTGATTGTCACAATATAGGATAGTTGCAGTTGATTGGAGAACACCCATATCAGTAAGTAACCAACGGAGTTAAATAAGTTCTTAAGTGGTGTCACCAAGAGCACAATATTTTACTTCAGTGCTGGATCGAGAAGTGAGGGATTGTTTCTTACTTCGCCAAGATATGAGAGAGTTTCCAAGAAAGAAACAATATCCAGTGGTAGAGCGACGATCAATTGGATCACCTGCCCAATCAGCATCAGAGTAGGCGGAAAGAAGAAGATTAGACTTGTTAGAAAAGTGGAGACCTTTGATGTAACGGAGAATGCAAAGAACTACAGTATAATGGGTAGATCATGGAGTAGACATGAATTGACTAACCAGATGAACAACATAGGCAATGTCAGGACGAGTGACTGTGAGATAAACAAGATTACCTACTAGTTGTTTGTATAATGTGGCATCTGAAAGAATAGCACCATCTAATGGAGTAAGTTTGACATTAGTTTTTAGAGGTGTTGATGCAGTTTTGCAATCAGTAAGGCCAGCCCGATTAAGAATATCGAAAGAGTACTTTGCTTGAGAGAGATAATATCCTTGAGAATCAGATGAGGTTTCTAGGCCCAAGAAGTAGCGGAGATGACCAAGGTCTTTTATTTCAAATTGATGGCTCAGAAACTACTTGAGATCAATAATGCCATTAGAGTCATTCCCTGTTATGATCATATCATCTACATAAAAGAGTAGAAGTGTTACACCAGTGGTAGTCTTCCGAATAAAGAGACCAGAGTCATAAGAACTGGAAGTGAAGCCAAAGTTAGTAAGTATAGAGCTGAATTTGGCAAACCAAGCCCGAGGAGCTTGTTTGAGGCCATAGAGAGCACAACGAAGTCTGCATACTTGATGAGGTGAATGAGTGTATCTAGGAGAAGGTTTCATATAAACTTCCTCAGTTATGTCTCCATTGATAAAATCATTTTTGACATCCATTTGAAACATGTTCCAATTTCGGGAAACAACAACAGCAATGATACTTCGAATAGAGGTGAGGCGAGCTACAAGTGCAAAAGTTTCTTCATAGTTGATTCCATATTCCTATGTAAAACCCTTTGCAACCAAACAAGCTTTATATCGTTCCACAGACCCATCTAAATGAGTTTTGATTTTGAAAATCCACTTACAACCAATCAGAGATTTATTAGATGAAAGATCAACAAGATCCCATGTATGTGTTTTTTTTAATGCCTGTAATTCATGTGTCATAGCTTGCTGCCAATGAGGGTTAGAACTAGCTTCTCTATAGTTTTGGGGTTCATGATGAGACAAAATAGTAGAGAAACATTGGTAATCACGAAGATGAAAAGGAAGACTACTTACACGAGTAGAATGACGAAGTGATGACTTTGGACAATTAGGTAGTTGGTCTTCAGAAGATGTTGTTATGGTAGGATCAGTAGAAGAAGCAGATACATTAGGAGAAGCCATAGTAGACGATGGTGAGGGTAATGGGGCAATGTTAGGAGGAAATAAATCAATAGTTGGGTCATTAAAAAATGATAGTGAGGTAGGAGATGAGACAAGAAATGAGGAAATAGAGGAAAACATTTAATGTTCCCAAAAGATGACATGACGAGAGATGCAAAATCATTTAGAGATAGGGTCCCAACAATGATAGCCTTTGTGTTCTATTCCATACCCTAAGAAACAACAAAGACGAGCACGAGGTTCCAATTTATTGCGTTCGTGAGGGTGAAGAAGAACAAAACAGGCACAACCAAACACTTTGAGTCGTTCATAAGATGGAAAAGTACTATAGAGACACTCATAAGAGGATTGATTGTGAATAATAGGCATGGGAACACGATTGCTGGTATAAACAGCCATAAGAGCTGCTTCACCCCAAAAGCGTTCAGGACAAGAACTAGAAATGAGGAGAGTGCGAACAATATTAAGAATATGTCTTTGTTTTCGCTCACCTTTTTCATTTTTGTTGAGATGTGCCAGGACAAGAATATTAAGAAAGAGTCCCATTTTGTCGAAAAAAATTTAAAAAAATTTATTTCTTTATATTCCATAGCATTATCAGCTCTAAGTACTTTGATATTTTGAGAAAATTAGGTTTTAATCATTTGGGCAAAATCATAATAAATTTTGGGTAATTCAGATCTATGTTTCATGAGAAAAATTCATGTGAATCTTGAATAATCATCAATAAAGACAAAGTAAACACATCCCTCCATAGTAGGATGTGAGGATGGACCCCAAACATCAGAATGAATTAAGTCAAAAGGGGAGACAAAAGTAGAATCATTTTTATTAAAACATAAAGCAGGTTGTTTTCCCAATTGATAAGGCAAATAATTTACATTATCAGAAATAGAAATGGATCCTAATTTACCAGAAGATGTTAAGGGACGAAGACATCATATAGACGTATGGCCTAGACGAGCATGTCATAGGTTGATAGGAGTAGTAAAAGCAACAACGGAAGTATGAGGAGAATTAGGTAGATGAAGGTTGATAAGTTCAAACAATCGTCCAACCTTACGGCCTATCCTAAGGATCTGTCCTATCTATGGATCCTGCACATGAAAACCAGAAGAGGAAAAAGTAATAGTAAGATCAAGTTCACATAATTGACCAACAGATATAAGATGTGGAAACTTGCCCTACGACATTAACATGCATATGTGAACCATTAGCAGTTTGAATTAAAGGTTTGGAGATGGAAGATTGTGTGGGAGAGAAGATGTGAGTATCATGAGTCATATGGTTACAACAAGCAGAATCAAAATACCATAAAGATTTACCTTATGTGAGAGACAAGGCAATAGGAGGAGGATTACTAGATTGTGAGAGAACATGTTTAAGAAGACCTTCAAGTTCTTGAGTAGAAAAGGCAAATTTGTCATGATTATCCTCAGAAATAACAATAGTGATAGATGAGTTACTATTTTTACCTGAAGCATGTTGAGAGGGATTCCGTGAGGAATGCTGAGAGGAATTCCGAAAGCAATCTCTATGAAAGTGTCTTGGACCTTTCTTGTGACAATATATACATACCCAAATGGGACATATAAGAAGCTCATGATTGGGGTTGTGACAGTAGGTGCAGCCTTGATGTTTGAAGCCCTCTTTAAAACCTCCTTTAGGGCGATAAGAGAGGGTGGCAAGAACAGAATCTGTATGATGAACTTTGAAAACCCCCATCCAAGTTTCTTCAGAGCGAAGCTCGATCACAGTAGTATTTAAGGATGGAAAAGGACTCCGATGGAATAAGGAAGCCCGAACAAGTTCAAATCAATCATGGAGAGCCATGAGAAAAATAACAAGACGCTGGTGATTATGGTAAGTTGCAAACATCTCAACATCAATCTTATTCGCCCAAGTTGGTTTAGAGCGAGCGAGTTGATCCCAAATAGTATGCATTTCAAAGAGAAATTGGTTAATGGTTTGATCAGCCCTTTGGCGTTTGGTATGAAAAGTTGTTAGAATTTGATATTGGTTGACCAAATCTGTTGTAGTGAAGCGACCCTCAAGAAATTCCCAAACTTCTTTGGCAGTGTCAAAGCGCCCAAATTCACCATAGATGGAGGGTAAGATGGTGTTACGGAACCAGGTAATAATTTGATGATGTTTACTCTCTCAGTCTTCAAGGTGGTAAGCAAATAAGGAGTTGTTTTCAATGGTTTCTTGGATGGGTATAGAGATATCACCAGTTATGAAACGCCAAAGTTTGCGTCCTTTCAAGAAAATTTTCATTGCTTGTGCCCAGGTTAGGTAGTTAGTATCATCAAGGGTGGTAGAGATTGGTTTTGGGACATCATTTCGATCCATTTTAACGAAATAATGGAGGAAATATAAAGCAAATATATAGAAATAGTATAAAGGAGATATCCTTAAAAATGAAAAGAGGAGTTGAAAACAAGCTTGGAACCGGGTTGAGGTGAACCGGGTTGGAGTGAGCCGAGTTGAGGTGAGCTGGGTTGGGTTGGAGTGAGCCGGGTTGAGATGAGTTGGGTTGGAGTGATGTGGGTTTGGGTAAGCTGGGTTGGGGTGAGCTGGGTTGAGAGTGAACCGAGTTAAGGTGAGCCGGGTTGGTTGTGATGAAGAGAGGCGAAATTTTGATAGAAATTCTAGAGGTATATGAGAGGCTCTGATACCATGTGAAGAGTATAGAGAGATAAGAAGAAAGAATGATTTAATGTTGTATTAGTGTGTTTTAGAATGTACATAGAGAACCCTATTTATAGGATTGTAACAAATGTAGTACAAGTGAAATAATAAGTATAGTACAAGTGAAATAGTAGAAGTGTAGTACAAGTAAAATAGTAGAAGTGTAATACAAGTGAAGTATAAGTGGATTACAATATCAAATATAATTGAACACTCCAAATGGATGTAATCTATAATGAATGAAAGATTAATTCAATTGTTTCATTTATGTAGATTTATATTATACAGATTCTTTATTTTTGTGAAGTATATGTATCCAAACGATATAATATGTACATATATTTTGATATTAAACATGTTAATTTGATAGAAATTTACAACAACAAAAAATGACAAAAAGGGGTATGTTCGACACCCATGTATACAAATATTTTTGGCACTTGGTGTCATAAAAGGTCTATGTAAGATAGATTTTATCTACTTATCTTGAACTTTGGCTTAAATATTAAATATGTTTAATGATTCTAACGTCTTGGATCGATATTAAAACTTTCCCAAACTTTTGAGTTATTGTAAAAATATTTTCAACATTTAATTCTTTGTTATATAATTACCTTTTTAGATATTTTTGTTAACAAGGTTACATATGAGTAAAATTAGTATTTTTATTTTATAACATTTGTCCTAATTTTAGTCCCTCATTTCACACCAACTCAGTCATCTCCGTTATTGTCATTCACCAAGCTATAGTCATTAAGGACAAATATTACTACTTGAAGAACTGAAACGATTCATTAACTGAAAATTCTACGGACTAAACCTCATTTTTTCCTTTATTGATTAGGAGAGATAGATTAAGATTGAGAAAGGGATAGGAATGATGGTGAAAAAAGATCACATTGCAAAAATGGAGAGATACACCAACTAAATCAGCCCAAGTTGGTTTGCTATTTTAGGTGTACATTATCTTTAATTGGAAGCTAAACTTCATGAATGGGGAGCTTGTGACTTACGGCTTTAGTATGGAAGAAAGAGGATGAAAACTAGGGCAAATGTTATACAATAAAAATACCAATTATGTCCTCTCAAAAATAACACATCTAGGTCACATATTGACAAAAAAATAATTCTTTTAATAGAGATGTCTAAAGTGTAATTATATAACACGAAATTAAATGTTAAGATATTTCTGTAATAACTCAAATATATGAATACTTTTATTACCGATTCCAAACATTAAGTACATAAAACATATTTAAACCGAAAACTCCTAATGATGTAATTTTTTTTTTTTTTGCTACTAGTAGTTGTGTAGCTAAATCTTAGATGAATTTGTTAAAATGCTTATATGTTCTATAAAATTGAAAAGCCATGCAATAATTAATGGATATTATTTATGATTTAAACTCTGAAAATACATGTCATATTTTTGTGATATTACAACCTTGATGGGGATAAAACGAATTCATTGGCATATGTATACATCTTAAGGCATGAATTTTTAAGAAAGATATGGGTATATTTTTTAAAATAAAAATTTGAAGTACTCAAGAAGTTTAAAGTTGTAGTGGAGAAAGAAATTGGATAAGAAATTAAAGCCATGAGATTTGACCGAGAAGGAATATTCACTTTTAAGGATTTTCATGAATTTTGTGAAGTATATGAAATTTGGCACCCTCTAACTATTACAAGATCCCCTTAATAAAATGGAGTGGTAGAAAAAGAATAATATAATGGTTCTCAACATATCGTGAAGCATACTCAAGAGTAGGAAATTATCAAAGGAGTTTTTGGCTAAAATAATTACGTGTGCAATTTATCTATCCAATCAATCTCCAATAAGAAGTGATTGGGAAAAGATACCACAATAGGCATAGAGTGGAAGAAAACCTGACATCTCCCATCTAAAAGTATTTAGAAGCTTAGCGCATACTCATGTACAATATGAGATAAGAAATAAACTCGATGACAAAAGTGAGGTACTCATCTTCATCGGATACAACTCAAACTCTAAAGGCTATAAGTTATACAATCCAAATACTAAGAAGTCTGTGATAAATCAAGATATAGAGTTTAATGAAAAAGGAGAATGAGATTTTGGTTCTTATTTTGATTATTTCAACTTCTTTCCTCATTCCGAGAACAAAATGAACATAGAATAATAGAACAAGAAAGAAAAGTCAAGTACAAGACAACCACTCCACCTACTTCACCAACAATAGAAGCTAGGGACTCGCCACTATCATTTCTAAATAAAATAAACATCACACGCAAAAAGAATCTAGAATAAATTTATGAGGACACTAAAAGGATAGAAGATCACATACTCTTCTGTCTATTTGTTGACTACGAACCTATAAGTTTGAAAAAATCTATACAAGAAAGGAAATAAAGAGATGCTATGAATAAAGAGATGAATTAAATCACGAAGAACGATACATGGGAGCTCGCTTTACTTCCTAAAGGTCATAAAGCTATAGGTGTCAAATGGGTATACAAAACAAAGATTAATGTTAATGGAGAAGTTGAAAGATACAAGGCGAAACTAGTTACAAAAGACCACATGCAAAGATCCATAATCGACTATGATGAGTTATTTTCTCTTGTGCTCGACTAGAAAATACTAGACTTATTATTTCTTTGACAACTTAGAACAAGTGGAGAATACATCAAATGAATGTAAACTCCACATTCCTAAATGGAAATTTTGAAGAAAAAGTCTACATCGACCAATAGATGGGCTATGTGGTCAAGGACAAGAAGATAAAGTCTTAAAATTGAAGAAGGCTCTTTACGGGTTCAAGAAAACACCAAGAGAATGGAATAGCAAGATTAACAAGTACTTGCAAGAGAACAATTTCACAAAATGTCCATATAAGCATGCACTTTATGTTAATGTCAAAAAAAGAGATGTCTTGATCACGTGATTTTATATAGATGACTTGATCTTCACAAGAAATAATCTAAATATGTTTAAAGAGTTCAAAAAAGCAATGATAATAAAGTTCGAGATGATTGACATTGGGCTTATGACTTATTATCTTGGCAATCAAGTTAAACAACAAAAAGACAAAAAAAATATCTTAAAAGAAGGCTATGCAGAGGAAATCCTCGAGAAGTTTAAGATGGATGAATGTAATCCAATTAGTATACCAATGAAATGTGGAACCAAGTTATCAAAGCATGATATATTAGAAAAGGTGGACACGACACTCTTTAAGAGTTTGGTTGAAAGTTTACGACATTTGACATGCACAAGAACTAACATTCTTTATGTTATAGGACTTATAAGTCGCTACATGAAGAATCCAGCTATTACTCACTTCAAAGCTACAAAAGGAATTATTCACTATCTCAAAGGTACAGTTAACTTTAGCTTGTTCTATTCATTAAGTAATCATTATAAGTTTATTAGTTATAGTGACAGCAACTAAATCGGAGATATTAATGATCGAAAAAGTACTATCGATTTTGTGTTCTCTATAATAGATACTATATTCATTAAATATCAAAGAAGCAACCAACAATCACTCTTTCAACCCTTGAAACTAAATGTATAACTGCTACATTGTGTGTTTGTCACACAATTTGGCTTAGAAATATGTTCAAAGAGTTGGGATGGCCAGAAGAAGAGCCAACTAAGATTTATATTGATAACAAGTCGACTATAGCGTTGGAAAATAATCCAGTGTTCTATGATCTTAGCAAACACATTGATACTTGCTACCACTATCTAAGTGAATGCATCACAAACAAAGAATGTGTAATTGGAATATATGAAGTCTAAAGATCAAGTTGTTGAGATCTTCACCAAGTCACTGAAACATACAGACTTTATCAGATTGAAAAGCTTACTTGGAATGACAATCCAATTTCAGGTGGTTGATGGAAATAAACTTGATTTAGCCCAAATAATATTGGACTTGAGAGGTGATTATTTAGATGTTGCTTTAGAATTGTCTTAGAAAATATCTAAATATTTTAAAAAGAGATAATAATAGAGAAATATAAAAACTAGATACTATGATAGATAATTTTAGTTGGTCAATTACGACCATTAGATTTAAAATGTATCTGTATGATCCTAACCATTGATTAGGGTGTGGTTTTACTATAAATAGGGTTGTCTTTCTCATTTTGTACAAGCTAAAATTTAAGAATTAATAACAAGTATTCTCTTCCACCAAAATATTATTGTTTTCTTTCTCTTCCAAAAAATTTTAAAGCCTTCTAAAGCTTTCATTTCCAATAAACATGTTCAAATGAACTAAACAATTATCCAACTGAATGGAGTTTGGTCGACCGGTAACCCTACTCATCGAAGCTGAGTTGGACACATGTTTAACTAAATTGGACAATTGTCCAACCGGTATGATTTTGATTAGACAGTGACCCCATTCGTCGGAACTGAATTGGAAAGATATCCAACTAAATCAACAGGATTCTAACATGCCAGAATTTGGTTTATCGATGACCCTATTTGTCAAAGTAGAGTTGAACACATGTCTAATTAAATTTAACAGTTATCTAACTAATCGAATTTGGATTGATCGATGATCATATTCACCAAATTTTAGTCCGCATATGACTCCAATTATTAGTTAATATGTATTTTTTGAATAATTGATTACATAAAAATTTTCTACATTTTTTCATATATTTGGTTGAATAATTGTCCAACTATATTATGTAAAATTTGAATTGTGTTCTCAAAATAAAGTCTATTTTTTAGTTGGATATATCTGGTTAGACATATATCTTAATGTATATTCATCAAAAATATAATAAAATTATTATAAAATTATAAGTTGAGATATCTAATTATAAATAAAAATAACCATATGCTTTTTAAGTTATATTTTGTTGTAATTTCCTCGTGATAGTGATAGTGTCAACCATGTATAAAAACATATATAAGATTTAAGAAAAAGTCAGATACTTAGCCTAATTGAAAATTATAGAAATATGTATATTGACCGAATCAAAATATAAAATAGCCTACTTGTTTTATATTTTATATTAATATAAATATCACGTTGAAAAAAGAAAAGTATTTTTCTTAGAAATTAATGTTGTTCTTAAAAAAAATGTTCTTTTTCTCATGCATTATTTATTTTATATTTATATTAATAAAAATGCAAGAAAACTTATACATAGTAGATGACATTAATAAATAAAATATAACAAATATATAAATAAAAAAATCTTAACAAATGCAATTGCCATGAATGTTACAAAAAATAATCAAAGCAGGAGAATATATTATAACATATTTCTTAAATTAGATATATTTGGATCCAGACAGAGATAGAATATTGTTTATACAAGTTGTCCTAATACTTATAGACCTTCATTCAAAGTAAAAGTTACTCTATTAAACATTTTATCTAATACTTTATATGTGTACTTTCAACAGAAATATAAGTACGCATTATATATATATATATATATATATAAACCAATTATTAGCACCCAAAAACACAATTACATATAGAATAATAACTTTTGTATGTAAATAAACAACGGAATTATTTAAAAATTGTGAGATTTTGAAATTGTTTCTCATGATCCATGCCTTTAGAATTTTTATTTTTTTTTACATTAATTATTTTATCACAACACCGGAGGTACGTAGAGTTCTTGCACTGTTGCAAATTGACTTTTGCAAGTTTTCCACTTCGGAAAGACAAAAGAATTGGTATTTAAAAAGCCATGCGAGAAGATGATGTTGGATGGTTAGAGGAGAGGAAATACGAAAAGTTAAGGAAAACGTCGTTAGCAGTTTATTAACATGTTATTTTCTATTTATTGGTAGTTTTGTAATTAAATGGCAAGCTAAGCTAGTAAATTGTTCAATAATAAGAGTAAATTAGTAAATTTCTTTGAGAAGAGTAAATTTGTTCTTTTATAATATATATAAATATAAATATATATTAATATAAAGATTTCAGGGCCCTATCTATTAAATGAAATGAGTTAATTTAATCTCTTTATTTATGTGTGTTTTAATTTAATCTTTTAATTTATAAAAAATATGATATTTTAGTGTAAAAAATATATTTTAATCTTGAAATTAAAGTGTATAATTTTAGGGTGTGTAGACATTTTAATCATATAATTATATATAATTTAATTGTATAATTATATGATTTATACATGTAATATTTTAAGTGAGTTTCG
The DNA here is from genome assembly GCA_030763125.1 of Hippophae gyantsensis. NCBI lineage: Eukaryota > Viridiplantae > Streptophyta > Magnoliopsida > Rosales > Elaeagnaceae > Hippophae > Hippophae gyantsensis. The sequence goes on from CM061033.1 coordinate 42,649,280, forward strand.
TTAATTCTGTAATTTAAAAATGTAATTAATTAAATTAAAAATTTTAAAAATTATAATTTTTTAAAGAGGTAAAATAAAAATTATATATTTTATTAATAATTTTTTTAAAAAAAATCTCTCTCATTTTCTCCCTCTCTCCTATTTTTTTATAATTATTTTATTAAAAAATAAAATTGAAGAAGAGAAAGAGTGAATAAAAGAAAGGATGAGAGATGTAAAAGGGGAAAAGAGTTAGTGAGAGATAAAGATAGTGAGAGGAAGAGAGAAAAAGAGAAAAAAATAATAATAAAGGGGATGGAGAAAGAAGGAGAGGGGAGAGGGGAGAGGCGAGAGTTTTTATTTTATTTGTTTTTATTAATAAAGTATATAATTTTTATTTTAAATTTTAAAAAAATTAATTAATTATATTTTTAAATTATAAAATTAATGTATCTCACTTAAAAAATATGATGAAAATATATAAATCACGTAATTATAAAGACTTGAATGACTTAATATTCTATGATTTTAAGTAATTATGAGATTAAAATATTTATTTTTAATAATTATCAAATTAAATATATTCATTTTTCATAATAAAAAAATTTATAATATATTATTTAAAAATAATAAGATTAAATTCACCCATACTCTCCCTATAAATATTTATAATATAATCCATATAACACTCCCTATAAATATTTATAATATAATCCATATAACACTCCATTAGTGGGCTGATTTTATACTTTACAATGAAATGAGCCTACGAAGTTATAACACACAATAATATATTTTTACCACGTATTTATATACTTATTTCATAACAATTTTAATTTTATATTTTTGATTATTTTAAATTATTTTTTAAATAGATATATTTTTATTTTTTTAAGAAATCACTATCAAAATATAAAATGGTTCATAAAACTTTTAAAATAAGAATTTAAAATTAGATTTTTTATTTTTTTCCATTTTCAATAAAAATATTAAAAAATAAATCATGTCTTAAGATTTTTATATTTATAAATATTTGAAAAAAATAATTAAAAACATAAAATTTGTAAATAATAACTAATTTTTTTTAATTTTTCAAGTGTTTTTAAAAAATATCAAATAAAATAAAATATTATCAAATAATTTGTAAATAATTTTTTATCTTTTTCTTAAAAACTAAGTAAAAATTGTTATCAAATTATTTAAAAAAAAATCATAAATCACGAATAATAATTATTTAATCATAATTCTTAAATTAAAAATATTATTAATCAAGACATTAATAATTATTACACCAGATTTCTCTAATATACCTTATAAATGATTTGTTATAATTTAATGATAAAATAATTATGTTATTTACCAAACCTCTTGACTTTGCAAACTCTTTTTTCATTTTTACTTCGAGAAACTTTCCTTTGCAAACTTTACAAGTTTTTTTATCCACGACAATCCAAACGAGCTTTTTTTAGAATCGTAGGAGTGGTAATTGGTTCTGATTTATGTTACCTATGTACATTAAAAAAAAAGTGTAAAATAATTAATATTTAACTTTAACTTGAATATTTTTCTTACCGTTTATTTTTTATCGACGAGTGTTAGATGCACATATCTATCTTAAAACCAAAACCAAAATCAAAAGTGGGTATGAATTTGGAGAACTCTCATCTGATAATTACTCGAGCTACAAACCTTAAAATACATCTAATTTAACAAAAAAAAATATTTAAAAATTAAAAAAATTACATCATAGATTTAAAATCTATAATTTTGAAACTAATATTTTATAAGTCCATAATTAATTCTAATAGATGTAGGCACGAGCATAATTTTATATATTTTAAATAAATCAAACCAAATTATTTATAACCATTAAAAATGAAATTGGTTCGATTTAATCTTATAAAAATCATTCAAAATAATAAAATTTAAATATATAATTAAATATTTGTATTATAATAATGATTTATTGGTTTAGTTATTTATTATGAATAGTTTGACTAAATATCGAGTATTTGATTACTTAATAGTATTTTTATTATTTATTTATTTCAATAAAACGATCAAAAAATATTTTTGAGTTTGTAATGTTGAAAGATAAAAACTAAATAACATTATACTTAGTTCAATTCACTTGTCACGAACCATTATATTATTAAATTATAAACTTATTTCGGTTTAAAAAATTTAATTTTTTTATAAACCAAACTGGTTAAATTAGATTGTCAATGCAACTTATTTTTTCAATTAGATATGGTTATTAGGTTTTTTTTTTGGGCGTAATTCTTACAACATTAATAATTAATATAATTATATCTACTATTTATGTTCTTCAATAATTTCCATCCACGTATGCATGGTATGTGATAGCCAACTATCCATCTTAATATGCTAGTAGTAAATCCTGATTATTTTTGGTTATTTGGATAGTAATTGTTTTTAAATAATTTATATTTAATTATGTAGATATGTATATACACGTGTTGAAGTATTGAAACTTATTCTATTTACCCTTTAGAAGTACATGTTTTTAGTTTTTTTCCTAATACTTAAAAGATAATTATTTTTACATATATGCAAAATATATTTAATAAAATAAATATATGATTTTGGGTTAAAATTATGCCTTTCCATAACCGAACTTAAATCCAATATTTTAAATAAAAAATAACCTAAATGAAAAATCAACCCAATTTTTTTCTCAAAAAGGGAACACATTAATCCACAATTATTTAAACTTACTAACACTTTGACATCCCTAAAACACATATAGTAACGTGCATATTATTAGTTACAAATGCTATTTTTGAATCTCTTTATTATGTGTTTGCTTGCAGTGTTAGTGTGTTCTTTTTTAAGAAAAAAAATATTCATGTAAAAATTGTAATTTTTTTATAATAAATAAGGAAGGCTTCATGAGCCAAAAGTATGAAATGATATAAAGTTCATTTTTTTTAAATATAACAAAGTTACAATGAAAAATATAAGATTAGCCAATAACTGTAATATATGATTTACATGATAATTTGTAGCTTTTTTAGTTCACTTTATATTTTTCTTTTTCTTCGTCTTAATACTTATCTTAATCAACTAATATAATAATTTTTTTAAAAAAATTAACAAAAAAATTTAAATATATTTTTTATTAAAATATACCAAAAATCTTTAATAGTTGATCGATTCTCTTTTAAAAAAAATTGTAATGTTCAAAATTTATATTATTAACATATTAAATATTTTTATATATTATAATTATAATTAATCTAATAATTTTTTATTAAATGTATCTAAATCTAATTATATTTATTAATAATAATAGAAAATGTTGATCATAATTTATTATAAATTTATAATAAATAAACTTTTAATAACATCCTATGCTAATCTGACACATATTTTCAGTCTCACGAAATTTAATTTTTTGGCTTATTACATGCAATTACCCAATTGCTTAAGTAAGACAAGAGAATTTAAAAATACAAAAGTTTATATATTCTATAAATACGATGCATATTTCAATCATTAATTAATTTTATTTAAATATTGCACCTTTTTATTATTTTAACTATTTAATATGTATATTATGAATTAATTGATTAATTATTTTTTAATAATTTACATAAATATATATGTTGATACAAGTTTGTTAATAACATTGTTGAAATAATATTACCTATAACCTGGTATGAATTGTTTGAGTTGAGTCGTGGATTAGCTCGCTTTCTTTAAGACGTTTTGTGGCTCTGTCCAATTTGTGCAAGTGAACACAACCCCGTCGTCTCCAGGATAAAACAGCCCAGAATTTTTTTCTCTGTCTCAAAACTTCACTGCACTGATGAAGACCGGAATATTACACCTGAAAAATTTGTTACTCGGAAAACTGAAAAAATAACTTAGAATTACAGAAAGAATTTTTTTTTCGTAATGAGATGAGATTGCAGATTGTTGTGTTGAAACTGAGAGCTAAGACTCTCTATTTATAGGTTTCAAAAACCGTGTGGCCATTATGATAATAACGGTAATATCAGGGGTTAAAGAGTGTAACAGTCATTCTGAGTAATGAAGAATAACGACCATTTTTTTGAGTAAAGATAAGTAACAGACATTTTTATGAGTAAAGACGAGCAACGACTATTTTTTTGAATAAAGAAGAGTAACGGTCATTTAACAGTCATATTCTGATAAAAGAAAACAACGACCACATTCTGAGTAAAAGAAAATAACAGTTGTTTTTTCTGAAAGAAAATATATAAATATATATAACAACCATTTTCTGATTAGAAACGTTTTTGTAAAAAAATAATTTTCCAAAAAATAAAATGTCACCTCACCTTACACACACGCACACGCACTCGAACTCGGTTCGGCTCGGTATGGCTGGTCGGTCAAATGGACGGCGGTGGTGGCGGTGCACGCACGTGTGTGGTATCACATTTGCCTAGGTCCTCTCCACTTTCACAAAAGTGGGTACCCCTTAGGGCCCAATCCCAATAGCCAACTATTCACTATTTATACATCTTTTAAATATTGTAAAAAAGTAATATAGGACAAGGCTTTACTAAATTTTTTATAAACTTCATATTTTCCAACAATCTCTCACTTGAATTTTATATAAAAATAATTTTTCATCGAGCAACTAATCAATTAAAATTATAAGATTGTGCATAAGCAAAAAATGTGTCTATCGACTTGAACCTTTGCATAGTATTGATGCTTTAGAATATACTAGAGTAACTCGTATTTTTGAACTCTATCTCTAACAATCATCACACACACAACCTTTCCAAGGTATAGTTCTAAAAACCCGTGCTTTATGGCCATGCACGTGTATCCTAGTATAGTGAACGCTCTAGAAAAGTTTGCCCAAAAAATTTTCATAGGAAGCGGCCACACTTCCACATTCATATAGGTGAGTCTATCAAGAGTACTCCTGTAGCTATATACTCCACTCCACATAGAGTATAGAACTCGTTAAGAGTTTAACAATTAACTCATCCTTTTATATCGCTTCAGGACTTTATGCTTCTAACAATATAGAATGGGATTTGAAAAATAGCATGATACATCTCATATCACTTCATGACTTGTTATTACCCTTTGAACTTATTTCTTGGGATTTCCAGTCTATAAGTTGGGTTACCATCACAAGTGACTCTTCATTCTAAGGGCATTAATCTCATTCCTTTTGAGGTTTTGAAAACCTTCTCTCTCGGTAATCCTTTCGTCAAAGAATCTGCCAAATTTTCATCAGAACGTACATGATCCACTCTTACAGCTCCCGTAGAGAGAAATTCTCTAACCGTACTATGCTAACGACGTATCTGTCATCTCTTGCCGTTGTAGTAACGGTTCTGAATCTTTGCAATAGCCGTAGTACTATCGTTGTGGATCAAGGCAACTGGTATCGGTCTTTCCCATGAAGGGATCTCAGCTAACAGACTTCTTAGCCAACCTGCTTCTTCACTAGTAGTAGCTAGTGCTATCATTTCAGACTCTATTGTAGATTGAGCCAATATTGTCTGTTTCTTAGACTTCCAAGAAACAGCTTCACCAGCTATGTTAAATATATAGCCACTAGTTTCTTTGGAGTCTTTTGATAAAGTGTTCCATTTTGCATCGTTGTATCCTTCTAAAACAGCGGGAAACTTTTTATAATGTAACCCAAGGTACATAGTTCTCTTAAGGTATCTCATAATCCTTTTAATAGCATTCCAATGCTCTATACTAGGTCTACTGGTAAATCTATATAGTAGTCCCACAACATAAGTTATGTCTGCTCTAGTGCAATCAGTAGCGTAACGTAAGCTACCAATGATGCTTGCATACTCAGTTTGTATAACACTGTCTCCTGTATTCTTGAACCACTTTACACTAGGATCATAAGGAGTACATGCAGATTTAGAGTTAAAGTAATTATATTTCTTCAAGATCTTCTCAATGTAGTGAGGTTGATCTAGAAAAATTCCCTTTTCAGACCTAGTTATCTTTATACCAAGGATTACACTTGCTTCTCCGAGATCTTTCATATCAAAATTAGCATTTAACAAAGTTTTCACATTATTCACAACATAAATATTTGATCCAAAAATAAGCATGTCATCCACATATAAACATATAATAGTGCAAATATTATTTTCTAATTTATAATAAATGCATTTGTCACTTTCATTTATTTTGAATCCATGTGAGATAACTAGATTATCAAATTTTTCATATCATTGCTTAGGTGCTTGTTTTAGACCATAAAGAGATTTATCTAGTTTATAAACTTTATTTTCTTGACCTAGGATAACAAAACCTTCAGGTTGATCCATATAAATTTCTTCTTCTAAATCATCATTTAAGAAAGCAGTTTTAACATCCATTTGATGTACTACTAAATCATGGATAACAGCAAGAGAAAAAAGTACACGTATGGAATTTATTCGTGTGACTGGTGAAAAGGTATCAAAGAAATCTACATTTTCCTTTGCCTATACCCTTTAACTACAAGACGAGCTTTGTACTTTTCAATAGTACCATCGGGTTTTAATTTCTTTTTTAGTATCCATTTACATCCAATGGTTTTGCAATCAGGAGGTAAGTCAACTAAATGCCAAATCTTATTATACTCAAGTGAGTCCATTTCATCATTTATGGCTTCTTCCCATAAATTGGCATCTAAAGAAGACAATGCTTCTTTAAGAGTTTGGGGATCTTCCTCTAAGGTATAAGCATAAAAATCAGACCCAAAATCCTTAAGGATTTAAGCTCGTTTACTTCTTCTAATTTCAGTGTTTAATTCTTCAGTAAAATTTCTATTTTTTCTTTCAGCTTTGCCATTCATTTCAGAAGAATAAGGTGTAGTTATTTCATGAATGATTCCATGAGTTTTATAAAAATCATTGAAGATATTGGAATCATATTCAATGCCTCTATCACTTCGAAACCTTTTTATTTTTCTGTTAAGTTGATTCTCAATCTCAATCATAAATATTTCAAACATGTCAAACGCTTCATTTTTATTTTTCATTAGATATACATAAGTGTAATCTGAACAATCATTTATAAAAGTTATAAAATAGTGCTTTCCATTTCTTGTTAAATTTCCATCAAGTTCACATATGTCAGAATGTATTAATTCTAAAGGTTCAGATTCTCTAACTACTGATTTATGTGAAGTTTTGGTTATTTTAGCTTGACTATAAAAATCACATTTTTCAAAATCATTCAAAGATAGTTTAGAAATTAGTTCTAAAGTACTCATGTTCTTGATTATATGTTTATTAAGATGACAAAGTCTAGCATGTCAAATATTAAAAGAACTCAACATATAAGCAAAAGAAGAGGTTTTATTGATTTCAACATTTAATTTAAACATGTCATCAATGGCGTACCCTTTCCTAACAAATATATTATTTTTAGTTATAGTATATAAATTAGCCCCTATAGTTTGAGTAAACCCAACTTTGTTAAGAAGATAGCTTGAAACTAAGTTTTTTCTCATTTCTGGAGTATGTAGGACATCCTTCAAAATGACATTCTTTCCGGAGGTAAACTTCATTACCACCTCACCAATACCAGCAACTTTAGTGGAGTGGGAGTCGCCCAGCAACACTTTCTTATCCTCAGAATCAAAATAGGACTTGAACATGTCTCGATCATAGCAGACATGGCGAGAAGCACCGGTGTCCACCCACCACCCCTCGGATCCACCAATAAAATTGACTTCAGATATCATAGCAATAAGCTGATCTTCGGTAAGGTTTGCTTGTGGGGTAGGACGATTCTTGTTCCGGCAGTTCCTAGCCAAGTGGCAAGGTCTATTACAACTATAACACATGAATGTGTTATTCCTTAAGGGGGATTGAGGTCCATTCTGGGGAGGATAGTTTCTATTTCTATTTTGGTGGTTGTGGTTTTGGTTATTATTACGATTATGAGTTTTCATAATTCTACCTTTAGGTTTCAGAATTGTAGAGGAGGGTTTCTTATTGGTACTGTTATTTGAGACTATGAGTACTTCATTTCTTTGGTCTTGCTTTCGAGCTTCTTATTCTATTCTTAAACGGGTTATAAGACTTTTTAAAGAAAATTCCTTAGTTTTATACCTAAGTGTATTCTTAAAATCTTTCCAAACAGGGGGTAATTTATCTATTATAACAACTACTTGAAATTGTTCATCTAAAGTCATACCTTCAGAAATTATTTCGTGTGTTATCTTCTGCAGTTCGTGTGATTGAGTTTCCTCTGATTTTCCATCAATCATTTGAAACTTCATGTATCTACTGACATCATACTTCTTAGTTCCAATTTCCTCAGTGTCGTACTTCTTTTGAAGTGCTTCCCAAATTTCCTTAGCAGACTTATCACAGTTATAATAATCATACAAGTCATCAGCTAAACCATTAAGAATATAATTTTTGCATAGAAAATCATTTTCCATCCAGGTGTCTAAATCCTTAGTTGCAGCTCCAGTAAGAGGATTGGACTGTATTGGTTTTCAGTAATAAGAGTAGAAACGACTTTTTTCATGGTTAAGAAAAACAACATTTTTTTGTCTCCATCTTTTAAAGTGTAGTCCTTCAAAACGGAATGGTTTGTTGAGATCAACAGTTAACATTTCAATAGACATGGCAGATAGAATACGTCTTAAAATTGTTGATACAAGTTTGTTAATAACAGTGTTGAAACAATATTACCGATAAACTGGTATGAACTGCTTGGGTTGAGTCGCGGACTAGGTCGGTCGGACGGACGGCGACGACAACGCGCGCGTGTGATATCACATTTGCCTAGGTCTCCTCCCCTTACACAAAAGTGTGTAACCCTTGGAACCCAATCCCAATAACCAACTATTCATTATTTATCCATCTTTTAAATATTGTAAAAAAATAATATAGGACAAGACTTTACTAGATTTTTTATACATTTCATCTTTTCTATATATATATATATATATATATATAAAAGAGAATAATTTTTAAATAATTGGAAACAAATAAACATAGCACATATAAAATCTTCTACTATACTACATATCAATTCAAGTTATTAAGTAAAGTTAAACTAAAATTTTCTTTTTATGGAAAACAACGGGAAAATACCAACAAACATATTCGTATAATTTTAATTATAATATTTAAAATTTCAAAGATATCTAACTACGTGATAAATATTTTTTGAGCTTCCTAGACAATATTTATGTATGGTGAATATTGACCATTTATTTATTTATTTGGTTGCCATTCCTTTATTCATTTGAAAATAATTTATTTGACTTCTCCTTTTTTCTTCTCTTACTCCATCGTAATTATATATATATATATATATTTTTTTTTTTTTTTGGAAGAGGGTTTTTTCATATTTGTTGACATTTTTAATATGTAAAGGAGAGTTTGAGATGGAGAATTTGTTTAGACTTTAAATTTTTTTATTTTATTTCATCATAGCTTTGTTTTTTATTTTAGAGCTTTTTTTTTTTGGAAGATAAATTTTTTGGTATATCTTTGAATTATTTTTTATGATTTTTTCGTATGTTCTTTTAGAATTATTCTTTGAAAATTTATTTGAGACTAAGATTTTTGTTATAAAAAAATCATTTTATAGTTTTTTCTTCAAAAAATATTTTATAATTTTTCATATATATATATTAAAAATAAAAATAACCTTATAAAAAAGAAGAGTATATTTAGAATATAAAAATGGCTTGAGGCTTCATATTTATAGGCACATTTTTTATTTGTTTTGCTTCTTTCTTTCCTTTTTCTTTCTATTTTTTTTTTTACTTTTACTTTTTAATATTAATTATAAAGTGAGTAATTAAAAAATTCAATTATAATTATTTCTTGAAGAAAATATATTTCAATAATGGTTATACATTTATATATTTACTTACCCTTATATATAATTGCCAGCGTTCATACTTAGTAGTGACACCCTTATATATAATTGTTAGAGTTCATACTTATCGGTCATAATTAGTATATATTATTGTATTATAAGATAATGTGTTATTTCTTAAAAAATATAACTAATATTATATTTTAACATCTTTAATCATGTTTAAACTAAGATCAATAAACACTTTCTTACACAATCATATTCACTTTAAGGTAATCATATAGTTAGTGAGACATGGGAGAAATAAGTTTCCATATTAATAGTGAAACGAAATTAATTTCATTTTAACAACCAAGTCAAATGCAAAACACAACATGTTTTTATTTTAGTTTAATTTTTCTCCATTTTGAATGTTATAAATGTTTTTATATATTTTGCAAATTTTTAATTCGCTTATTGTTTTCATTAAACTCAGTTTTCACTATTCTTATTGCAAATAAACACCTAAAAGTATAAAAGTAAATCATTTTAAATTAAAAAAACTCTCAAACATCTATTTTTTATTAAATGGAAAATAAAAATAAAAATATTTTATATTTTATATTTTCTTTTAATAAATATTTAACTTAAATTATTTTATTTACAATAACAAATATATATTATGGAAATAATTTTAAATAAAATAAAATAAAGCGTGCATGTGCCTTACTTAATTTTCAGGATCGTAATTTGATCCAATATTTCAATGCCCTACTAATTACTATACCTAATAATTTTTTTGGGGTCAATTTAGAGTAAATTATGAACGATTCAATTCATAATCACTTTTAAAATATTAGCTGTCAGATATGATATTTATTTTATATATTTTTACTTATTTTTATACTAAAATATGGTTCAACAATATTTCTAACCCATTGAATATATTCAAATAATTTAATTTATTTGTAAATTAATTCCATTAGATTTGAATTAATTAAATTAAGATAATTCTATTGAATACCAATGCAACCCGAATCCTCTTACGGTAATAATAAGCCTTGCTTAATTATTACCTGCTTTCTAAAATCAAAATTTTGAATTAAATTAAGATAAATTCTATTGAATACCAATGCAACCCGAAACCTCTTACGTTGATAAGTCTCGCTTATTACCTGCTTTCTAAAGTCAATATATGGGTGCATTGTAAAATGGATTTTAATATGACTTGTGTATAGGAATTAATATTATTTATGTATTCTTCGTAAGAAAGTGACATTCATATGAAGTTGTAATGTAATGTGGCAAAATTAGTAGTTATATATAATATTAATAAATATGTTTTTACACTTAATCGTATGTTTAAGATGTTGAGTGGATTTGATATTACAAAAGAAAAAATTATAAAATTTTGATAATTAAATGATGCTAAATAGTATAATTAAGACAATATTTTTTTTTCAACAAAATTGATCAACGTCGTTAACAAGACAAATTTACCAATGAGCCTTTCCTAAAAAAATATTAAATTTAATTTTTATTAATAAATAAAATATTAAACAGGTAAAATTAAAATTTGAATCCATAAACTATTAGAAGTATAGAATTTAAATTAAATGTATGAGTAATAGAATTATTTCCAAAAAAAATTCAATAAATTAAATTTGTAAAAATTATCATAAATTAAATTAATTTATTAGTAAATAATTTGAGTTAAATTTTCAAATCCAAAAAACAGGAAAATTATATAATTATATAAAAAAATTTATCATCCGTAAATATTTACACATATGCATTATGATGAACTAATAATTTAAAAATAAATAGAAGATTATTGAAACGTATTATAAATAAAAATAACTTAAATTATTAATTAAATATTATTTTATTTATACTCAATTTTTATTTTTTCATTTAATTAGGCTATCATTTATCAAAAATCTAAATTATATTTTTTATTTTTATTTATACTATTCTTTAAAATATTTTTTTATATAATTTTAAAAAAATTATATTTCACTTAAAAAACCTTATTTATGTGTTAAATTCCTAACTTATTTAAAATATTATAATTTATTTTTTAATTTTTTAATTTATACAATTTAATCCATAATATTTTTAAATTTAATAAATTTAATCTAAAATTTCAATTATTATTATATTAATTTAACAATATTATAATAAATTACACGAAACTTGATTTTTAATTTATTTAATCCTTAAATTATTTCAAAAAATATAATTTAGTTTTTAATTTATGATAAAGTATATATTTTTATCCTCAATTTTTTAATTGTATGATTATTTAGTATAATATTATTAAATTAATTTGATATAAATTAAAATTTTAGATTAAATTTATAAATATTAAAGATTAAATTATATGAATTAAAATATTAAACTTTAAATTTTAACGTTTTATATACATCAAGGACGTAAGTGAAAATAAGAGTTTTGGTAACAGTGCTAATTTATTATAGTGAACGTCAGTATTCAAATGTAGGTAGCATTTATTACAAGGAAAACGAGTCCGTAATAAGTTTCAGCGTTTTCTCCTTTCTATCTTGTGGACTTTGTAACATTTCTCATCTCCTCTCTATCTTAAGGAAAATATTATGAAAAATCCCTAAATTTCGCTGGACAAATACTCAACTATCTTCTTGATTGAAGCCCCATCTACTAATAGATTATAATTATTACACTCCTTTGTAATTCAACTTGTGCAAACGATTCTTTTTTTATTTTTTCCGGGTGATTTGAATTTAGATGGGGCAACAAACATCCAAGGGGGAGGAGCTCTATCAGCAGGTTAGCTACGGTAATACCGAAGGGATCAAAAGGCTCTGCAGAGAAGGTGCACGACTTGAGGTAAAATTACATGATTGATTTTAAATTATAAATCGGGAAAATAATAATTTAATGTCGTTATGTTCAATCATCAATCTCAATCTTCCGTAGTGAACTAGTGATAGAGTTGGAAATTCCGTGTAGTTGTTTTGAGAGAGAATGTTACAGCAAGAATTATGGAGTTTATATTAATTCTGCAGAAGGCATTAATGTAATGGAATATCATGATACGATTTATTCAGCATAGTTACAAGAGAGTGAATTTCTTTTAATTAAGATAATTTTTATAATGCTAATACTATGCTGCAAGAGATTTTGTCTACTTGGTGTGTCTTCCTTTTGGTCATCACAGACGATGATGCTAAATTTTGTTGTCTTATTCTTTATTTTGATGCTCAGTGGGTAGATAGAGAAGGTAAAACCCCTCTTATAGTGGCTTGTATGAACCCGGATCTTTATAATGTGGCAAAAACTTTGATTGAACTCGGCGCCAACATCAATGCATACCGTCCTGGTACGACCCTTGTTTCGGACATCTCTATCTTTACCCCATTTTTTTCCTATTACCTGTTGAACGGTTTGAATGTAAAATCAATTTTTTGGACAGTTTTCTGTGATCCTTTACAGTTTCTTACAAAAATCGTTTTGTTTAATGTGTAGTTTCTGTTATTCATTTTTTTAATTCTTTTTATTCCCTCTAGGCGTTTCCCTTTTGAAATTTCTCAGGTTATATGTCTTTAATTCCTTTATGTGCTGTTATTTGGATATAAGTAATAAAGTGAAAAAGGACATCAAGCAGCAGAGAAGAGTCAGAGAAAACAGTAAAATGACGGAGAACGAGACAGCAAATAAAGATTTCTTTTATATTTTAGTTTTCTTCGATGGAATTTAAATATTTTAAAAAATTTCGGATAATAAAGTATTATGTAATTTTATTAATATTTGATTATTCTAAATTTTTTAACATTTTCAATAAATTAAAAAATTATCTTAAAAATATAATTAATTATTTTTTTATATGTTATTTAAATTTTATATTTATAATTTATATATATTATATTTATGTATTTTTAATTTAAAATAATATAATTTTATTTTTAATTTATTTATTCATGTATTATTTTATAAGATGAAAAAATCTTTTTACGTTACTCTTACATAACTAGAGTTTGATTTTATTTTATTTTTTTGCTATTTTATTTTATATGATTGTTACGGATTTTTTGCTTTACAATATTTTATTAATATTGATATTTTTTAATTCTATTAATTTCAGTACTGTTTCCCGGTTTGTAAGCCTTTATATGTTCTATTTCTTTTATATGATTAATATATAACGTAATTTATTTTGATTTTTTCCTTACTGTTTTGTTTTCTTTTAATATGTTGTTTACGGTTTTGTTTTAGTTGAGGTAATGTTTTTTCTTTTACATCTTATGCCTTTTACCATTGAATTGCTGTAAGACTTGTGGATTGCAATTTCAATTTTTTTTATTATAATTTTTTTTATTCCTTGCTCATTTAATTTTAACAATGTTTCTAATTTGTTTTAATTATATCAATTTTTGATACAATTTTGTTCTATAAATTAAAATTTTATTTGGTATTTTAAAATTTGTTTCTCAATTATATATTTTTCAGAAAAAATAAAAAATGAAGTTTGAGATGACTACATTTTTTAGAATTTGTCTAAAAAAAGACATTTTTTATAATAATTTAAAAAAAGATTAATATTGGTTTTAGTTTAAAAAATAATAAATTAAAACCTATTCAAAAATTTATAGTAACTATTTTTTTTTATCTCTTCTCCTATTTCTCAACTACCTTTTTTTTTTCTTATCTGCTTTAAAAGAATCAAACGATAACCACTTTTTTTTCTCTCATTTTCCCTATTTTTCAGTCACATTTTTTTCCTTTTATCTTCTTAAAAAAACTAAAAATAAAATATATTCATTCAAACAAATTTAATAAATAATAATTTATATTTATATAATAAAAATATATAATTTTTTATAACAAATAAATTATAAAATTTTAAATTATTAAAAACTTTACTAAATAGTTACTTTTATGAAAAAATATTGATATTTTTTAAAAAATAAATTATTTAAGATTAAAAAATTAAAAAAATAGATTACATTATAACACATATCTCTAATATTATTATAATTTTAATTGTTACTAAGATAACAAATATTTATTAATAATAATTTTATTTAAATATTAAAATATAATTAATTAGATATATTTTATTATATTAATAATAAAAATAATTATAATATTATTATATTAGATAATATTTTGATTCAAAATTTACAATATAATGTTCTATATTTGTATTTATATCTTGTAGACAGTTTGATATAGAGGTTTTCCAAAAATTTTAATAATTTAATTATTTTTATGAATATTATATTTTATATCATAATTATAATTATTTATTAAATATAATTATAATTATATTTAATAATAATAATAATGTATTTTATTATTTATGAATTGTCAAAAAGATTAGCATATCATTTTCGTATAAATTTATATTTATTTTATTATAAAATAAATTATTTTTATTTTTTTAAATAAAACTTTAATATATAATATAATAAAAGAGATTTTTATATTTAAAATTAATTATAAATTTATGAAGTGTTAATATTTTTTATGTTTATAATAATTATGTTTTGTAAAATAGAGTTGATATATTTTTTTATTTATTTTTAAATAAAATTGACTAAAAAATATGTTTTTAAATTTAAGGTTAAATGTGTTATTTTTTAAATTAAAACTAATCTTAACCCTTTTTCAAACCATTATAAAAAATATGTCTTTTTTAAATAAAATCTCTACATTTTTATCCTAAATTAAGAATTCAATTGTAAATATTTACGACCCTAGTTACTATAGGTGGTTTTAATATGAACTTCAAGAGGTAAAAAAGTAAGTTGATGTTCTTAACTTGAAATCTTTAATCTTGAAAGATTCTTAATTGAAGAAGCTACAATCAACTTAAAGATAAATAGAATTTTTAGTTTGTTGGTACTATTAAAGCAAAAAAACTATCTTAGAGATGATGTGTGATACACAGGTCTCGATCTTTTCTTTACTCTATTTAAATTTATGTTATTTAATTTTTATATTTATAATTTATATATATTGTATTTATGTATTTCTAATTTAAGATAATACAATTTTATTATTAAGTTATTTATACATGTATTGTTTACAACTAACTTTGTTTTCTAAAGAGAAAAAAGAAACCTTTTTAAATGGCAAGGGGAGATGGGTGGCTCCTAGAAAAACGGATCTTTAATCTTGATGTTGATTGAGAATGCCAATGATGTTTGGTGAGGAAAAATATATTGAGAAAATTCTCATGATTGCATTGTTTGCTTATATGGGAAACGATCAAGGAGGGTTGTCAAAAAGAAAATGTAAAGAATAGGCATTGTAAATTATAATAATATACAGGGTAAATATTTTGCCAAGTAAGATAAGTATTTGGAGACTTGAGTTATCATTTTGGTGTGTAATAAGTTATTAAGCCAATAAACGTTTGTATTTGTATTTACCATTCACCTTCTAGTAGGGTGGTAAAGGCTCTGTATTAAGCTAAGGGGAAATTCTGGTTCAATCCACCCCCCAACCAATAATTTTTTTGTTAAGAAAAAATAGGTTTTTGTATTTGACAAGTGCACCATTGCACATTATGAATTATTGATTTGTGTTATCCTTGTTTTTACATTTTAGGTCGTCACGCTGGGACCCCTTTACATCATGCAGCTAAAAGAGGCCTTGAAAGTACTGTTAAGTTGCTTCTTCTGCATGGAGGTGGTCTGCTTTTTTATCACTGATTTTACAGATTTTTTTTTTAAACAATTCTATCATCTGTAGCATGCTAATTGACTGTTTCTGGCCAAAATTTCAGCAAATGCATTAGTCATGAATGATGATTATCAAACTCCTATTGATGTTGCTAGGGTTAAGGGACACTGTAATGTTGTACGTGCAATTGAGGTATACCCTGACACTACATAACGCCATTTCACATTTGCATTTCTTTGTGTACGTGGAAAGGGATGTAATAACTTTTCACCAAAAGATGTTTTCTCAAGCATATATCTTTCTGATATGTGTAGAGCAATATTTGCTTATTCTCCGGTTGGATGCGGGAGTTTTATGGGCGTGGATTTCTTGAAATACTGGCTCCTCAATTAGTCTCTAGGAAAGTGTGGGTATTCTATACACGTGGTTTCATATTTTATTGCTTACTACTTCAGCTTTTATTTCTCAGTTAGTTATTGAGCAATATAAGCAGATGGCTGAACTGGTTGAAGAAATTTAAACAATTATCACTCGTTTCAGCTTTATTTTTTTGATCTTGATTATTTTCTTTTCAGTTGGGTTGTTGTTTCACCTTCTGGTTCTCGTAATCCGACAAAGCCTTTCAAGTTGGAGCTTGCAATATATCCTAGTATGCAGGTATCACAAAATATTACTTGCTATTTTTCCTTCGTGTAAATTTATGCATGGGTATTAAAGATTCTCTGCTGTTTGTCAGTGTCTCATTTTGCCTCTTCTATTATCACTACTGTACATCGTAGCCTCTGCTGTAGTGCTGCTCTTAAATGAGTTAATGAGAGTTTTTTTGCTCTTGTCAATTATAATTTAGTAGGTTTTGAATTCGCTTTTTCATGAATATTAAAAACCTTTTGTTATATTGAACTGTAATACTTGCAGTATATCTTTTCTCCTGGACATATTTGATCAAATCAAGCATCTTAAATTTTAAGTTTCAATTTTTCTCCTTTCTGTGAAAAAGGATCTCTAAGAGAATAACGCATCTACTGGTCATATTGGTTCACTTTTCTGTCCAGGATCCATTAGTTGTTGAAATCAATTTTCCCTACCTTAGTCCAATATCAATTAAAGTGCGTCATCTTAGGACAATTCTTTGCTGCCACATGAGTAGAGAAGAGAAGTAGGTATGTTAAATGTTGATACCATATTTTGATCTCCATTGAAATGGTGAACTTTGGATCATATCACATTTTAAAGCAAGTACATGCTCTGCAAGTATTACATTCATTTATTGAATTGAGTTTTTTTGACCTATTTGCTGCCAATATTGGCCTGATTCTTATTTATACTGAGAAAGGAGGGAAAATACAAAAAAGAAAAAAAAGTAAAGTAAAGGCAAGGATGCTTGTAGTGTACCTTTTTGAAGAAAGATAAATTACTAAAGTGCACATTAAAGTTATTAGAGCCTCAAAGTGCACGTTATGGAATAGGTAGAGGACTCCTCAGTTGATTGTCCCCTTTGTAATAGGTACACATATAAGTGTATATTGCATTTTTAATTGTTATATTTTCCTTACTACTCCAGCAAAAATTATATTTGTAAGTGGCACTGTGATGTATATGCAGGATGCCCAACCAAGAACTGTTATTGCACTGTGGAAGGCCAATGTGGAAGAACCAAAATTAAGCCAAGCAGATCCATACGTGATAATTGTTGATACCACCAGAAGTAATTCTGCAATACTGAAAACTTTCGGTTTTTTCTACTTTAATTTTGGAAACTCCTTTAGCCTTGATTTTAGTAGTTGATCTAACATTTCATTCTATAATATGCTTTTAATCATATCTGATGTCCCTTCATAGTTCCAAGAGGCAGGAGGCGGAGAAGTTGTAGGCTGTCAACACTTAGGCGTAAGTGTAACCATTTCAAATTTTAAAACCAAAATGCGAAATTAAGTGATTGAAATGGTTAAATTAGAAAACTTGAAATCTGGTGATTAATGTATCTCATCTTGTGGGCCTTCTAAGAGTACCCACAGACTCCAAGCCTTCAGTTTGTAATAGGTTATAGGCTCACATGCATGATAGGAATAAAATTGAATCTTGAGATATTTTGTGATGAATATAAATTTATCATGCTTAACTTCTATTTTCTTGTTTTGGATCCTGTTTTGTTTCCATTGGAACTTATCGTAACTCCTATCCAGAAACACGCATTAAACTGGCCTCTGCAAGCCAAAGCGACAGGCAACAACTTCATAGGTTTTGTGATGCGTGCAAAGGAATTCCTCTGGTACGATAGTTACAGTTATGTAGATCTTAATGTTTTTTGATACTTGTCTTTGGAAATGATGCAATTTACATGCTGTTTATGCCTTATAAACCAATCATAGGGAGCACATAAATTCTTTCTCCGTGTCCAAATCTCTAAGTCATATGCATTAAATTATTTCCTGACATATTTATATTAGTGAAGTGGAAGCGCATTCTGTTTTGCTAATGCTTTTATTCTAGAAAAAAAAATTATTTTATTTGTCAAATGAAGAATTGAATATCACTGGAAAAGGTGGACATACAACTGAACCTTATTTTTTTTATTTATGGACTACGAGAATTTACATAGCTACTGTTATTTCAGTGTACTTCAGTGAAAGGTGTCTGAACAAGGGCCAAAGTAATCAGATTTTCATGATTTTCAATTTTTCCATGTTCAAAATCAGACGAATCATATGGTTCTAAATGTGGAAATCGGGTCTTAACATCTACTCAGCGTATTAACTTTCTTATCCACTTTGACATGAACCAACATTTTTATTAATGGTATTTCAGAATTTCCAATCAACATTTTTATTATTTTCTTCATATTTGCTAAAGGGCTACTTTTCTTTTCTAATATGTTGTGATCGACAAGCTAGTGCAGAATTGAACGCTTTATGAGGTCACTTATGAAGCCTTGGGTTGTGAGAATATTTTTTTTCTTTGTATTTATTAGGGATGGGCATTTTATTTTGTGGATATTTGGAATTTTGGTTATCCACAAAAATCCTATCTTTTTTCCCCTTAACTTCCTCGCAGAGGTATCCAAAAATGTGGATAACTGAAAATTGAAAATCTTTTAATATTAACTTAATCACACGTGGATATACATAGAATAAATTTTCTGTTATAAAAACATATCACTTTAAATAATAAATAATATGTACTTTTTTTTTGAAAAAAAAAACATTCTGTAAATAGCTAAAGAATGCTTGTGTATTTAGAGCTGTAGTCATTTTGTGTGAGTGTGCTATGGGAAGTTTTTCATTTTTGTCCTTGTTTGGTTTGTTTGTAGAGGGATTTGAGTGGTTCATGATGAAAGGATTACTGATCCACTTGCTTTTCTTTGTATTTATGGAAATATTAATAAAATTGTGTTGGATGAATCTATTGGTTACCAAATTTTAAGTAGATTCATTCTAAATTATATGTTTTAAAAATTTAGTAACTTATTTAAGAATTAGTTAAGTCTTATTTCTTATAAAAAAGCTCAAAATAATAAAAATAATTCATACTTTTCAACTTAGAAGAAAACTTATCAGTGAAACAAAAATTAGGTTGATGATTTAAAATTGTATTATATTTTGAATAAAAGTAAATAAATTAAAATTACTGTTAAACCACTACTCTTAACCTATTCATTTAGATGATCCACGAATCATAAGGATAGACATGAGATGGTGATGATTATGTTAATAATTATAACTATCATGCATAGATTTTAAAAAATAACTAAGTGTTTAAGTTGATTTTGATTTTCTCATGATTTAACATGATTCTTATTTTTTTAATAAATATTTAAAAATATATTTAATTTAAAAAAGTTAAAAAGTTATTAATATATATATATATATATTTATTTTTTATTTAAAGTATTGTATGTTTAATATTAAAAGTGGTTTTTAATATGTATATTTATGTGTATAAAAAATATATATTTATATGTGTTCAGTTTTGGTTTCCACGGTTTTGGGAATTACAAAAACTATTCTCGCCCATTACAGTTAATTTCGAGGAAACAGTCATAATTTTGCAGATAAGTACGGTTTTGGTTATCCTCGGATGAAATGCCCAGTCTTGGACACGAGGCAGGATATGCATATTGCATATTCATCCTGGAACTGCCCCACACCCATCCCTACTATTTGCTCTATAGTCTAATCTTGATATATGTGATGAGCATATTGTTAATGACTGATATTTTATTAGTGCTTTAATGATTAATTTTCTGAAACATGTAAAACAACATTGCATAAAGCTTATGTGACATTGATGGATAAGGGGGTTAGTATTCATATAATATCTATAACTGATACATATGTTTTTGAGATAGCTAGTGTCCAGCAGATATTGAATCTTTAAGGATTTTTTAAGGCATGGATTTATATAACTTAGCAGTTATGAAATTATTAGATGTTAATGATGACTCGTGAGGACAAAAATGCTAATGCTTTATATGTAATCCCATATAAAAGATAGACTTTGTTGAGAAATAATATAAAATCAGACGTTAATTAGGTTCTTAGGCAACTAAAGAGTCACTTTCTTGTGTTAACTTTTCTGTTTGATGCTTCAGTAATACATTTTTTTAATAAATTAAAACTGATATCATTGTATCCGGGAACATATTTTGAAGTTGCTAGATCCATCACACATGCATAATAATCTGTTAGGGAATGCCATTTGTTTTTTTTTTTTTTTAAACTTTCTTTTCATTGCCCTTTGCCAAAGTCACCATATTCATCTTGTACGTACCATACTTTTTAACTGTACTATGATGTACTGATGATGTCTGAGATATCATAATACTCGGGTCAAAAGCTTCAGCATATCAGCTTTTCTGGTTCTAAATTATCATTTAGCATCTGGAAGATAGTTTATCTCAGTTCTAGTTATCACTTCATGATACTGGATGAACTAGCATTTTTATAGACTTTTTCCTCATTCTTATACTATTTTAAAGATGGTTACAATCATTTTTCTGCATGAAAAGGGTACTTCTAACTTTAGCTTATGCAATATTTCAGATAAATCCTGCATTTTTGCATAAGAATCAGCCTCAAGTCACTCCAGCATGTGCACCACCAGCTGCTGAAGATTTAGAGCTGGCTATGGCTCTAAGTGTCTCTATTCAGTCCTCCATGCTGGAAAGACCATTCCATAATGCTTGCCTGAACTCTGCGGCAAGTTCATCGAATACTTCAACTAGCTGTATGAATATTAGCAGTCACCCAACAAGCAGTAGCTATGATCCAGAGAATCATATTAGCTACAGTGGCAATTCAACTCATAATATCCACACCCAGGAAGATTCAGCTGTCCAAATAACACATCAGCCTGATTTGATACCATCTGCACCACCAATTTCAGATGGTATTGTAGTTGATGGTCCAGTACATTATCCATCAATAGATCCAAGTCCCATTGATCTGCTGCACTGTTCCGTAGAGAGTATACCTACTAAAACGGGTTGTTTGAAAGAAGAACGACGTTCTTCATCATGTGTTATTTGCTTAGATGCTCCCATTGAAGGTGCTTGCATACCATGTGGCCATATGGCTGGATGCATGTCTTGTCTGAATGAGATAAAGGCCAAGAAATGGGGATGTCCTGTTTGCCGTGGCAACATTGACCAGGTTGTCAGGCTGTATTCTGTATGAGGAGTCAATGTCAAGTCAGAGTACGGAAAAGCTATGGTAAAAAGAGAACATTTCTTATGCTCTACTTAAGTTTCCTGAATATATCTATTTTTTGCTTATAGGTTGAGCATCATTCGTGATGAAACTTTGTTGTTAGATTCTGAAAGCTTTTATGAGGTTTATATGGGTATAGAGGTATTTTCCTTCAATGAGACTAGATGTAAGCCTCACATTTTAGAAAATTTAGGGAAATATATATATCAAGTTAAATAACTAAACAATTATGAAAAATTATGTATAAAGATCACCCCTTTGCTAAATCATTATTAATGTACATGATCATGTCACTGAAATCTTTCCTTTGTTACACTTTTTCCGCCAATTACAAGAGTTTTTGGTTTAGTTTGGAAGATGAGGATCGACAACTGAATCTTAAAAATGCAGCAAAGCCTAGTTTACTCCCCTCTTGGGTTTTTCTTTTCTCTTGTATCGTTCTTTGCCTTGGAGTGTGCACTCTACGTTTCTTTCGTTGTCTTCACGTTTATGAGACTTTTGAGTGGATTAGCGATGAAGAATTGAAGAAAGCTAACCACCTAACTCTAAGACTTCTTGTTCGTGTGTGTCTTATTAATGTTGCATGAGGCTACGTTCTCCAGGCACCTGTACTTAGAAATCTCGGTGCAGTTTTGTGTTCAAATAAATGAATGGTATTGTTCAATCATGCAGGATGGTGACGCTGCCGAGTACATGGAGAATTTGGCTACTGCAGCAACAGATTGATTGTGAGGTGGGTATGATCTGTTAATTTATAGGCCTTCTTTTCTAGGTCAAAATATTATTATTAAACGATAGTACGCGCAAGTTAATGTCAAGGCATGATTATGTATTAAATGGTTTGCATATAGATCTTGTATTTAGACGGAGAAACCTGCATGTACTTAAGTTACTGTCAAGGCATGATTATGTATTAAATTGTTTGCGTGGATCTTGTAATTGCACAAAAACTAGAATATACTTTTGCTTGAGGTTGTCAAAATGTTGGTACTACGGGCAATTTGGATGTGTTAACGTTAAGATCAGTTTCATTGTAAGGGATTCCCACAGGTATAAAATGGGAAAATTTATTATGTATGAGTTTTGTAAAATTTTATAACTTAATTTAAGTTAAACTTATTTCGTATTAAAAATTTCTCAAATTATTAATACATCCGTGTAAACACGTTATACATGTGAATAATGTGTTTTATAAGGGTGTGTAATATTTTTTAAAAATCTTCGTTATAAAATAAATCTAATTCAAATTATGTTATGATTTTTTTGTAAAATTTGATATTATTATCTTAATTTTAAATGATAATTTTTAGAAGTTTTGAGGTAGTAATTTAGGATAAGATACATTAAAATGATAAGAACACGATTCTGTAAAATCTGACAAAAACATTACTCCAAAAGCTTTTGGGTCATTAATAGGCCGATCTATATAGATTGAATTAGAAATTATGCTATGTTTGGGTTTATTAACGAGTCAACTCATTTTACCTAAAAGTATTTTTTTATTATAAAAAATTATTATTATATTTTTTGTTTTTATTCTTTAATTATAAATATTTCAAAATTTAACTTAGAGTATTAATCAATTTTTTTCCAAATAAAACTTAAAAATATTTATCGAATTAGGTTTGTATTCTATAATGTAGGTAATAATTGTTGTGCCAATTTAAGTTAACTCAAATTAGTGCGATATAAATTATCTCTGATCTTTGAAAACTAATTCAAATTATTAATTATATTTTTTAGTTAATTAATATTTTTATATATATCAAAAAATATACTTATAATCATTAAAGTTCAATCAACATATTATCCTAGATTCAAGCTCTTATATAATTATTTATACTTGATATCTTTTAAAATAAATGATTACATATTATAACAAAAAAAATGATTTATTTGAATATATCACTATTTAAAATCAAATTTAAGGATATTATTAAAATCTTATAATAAAAAATTAATAATAATAAAAATATCATTAAATTTAACTTATTATCTTCTAAAGTTTTGATTAATTTGAAAATAATAATGATATACATAATAAACATAATAGATATGTTTTTTAATCCCACCAAACAATTAAAATATTGTACTGGTAATTAGATTTAATCTCAAGCATTTAGAATTATATTTATGATAAGATTGCATGACGGTGAGTTTGGGTCTGTTTACAATCAACTAGAGATAGAAAGATGAAAGAAATTTGTTTTAGTTTAACATAACCTTTTTAGACTTAAATTTTATTTTATTTTATTTTGCACTAATTGGCTACCCTAACACAACTCGAATCTTTGCGTTATTTGAACTAATTTAAATTTAATCTAATTTAATTTAGTTTATATTTAATTTATATTTGATTCATGTTTGTTATTTGGATTAAATTTGATGAATTGAATTAAATATAAATTTTTAACCTTAAAGATCGACTCAAACATCCATTTATTTAACCCAAGTTGCCACCTGTTTAAGAAATCAACTATTTAATGAGAAATAATCTGTTTTATATTTAATTTATATATTTTTATTATTTAAAAAAATATAAAATATTATTTTATATTAAACATCTTTTCATTTAATTTTATGTAATATTATTAAAGTATTATTTTTATTATTATTAATTTTAAGATATTATTTTTTAAATTTTTAATAATTTACTTTATATACGTCGATAAAAAGAATAATGATCGCTTTCACGTCCATAAATTTAAGAAATAAGAGAAACAATAATTGCGGAGTGGGTTATATATATATAATATTAATTTTTTAAATTAATAAATATATTATTTATTAAGTGTATCTTTATCAAATTTTAAAATTTATATTATATATATGTTATAAATTATGAAAAAAAAGTTACAATATTCACCATTTTTTTAAATAAAATTTTATTAAATATAAAAAATCATTAATCTAAATACATCAAATTATTAAACAAAAACCAAAAACTTTCTTATGATATCATTCTTCCTACGAAATAAAATTTTAATATTATATTATAATTTTTATTATATTAGATACATGTATCTAGACAAAATTCTAAAATAACAAAAAAATATAAACTTTATAGATATATATGACATAGATCATTCTATTTGAAAAAAAATCACCCTTAACAAAATAAATCTACCACATATAAGGGGGAATAGGTAGAGTTCATTCCGCGTAATTATAATTCACCGTCTCAAACATTTCAATAAATCAAAAACGTAAATATCAGTCTGCATTTATTACGAAGAAAGAAATAGTTACAATTTACATATTTCAATGCCAGAAACAACAT
This sequence comes from Hippophae gyantsensis, assembly GCA_030763125.1. Taxonomy (NCBI): domain Eukaryota; kingdom Viridiplantae; phylum Streptophyta; class Magnoliopsida; order Rosales; family Elaeagnaceae; genus Hippophae; species Hippophae gyantsensis. The sequence goes on from CM061033.1 coordinate 42,674,711, forward strand.
TACTATAGTACATGATGGATTCATAAGATTAAATATATCAATCATTCTTATTTTATTACTCTTTATTTGTTTTTATTCATATATATAAATATTACATTTATTTTAATATTCATATTACATTTTTCATTTATTTTTATCTCTGTATAAATAATAAATCCATTTTAATCCTTATATTATCATTCTTTATTTGTTTTATTCCCTATTTTAATATTACATCTATTTTAATCTATAAATTATCAAAATCACAATTCAATGAACATTAATTTTTTATTACTTATTCTCTTACATGTGATTTGTAAATGTCTATAACATAAGAATAAATTTATATTTTTATCTTTAACGTTAATAATTTTATTTATTATTTTAAATTTCTTTGTTTTTATTCATATATAAATATTACATTTATTTTAATATTCATACTAATATTTTTCATTTATTTTTAACTCTATATTATCATTCTTTATTTGTTTTATTCCCTATTTCAATATTACATTTACTTTAATCCATAAAGTATCAAAATCACAATCTAATCATTCTGTTCATCAATTTTTTATTAAATCTAATAAAATTAAACTTTTATTACTTAGTCTCTTATATCTATAAACATAAGGATAAATTTGTATTTCTATCTTTAACGTTAATAATTTTATTTATTATTTCAAAATTTTTTGTAAAAATTAAAAAAAAAAAAATTAATATTTTATTTCATATAAAACTTATTATTCGATATATTAACCAGTAATTTAAAAACAAATTTCAAAATCTTTATTTTCTTTATAAAATTAATTTTATCAACTTTGTCACAGAAGTTACAGTGATATATCAAATATTAGGCTCCTCGAGAAAGAAAATAATATTTTTGAAATTTTATTTTAAATTTATGATTGAGATATTGAATAATATTTTGAAAAAAATGTGATTGAACATTTTTTTTATTTTTGAATTATTTAAAAAAATTAATAAATAAAATTATTAATATTAAAAAATATAAATATGATTTTATCCATATATTATAGGCATTACATGTAAGAGAATAAGTAAAAAAAATTAAGTTTTCTTAGATTTTGGATCAATTGGATTGTGATTTTGATACATCAAGGACTAAAATAAATATAATATTTGTAAAATGATGAAAACATTGAGAGAATGATAATATGAGTGCTACAATAGTGTCATACTGTTATTGAGTTTAATATTTGTAAAAATGAAAATGATTATACGATGATATTATATAAACTAAAATACATGTAATATTTGTATAGATATAAAAATTGATAGAAAATGATAATATGAGAATTAAAATAGATGTAATATTTATATAGGGATGAAAATAAATGTAAAGTGATGATACAAAATTGGTTTATATATTTAATCCAGATTAGCACAATAGGAGTACCATAGCTAGTAGATTGATACTTTTTTTAATATTTTATGTTATTAAAATATTTTACTTTAGTGTTGTTTAGACACATGGACTAGCCTCGAGTCCAACCTAAGAGACGTACAGCCTGAGCCTAAGAAGTATACCGAGCCAATGTTTGTATCTATGGGATCAACCATTAATCTTAGTCGTAAGGTGGTCAACCTGGGTTTATAAATATACTTATTTTTTTTACTTTTTTGTCATTCTTGATACATTTATATATATCTATCTTTTATAATTGACACATACACATATAAAACTCTATAAATACATTAACTCTTTAAGAAATCCATACATTCAAGTAATTATTATGTCTTCTCTCTAATTTCTCTCTCAATAAATTGGATCAATCCCAACAAATGTCACTTTGATACAATTTTTTATTTTATTAAGAATTCTTTACCTATATGTAGTACATGTATAACACATCTACATTTAATAAAGAACGATTGTGTTATTTTTTTACTATTCTACCAAAACAATACCAGCTTCTTTTTCTACCATTTTTGTCATTAAATACATATTTTAATAATTTTTAACCTCTTTTCTCTCTCTATTACCTATGAGCTCAACAAGTTTGTTTATAATTGCAAATTGATTATTGATATTAATCCAAATTTTATACATGTTATGCATGTAATGTTTAATGAATACATTATATAATTTTTGAATTTTATATACATAAAAATATAAAAATGGTATGTAATTTGTGTGAAAAATTAGTAGTAAAAATAATTTATATACACAATTCAATATATATTTATACATATCAAACACATAGTCTCACTATTACAAGTAATATTAATATCATAAAGACCAATGAGTGAATGCTTTATTTGTAACTTGAATGAGCTATAATCTTTTATAATCATCGTAAATACATAAGAAGGAAAGAACAATAAAGAAAAATCTCAATTTAAAGTCAAAACATATTAAAATATGTATTTAAATATTTAAAATGGTGAAAATAAGTTAATCTTATAATGAATATAATATTAGAAATACCTAAATATCATTCATACATATATGTATTAAAAATCTTTAATGAAATAAAAAATTGCATTAATAAGGTAACAAATCCTTCAATTTGTATCCATTTTTTTATGGAAACAATCAATACATGATAAAAAGAATATTTATTTTAAATAATATTTTTACTTTTTTAAGTGAATGTAAATTCATATTTGATTTAGTATTAGTTTATAAAATTTATTGTTTGCATTACATATAACAACATTATCGAACTTACTCTGACTATTTTATTCAATTGTATTACATCTAAAGTGTAGATATTATAAATTAGTTTGAATTTATCTTAAAATTAAAATTAAATTAATAATATTGATTTTCAAAATTAAAAATTTATGAGATTTAGATGGTGTTTGGCTCACAGAATGAAATTAGGATGAAAATGGGAATGAAAATGAAATAAAATAAAAATGAAACAGTATTGTTTGGTTTGACCATTGTAATAAAAGAAAAAATCAGTATTACAATATTTAGTTTACAATTGAAATGGAATGATAAATACTATATATTACCTTAATATCCATATATTTAGTAAAGTTGAAATAATATCATTTAATTGTTATTTTTTTGTTAGATACAATACATTATTAAAATCATGATTTTTTTAAATAATTATTATTTAAAAATAAAATATATTATTAAAATTATTATTTTTCTAAATAGAATTTAGGGTTTTGAGGTTTGAGGTTTGAGGTTTGAGATTTGGGGTTTAGGATTTAGGATATAGGTTATAAGGTTTAAGTTTAGGGTTTTTGGTTAGGATTTAGGATTTGAGGTTTAAGATTTAGGGTTTATGATTATATTTATAGGTTAAGGTTTAAGATTATAATTGTGAGTTTTGAGTTTTAGGTTTTAGGTTTTAGGTTTTGGGATTTAGAGTTTAGGATATAGGGTATAAAGTATATGGTTATATTTGTGGGTTAAGCTTTATGATTAAAATTATTATTTTTCTAAATAGAGTTTAAGGTATAAAACTTAGGGTTTATGGTTATATTTGTGGTTATTATTCTAAATATGATTTAGGGTTTTGAGGTTTGGGGTTTAAGATTTAGAGTTATAATTGAAATTTGGGTAAAATTAGAACAAAAAATTAAGATAAAGAATGAAATCATGATTCTTAAAAGAGTGAGAAGTAATTATCATTTTTTTAGAAATTGATTCCATTTCATTTTCATTTTTTAGCACAATTAAATATAAAATTAGAATGAATCAATTTCAATGAACCAAACACTACCTTAATGAAATCAATATAAATTGAAACATTTGATAGGATTATATTGAATGACTGGATAAGATTTTGTGTTTTAATATTTTAATTTTTTTGTTTTGTTTTTACAATTAATCATTTTTTTAAAATATTTTTTAAATAATTAAACACTTATTGTATTAATTTTTATGTTTTAATAATTAATTAAAATTTATACAATTTTAATTATTTTGGAACAACAAATAAACAAAAATGACGTACTCATTTCTATATTTAAAATAGTACATAAACTAACACAAACATTTATTGTTCAGTTTTATATCATTTAAGTATAAATTATGTACATAAAGGTATTTAATTTAAATAATAAAAATATAAAAGCTAGATGATAGGTTTATTGACGTTAGGTTTAATGTATTTTACTCTTATTTGTGTTAGTGACAGAGGTTGGGAAATTAGGTAAAATTAATGGGTTATCATAATGAAGTAAGAAAATATAATTAAATATTTTAAAAAAGTGAAGTGCGTTGATGCGAAATAGATTTTTTTATTAAATAAAATTATCATATTAAAATATAAATTGATTTTTGTGAAAATTTTAGGTTTAAAAATAAATTCATTTTATTAATTATTTTTGAAAAAACCGTATAAATTAGATTGCCTTTTTTTTTAAGACTATGGGCTGGATGGGATTAGGACATTTTTTAACACGCGTAATTTCACCTCTCTAGTCTCCACCGCCAAATATAGAAAACAAACCATAAAGTTCTCTGAGATCTGATCTATTTTCCCACTGTGTACACTTCTATAGTCTTCTTATAGAGCATCCCATTTGCATCTTTTCGTAGTACCCCTTAGCTCTTTGGATACCATTACTATTTCGGCTTCGTTCTTTCTTCCAAATCCAGTAAGATTTTGCTCTTTTGCAGCTGGGTTTTTATTATTTTGATGTTTAGCTTTCTGGGTCTTGTTAGTTTCTTTCATTCTTTTCTGGATCTCGCTCAGTATACAATCTGGGTTTTGTTAATTTGGTTGGTTTGATTCATAGAGATGTGAATTTGATGGGTTTTGAGAGTGAGAGTTTGATTGTACATTATTGTTGAGAAAAATGGATGAATTTCATTAGATTCTGCAATCGGTTTATTCAAAATGGAGATTCATTTTACCCAGATCTATAAGTATTGTTAATTCATTGAGTTGCTTGAGCTTTTGTCAGATTTTTTGTTGCGTTGATTTCGTAACAATGAGATTTCAGTTTTGTTGCGTCCTCATTACCGTGTACCTATACTTCCTTTTTTCGTTCTCTAATTTTTTTTCCGGGATCTGCTGGTTTCAATGCCCGGTTGTCAATTTAATTTGTATACTTGTATCTTGGATTAGCATCAAATAACTTTTTGGCTTGTCATAAGCTGTAACTACATTGATTTTGACTGGCATGTGAAGCAAATAGCAACTTTATATTTATTTAAGTTACTTTATGTTGACAGCTTTACAAATACACGCTCTTTAACTCCCAGAACATAAGTGTCGGTATAATAACGAATCTCCAATTACTTCATACTGGTTCATGGTCTCTATTTGTATGACTTTTTTGCCTCAAGGCAAAAAAGTGAGTACCTATAACATGTTGCACAGTGCCCTTTCATGATTTATGAGATGCTGTACTGGGAACTTCAACTAACTGTGACATAGTTTGGTGCACTAAAGTATTATAACAAAACTTTCCATGATCTAAATGCTTCATTGCCTATAAAATGAATGGATTTTATATTATTTTTATTGATTGGTTAATTAGAAATGTCTTTGATCTTTGTCTGACTTCTGAGTAATATATTGCCAGAGATAAATCTTGTCCTGTATAATATGACGGTATGTTCTGCTAGTTTTGTGATGGTATTTTGGTCTCTTTTACAGGTTGGCATTCAATTTTTCAAGCTGGGATCTTTAAGGGCTTGTTCTGTGGAAACCATATTTTAGACTGTTCAAACCCTGGGTGATTTAGTGAAATGTTGGTGTGACCCTTTATAATCTTAGAGGGCCTAGTAACATATTGGATTTGCGGAATTTCAAAACAACATAAATGATGAGGGGAAGATCTGATGGATCCCAAAAGAAGCGTGCAATCACTTCTCTTATTGTTGTAGCTATCATTCTTGGCTTCTTATATGTGTATCATGGATCTATTTTTGGATCTCCTAGTGGCGGTACATCTGCTCTAGAATATGGCAGCAGATCTTTGAGAAAGCTTGGGTATTTAGGTGAGAGTGAAGATAACGATGACAAACAGGAGTCCTCAACAAGTTTTGGGCAGGAAGAAGGAGAGGATGACGTACAACCAAAGAGCTTCCCAGTGAGTTTCAAGCTGCTGAACTTTTTAAGCACTTCTTCAAAATCCTATCCTCTTTTGATTTAAAGGTTTTGCTTGTTTTGTTTCCCATGTAATTTTTACTATTTTTATCTGCCTATTTTGTTATAAAGGTATGTGACGACCGACATTCAGAATTAATTCCCTGCTTAGATAGACATCTAATATATCAGATGAGACTGAAACTGGACTTGTCTCTGATGGAACACTATGAAAGGCATTGCCCTCCGACAGAAAGGCGGTACAATTGCTTGATTCCTCCTCCACCTGGGTACAAGGTAATAAAGTTCAAAGGCTGAGTAGTCCCAGATAATTTACGGTTATATATATATATATTCTCAGTTGACTAAATATTTAATATTTTATAATTATCATGTCACAGGTCCCGATTAAATGGCCAAAAAGCAGAGATGCAGTCTGGAAAGCGAATATACCTCATACTCATCTTGCACATGAGAAATCGGACCAGAACTGGATGGTTGTCAAAGGTGAAAAGATAGTTTTCCCTGGGGGTGGCACACATTTTCATTATGGAGCTGATAAGTACATTGCTTCAATTGCAAATGTAAGAGTCCTTGCCTATATTGGTAATGTAAAAAATATTTCTTGCATGCCATAGAGAACTAATAATTGTTGCAAGTGCAACATAGTACTCCACACTTCTATTTATGCTCATTGCTTGTCAGTTGACTGATCGTATGATTCGTATTGCTATCTATTTGTTACAGTATAGCATCCTTAAACGTTTTAGAACTAATGTTTATTTTTAATGTAACTGTCAGATGCTCAACTTTTCAAAAAACAATATAAATAATGAAGGAAGATTACGGACAGTTCTTGATGTTGGCTGTGGAGTTGCTAGTTTTGGAGCCTATCTTCTTTCATCTGATGTAGTAACAATGTCCTTAGCACCAAATGATGTGCATCAAAACCAAATCCAATTTGCTCTAGAGAGAGGAATTCCTGCATATCTTGGTGTTTTGGGGACAAAGAGGCTTCCATATCCTAGCAGATCTTTTGAACTTGCACACTGCTCCCGCTGTAGGATTGATTGGCTGCAAAGAGACGGGATTCTTCTTCTTGAGCTGGATAGGCTGCTTAGACCTGGGGGTTACTTTGCTTACTCATCTCCTGAAGCTTATGCTCAAGACGAGGAGGATCGTAGGATATGGAAAGAGATGAGCGACCTTGTGGGACGCATGTGTTGGAAAATAGCTGCAAAAAAGAACCAAACTGTCATTTGGCAGAAGCCTCTAACAAATGACTGTTATATGGAAAGGGCTCCTGGTACTCAGCCTCGTCTCTGTCAATCTGATAACGATCCAGATGCTATTTGGGATGTGCCAATGGAAGCATGCATCTCACCATATTCTGACCGTGAGTGTTTTCTTCCTTTGTGTTGTTTTATTGCCCTTTACTGTATGCATGGTTTAACAAACCACATTACAAGAAGAAAAACAAGAGGAAACTTGGTGTTGGTTGTTACTCTTTTGATTGAAAGAGTGCAAACCACTATATGAATTTGTCAGCTGACAATTGTTTGTTTTAATTGTATCAGATGTTCAGAGAGTGAAGGGTAGTGGATTGGCTCCCTGGCCTGCTAGATTAACGGCTCCTCCTCCTCGACTTGCTGATTTTGGTTATTTGGATCAAATGTTTGAAAAGGACACGGTAATTAAAATCAATAAGCTCTCTGTTAATGTGTTTGATATCAATTATTTACTCTTGTATTTTTTCACCCTCTGAAGCATGTTTCAGCTTATAAATGCTTGGCTTAATTGTTTATGCTGCAGGAAATTTGGCGGCAAAGAGTAGAAAATTATTGGAATTTATTGAGTCCAAAGATTGAATCAAACACTCTGAGGAACTTGATGGATATGAAAGCAAGCATGGGATCTTTTGCAGCTGCTTTGAAGAACAAGGATGTTTGGGTGATGAATGTTGTGCCAGAAGATGGACCAAACACACTCAAGTTAATATATGATAGAGGCCTTATAGGCACTGTTCACAACTGGTATGTATATTGGTCTCTTCTGAAATAGAGCATGTCAAATTTTCATTATAGTTGACGGATAGTTTTTTGACCCAGAAACAAAAGTCATGAATGATTAATTGCATTATGTTATTTTTTTTTCATTTAGTGCAATTCCAGGACATATGAACTACTTGGTAGTTGGCATTACTTTACCAATTTTTCTAAACAAGGAATGCCATTTTTGGATGTTAGAGAAGTAATTAATTCAGTTAAATGACTAGAAACGAGTAGAGCTGCATCTTGAGAAATGTAATTTTTTGATGTTAGAGAAATAATTAATTCAGTCAAGTTCAGCTGGTTTAGAACTGGCACCTAGTTATGCTCTGCCTATAGAACTTCCAATACTGTCATACCCAACCATATGGACATTTTATGTTTCTCACTCCTAAATCTAACAAAGTTGAATTTGCAATCTTGAATTTGTTACAATTCCCAATTGCATCACATAAGTTGGGATACAAGTTTCTTTGTGACTGATAAATGTTTATTTTAACTACTAATTCTGGAATTTGGTATTTAATAGACATTTTTTTTCCCAATGGGATTCAATACATTCAGCAGTGTTGTTTAAACACAGATTTTTGAAGTTTCGCTTAGCATTTATACATTAGAACAATTGAATACATAAGCTGGGTTATAGTTGGTGGGACTTGAAGGCAGCTATGCGTCTTTGTGACAGTGAGATTTTTCCATTTTAGGTTTTGGTCAGGTAACTTTAAGTTTCTCAGCCAAAAAAGAGAGGAAAGAAAAGGATTTTGCCCAACTTTTCTCTTGGCAGAAATTGTTGATTGGAATTATATGCCAAATGTGTTATGTTTATACAAGATTACTGGTTTCTATTTTCATCTGTTTGATGATTGATTGATGTAGTGGATAATGTATTGTGAATCACTTTAGTTTTACTTATTTTATGACAGGTGTGAGTCCTTTTCAACATACCCTCGGACTTATGATTTACTCCATGCATGGACTGTCTTCTCTGATATAGAGAAGAAAGACTGTAGTCTTGTGGATCTGATGCTCGAGATGGATCGTGTTCTTAGGCCCACTGGTTTCATAATTATCCGTGACAAACAATCAGTGATTGATCTTGTAAAGAAGCATTTAGCAGCATTGCACTGGGATGCAGTGGCGACAGCTGATTATAGCTCAGATTCAGACCAGGATGGAGATGTTGTTTTCATAGTCCAAAAGAAACTTTGGCTAACAAGTGAAAGGCTCAGGGATTCAGAATAAACTGTCTCTCTGTTCAGCTTTCGGGATACATTCTCTACTACTACAAGGGATTGCAAGCATGTCCCAAGTAGTGATGTGGTGTGGAAGCACAAAAAGCAGTGATTGGTAAACAGTTTCTTTTTGTAGCATTACATTAAGCTATACTTTTTTTCTTTTTCTCTTTTCAATAGTTTCTTTATCCCCCATGTGTTCTAATTTTTTTTAATCAATGATTTACCTGATAAGGCATAGACGATTTCAACTACAGGCTATTCAACTATTTTTCCATATGGATCTATTGGGGACGTTATGTAAACTCTTATTAATAATGAAACCTGAATGATATGGAATTTGGATCTGCATATTCTAAATGATTTTACTGGTTTTGTTGATTTTCATTCGAATAATTTCTGTTTGTTATGTTGGTCAACACTCCTACATTATCTCCAACCAACAATGTGAGAGAACATGATAAGTATATTCCAACTAAGTTAATTTTTTATTTTTTTAATTATGCTACTTGGATTAAAACCTCAAAATCAAAATAAGTATTATCTTTATCTGCATCATTCTCCACAAGTGAGAAAAACTCGATAGTTGACAGGATTGTAGATATATCATAGATCAACAAATAAAAGTTTAGATATAGCAACTTGTCCTTAGGGTTGTTAATGAAGAGACACAAAGCAATCAAGCAACGATCTCACCATTCCAATGCTTAACAAATGAAAATTACTGTCTGAAAATAAGCACATGCGCAATCTTGGAAACTCTACATCTGGACAACCATCAACTGAAGATAGGTTGGCGATAATAAATTTCTTTAGGCAAGAAGACCAAACCATAAGTAGGAAAACTTGCATGAAATGTCCAGGCCATTGTAATCTTCTTTGAGCAAATATCGAAGGTTAAGTTGGCTTTTTTCCTGAACTCATTACAAATATGGCCAAGTCAACTGATAATTATTGTAGGTTATCAAATAAAAACATAATCGTTGTAATGTAATTTTTTTCTTGCATATTGGCCCATGTTCGTTGCTATATTTCACTTGAGTTCTTAAAACCTCAGTCACATTATTTTGTATGTCAATGTTGTTGTTTGCAATATGGAAAACACATCACCATCACATATATAATAACTACATAAATTATAAAAAGTAATACTTTAAAACTTATGATAACAAAAATAATACCCTGATAACATTGAATTAGTTTCAATTAAACGACGTTTGATATTGAACGAATTTAAATAAACATTGTTCAATTTGAACGACATTCAAAATAAAATGATGTATCATATTTTTTTAATAATAAAAATATCCGAGATGAATATATGTGAATGTTATTTTTATAGTTATAAGTTTTAAGAATACTATTTTTGTTGTTTTTTTACTAATTATTACAACCATTATACAATTATCATACGATGAAAAAAAGTATACTAAATTGTAAACTATTACCAAATTACTATTAAATTTGACAAAAAACTAATGAAAAAAATCACATAAGTACTATTAGGGGTGGGCGTAGATTGGTTGTTAGTTTTTGAACTATTTCATAAGCCTACCATATCTTAACGGTTTTGAAAAATTCAAAACCTTAACCGTCCTATTATCCTAAAAAAACTAACTTTTAAACCAATTTATAAAGTCGAATCGAAGGAGATTGATTTGGTGATTTTGGACCTATAATCATAATATGAGGTTCAATTGAACATAATTTTAATGTTATATCCAACGTTGAAATCAACCTTATACCTTAATGTTAACGAAGTCAATATCTTATTATATATATTCACTAAGTGAATAATAAACACATGGTAAAAGCTTAGCTTCATTATTATTATTTTTTAGTCTTTACCAATAAGATTTTTCCAAACTTAAAGGATAAGACAGAGCATTTTAATTATTTGGTGATTAAGGTAAAATTGTTAAATACTTTTATTTACGGTATTAGAATAATTATATTCATTATATACAAAGATAAGTTTATTATGATTAAATAATTAAATTTTAGTTGCATACAAAACGGTAATATATATTAATATTAATTTTTGATTTTTTCTTTTATAAAAAATATATATTGATAATGAGTAAAACCTGAGTGAGATACTAAGAGAAGTTTGAGAGATAAGAATGAGATTTAGGTTTAGAAATGAGTACATTTTATATATAAAAATAATTAAAAAATATATTTAAAAAATTAATATGTATTAAAAGTATAGGTTTAGAAGGTTTTTTTAGTTTTTGAACTTCCAACTAATTTAATAAGGTCGATTTTGATAATTTTTTGGATCTATTTAGACTTATCAACCTTAAAAAATATATATTTAGGTTTGTTAATCGGTAAAAAAAAAAATCCCACCTCTAAGCACTATTACCATTAAAAGTTTTTCATTACTTTTTTTAGATGATACTTATACAAAAATAATTTAAAGTTTTAATGGTAATGTTCTAGCAATTTTTTGGTATTTTTATTACGATTACAATAACTCTAATAAAAAAATGATTTACTCTAAAACCTATAATAATTATCATAGCATGTGATTATCCTTTTGGGAGAATTATGGTACCAAAAAAGAGTTTGTTGGTACTGAGATTGATGCATAATAAAAGACGAGGTAAGAGCACGTTACCAATATGCTATGATGGATCATATGGTGGTGTTTTTTACTAACCGAGCTCCATACAATGTGATTGGTTTTGCAATTTAACTTACATATAGGATATTGGAAGATATTATTTGAATCTGATCTGATTTTTTTTTAAACGAACTCTAATCTAACAATAAAGTATCACTTTGTTAAAGCCATTTGTCAACAGATGGTTAGAACTCAAATAATTTAAATGTTTGTGTGACATGCAAGGATATTTTGTAATTAATAAATTGAATTTGATTAATGTATTAATTGTAAATTTAATTAGAATAAATTATAGAACATATATAAGTGAGACTCATATGTGACATGGATATGGTTGGTATTAGTGAGAATATGATTTTTATTAGTATAAAATTTGATTGTTTGTATGACTCCATAAATTGAGTGAAAATGAGAATATGATTTTTATTAGTAAAAAGTTAATAGTTTGTATGATCCCATAAATCAGGTGAATTTAGGAGTTCTATTAGTAATCAACTTCTACAAAATTGTAAATTATTTAAACAACACAATGACAACTACGATAAAAAAAGAGAAAATTTATAATTTTTTACTCAATATTGAGAAAATTTTGTAATAACAAAAATTTTCAAAGTAAGAAAATATTTTTTCTTAATTAGTTTAAAGTGTTATTAGATAATAAATCATTATTTCGTGTATATGATTTAATTGGTAAACTAGTTCTTTTTGATCAACTTGAAAGTAACGAGAACATATATTTATTCTATTCATCATTGTTGGGAAACAATGCATGAATGCCCGAAGGTTCTAACGAATATTCACATGCTACGAACATATATTTTCTTGTTTTTTATAATAATTATATTATAAATATTTTTGGGTAAATTTTGGTTTCACCTACCAAATAACTTTCATAATTTTTATTAATAAAATTTTGATTTTTTTATTTGAAAAATATTTTTCAAAACTAACACATATTAGGCCAATCCCCCGTGATGCACGTTAATGGTGTCAGGAGGCTCTCATTTAGACCTCGGAGAGGCCTTAATGAGCTCCACAAAATATCATTTTTTTCAATTTAAAAAAAATGTTAAGTATTTTTTGGAAAATATTCCCCATTTTAATTTAAGATAAGCACACTACCTAAACATGCTTACAATATGCAAATTTCAAAAGGATAAGTGTGTGAAATATGAAAACATATTATACGTGTCTTACGTATATGTGTGATAATGAAATCAATGATTAACCTTATAAAATGATTGATAAATACACCAAGTGGTTTGTATTTTACTTTATAAAATGCTAACACAAACAACAAGGGCTCTACAATATGATTTAGTTTTATCCTAAATTATATTTAGAATGATATTTATAATATATTTTAGAAGTATATATATTTATTATTTGTTAAGATATTTGTATTTAAACCCATGAGTGATGGATAAAAGAATGTAATAAAATAAATTTTGAAATTTGAATTGGGAAGATCATGTATCTAGAAGCCTAAAAAAAATATTATATATGAGATCAGTATTGGTGAAGAATAACTATCGTGGAGTCAATTTTAAAAGCATAGTGAAATGTTAAGATATATAATAAACTCTTAAATTTGAGAGTTGAAAATAAAATTGAAAGGCAACAAAAGATCCCATAAAACTATTTAGGGCAAAAATCAGAAGAAGTGAAAAAAGAAGAAAACTAAAATTGTTTCTTACAGGTGGAATCAGATGAGGTCTGAAATGTGCCAAAGTCAATCAGTATAAATCAAAATGGGAGCAATAACAGTAATAAACAGCATCACCATCATCTTTCCCATTTTCTCAAAATATTTACCAATCTTAATTCTAAAAAGACGAATGAGGAACCCCCCAAAAAAAAAAAGATGGAGCTGTATCAGAGTACGAATTCTATGTGAAGAAACAGAAACAACAGACTGAGATTAAAATTCCCAGAAAATCAGGAAAAATACATACAAAAAAAAAAAAAATAAAGAAAGGGGGCTTTCTAGAGAAACAGACGAAAAAGATAATTACTATATTTTATATAATTAATAAATATTTTTTTTTGATGTATTGAAAAATTAACAAAGGAGGTAACTGCACAGTTTTTCTTTTGGTTTGATTTTTTATTTTATTTTATTCGACTATACACTGGATAAGACTACAGTAACATTTTACCATTATTTTCAATTTTTGTAAGTTTTCCTTCTATTTTAAATACAAAATAAACATTGTGATTGTAATTGCCTATTTGGTTCTAATTATCAAATCAAATATAATAATAATATTATTTTATTTTTATTTAATTTTATTATTATTTTTTTTTATTACTTTATTATTTTATAAACCATATATAATCTTAATGAATAATAAAATAGTGAAATGATTTATTTTTAAAACTTGAATTGAGAGGCTCTAATTCCTCAAATTCTGAGAAATCATGGTTATTTTTAAGAATTATAACATTTCATTTAAACATTTGTTATTTTAATAAAAGATATAAAGTTACTTTGTATCATGTGTTTTCAGATTCAACAAGTTAACATTTGTCTATTTGAATTTTGACAAAATGATCAAGTGTCTAACTTGATTTCCATAAATCTGTATAAAACTTATCAATTAAAAACCTCTCTAATTGAGGTTATAATGGGTTTTAACTCCAATGGTAACACTTATTCATATAAATTATAACCATTAAACATAAATTGTCAAGCTTTAACACAATTCTAATCCATTAAATTGAATGATTATTAAGCATTTATTGCATACCATATTCAAATCCATTAGTCATATTTTGTAAAAAAAAAATTAATAAATGTTATTTTTGATATCTAAGCATGTATTTATTTAAAAAAAAAAGGTGTAAGGTTCTTGAGATTCAATAATTTTTTAAAATGAAGTATTTAATTTTAGTAAATTTTACAAGTAATAAGTTAAAAAAATGATAATATAAAAAAAGCAATGCCTTTATGATCATTAGTTAAAATAAATTTATTTGACAATTTTTTTTTAACATGAATGTTGAAGCACTTTGAAATAATTTTTTTTTAAATATATAAAAAATAAAGAAAAACATAAAATTAATTATTTTTTATCGTGATATCGTTTTTTTAAAACTAATTAACTAAAATATAATAAAAAATATTATTAAACTTACTATAATAGTTAATGAATTAATTTAATGTTTGGTAAAAAAAATTATTGTGAAATAATATTTACGATACTTCTTAAAACTTGTAATCACATAAATAATATATTTTATATCTAAATCATATATTTTTATTAAAAAATATTATTTTAAAACTTTTACCATGAATATTGGAATTTTGACAATTAAATATATTTAATTTAAGTTTTATTTAATTAAAACCCATTTATTATTATTATTATTATATGTTATTTTTATTATTATAAATTTTAAGTATTTTATTTTATGTAATTAAAAAAAAATTTGATTATTGAAAGTTCAAATCTCATTATTATAAGTGTCAATCATGTTTATTTCATGTTTTTATCTTAATTGTATAATATTTATGTATTTTTTTTTAATATTGTTTAATTATAATAGTAAAAAATAACAATAAAGATATAAAAAAATAATAAATTATAATTAAAATATATTATTTTTAATAAAAATATATTTTATATTCGTATATATCAAGTGAATCAATTTTAAAATAGACAAATGAGGTAATATAAATTTTTTTTTGTAACTTATAAAATATTTTTTTGTTAAAAATAAAGTATTTAAATTATTTTTATTATAAATAATTATTTATCAATTTTAATTAAATTTGTTATTTATGTCTTGCGTTTTATTATAATGTCCTATCATAATCTTGAGCTGCGAAGCCGAGGGCAGTTGTGACTCTTGCTCGCTAGAAACTATCAGAACACAGCACCAACGCCAAACTTTGAAGCAAAAGAAGGGGATATAAACGATACAGGCTTTAATTCTGATTCTGGGAAATTGGGCAAAACAACAATGAAGTGGAGGTACGCAATGGTGTGTTCGTCGAACCAAAACAGAAGCATGGAGGCTCACTCACTCCTCAAGAGGCAGAGTTTCGATGTCTCTTCCTACGGCACTGGTGCCCACGTCAAGCTTCCTGGTCCTTCAATCCGAGAACCTAACGTCTATGATTTTGGCACCCCATACAAGCAGATGTTCGATGATCTCCGCCGCAAAGACCCCGAACTGTATATATCTTTTTATCCCTATCTTCTTCTTCATTTTCCCTCCCTTTTCGCTCTTCTGTTTCCCTATTTTCTTTATTTCCTACTATTTCTTTTCAATTTTCGGTTTTCTTCATTTATTCAAAGACGGGCTTTCTTTTTCTTCTGTTGTTATGATTAGAAAGAAACAGAAAAACAATACCCCAATCTGTAAACGTTTGCTTCTCTGTTAAATGGCTACATATGGATTATGTTACTTGGACTCTCCATTTTTTTCTTCATTTTTCATGACCGTGTCCAAGCGACGGACATGGTGGGTAGGTACCTACGCTAAAATTTGGTGAAACTTTACAGAAAATTTAGAGAAATGGTGTGTCCGACACCCAAATAGTATCCAAAAATTTACGTTGTCCAAAAAAGTCCGCTTATAGGTTACTTTTTACTTTCAACAATCTCTCTCTCATCTGTCCTCGAGTGTAATAGTAAGAATAGTTAGATATAAATAAACTAAGAATGTAGGATGTACATTCCATTGTGGGCATCTAAATTGGAGATTAGTTCTTTCTCCTGGTAAGAAAAAAATCACCACAATTTGATTTTTTTTCAGGGCTTAAGGGTAATTTTAACAACTACCCAACATATTGTAAGGCTCTACCGCAAAAGTTTCCTTTTATTCAATGTGTTTATATCCATATTCCTATCTTGATTAGTAAGTAATTTTATCGACTGCAACCATTTAATCAATAACTTGTAACATGATGCTTAAGTTGTTAAACATATTCTTGAAGTATGCAAGCATTTTCAATTTTAACTGCATTTATAAATTGTAAAACAAAGTTAACGGAAACCTGACAACTTGGCAGTTACAAACGGAATGGTATTTTGCCTATGCTTAAGAGAAATTCAATGGTTAAACATGCACCTCAGCGGTGGCAAGACAATGCAGCTGATGGTTCTTTCGATATTGTATTTACCTTCGAGGAAAAGGTCTTTGATATGGTCATTGAAGGTTGGTATGTTCCCTTCTGTTTTCCCATTCATTTGTGTCACCCAGAAATTATGTAGTATTGTGCAAAATTGGATACTGGTTTGTTGCTGATATTGCTGTAGACTGTAGTTGCTATTTCTTTCACATTGGAATTTCCACTGCAGTTAGAGTTGTCAACAGCTTTAAATTATGTTTCATATGCCCTTGTTATAAATGAGGATTGCCTGATGTTAGCAAACCAACCTTAAGGAGTAAAGCACCTTAGGTGATGCTGGCTTAGTTAAATTGTTTATAAAGCATTCTAAAAGTTAAAGCCAAGACTGATATCTATATTAATCTAGGAATGGTGCAGCAAGGTTGCTACACCAAAATCAATTTTCTGGTGGCTAAGATTGTGGAATATGGTTGTTGCTTGATGTCAAGTCATTTAAATTAAAAAATTGTTTCTCAAATTTTCACTTGGCATTTTAGAAGTATTGGTTGTTAAACATTAGGAGTATTTTGGAATAAATATAATTGCTTAAGACCACTTGTCAATTATGGAACTGAAATCATGCCATGCCCACAGATCATGGTTTTAAATGGCTTTTATGAGGCTTGCCTCATGACAAGGTTCAAGGGTGATGCCTTGAGGCACATTTTTATCATGGTTTGAGTCATATATCTCACGACGGTTGATGAGATTTATGCCTCAATACTTTGCACCTTGTGGCACATGAGGTGCACCTCTGGTTATGGTGTCTTTATAGACTGATTAATTTTGCTTTAAGATCCAAGGCTAAGGCCTGGTACCTTATTGGTCTCATATTGTTGTTTTGGTACCCATTATTTCCCATGTTTCTTTAATGATATCTTAAAAGTATCCATTTAGTCAAAAACACTCATCTTGTTTTCTCTTTTCTCTTTCTCATTCCTCTGTTTATATACATAAATTCTCCTTTTTTTCCACTAAATCCTAAATTCAAAACCCTAAACCCACGGAGAGAGAATGAGAATGAGAATGAGAAAGATAAAATAATAATAAATAATAAATGTTTTGAAAGACTTTCAATTTTTTATGCGTGTATTTCTTTTTCGACCAAATGAATCCTTTTGGATAATTTGGGTACTTTTAAGGTAGCACTCAAGAAAATGGATACCAAAAGATTAATATGTTAGTACCAAATCCCCAATGCTAACCCAACTTGAAGGTTGGTCAAACAATTTCATGAAAAAATGACCTAAAAGCCTGGGTTTTCTTTGGTCTATTTGTTGTTGGTGGTGAGCAAAACACTCCTTTGCTTCCAGTTTTACTTTCTCTTCTCCTCTTCTTGTTTCTCGTATCATTTTACTAGGTTATGTAAAAATTTGCTTTCTTTGTTTTTTTTTCCTTTGAAAAAGACACTAAGTTCTTATTTGTTGTTGGTGATAGTAAGGCTTATATTCATTATTTTAAAGCTTAATTTTTTTTCAGTAATTCTGTCACAATGGTTTTTTTTTGGCCTTATGTTGATTCAGTATATGACGAATTTGCTAATTTCATAAAAAATAATGGTATGATTATTAATTTTTATTGACCTTGTGTTAATTTTGAATATGATGGCCTGTTTGGCATGACAAAATGAGCAGGGCATGACATGTGCTTGGAACAACAGGCCAAGGCCTTACGCACCACACTGTCTGTGTAGCCAGCCCACGGGCTGGCACAGCCCGTTGACATTCAGGCACAACCCTGCACAGCTCATTAATTACTGTGTTGGGATGTGACAGTTCGTCCCACTTGACACCCTTACAAATTTCTGAAGTTGTAACTCTATCTAAACCTTGGAACATCTATTCATTAAACCTTGTAAGAGGTTAATTTGCCCCAAAATCAACTTCTGAAAGATAATTGTAAGTACGTAACTACCATTTATCAATTGAACCCATTCATCTCAACTATGTTGTGACAAACGCATGTGCAATTAGGAGCATTTTAGTTAGTGTAGACTTTATTAAACTATGAGGTGTAAGCGTGTAACTGATGGATGAACTTGAGAGTTCGGCATGAAAATCTGTTAGACCTGTTGCCTTTAACCAAACAATAAATGAGCTCATTCCATACGCTCTTTCTTCATTTCTTCAGATTTAAGATTTAATGGTAAAGGTCGTACAATATATTCATTCTATTGAATGGTTGTTGCTTATGACAAAAAATTATTTTTGTTGGTTCTGAGCTGGATGAAATAAATAATTTTAAGACCAATATTTCCAAATATTGGTCAATAGCATGAATGCATGGAGTTTCAAAAGTACATTAACAATACTTTTGAACTGGAATTAAAGATAACCAAACCTTACCAATAGAAATTTAGCTTACCTTGTCATTTTACCTGTAACTCTCCGAGATCATTGAATTTTATGGAACTATAACTCAATAGTTTAATCAGGCGGGGGAGGGAAGAAGCAAAAAAATTTTTTGATAAGAAATATCAGAATATATTTATATGTAGAAATAGTTATGAAGGTACAAAATGTGGACAAGAAGAAGCAATTTCACGATTGAGACTAAACTCCAGAAGTTAAAATATATGCTTTTTAGGCCATATTTAGTTATACTGTTTCTTTATAGAAAATCTGCATATGTGCAAAATAATTGTTGTATGTTTTCTGATCATTGTGCAACAATATGCAGATCTCAACAATCGGGAACATGTTCTAATGAAAAGTGTACTAATAATCAACTTGGAGGTGAAGGACAACCATGAGGAGGCAGCAACAGGGGCTCGGCTTACCTTAGATCTGTGCCAAGAGGTCTATATCCTACTGTGCTTTACAACAATTTTTGTTTGTTATGAAACATGTGGATTGGTAAGAGTGTTGCTATTTTATGTGCAGATTGAAGCAGTAGAATCATGGGAGGACTCGATCGATGACATTGTGGCTGCTTTTGAGAAACAGCACCGACGGAAGTTGTTATATAGCGTTTCCTTCTATTGAAACCGCAAGTGTATCAAATTTGCCCCATATTCCTTTATTGCTCGTAGTTGTGTTTAATGACAGTAATTTTCCATCTGTAAGAATTATTATTGAAAGCGTATGATTGTATTTTATTATTGAGGTTGACTTCTGTTCTGCATTAAAAAAAATACATTCAATACTAAACTCCATTTTTCATTGTGTGTCTTCTGATTTGGTTTTACTATTTTTTCCGTTGGAAGTTTTTTTAATATAAGCCGATATCTAAAGTGGGGTACTTAAACTTTAAGTCATTTTTATTTTTGTTTAGCATAGTATAAATGGTAATGATAATGATAATTGAATTCAATGAAAATAATATTATTATTATTATATTTATTTGAATAGTGGAATTAAAATCAAAATTAAAATTTATAAAATTTAAAAATGAAGTAAAATTAGAAATAATTTTTTTATTACTAAACGAAGAAAAATGACAAAATAATAAAGAAAATATAATTAGGTGAAGAAAATAAAACATACCAACTTATCCTTGAGCTTGAGGGTCGAGAAGGAATGAATCTTTTTATTTTCATTACATTTTTAATTAATAGTTAAACTAAACATAGAAATATAAAAATAAAATAAAAAAATCATTACCTTATTGCTTATACTAAATATGGAGTAAAGCAACTACAATAACCCTCCCTCTTTATTTGCTACAATGTAATTTGATCGGATACAAATTGTATTTAATAAATATATAAGTATACGTATCGTAATAAGTAATATAATAATAAAAAAACGTTTTTACAGAGATTATGTTATTCAAAACTAATTTTTAAAACAAAAAAATAAAAATAATTTTTTTGTGTTTTTATATTTTAAGAAAATAAAATTAAAAGAACTTAAATAAGTAACAATAATTAATTAAATCATATTGGTAACTAAAAATATATATGACAAAATATCTAAGAATACTTAATATCTTAATTTTTTAAACATGTGAATCACTAAAATCTTCCCAATATAATTATCAATCAATTACATGATCAATTATATCTAATCTAGCATATATTCATCTATCAAGTAAATTACACATTATATAATAATTAACATAATCACACTTTTATGTCAATTAAATTACATACTACTCATTAAGTTCAATTATGAATCACATACATAAGAATCATACATCTTTGTCTAGAAACTATGCATGTTATTTAATCAAGATAAATAATTAAATAATTCTCTCAAATTTATTTAATTGTCTCTATAGATAGTTGACCAAACAATTTCATAGCATAAAAATCAGATATAAATAATATAATTAAATTGAAATTATAATTGGGATAAAATATTAGATTATCACATGGTGAAAATTGGGTTTATAAGACCCCTAGATTAATAAATTAACTTGACATAATTTTGTTCATAAATGTCATAATTTTTTATAAAGAAAGACATAAAAATTGATAAAGAAAAGAGTAGAAGAAGAAATATAATTAATCTCCTGAATAGTCAAACCAATTTATTCTTGAATCTCCACCAAAATTGTATCTTTTTTTGATTTTTTTTGTATTTTTCTCTCTTCTTTGCTCCAAAAACTAATAAAATTTATGTTAATTTTGATTCATTAAAATTTATGAGATAATTAGGGAGTTAAATATAACTTAGGTATAATATAGACTGTCAAATCAGCTTCTGATCATGGGTTGAGATAAAAAAAAGAAGAAAATTAATAGCGATAGATAATAAGAGAACGATATGTGACACGTAAGATTTATTGGGTGAATCAGAATACGACACGTAACACGGGCGAGTTGGTCTGGGTGAACGATGTTGAGTTGACAACACGAGGCAATCTGTGATTCATGGATACGGCTTGTGTGGCACACAGTTAGAAGGAACAGACGAATCGCCTAAAGACATGTGGCATGACTTTTGACCAAGCAGCGAACACGAAACAAATTTTGTATTAACACGTGGCACTACGCTACGTCATTCGGTACACGTGACATTTTTCGATTGGACCTCTCCTCTTACGTGTCACCCACATGGCTTACTCCGTCAACTTATCTGCATACGTGGCATCTGCATAGTAGCTCCCGATTGGTCATGAGTTTAAAATTTATAAAACATCTCAAAAAAATTTAAAAATTATATTTTTACCTATTTTCACTAAAAAATTATATTTTAATATTTTTAACTTTAAAAATATTATTTATTAAATAAAACGAGTAAATATTAAGTAAAAAATTATACTAATAAATCTACTTTCATATAATCATCCTAATTTCAAGGCTCTTAATTGGGGAAGCAATTCCCTACAGTCCATTGATCTAAACGCAATATTTAGCCAATAGCATGTGACCTGTTTGTTGAGATGTATCTCTCTCTCACACACAACCAACCCACTTATGGCTTGGAAACATCCCTGATGTTGTTGACTATAACTATCCCGGGACAGATGGTAGTAGAGGGCCCATTGCTCTCTATATGCTATTCTTCTACATACTATCAAGTTTTTTTTTTCTTATGTCCTTTGGAATTTAAATCACCCAATGCAGCATGTTGGTTCAATTGGATTGTCACCATGTTAATGACACATGGCATGAGAATATCAAAATATTGGCTTTCTCTTTATTGCTAATAATATAGAATTATGTCACTCACTCACTCACTCACTCACTCACTCACTTCCCTCAAGAAAGTTAGGGATTCAATTTCTCTTTCTGTTTGATTACATTTTGTATCCCTCATGCATTCACATTTCACACTAACAAGAATAAATTATTTCTAAATCTGTCATTGATCCAAAATAACTTTACAGCCTTACAGGATTGTAAAATAATTTTCAAATTTCTTTTCTAAACAACTCTTTTGAAACAGTAAAATAAAAAGTTATCAAAAGTGATATAATTGTTGCTTTTCGAATTTATTTTTTTATTTTATTTTTTGCTGCCAGTACTGGGAGAGATATTTGCGAGTTAAACACGTGGTTGACTTGTCTGTCATCCATTATGATTTACCCTCTTTGTATTTCAAATAATAATTTCCAATCACACACTACGGTGTAATATTTGATTTGCAAAAATGTCCTATCTAATGAGATAATATAAAAACAGAGCTAAGAAAATTAAGATTCGTAATTATAAAAATAATATTTTTATATTTAATTAATATTTTTTATTATTAAATAAAAGTTTACTTAGGTTTGAGTAGTATAAAAATGTTTTATATTTGGATGTTTTTGATTTAATAATATATTCAATTTTACCAAATATAAATTTAAGTATATTAGATTTTTTTATAGAATAAAATATGATTTATTTTAAAATTTATTTATAAATTATTATCATATAAAAAATCTGATATATAAAAAATTTAAAATTTAAATTAATGTATCTTTAATAAATTTTATAATTTATAGTTAACGAAGAATCTCATAAGTATGAATAATTAGATGAAAATTAATTGGTATTTCTATTCAAATAGGTAACTAGGACTAGGGGTGTTCATGATCTGGTTCGGTCTGGTTTTTTTTTAAAAAAAATTAATCAAATCGGACTGTTCATATTACTCGGATCAGATCGTTTGAAACGATTTTAAGAAATAAAAATCGGACCGGATCGTTTGAATTATAAAACGGTTTGGTCCGGTTTAGTTCCCGATTTGGTCCGATTTTTTTATAATTTAATGAAGAATAATGTGAAATTTTTAATATATTATTAAACCGATCCAGTCTGGTTCGAACGGTTTAAAATTAGTACAAACCGGACCGGATCGGACCGTTTGATTAGTAAAACCGTTCAGTTTGGTCTGATCCGGTCCGGTTTTACGGTTTGGTCCGGTCCGATCCGGATTATGGACATCCCTAACTAGGACTTAGATAAGGGGTGAAAATATTATCATGAAATCTTTTCATAAACTATATATCAATTTAATCACATTGGTTTCACAAATGTAAACTAATCAACTTACGCAACTTAAGTATAAAACATGTTTAATTTAACACAGCTAAAATACTCAATATATATTAAAACAATAATTTAAAAGTAAACATACTAGTGACGGTGTGATTCATAGGTTCTTGTTTAGATTAACAACATAAATATGCATGGTAAATGATTAATAGTATGTGAGATAAGAGTACATATTAAATAAGAGAGTATTTTCAATCACTTTAAGACTTCATATGAAGGAACATATTATATAAATGACAATACCACGTCATCAATCTAAACAAAGTGAACCAAATAAAGAGTTTAACACTTGGGACATAATCAAGATAAGTTGATATAAACTCTTTCGAGACTCACGTCAAATTCACATTCACATAATAAACATAAATAAGATAAATTAATTTGGAAGTAAATTGATTAATTTACTACGATAAAAACTATAATTAGAAAGCTATAGACATGTTGTATAGAAAGAAAAGAATGCGACAACATATAACAAGTAATCTTTTTAAGCAAAGTATATATCTAGTATGTTAAAAATTTTATAAAAAAAATTTAGATTATACTAACATACATATTGATCATGCATAACAACATTGAAGGATTTCAAGACCTGATATACAATTAGATTAAGGCGATATTAATTCCTTAAGGACTCAACTCAAAATTGTAAATCAAAGGGAGGAAAGCACAAGATAAACAGTATGGTAGACAATGTGATAAGGTAAAAGATATAGAATTCAGTAAATAGAAAGGAGATGATAGATATCAAAAGCTTTATGATTAGAGTTTAAACTTTAGTATGTAGAAATATACACTATTTAAGCTCTTATTATACTAGCTACATTCAAATATGCATAACACTAGGTATAATGAGGTAAACCAGCATAGAGAACCTATCTATATTGTAATATGTTTGGGTTACTTAAGGTGACTATTCAATAACAAACAATTCATTAATCAATATAATGATTACAACTCGATAGAAAGGTATAAATCTAAATATCCTTATTAGTCCGGACACCTGTCTTAATTGCCTATTGCTTCTCTCGCTTGTTGCCTCTGTAATAACCTGGTTTGACACACTAACACGTATCTTCTCCAAAGCCTGCACCATACAAAGTGGTATGATCAGTAACCACAGATCAGTAAAATGTAAAGTGAATAAGAAAATGTTGCACGAATGCAACCACCAACTGACACACTACTCACAGCCACCTAGGCTCATCACGTAAGAAAAGTTTCACGAGGGCAATTACCAGCCAACACATGGCTTGCATACAACCCATTCACAAACACCCTTTCGAGTACTCACAACTTACAAGTACGGTTTTGCACACATAATCATGAGTCACTAATACTAAACAAAAATCGAGGTATTAGTGATCCGAAAATAGAAAAATGAGATGTAAACTTCACAAAGCTCTACTACATTTTTTAGATACCAAATAAGAAGAAATTGGGGTATTTATAAAACTCGAATTTGTCACCTTATCAACCACCTCGCCAAGGGTGATGGTGAAAGAGTTGGCAAGCTATTAAAAAGTCACATTTTTTTGTTCTAAAAATTATCGAGTACTTTCCATAAATATCCACATCCGAAACAAACTAAAAGCACAAGTGACAATAACAACACTTCACTTAGCATGTACATGACGAAAAGTAATCTCATGATATGTGTAAACATGTTTGCATATAAAATATATCTAACTATGTACATGTGTGTATTATTAATCCACATTAACCAAGCTTACATAGAGGATAATAAAACGCTGAGTAAAATAAAATAGAAACTATATTTTACTCATGGAAAACCAACATAAAAACACGAGTACAACAAGACTTACAGTTACAACTAAGAAAATCAAAATAAAAAAAATTAGATAATTATTAAATTATTATAAAATTTTAATATTATTTTTAATTATTAAACTAAAATAATAATTTAATATTATTTGGTATGTATAATATTTAAATGTAATACGTTATAAAATAAAATGTGTATTTATTAATAATTTTAATAGTAATTCAATCTCAATTGGATCGTAATAGATTATAAAATATGTTAATCTAAATCCGATCTAAATTAAATAAACTGTATATTTTTTAATTTAAATATTATATAATTATAAAATCTATTAATTAAATATCATACATATATCATATTTCTCAATTTAGAAGTATTTATAGGGTTATTAATTCACCTTTAAATTTAACACATTATTTTATATGAAATGTAATTTAATTAAATATCATTTAAATTAAATTATAATTATTTAAATATTTTTAATTTAAACATATTTAATATTATTTATATTGTTATAATTAGAATGTTATTTATATAATTTTTGAATATACATTATAATAATTTTAAATATTATATTATTTTATAATCTATTAATGATTAATTTATCTTCTTAATTGATACCCTAGACATATGCCATAAATTACTCCCCTTTTAATTTAGATTGACATAGAAGGGTCATCATCATACCCGATCTCGAAGGGAAACCCCACTATATTCAATTTCCTTATCCTCTTACTCGGTTTGATGTTACTCCTTTCAGTCCTCATAATTTGCAAATGGTCACGGAGACCAAAGCCTTAGAGCAAGGCTTAAAAGAGATGTAAATTTTTTTATATGCACTTTAATAGACATGTCAACTTCAACCTTTGTCCAAAAAATCAATCGTGTTTGTTGCCTACAGCTATCAATTTAAGTGTAAAAGAGACACTAAAATGGGTGCCTCGTTCTTTTACTTTTATAATTTTTCAGTTAGATTTGATTAATTTTATAATTTAAAAATATGATTAATTAAATTAAAAAATTTATAATTTATAATATTTTTTAAAATAAAATAAAAATTATATATTTTATTAATAAAAAATATTTAAAAAATAATAAGCTTTTTTTCTCTCTCCTTTTCCGATATATCTCTCTCATTTTCTATTATTTTTCTTTATTTATTTCCCTCCCTTTGTATATAGACTAGTTATTATTTTATTAATAAAAATAAAAAATAAAATTGAGATGAAAAAAGAGTAAGAAAGAAAATATATAATTTTTATTTTATCTATAAAATATTTTAATTTTTTAAAAAATAAATTTAATTGATTATATGATTAATGAAATTCACTTAAAAAATTATAAAATTAAAGTATAAATAAACACGTGATACTTTTTCCTATTACATGTGCTTGAGATTGCTAGTATGAGTTACTCAAACTGTTCGATGTAAACTTGGTTATTAAACGTAGGTCTCGGTTAAAAAAAGAAGTAAACAAAGTTTTATATAGATATATATTCGCTGTGATAGATGCGTTGAATAATAACATGCAAGTTTTGGAAAGAAAATAATATTTTGGAAAAATAAAAATAAAAAATCGTGAGTACCATGAATAATGTTAAAGGCATATTGCAAAATGTAGCAAGCTCAAACTAAATTAAAGTTTAACAATACTTTTTTGACACATGCTAAGTTTGCGTTACATTTCTTTTGTAAAAAATGATCATAATAGTTTTATAGTCACGTAAAATTAAGCATGTTAATATTCGCAATTCTAGTACTTAATTATTGAAAATGAGATTTTTTAATTTCATAATTTTTAAATTATGATATTAATTTTATGTAAATAATATTATTAAAATGCTTATTTACATAATTATTATACCAAATACCCAAGTTAAAAATGGCACCACATAGTTTTTTTTTTAACGTTGTTCACAATTTTATAGTACGGCATTTTCTACTCATGCAGCTCAACTCTATTTAAAATATATAGGAAAATATGGTGTAGTATTTTAGGTTAAATTATTTGAGTGGTTTACCCCTAAAATTTACAAATAATATTTTTTTATATTATTATTTTTAAAAAAATAGTTAAAAAAATTATAAAATTAATTTTTCAATATTTTTTTAGTTAAATTTATAATATGATTTACTCTTGATTTCATTGAAAAAATTAAGAGTTATTATTTTAATAATTATTTTTATAATTTGATAATAATCTTAATATTTGAATGTATCATTTTGTTTTATTTTTTTTATTTTAAGATTTTTTTTATATTCATATAAATAATAATATTTTAGTTATATGTATTATATAATAATATTTTTTATTAAAATTTAATTTTTTTTCTTATACTATTTATTTTGTAATAATAATAAAATAAAAATTATTTTTTATTCTAAGAAATAATGATTACTTATAGATAATATGTACTTTAGTAACTTAAAGAATTAAAAAGAACACATGAAGAAGAAATAATCATACCAAAAATTACACCTTTTTTTTCAAACCTCGAAGTCACAATCACCATCAAAGTTCTTGAGCAATTATATGAAGGGGAAAAAAGTCATTAGGGCCAACATTTAGACGTGTCAGATGATTAACACGTGAGCTACATGATTGTTTTTCAGTTTCACTGTAATCTTTTCACTCTTCTATTATTTTTTTTTATATATAAATAAATTACAAATGAGCCCAAATGAGCCCCTAGTTCATAACTTGAAAGTTATATCTCATCCCATCTATTAAGAGTGTTCACGGTTCAGTTCAATTTTAAGTAAAAAAAATTTAATTAAATTAGATCGTTCATAATGTATAAATTGAACTGTTTGATTATACAAAATGTTATAACCAAATAGTTTGATCTGATTTGATTAACGATTTGAAATAATTAATAATACATAAATACGATACAATTTAATATGATATTTTATGCTTAATTTTTATTAGAAATCAGGGGGGAAAACATGGTTATTTTCTGTTGAGCCTATGTTAATATTTTGAAAAATATTGAAACAGAAAACGTCTTTGTTATTTTAATCACAATTACGATTGAAACTTAAAGAATGAATAAAATATTTGTAAAGTTGAAAATATGTAATTTACATTGAAACTGAAAATGATATTTATTATCATTTTTAATAAATTAAATGATTAAAACTAATAATTCAAAGCAATATCAGAAATAGACAAACACGATGTAATGATAATTTTGGCATACACGACTAGTGAGTGAGAGAAATAAAATTTGAGGGTGTCCAAAAACCCATCATAAACTAAAAAAAATCTTATCAGAAACTCATTTAAGGAAACATTTCAGAAACTCAAAAACACTCTATCATAAACTTAAAATAACCCTATTAGAAGGCTTGACAACCAATCCAAAATACAGACAATGTCTCGTACATGAAATTGTACTAATTTGGAGAAGTTACACGAAACAGTTTGTCTATAAACTCAAACATATATCAGTCAACTCATCACATACTTATTTCGTCCATGGATGACAGGACGTGAGGTGATGCGAGGTGATGCGAAGAAAGGTGATTGGTTAGTGGTGGAGGCGACGCGAGAATGACTGGGTGGTTGGGTGTTGTTGGAGGCGACGGTGGTTGGCTTAGGCTAGAGTTTTTTTGAGTTTTGCTCTCGCAAATACAAACAGGCAGACTGAAAATAAAATAGGATTAGGGTAACATGATTTCATAATATATATATATATATATATATATATATTACACAATTTTATTAAAAAAATTAATTATTTATGAAAAGTGGTTTGGTCCGATCGATTTATAATTTTTATAATCGGACTAGACCATTTGAAAATCGATTTTACTTAATGTAGATCAGACCAATTTTTTAGTTTAAACTGGTTCGATCCGGTTTATAGACACCTCTACCATTTAACACTAAAACTAAAGCAAGCTAGCAGCTAATATTACATCCCTCGAAATAGTATGTTTTTATGTAATTTAAATATGATTATATTTAAAGATTTTTAATCTAAATTTAATTATATAATATAATTAAGTTAAATTAATTTATTTTTGAACATATCAAAATTTTAGGATAAAATAAAATTGAATTAATGTTAAAATTTATTTATAAATTATCGTCATATATAAAATAAAATATATATTATTTAAATTTTAAATTGTTATATCTTTAATAAAATTTATTATTTATAATTATAACTAATAAAATCAAAAGAATGATAACTATTAAATTATTATAAGATTTATATTTATTTTTAAATTAAAATAATAATTTAATATAATTATAATATATATAATATTTAAAAATATATTATAAAATAAAATATTTTCATTTATAATTTTATTAATAATTATATTTGGATCGTACTTCAACATATTATAACATTAGTCAAATAAGACTATCACAAAAACACTCCAAGCAACTCTATTATTATTATTTTATCTTAATAAAAACAAACTAAATATTTTATTAATTATGATGATTCCCATATAATTTAATATCTTATTATAATTATAACAACTAATAAAACACATTTTATGTAGACATCAAAGGTTTTTTTTTTTTTTGCCTCAAAGAACATCAAGGATTTGAATGTAACTGTTTTATAAGAAACTAATATTTTATTAAAGAGAAGATTACATATATAATGTGATGATTATTTTATGGCTTAAAACAACATTTAATAATGTTTTGTAATTTTCATAAATTAATCTGATCTTAATATTGAGAGTAACACAATCTATCATCTTATCATCACTATGCCTCACAGATTTACTAACAAAACCTTGTGATTCTTTTCTTACATCTTTCACCGTTACAAAAAGGAATATTTAAGTCGATATGTAAAGTCAATTTTTTTCAAAAACTCACTTATAATGAATTTAAAGCTGATTTGGTGTAGAACCGATGCTATCTACGTAGAACGTAGCGTCGGTTGACGTGTCGAACTAACACTATACCTAGACGTAGCGTCGATTCACCATGTTAATCGACGTTATGCAACATAGCGTCGGTTGACGTGTCGAACCGACGCTACACATGGACATAGTGTCGGTTGACGTGGTGAACTGACGCTATCCACGTAGCGTAGCATCGGTTGACACCTAGAACCGACGCTACGTCCAAGTGTAGCGTCAGTTCAACACATCAACCGACGCTACGTCTTACATGGATAATGTCAGTTCAACACGTCACTGACGCTGCGTCCTATGTGAATAGCGTCGATTGACACGTAGAATCGACGCTACACACATGGATAAATTATTTTCTTTTCTTTTCTTCCCCAAACATAAACTATTTCAAACACTG
Source organism: Hippophae gyantsensis (assembly GCA_030763125.1). Taxonomy (NCBI): domain Eukaryota; kingdom Viridiplantae; phylum Streptophyta; class Magnoliopsida; order Rosales; family Elaeagnaceae; genus Hippophae; species Hippophae gyantsensis. Next base: position 42,705,746 of record CM061033.1, read on the forward strand.
CATAACTCTCAAAAACCCAAAACCTCATCCACTTCTCCTCTACTCTTTCTCATTTTCTGACCACCAATTCTAGTGCCAGTTAGTGAGTTTTCTTACTCTCTAACTAATCTTTTAGATCCCCTATTTTTTTGAGCAAAATACTCAAAAAATTTATACTCATTTCTCACTTACAAAACAATATTTTTCTTCATTTCCTTTATTTTGTCACTTTATTTACTCTTATAAGTATTTTTATTAATTCTACGCACTTATTATTCATATTTTTTCTATTATTATGTCTTATTATTTATGTGTATAAATTTTGTATTATATATGTAAGTTTGTATTATAACATTAAGAGAAGAATATGATGATCTTGAATAACATAGAACAACACCATGGTAATTTTTCTACTATTAATTAATATTTTATTTTTCAATTATTTATATTATTTAAACTATTTATTAAATAGATTTTTTTCCTGCTATTATTTAGTAATCGAATACAGGTTTTAATTTGAGTATAATAGAAAATAAGTAAATTTTGTAAAAAAAATATTAAAGTCGGTTCATGCAATGAACCAACTTTAAATTGGTTTAAAATTGATTTTTAACCGACTTTAATATCCCTTTTTCTAATAGTGTTTCAACAAAAAGTGAAATTTACGTAATGTTTTAATTGAATTAGTTAAGATAAGATCTAAATCTTGAGATCTCATGACCTTGTATAAAAAAATATGTATAAATATGTTACAAGAATAACGGAGATTAACTCCAAAATCACTAACAAAATTGTTAGAAATATACCTCATAGATAGGAGTGTCTAAAAACTGAACCAAATCGATTTAAATCGAACTAGATCGAACAGTTTTATAAATCATATAATCCAGTTTATTTTGTATTAACCGAAATCATTTTTCAAACTATTTAGTCTCATTGTACTAATTTTTAAACTAATCGAACTGAACCAAATCAATTTAATAATATATTAAAAAATTATGTTAACAGAGGGAGACTATATACCCTGTTTTACTATACAAACCAATTTTACTCTTTGAAACCTTAATACCTAGCCAACCAATCATCCTCGAATTACCTCCAGCACCAACTAGTCGTCCTTGTGTCACCTCTAATCATGTCATTCATGGACGAAATAGGTATATGAAGTCTCTCTTGCTTAATCGCTCTAAGTTTTCTCAACTTTATTCTACCACATCCTCTTTATGTGTATTGAAATTATTGATTTTTTTGTTCCATTTTTGTCGTCTATTGCTACAAAAAGTAAGGTATAAGTAATTCCTTGATCAATCACTATGCCTATAATTTACAAGAAACAAACAGAGAACAAACACATTTAGAAAAAAGGGAGAAAAATAAAAGAAATAATAAGTAGCCTTATTCGTTGATAAAAAAAATTGAGATTGTCCAAAAGTTGAAACTACTAATGAAGTATTGAAGTGAGGAATTGAAACGTACCATCGCTAAATGGAACTTGTCGGGGATGAAACTTTTCCTTGTTTATAGACCAAATTCAAAAGTGAAAACAGCATAAACCCAATAATTGGGAAAGCAAAAGATTTCATTTTATTGTTTTTGAGAATCTAGATGTAAAAATTGAGACAAGGTAAACAAAAAAGATTGAGATACAAAGTTGTGAGAACTGTATGTGGGATTGATTTTGAAATAAGAAAATGTCTAATTTAATTCCCTGTTTTATCAAAATTATGAAATTGATAGGTTTTTTTCTTGGGTTATTTTCAAAGTGGTTTTTAAAGAACATGCATTCAAAAATATTAAACACTTTTCAAGTTATTATACAAAAAAAATTAAACACTATTCGAATTAAAAACGATTGGCATGACTCATGAGTAAGGTAATATTGTTCAGTATCTTTGTTTGTTTGGTGAAGTTGAGATACAAATTAAACGATTAAAATAAGAATGTTAACCATCCAAGTGTATTCATATTGTATAGTTTATTATTTTGATAAATGGGGAGACTTTATAATTTAAATTTTGAAATGAGAAAACGTTACGAGTTGAGTCGTTTTTTGTCTTTGTCACTTTTCATAGTTTTTTAACCTGACATAAAAAAGCATAAATTCGACCAAAATAAAATAAATGTATAAATGAAATAATTTTTGCCACATCCTAGTGCATTAATAACAAAGTCTAAAATTTGTTAATATTGAGTTAAGTGAAGGCTGTATATTTCCTTTCATATCTGAATCTAATATGTACTCTACTATATTCTATATATAGGTGATATGATTTACATAAGTTTATTAGATTAAGTCAATTTCTATGTTTTACTATGATTAAAGACATTGAACTTAAAATTCATCCAGAGGAAATGAAAAAGACACCACAGAATTTAAATGACTCGTCTTCAAAAAGAAGAATAGAAGTAAGTAATGTTAACCCTTGTAACAAATTTGATATGAAGAAACCAAAAAATTTTAGGTCAAAATTATGGAATCATTTTTCATTTATTTTACCCTATAATGTGAAAAATCCTCGAGCTATGTGTCATTATTGTAATAAAAGTTATATTGCTCATCCCACAAGGAATGAAACTACTTTAATGATATACTACTTCAAAAATTTATGTAAGAAGATTCCTAAGGAAATAGTTAGAGAACAAAGGATGTTAAGTTTTCAAACACAAAAAAGGAGAGGGTGATACGACAACTCATAAATTAGTTTTTGTATTATTTAATGAAAAATGTGCTAAAGTTGCTTTGGCAGTTGCTTTGGCAAAAATGATTATTATTGATGAATTGTCTTTTAGGTTTGTTGAGAGTAAAAAATTTAAAGATTTTATAGCTAAAGTTTGTCCTAAATTTCATGTGTCATCTCGTCAAACAATTTTTAGGGATGTGTTTCAACTTTATTTAGATGAGAGAAAAAAGTTTGAGAAACTTTTCATAAGTGAAAATAAAAGAGTTTGTCTTACTAGTGATTGTTAGACTTCAATTTAAAGTGTTTATTATATTTTCTAATCATTCATTATATTGACAAAGATTGAAAATTCCAAAAGAGAATTATAAACTTTTGTCAGTTAAGAATCATAAAGGTGATATAATTGGGAGATTGATAGAAAAAAGTTTGTGTGATTGTGGTATATGTAAGGTATTCACCGTAACTCTTGATAATGCTTTCTCAAATGATACTGTTGTGTCATACTTGAAAAGGAAGTTAAAAAATTGGAAAGATGGGCTTATTATGAGTGGGGAGTTTTTTCATGGGTGATGTTGTGCTCACATTTTGAACTTGGTTATAAGAGAATGACTTAAAAGATCTTCACAATACTATTATGAGTATTCGTTGTGCAATGAGATATGCTATATCTTTTTTTTTAGATTACAAAAGTTTAAAATGTGTTATGTTAAGGAAAATATTAAGTCCAAAGGAAATTTCGTGCTAGACGTACCTATAAGATGGAACTTCACATATCTAATGTTAAAATCTTCTTTAGATTTTCAAAAAGCTTTTGATCATCAAGAAGAAGAAAAAAGAGCAAATTTTATTTCTTATTTTCATGATGAGCGATCAAGTGTTAGGCCTCTAATATTAGATGATTGGAAAAATGCTAGTGTTTTTGAAGATTTTTTTATAACTCTACATTAGCATTCAATGCATCTTTATGTACCACATCAAATTTATATTTTACAGAATTGCATAACGTTCAATCTCAAATACTTATATGGTTTGGTTCCAATGATGAGTTGTTGAGAAATATGAATGCTAGCATGAAAACAAAATTTGAGAAGTATTAAGGAAATGTAGATAAGACTAATAAGATGTTGCATGTTGCATTTGCTCTTGATTCAAGGTATAAATTGGAGTATTTGGAATTCATATTTAAAGAGATTTATGATTTAAAAATTGTTAAAAAATTGAATGATAATGTCAAAAATACTTTTAGGAATATGTTCAAAGCTTACTATAAGTTAGTGCATGGAAAAAATTGTCAATCTAATGTGACTCAACCACAAGATGTAATAGGTAGGATTCCCTCATCTTAGGAACAATAAAGATGAAATTTCTTAAACGCTTAGAGGAGAAAAATAGTTTGGAGTTGAAAAATGAGGTTGAGAAATAATTGAATACCCCATGTAAAAATGTCATGTTGGATAAGTTTGATATATTGAAATGGTGAAAGACAAATTCTTTTAGATTTTCTATTATCTTTCTCATTGTACGTAATGTGTTAACAGTTCAAATTTTAACTATTGCATTAGAATTAACTTTTAGTACAAGAAGACGTATTTTTGATCTATTTAGGAGTTTTCTAAATCCTAAAATGGTAGAGACATTAGTATGTAGTCAAAGTTGGTTCTGTTCCTCCATTAATAATGACTATATTGCTTTACCGGAATATAATGATGACCTTGAGATTTACAAAGATGTTGATTTAGGTAATTGCAATATTTAAAAACTATTTCTAATTTTATTTTTTAAAAATATTATTATCTAATAATATATTATTTTATTTGCATGTAGAGTTCATTAAAGACACTGCATTGATCATTGATGATTAATAATATGTAAGTTTATTCCTGTTTGTTAAATAATTAAATGTAAGCTTATGAATGCAAATCAAAAATATTATTAAATGCATGGAAGTTTATGAATGTAATAAAAGATATTATTAAAAGTTTCTTACTACAGATCCTAGTTATGACGAAACATGTGGTTTGTATTGATAGACAAATTTTTTGTTAATTTATGAAGAAACGTTATTTCAGTTGTTTTTGCCTTTATTGACAAGATTTATATTTGGACTCTATTATCTATTTTAGTCTTTTTTGTCTTTATTGACAAGAATAATATTTGGACTCTATTATTTATTTCAATTTTCTCTGTCATTTAATTTCTTTTATCGTTATAATATAAACCTATGAATTTCTCAATTTTGTATTAAGTTTTATATATAATTAATGAATTTTATCTATTTGTGAAAACAAAATCATCAATTATTTTTTAGATTAAACTGTATCATATTTATGTATTATTAATCAGATCGTTGAAAACCGTTAACTAAATTAGTTAAAATCGTTCGATTATAACATTTTTAATAACTAAACGATCCAATACAATTTAATTAATTACTCAAAATAAGATCTGACCATGAACACCTATATTAATAGATATAGATTGAAATAACCACATTTTCCTATTAACGTCATGGGTACAACGACAAAAAATTTAAAATTTCAAAAATAGTTTCACTAAGAGGAAAAAAACAAAACAAAGCCTCAAAAGAGATCGATTTTTATCATAAAAATGTTGAATTTTTTAGAAAGTAACCAAGGTATATAATTAAACATTAGTCTCGATAATTTGCTTCAAATATTCAAAGATAATAAGAAAAAATAAAAATAAAACATTTTTTTCTATTAAAAAACAGTTTATTATGTTGTCCAAAACTCAATAATTTAGTCACATATTTTGAAGATCAAATTTGATTACTAATTACATAATTATATAGAAAAATAATTTTTTATATGTATAAATTGTTAAATGCTATTAATAAATGCTGAATTTATCTTTTAATTTGTGATGCAAACTAGTATATATATATATATATATTAATTTATAAATTATTATATACATCAATTATATTGAAATAATAGAGATATTATGATCACATAAAATTGATGAGTCAGCGTATATATATATGAGAAGAACCGTATGGTATACAATATAAAAGTCAAGGAGTTACAAGAATCACGAGTGCTTTCCAAAAAGCAAAGTAAAATTAATAATTTAAAGCATACTTTTTATATTAAGAAATGTTTTATTTGTCAAAGCGTACAATTCGATTTCGGTGCACGTAAAATGTGTCATATTATTTAAGAATTAATGAAAACATATTAAATAAAATAACATGTAAGAGAAGTGCAAATAGGCGTGAGTGATGAAGAACACCAATAACACATAACTACCAAGTGCTTTTTTCTAATCTTCTCTGCAATCCCGAAAATTCTAGAAGCTTTACTATTTTTTTATTTTCTGAATTTCTCATTGTTCGGGTTTCCTACTGTTTGCTGCTAATTCTCCTGGTATTACCGTCTTGCCTTTTGCTATGCAATCAGTAAGTACTTTTTCCTTTTTCTCTTTCAAATGGAACTTTCTAAATTCCAAGCGATAGATATTATGTGAAATGGCAATCAAATGAGTAGAGAATTGTAAGTTTCTTGAGTGTCTGATTTTTTTTTTTTGGCTTGATGGATTTTCATTTCATTTTACGCGTGTTTCCGATGGTTGACCAGATATCTATGGTATTGATCTTCCAACTGGATATTATGTTTTTCGAATCAGAATAACGGTTTTGGGTTTATGTTCACGCGTTTGGTATGCTTGATTGTGTAGCGTTTGAAAATGGAGATTTTGGAGTTGGTGTGGGCAGGACGGAAGTTGGTTGTTGGTTTTGGGGGGGAGATACCAAAAATAAAAGTGTACGCAGAAGCAAAAAAAATCAACAAGAACACAATAAATTTAAAGCAACAATTAGCCTAGACCACACCCTATGTCCCTAAAAAAATCCATTAATATTAATTCTTGAAAACAAATTTTAACTCAATATCCCAATGCACAAACCCAAATAATAATATTAAGAACTTTAAATAACACTCAAACCTAAATTCCTGATACATTCAAATCTCACACACAAAAAAGAGACAAAGTAAAGAAAACTAAAATTAACAATAACGTTATTTGATTTTGGCATTATAATAGAAGAGATTTTGACACAAATATCACGCAGTAGTAAGAATCTCCATACTGTTCACACACAGATCAAACTAATTTCCTCTAAATTTTTAATCATTTTCCTTGTGGTGTTGTATCACCTAACCAAATTACCCAATATATATAAACTAAACAAGGTTTTTCATTTTTTAGCCATTTGATTTGGTTAATGTCTAATTAATATTAGACTTCTTTTTCCCCCTTCCATCGGCCAAAACGTTTTGACCCGTTGTTTTCAATTTTTTTTTAGCCATACCTTGGCTCAAAAATTGCTAGTATTAAGTACCACATCATGTATGTTCACACACGCCCTGATTGTAATCCCGTTTATGGATAGGGTGCACCCACCATTTCGTCTTCAATCAAAGACAACTTTACTTGAACTTGCTCTACCTTGAAAGAAACTCTTTAATACCATGTTCTCACAATCAAAAACAGCATTTTCCTCGTCAAACTTAATATGTTTCTCTTGCCTCACATCATCCTCACTAATGTAAGATTTCAAGTTTAATTTTGAACCAATAACCACCTTACCCTTAATGGTGATTGTAGCTCCACCTTGAAAAGGATCTCCAATTAATTTGTATATACTATATCTTCTTTTCCCTTTCATAATAACTAAGAAATCTTTACCACCACCATGGATTTGTTCCTCGTCGAAAAACTATATCCCCATGTATCCAACTTATTCAACAAAACCAAATTCTTACTCAAATTGGGTATACGTATCACATCATCTAATGTCCGAACAACTCCATCAAACATTTTCATCTTTACAGTACCTATATTAATAATCTTGCTTCTTGAATCATTAACCATCCAAACATCACCAGCATTAAAGGCTTGTACCTATCAAATTATCCTAGAATCCAATTATCCTGAGGATCACTAATAGTTGTCACACAATCACATTATTCTTGGTATTACAAGTTTTAGTCACCATTTCCCTTTTAGCACCTTGTCTTTCAATCTTTCTTTGTAATATTTTTTGATGTGTTCTTTCTTGTGACAATAAAAACACTCAATATTACATTTAGATGAGACTTGAATCAATTTTGCATCCCTACTTAAACATTAACTCCTAGATTCGTTTCTTCTTGTATGCAAGCTACTCTTGAATGATTCTTTGTAGCAAGACAACCTCCATATGCAGAAATAGTAGGTTGCATCTCATTACTAGTTTCCAAAGGAGTCGTTAATACCTTGCTCTATGTAAATTTTTTTCTTTCCTTCAAGTATTGAAGACATCAATAAATCATAACCCAGATAGGGAAAATAACAAAATCATTATCTGATCTTCATCTTGTATATTCACATCAACCCTCATCAATTTAAAAACACATGTTCTAAACCCATTAACACGACCTTTAATATCACCACCTTTAGGAATATAATTGTTTTTTTCAAATGCACCTTAAGAAACCCTTTCTACACCTATATACATTTGTTGTTGCCATACTAAGTCCCAAACCTTCTTGTCATATATTATTTAAAATATGATCTCTTAACCATGAGCTCTGATACCACTTGTTGGGCACGACAACAGGACAAAAAAATACAAAAAACAACATAATCAAATGTGTAACGAAAAATAACCCAAGAAATTTATATGGTTTGATAATTAGCCTAGTCTTCACACCAATTCCCAAAAAAAATCTACTAATATCAGATCTTGAATAAAAGTCTTAACTCAATTCCCAATACATCCAGTACCTCAAGAATAATATTAGGAACCCCAAATAATACTCAAACCCAAAGTCTCAATACACTCAAATCTCAATCACACAAAAGACACAAAACAAAGTAACCTGAAATTAGCAATAGCATTCTTTGATTTGTGGCACTATAATAAAAGAGACTTTGACACAAATATCATGCAGTTATACGAAATTCCACCTTTTAGCTTTGAATCATCTCACAAACACGTAGATCAAACTAATTTCCTCTTAATTTTTGATCATTTTCCGTGTGGTGTTCTATCACCTTTTAGAATACCCAATATGTATAACTAAATAAGGCTTTTCATCATTTAGCCGTTTGGTTTGGTTAATATCTAATTAATATTAGAATTTTTTTTCCTCCAACCCTTTAATTTTTTTTGAGCCATAACTCCAACAGTTGGGTTTGGAAAGGATTGTGATTTGAATTTCTAATGGTTTTGTTTTGCTATGTTATGTTTGGAGTTATATGAATGAGGCGTTTGCTGCTTTTAAGCAGTATGGCTCTTCTGTGAGGACTTCTACCTAGATTTTAGGCTCTATTTGGTCTCATTGGAAGCAGCAAAATGAATTTATGAGATGATCCAAAAATCCATTCGGCTAGCAGTTTTGAAAATGTCTGTTCTGAGCTATCCTATGAGAACCCACTTTTGCAAATATGTTGCTTGTTTTCTGCTTTACTATTGGTAACTGTAGTCGTGGATGTGGTTTAATTCCGATTCCAAGAGTGGTGTTTGAAAGAGTTTTCCATTTATTTTACCCAGACTTCTGGTTGGTGGACTTTTTTGGTTTACTTACTAATGCAGAACATATTCATTGGACTCGTTGACAAATCGTGATATATAATTCATAAGAACTTGGTTGTTTCCACCTGCAAAATGCAACGTCTTCTTGATGCTTTATATGTCCTTTAGTAGTTGGTGGAATATAGTGCATCATATCTAAAGGTGTTGTGGTGCAAGTATTTTAGTTATATGTAAGAAATGGAGTCTGTGAAGGGTTGCTTCAATAAGTTAAAGTCCAAAGGGAAGTCAAGGCCATCAAAGAACAAGGAAGCTGCAAACACAAGAAAAGAAGGGTCAAAAGCACCTACCAATGAAGAAGCCCTGTCAAAAGTTACCAAGCAGAAGGCTGCAGCTGCAAAAGAGTTTATAGAAAACCATTACAAGAAGCAGATGAAAAGCATGCAGGAGAGGAAAGAGAGGTATGTTTTAAAGGCTTCTTTCAATAATATTATGTCTAGGCAACTCGTATGTTTTTAAGTTCATTGTGTATGGTGTTTCTTATGAAACTCTTTGGCTTCAGAATCTTAATTCCAAATTTTTTTCCCTTGTCCTTGGTTTATTTGTCTTCTACATGGTTCTTATTCGGAGATCATTGATGAATCTTGGGCTTCAGAAACTTATGGTGTTTTGGCCACATGATGGCTTCTACTTAAGACTTGGTTGACAAATTTTTTCGTTATTAATCTTCTAGACATTCTCCTGTTCCAGTCATTAGTATGTGTGGAGTTCAATTGTCTCGTAAAACTTATGCAATCATATGTGGGTATTATATTGAGGTTTGTTTTGGTATTTTGGAATATTTGTGTTTCGGTTTTCTAAATACAGGCGTGACATACTGGAAAAGAAGTTGGCTGATGCTGAGGTCTCTGTGGAAGAGCAGAACAACTTGCTCAAGTACTTAGAGAAGAAGGAAACAGAATACATGCGTATTCAAAGGCATAAGATGGGTGCTGAAGACTTTGAGCCATTAACAATGATAGGAAAGGGTGCATTTGGAGAGGTACAACTTCATTTCTTTTGGACATAACATGTCATCGTGTTTATTTTCTTTTACCATTTTGTACTTGACTCTGTTGACATAGTAGACATTGTATCTATATGACAGTTGCCTTTAAATCTCTAGAAAAATGCATTGAGTACAGTTTCTTGCTAATATGGTGATGCATGTACCCATTACAGGTCAGAGTCTGTAAAGAGAAGGCAACTGGTCATGTTTATGCAATGAAGAAGCTAAAAAAATTGGAAATGCTTCGCAGAGGCCAGGTATCCTTTTTACCTAACCAGACAGATAACTGAATTCATCTATTTTGTTCGTTATTACAAACTTGTGTGGGTTTCATTAGGTTGAACATGTAAAAGCTGAAAGGAACCTCTTGGCAGAGGTTGATAGCAATTGCATTGTCAAGCTTTATTGTTCCTTCCAGGATGAAGAATATTTATATCTCATCATGGAGTATCTTCCTGGTGGAGATATGATGACTTTACTGATGAGGAAGGATATTCTGAATGAAGATGAGGCCAGGTTTTATGTTGGGGAAACGGTCCTAGCTATTGAGTCTATTCATAAACATAACTATATTCATAGGTAAGTCATGATGCAATCTCATAACATGAATCTATTGGTTTTTACATTTTATCATGGGATTTTGTATCAGTTTGTTTCCATATCATAAAGAATTAACCCTTTTTTTAATTTTTATATTTTATAGAGATATCAAGCCTGACAACTTGCTCCTTGATAAAAATGGTCACATGAAACTCTCGGATTTTGGATTATGCAAACCTCTAGACTGCAGTAATCTTCAAGAAAAAGACTTTACCCTAGCAAGCAACCTTAGTGGGGCTCTTCTGAGTGATGGGCGTCCTGCACCACCCAAACGCACACAACAGGAGCAGCTGCTGCATTGGCAGAGAAATAGGAGAATGCTTGTAAGCTTCCTATCTGATTGCTATGGAAGATACTTATTTGGGGGAAGAATCTTTTTCTCATTTTTAATAATTTCCCTGGAGGGCTTTCTTTCATTTATTTGTGCCATGCCACTGCTGTAGATCTTATTTGTAGAAATTCTATGAGGGTTGATTGAATGATTTATATTTTCTGAAACATTCTTTGATATCACAGGCTTATTCTACAGTGGGAACCCCAGATTACATTGCCCCAGAGGTCCTGCTGAAGAAAGGATATGGAATAGAATGTGACTGGTCAGTAGTCTATTTTTTTGTGCTTTCCAAATCTGTTTATATTCTATGAATCGGGAGTTAAATTTTTTAATTCTATTCCAGGTGGTCTCTTGGTGCTATCATATATGAAATGCTGGTAGGATATCCTCCTTTTTATTCTGAGGAGCCCATGTCAACTTGTAGGAAGGTAATATCTGTAACATGTTTATTAAGTTTTGTAGAGTATTATGGGGTGCCATTTTTCTTAACTCAATGAATGATGAGAACATGATTGTTACAAACTCTACTTTAGTCATCCGCAATGATTGTGAGACTCTTTCAGGTTTGAATTTCAACACTCTTCTGAAGTTTAAGTTACTTTGTTTTTGCAAAAGCCTGCACTTGTTTTTCAATTTATCTTGTTTCCGCAAGATTGAGTTGTTTGTTGTCTTGCTAGGCCTTATCTTATTGGTACCTCAAGTGTAGTCAACTTGTATTTTACAAAACCCACCATTTAGGTATTCAATTTTTTTTTAAAATTTGGTGCTCACAGGTCCAGTCCTACGGATCATATGTACTTTGATCTTGTAAAGTACATAAGTGCCATGGGGTGTCACTCAAATTTTTTACCAGTGGTTGATAATGTCATGAACCTTGTACTCTCTCATATTTATATTGCAACAACTTTTAATAACTTTCTACATATTGAGATCTTCAGGGCTTGTCGACAATTTTTTTCACCACCCATTTTGCATCTGTAATCTCTCTTTAAATTGGAGTGATGTTTGCACATGCATGTGGTTTTAGACCTTTCAATAATATATATATTCATGAGCAGATTTTTAGTGGTTGCAAAGCAGGTCTAAATCCCACTGGTGAGAGATTTTTATAGGAAATAAAGTTGTAGATGGGGTGGTTTGTGCGTGATCTTACACCTTTCCTTATAGCAATTGTACATTCAAATCATTAGGAGGTAATTCAATAATATGAGGTTCGGTGGTGTTACCTTGTGAATTGTCGGAGTGGCACGTACTCGGGTTGGATTCTGGAATGGCTCAGATATGCTCGGTTCTCTGCTCTTTCTTGAGTTGTTTTCCTACAGAGTAGGCAAAGGAGATCATTGTTTGGGACAAGGAAGTTTGGATCTGTTGGTAGAGAAGTTGAGGATTCATTGGGAGTAATAAGAGTATTTATTTGAGATATTGAGTCACTTTCAGAGGTTGCGGAATAGGATTTGTGGGAGGCCGAGTACTTATGATATTCGAAAAATTTGGTATTCATTGGCTATGTTCTCACTTGAATGAATTTGGAATAGTACGGATATTGTTCAAAAAATGTGACATCCGTTGTATTATAGAATCGTTTTGTGATAGGAGAAAAACATTTGTATCCTTTACGGTATGATGAATACCCTAGGAATATGCATTTGATGGCTCGAGGATCAAGTTTGCCACTTATGATGTACGTGGACATAAGCGAGAACATCCAAAAATTTTAAAGGAGCATGGGACACGATTTTTGTGTGTGGGTATGACTTTCCAGTAGAGTATTGATAGGTGTTTTAAATAAGAGGACACGAGATGGCATCCTATTGATAAGATAGGTAGTGTAAAACGACATCCCAAAAATGTTGAGGGCGTGAGTTGTGAACATGAGGGATCTGGCGACCTCGAGAAGATGCCTATTCTTTCTTTCCCACCCGTTTTGTTGAGGTGTGTCAACACACGTGTGAGCTTAGATGGACAATCCATGACTTAACGGATAATCGGTAAGGGTGGAAGTGAAATATTCTTTAGCATTGTCGGTTTCAATACCTGGATTTTTGTTTGAAATTGAGTTTGAATCATGGTATTAAAATTTTTAAAAATTTGACATCTTGATTTTTCTTTCATTAGGAATAACCAGTGGTTCGAGTATGATCATCCACAAATGAAATGAACCAACGTGTCCCTGTGATGTTTTTGATTCGAGAAGGTCCCCCGAATATCGGTGTGAATTAATGAGAAAGGATGTGATTTTTTATGTGGAAGATGAGGATATGAAGTTCTAACATGTTTTGAAAATTCAAACTACCAATAAAATTTATAATTTTTATTTCTAAATGATGAAGGAAAAAGTTTACGTAAATACTTGAAATTAGGATGACTGCGATAGTGATTCAACGTGAATTTCACCATCTTTATTGGACTTAAGGTTTATGAAAGCTTTATTCGATTAGAAACTTCGGATAGAACTTGGTGGGCTTGTCTTGTTGAAGGTTCTTCTTGTTGAGGAGATAGAGTCAGAGCATTCCTTAGCCATGATCATCTTCCCAGAATCCGGTTCTGAAATTCCACATGGGTTATGAACAAATTTAGCCATACAATTTTATCACGGGTGAGTTTAGTAATTGATACAAGATTACAATCAAGTGTAGGAGCAAGAAGAATGCCAGAATCTAGAATAAAGGAGTTTGAAATTTTAGGTGAACCAATTCTGTTACTTTGGATACCGAGCGTCGGCAATTCGGACCGTGTGTCGATCTGGTAGAATTTAAGATTTATGAGAAGAGAAGCATACGCGTCGTGATGAAGCATAGGAATCAACAAATCGTAGTGCCTTTGTTTCACATTAAGAACATTAAGGGTGTTACTGATTGGTATAGTGGCAGATGATGTGGTCGAGGATTGTCCAAATAATTTACGGAGGAGAATCAATCTGTTCCTTGCTAAGCAGAGCGGTCGGTTGACTTCATTGCCTTGAGATTTAGAGGCAATTTTTCCATGACTTTCTTTGTTGATGTCTTTGTGTGGCCGGTGGTTTCAATCGGTGGGCTTACCGTAGATTTTTCAATGAGGTTTCCTTAGTATGACCAGGTTTGACAATGATCACACGAGGTCTTCCACGCGAGGGACGGTTGTACGTATTATAAGAGTCTTGATGGCCTCGAATGGCAAGTCAGAGATCCTTACTCGAGTCACGGAAATGGTAGATTGAGAACGTCATTGTAGATTGAGGACCCATCATTACTTTCTTTCGACTCTATATAGCAGCGGACTTGAAGAAGGCTTCACGAATCTTGGGCAAGGTTTTGTCGCGAAATTACCTTGCGTCATCAAAGATCTTTATGAGTCGGTAAAAATTTGAAAAGCTTAGTTTCTTGTCGATAATCTTGTTTGTACGAAGATCTTTGTCTATTTGGACAGGTCCGTTCGTGAACCTGAAAGAGATCTAATTGTTGCCTTGTCGAGTAGAGAGAGTTAAAGTATTGTGTATGGCGACTTTCTCTCATGGCGAAGATCATGGAGGATGCTACCGATCTCAAATAGTTACGACATATTATCGGAAGCCCCGGAATAAGTGTCTTTAATTTGCATCCCGTATTCCTTTGGCGGTTTTGTAGAAGAAAATTCTCTCGATTTCGTTTGTCGTGGAATTGATCAGCAGAACATTACCATATTGTTTGATTTCCATGTTACGTATTGTAGATCGTCTTTGTTTGGGCTGCGGCATCGCATGATAGGTAATCATCTTTCATTTTTCCACATATAAACATCGTGATTGAACCATTTGAAGATAATTGTGCCCATTTAATTTGTATTTGGTGATGGGCGTAAGACTATTGTCCAGTGGAACCAAGAATTATAGGTTTTCTAAAGTGGCCATTTGTTGCAATTGTGAATGTCGTGGATTGAAATTTGTGGGTGTTTTTTTTTTTTTTTTTTTTTTTTTGAATAATGCGTTTGGCCAAGATCGGGTAGGGTTTGGCCAAGATCGGGTAGGGTTCAGTCATTGTTATATATTAAGCGGCTTACTCTACTGAGGAAACAAAAAAAACAAAACAAAGCTGAAATGTATTGGCTATGAGACTTACTTATAGATGGCGATGATGATGATCAATGGCAAACGATGAGAAGATGGTCGACGCGATGGTGAGATGGAAGCAAGCGAGAAAATGGATTCTACTTGTCTGCGGAATACTATTTCTTCGTAGAAAATGGATTTCTGCTACGTTTTTACGCTACGCTTTACCGGATTTACTTTACCTTTGGATTACGCTACGCTTTCTAGATTTCGATTTACGCTTTACGGATTTACGCTTTGGATTTACGGTTTTGCTTTTTAGGATTTGCGGATTTAGATTTACGGATTTACGGATTTACCGGATTTACGGATTTGAATTTACGGATTCTGGATTGAATTTACGGATTTACTGGATTTGATTTCGGTGTTCATGGGCCAATTGATATAACATAAAATTGGATTTACGGATTTGAGAAATGCTACGATACCATGTTAAATGTACTTAGAGAGATAAGATGGAGATAATATGGAGTATGTATTCTCATTTTTTCTCTTCTTATTACAACAACTTATAATACAATCTATTTATAGAAATACAAAGTGTCCATTAATTCTAGGAATAGAGCAATTTGGTAACAATAATGAAAATCTGAACGATTTCTTAGCTAGCTTCTGTACAATGCAATGGCCAATAATATTCTCACGAAAATCTCTGAGTTGTCTTGATAGTCATATTTTGTTTTGTCATGTTCTAACTCTCATCTCACTAATTTCGGAAACCCATAAGCCCTATTTTCCTAAAAAAAAAAAAAATTATCCTTTTTTTTACCTTTCCCTACTTCCCAGCACCAATTTTCTTCTTTTCTCTATTATTTTCTAAAAGAATACTAAAAATAAAATATACTCATTCATAATTTATTTTTATATAATAAAAAATATTTTTTTTATAACAAATAACTTATCAAAATTTTATTATAAAATAATTTAAAATAATAATAATAAATTATAAAATTTTAAATTATTAAAAACTTTACTAAATAGTTACAATAATTTTTATGAAAAATTATTGATATTTTAAAAAATAAATTATTTAAGATTAAAAAATTAAAAAATAGATTATATTGTAACAAATATCTCTAATATTATTATAATTTTAATTATTATTAAAATAACAAATATTTATTAACAATAATTATATTTAAGTATTAAAATATAATTAATTAGATATAATTTATATATTATAATATATTAATAATAAAAGTAATTATAATAATATTATATTATATAATATTTTCCCACAAAATTTGTGATATAATGTTCTATTTGTATTGTATCTTGTAAAAAACAATTGGATATAGAGACTTCACAATTTTTTTTAATAATTTAATTATTTTATGAATATTATTTTTTATATCATAATTATAATTAATATTATAATTATTTATTAAATATAATTATAATTATATTTAATAATAATAATGTATTATATTATTTATGAATTATCAAAATATTTAGCATATCATTTTCAATATATGTATAAATTTATATTTATTTTATTATAAAATAAAATTTTAATATATGATATGATAAAAGAGATTTGTGTATTTAAAATTAATTATAAATTTATAAAATGTTAATATTTATATATTTTTATTTTTTTAAAAAATAAAATTTATCAAAAAATGTGTTTTCAAGTTTAAGGTTAAATTTTGCCTATTTTTAAACTAAAACTCATTTTAGCCTATTTCTAAACTATTTAAAAAGACATGCCCTTTATAGACAAAATCCTTAAAATGAAAAACCAAAAGACTTCTACTATAATTGATTCTATACGAATAAATTCAAAATTTATAAATTCTTTCTTAGTGGAAAGTTAAAAAGAAAAAAATCAAAAGACTTAATATCATTATAATAATTATCTATTATTATGAAATAAAAAAGAGAACTAAAAGTCTTTATATGTATTAATAATTATATTTTTCTAGAAGAATAAAAGGAAAAATCAAAAGACTTCTAAATATATTTGATTCTTGTATATGGAATATTTCATTCTATGTAAAAGAATTAATGAAATTGGTAATTAAAAAGAACATGAAAAGAGTCATGATCATTATAGTAATTGTATATTATTACGTAATTAAAAGAGAATAAAAATTCTCTTAAATATGTGCTAAATTCCCATACTTAAAAAAGGTCTATTGTAAATATTAATGTACTTTCCATATAACACAATCAAAGTATAATTTAGTTTTAGTTATTTATTTTCTAAATTATATAGTATAAGAAACAATTAATTATATATATTAATTATCATTTAGTGGGGGAATTAAAAGGAAATGTTAAAAGACTTATAAATTGATTCTATGTGAATAAATTTAAAATTTACAAATTCTCTTAGTAAAAATTTAAAATTTACAAATTCTCTTAGTAAAAATTTAAAAAGGAAAAATCAAAAAACTTATAATCATTATAATAACCGTCTAATATTACATAATTAAAAGAGAAAACTAAAAGTTTTATAAAATGTGTTAAAGCTTTAATTTATTTTCTAAATTATATTTAGTGTAAAAATTATTATTATATGTATTAATAACTATCTTTTATTTGAAGAATAAAAAAAAAGAAAAAAATCCTAAAATATTTGATTTTTTTAGGAAATATTTAACAATACGTGAAAGAGTTAATAAAATTGACAATTAAAAAGAAAATGAAAAGACTCATAAGAATTATAATAATTGTCTATAATTACTGAATTAAAAGTGAAAATCAATTTTTTTATATATGTCCTAAATTAATATACTTAAAAAATGTCAGTATAAATGTATTTTCTCATGTAACATAATCTAACTATAATTTAATTTTAGATAATTTATTTTCTAAGTTATATTTAGTGTAAAAAATAATTAATTATATGTATTAATTATCTTTTGGTAGGAGAATTAAAAGGAAAATCAAAAGACTCGTAAAAGAATTTATTCTATTTGAATAAAAAATTTATAATTTTTTTCGTTGTGAAAATTTAAAAAGGAAAAATCAAGAGACTATAATCATTATAATAATTATCTATTATTACAAAATTAAAATAGAAAATCAAAAACTCATATATGTTAAAGTTTATTTTATTTTTTAAATTATATTTAGTGTAAAACTAATTGATGATATGTATTAATAATTATGTTTTAGTTGAAAAATTAAAAGAAAAACCAAAAGACTCCTAAAATATTTTATTCTACGCAAAAGAGCTAATGAAATTGACAATTTCAAAAAAAATCAAAATACTCATGAATATTGTAATAATTATCTATTATTATGGAATTAAAAGAGAAACATAATTTTTTTCCTAAATTTGTGCTAAATTAGTATACATAAAAAATAGCAATCCATAACATGTGATTAAAAAAATTATTAAACAAGATAATCGTTTTTTACTTGCTTCTATAAGCATGCATTCAATATTTTAAGAACTTTAATACTTTTCACATATTTCATTCTAATTTTGAATGTAAGTCGTTAAAGTATTAATACTTATATTGCAAACAAACAAAATAATATCAAAATAATTCATTTTTTTTATGTTTTAGTTTGAAATATATTTGTGTAATTATGCATCCAAATATAATCATTTTGATAAATGTAAAATTTAATTGTTTTGAACGATAAATGAAGCTTCATTTAATTAATAAATTTTAAGGTTGTAAAAATCATTAAATGTCATTGTTATTGTTTATGGTTCTATGTCTTAGTATGATATTAATCATTATATATATTTTGACTTTACCTTATTTTTAACTTATTACTTTGATTTTGAATTTGAATTTTTGATCTTTTGAGTTAATAATATTCCAAAATTGAGATAACAAAAATCTTATAAATTAAAGATAACAAAAAATTAAATATCTATCTATTAAACTCTATGTAATTTTAAATTAAATTTTTATATGTCATTTAAATTAATTGTCCTATGTTATAGTTAATTGTAATATTTTTAATTAATTTTTTTTTACGTGCAAACGCTTTCTAGTCCTTTAGCAATTGGTCGAGTGGTTTGTATCCTTGGGAGATTTTGGTTGTGTATTGCGAGGAATTGAATGATGTGCTCATGGATTGGATTTGCTCTAGTTACGTGTAATTGTCAGAATTTATATGCTACTTTGAAGTTCGAACGGAGTAACAGTACAGAATAAATGTTTAAATAATCTATTCCACAATTGCACTTGTTAATTTCCTCATCCTTTCTAAAAGAGTAGAACGTTAATTTGGTGGGCCAAATACACTGATGAGGTGTGATCCCTTGTATGATATATCAATGTAATTTCATTTTCTGCTTTAGAACATGGCATTTAACCCATTGTATTTCTATTTTTGTATGTGGATAGTTTAAATTTTAGCTGCAATCAGTGGTAATAAATGAGAAAAACTATATGGGAAGTGGCGTATTTCATTAGACTATTTAACAGAAAGACCAATGAACCACAAAAGCTCCGGTTCATAAAGGTAACATGCTGTGTTGTGAAAATAATGATCTACATACTAAACGAACAAAAACTCAGGTAGCACTGTTAAGTTTATTTTCTATTATTTCTTGCCCTGCCCTCTGAGATCAAATTTCAGGAGCTGAATGATATCAACTTATTTGACCAAGTCATGGGAACATTTTTGGGTGGCAGTGGGGACATCTTGTTTATTAGGATGCTGTGGCATAACTCTCTTGCTTAAGATAATCCTTCTCTTGATTGTATAAAATACCATGAGGCAGGCTCTTCTAGTTATTGCAACAAGAGCAATTGAGTCCTCTAGTTATTTTTTGAAGCATTTTAATCCACTTTCAACACATCAATAGATGATCATTGGAAGGATGATCTTAATCTTGATCAGTGTTATATTTGGCCCCTTTTTGTAGTGTTTTGACATTTGACTTACTCTTTGATGCTCGTACCAGTAGACTAATATGCTTTATACCTTGGTGTGATATATGATTAGGAGGTTATTTCACAATATAATAAATAGATTACTTGTTTTAGAAAAGTAACATCAGACAAGTGGTCTCTATTTTTCTAATTTTTTTAATCTTTTCAATTGACATTGTCTATGTAAAAGATGGTCTTTGTCAACGACTATTGAAAAAACGGAAAATAAAAATAATCATTTATCATTGCAGTGTCATTTGTTTGGAAGTAATAAGACTAAATTACTCCAAAAAAATAATTAAAGACGTTAACTCCCTAGTTGGAAAAAGAAAGGAACGTGTATTGGCACTCACCCTTTATTTTTGTTTAAAATTTGTTGGCTCTTCTTGCTTGATTTCACTTTTTCCTTTTTTGATTTTACCTGTTTACCTTAGTTTGTTGCCCTTTTCTTTCTTTGACTGGTAACTTATATTCGAAAAAAGAATATGCTAATTTGGACTTATAATTTGATATTTCAGTTTCTTGCTTGAGATATATGTTTTATTTCCTTTTTTTCTCCAACGTACAGATTGTTAATTGGAGAACACATTTGAAATTTCCAGAGGAAGCAAAACTTTCTCCAGAGGCAAAAGATCTTATCAGTAGACTTCTATGCAATGTTGAGCAGAGACTAGGAACAAAAGGGGCAGAGGAAATAAAGGTGTTGTGTGGTGTGTCAGTTCTAAACTATTTTTGTCTGCTCGTCCTTGTATGAGTAAATGATGTAACTGACTGGTCGTCCGGCCTCATGTACAGGCTCACCCGTGGTTTAAAGGCATAGACTTGGACAAACTGTATCAAATGAAAGCAGCATTTATTCCTGAGGTCAATGATGAATTAGATACACAGAATTTTGAGAAGTTTGAGGAGGTCAGAATTTCTCCCGGATGTATTATTTGTAAAAATTTAATCTACGCCCAACAGTTAGAATTCCTGTCAGTTCTAACTTTTCGATACCATGGTGTTTTGGTATAGGCTGACAACCAAATTCAAACTTCAACAAAAGCAGGTCCATGGAGAAAGGTTTGTGCAAATATCTTCTAATGTATACATTTTAAGCTTGGTGCTGCATGGTATGTTTGTTATGTAAATATTGGTTTATTTGCTAACTGCACTTTGATGAGACAAATCTTTTCTCTAAATCTGGATTATTTTAGGAAAAAGTACTCTTGGGGTCATTTTACTTTAAAAAATGGGATACATTGATCATTTTTCTTTAAACTGATGCAATTTAACCACCTTAATATTACATTTGTGGATATTTTAATCATTTTAGGTCAATTTTGATGATTTTAATCATTATATTTTTCACTTTTTTAAAATTTGAGACATTTTCCTCTTCATACAGCCTCCTACTAATAAAGTTCGATTTGATTCAACTTAAATTTTTCCAACAAAAAAATGATTAAAAAAACCAAAATTGACAAAAAATGAATGAAGTGTCCAAAAATGCACCAATTTTAAAAAAAGTGACTAATGTTCCCAATTTATAAAAATAAAAGTGACCAAAGTGTCATGTTATTCATTATTTTATTAAACGCTAACTTTGCTTGCTAACCAGAAGTTAATACAGTCCTTCGGCCTCTTCATTTATGTTTCTATTACTGATGTATATGGATTAACTAAACTAGATGTTCCTGTTAAATCTAGTAGCTTATCAAGTACTTTAAAACTTTCTTATCCTGTTAACGCATGTTTCAGATTTGATCAAATTAGCTCTCCAAAGGGAGTTTTTATCCAATAACCAATTACAAGTGAAAGTTTTATTATGGTGCCAATTGGATTAAAAAAATTAACAGGATTAAACTGGATCAACTTGAACTTGAGAACAGTCTTGCGTTGATCTCATGATTTTAGTTCAGTTCATAAAAAGTACTAATTTTTTGCTCTGTATGTGAACAATTGTGTTAATTTCTAAGATGATTTTAGGATTGAGGTAGATGTCTAAAAAAGCAATTATCTTATTACATTTTTTTCTTTTCTAGCATGATGTTTGGCAAAGGTTGATTTTGAACATGTTTAACACTTCGGAAGTCATGTAGCAATTTCAAAAATATGGTCTATGTTTTCTCTACCAACTGTTTTTTCCCCACCATTGACTAACAATGATTTTCTATGAAGCTACAGTTACATAAAACTTACTCTTATTTATTGGATCTTTGTTCATAATAACGGTTGGTTGGTTGTTGATGTTTTCACTTGTTTGCATTATGAATTAATTAATTCCGATTTTGACTTGTGAGAATGAGGTAACATGATATTATTTTATTCGTATCGTAAAATAGTGTTCACTGTTGCTAATGATTTTTGTTTCTGTTGTAAACTTGCTGCAGATGCTGTCATCAAAGGATGTCAACTTTGTTGGTTACACTTACAAAAATTTTGAAATTGTGAACGACAATCAATTACCTGGGATCGGTATATACCTCCCTCAGTGACTGTTCATATACAAATTTTTCTGTCATACACTATTAACCTACTTTATGCAAGTCTTCAGTTTGATGACAATCTTGACTTATCCTCATTATTGAGATGAGTCTGTTACTGTCATCTATTTCAATACCAAATCAGTGCGACTCTCTGGCAAAACATAGGAGAAAAATTACCATGAGAAGAGATTACACCATAGATTGTAATAGTTTGGGGTCCTATATGTTGGAGATTGTTGTTATAAAGCTCCTTAATTTAAGGAACAAATTAAGGAGCAAAACATGGAGTAAAACATGGAGCAAAACATGGAACAAAACATGGAGTAAAACATAGAGCAAAACAAGGAGTAAAACATGGAGCTTAATTCAAGGAGCAATTCAAGGAACCATTAATTTAAGGAGTAATTCAAGGAGTGAATTTTCCTATAAATAGATGTGTAATTGTAATGAATTAACCATCCAAAGTGTTCATTCCAATTGAGAGAAAAGCTTAGAGAGCAAAGTTTTTGTGAGAGAAAATTGAGAGTAATTTTCTTGGGTGTAATTGGATTGTGAGTTTTGAGTGTTGTAAACACCTTGTGTAATTTCTCCTCTTTCAGTAAAAAGATCTGCGGTGGGAGACGTAAGCAAGTTTGGCCGAACTCCGTTATCAAATTTGTGTGTTATTTTCTATTCTTGCTTTCTCATAAGTTTGGCTTATCGAGAATTTGCGTTATTTCCCAACAACTGGTATCAGAGCTTTTGGTGGTGATTTTTGTCAATTTCTTGAAAGGTTACTATTCACATGAATAGTGAATTACGTGAATAGTGAAATTTTGTTGACGATATTTGTTCGTTTACGGAGGTGTTCTAATACACGGTGGTTTCTGAGAAATAGTCGAGAAACGATCAGGAGAAAGTCGATTTGAGTGGGAGCAATAGCGCATGAGATGAAGGAAGGGTGAAACTCGAGAAATTCGATGGCATGATTTCGGATTTTGGAAAATCGAGATAGAGGATTATACGTATCAAAGAAATCTATATCAACCTCTCTCGGGGAAGAAGCCGGAGGCATGAAGGAAGAAGATTGGAATCTTAGACGAATGACCTTCGGAGTTATTCGATTGACGTTATCCGTAATGTTGCTTTCAACGTAGCAAAAGGAAAAGACCACGGCGGGTGCTTATGGCGACTTTCTCCCAATATGTATGAAAGCCGTGACCTCGAAACAAAGTGCACTTGATGAGCGCTTGTTCGGTTGCGGATGACGGAAGGCGCATCGGTAGCTCAAACATCTGCATGAACTCAGCACGGTCGCGAGCCCGAGTTGAGTTCGGTGGAAGTGGTCGATGAAGAAGTACGAGCATTGATACTTTTGTCGCCTGCGAGAAAGGCTTTGGAATCTCTTGTCACGGTTTGTGAGTAGCTCGTCGGGAAGCAATAAGTTGAAATTTGACGATGTTCGTGATTTGGTTCTCGGTGAAGAGATCAGCGTAGAGAGACAGGTGAATCGTCGACCTCTTCGGTTTGCATCTGAGAGTCGAGGAAGAAATTCAACTAAAGGGAATGGACGTAGTAGAGAACGGACTACGAGGTAGATCAAGGACGGAGGTCGAATCCAGGAATCTAATAATTCACAAGCTCGAAGACTATCGAGTGTTAGGAATTGTGGAAGAAAGCAGGAGCCTTGCAAAAATCGGTGCAGAGTGCAGAAGGAACCGAAGCAAGTGAAGGCGAGGCAAATGTTACTTCCTCGGGAGAAGATGATGCATTGATATACTCTGCTGGAGAGCGAGGAAGAATCTTGGGTGTTAGACTCAGGCATCGTTCCATTACTCTTCACAAAAGAATTCTTAGAAATATGTCCCAGGAAATCTTGGAAAGGTATATCTTGGTGATGATCAACCAGTGTGCTATTATTGGCAAAGGTGTAGTGAAGATTAAGTTAAACAGGTACGTTTGGGAGGCGAAGGATGTCGGCGTATTCCCGAGCCTCGGAGAAGGAACTTAATCTCGGTGGGGCGATTGGCAGTGAAGAGGCTTACACTACGATCTTCCATGATGATGATTGGAAGATTTCAAAGGTGCGATAGTGATTGCTCGGGCAAGAAAAGTGACACTTTCTTTACATGACGGAGAAGCACGTTGTTCGATCACAATTGCGTGAGCGATGAAACACGAACTGTGGCACGAGAGATTAGGCCACGTGAGTGAAGAGGAATGAAGATTATGCATTCAAGGAAAACTTCAGTGCAGTCTGTAGAGATGGACGTGTCTTGGTGCATACTAGGAAAGCAAAAGAGTCGGCTTTCGGACAAGTGGTAGAACCACAAAGAAGGAAAGGCTAGAGAGCTTATTCACTCGGATGTTTGGGGACAATGCCGTCTCCATTGGTGGGAAACAATACTTCGTGACTTTCATCGATAGTCGTTCTCGGAAGGTATGGGTTTACTTTCTAAACGTAAGTACGAAGTATTTGAGGCTTTCGAAGATGGAAAGCTATGGTGGAAAATGAGACGAGTTTGAAGATCAAAGCTCGGATCGATAATGGTGGTGAATATGAAGACACGATTCAAATTTTTTTGCTATGACGTGGGATCGAGAATGGAAAGAAGCATGCCGGGCACGCCTCGGCCGATAATGGTGTATGGAGCGTATGAGCCGAACGTTGACGGAAAGAGCGGAAGCATTCGTATACGATCAGTCTACCGACGGTTACGAAGCGATCGACCAACGTGACAGCCTTACTTCGATCGGCCAAGGCCCATCTGTTCCATTGGAGCGTAGAATACGGAGGAGGTATGGAGCGAAAAAGAAGTGAAACTATCACATCTAAAAGTTTTTGGTGTAGCATTTGTGCATGCTCCGGTGGTCAAGGCAGAATAACAAACGATCTGAAATCCAAGAAATGCACATTCATTGAACAGCTATGGTGAGGATGAGTTTGGTTACGCGTTTGGGATGACGAAAAGAAAAGAAAGTTATCCAGAATCGAGATGTGATTTTCAACGAAAGGGGTGATGTATAAGGATATGCGTAAAATAGACGCCTTGATGACTCGGAGCGGAGAATGAGCCGGTATTTGCGATGCAAATGATGTCCCAGATAGTTAGTAAAAGAACCAATTGTAACAAGTCCTCGACGAGGAGCAACTTGTTGGACGAAATAGTACACGGCGTTTCGACACGCCTGACCTCTTACGCCGGCTCACATGTTGAGAAGGTCTTCTCGACCTGTGCCTAACGGAGATATATGAATTATATGTTCTTTGATGGAGGAGAGCACGAATCTTATGATGAAGCTTGTCGGACTCGAGATTCTAGCAAGTGGGAGCTTGCTATGAAAAGAAGAAATGAAATCTCTCATCTCGACCAAACGTGGGAACTGGTGAGTTACCTATGGGAAAGAAGGCAACTTCTGACAAATGGGTGTCTTAGGGTGAAAGAGGCATGATGGTTCAAGAGATACAAAGCGCCTAGTTGTTAAAGGGTTTTGACGAAGGAAGGAGTTGACTACTGCGACATTTTCGCTCCGTTGTGAAGCTCAATACTATCGGATCGGTGTTGAGTATTGTAGCTTGTGAAGATCTTCATACGGAACAATTGGATGTAATTTGCATTCCTTCATGGAGATTTAGATGAAGTGATATCGTGCACTTATACCACCAGAAGGTTTCTCGAGAAAAGAGGGAAGAAGAATATGGTGTGCGAGACTTAAGAAGAGTTTGTATGGCCTAAAACAAGCCCTAGAGACAATGGTACGAAAGTTTGTGACTTTATACCTGAGGAAGGTTTCAGTGCAATGCGACCATTGTTGCTACTTGAAGATATAGGTCAGTTATATCATTTTACTACTTTATGTTGATGATATGTTAGTAGCGAGGGTTCAAATATGGATGATATTAAAGGTTGAAGCGAATTGTCAAGAGTTTGACATGAAAGACTTAGGTCAGCCAAAGAAGATTCTTGGAATGCAAATCACAAGAAATAAGAAGAAAAGATCCTTGCAGTTATCTCGGGCGAGTACATCAATCGTGTTTTGCGAGAGAGATTGTGAAGCGATGCTAAGCCGGTTAGCACCAGCCGATCATTTTCGCCTATCCCGAGGATCGGTCGCCTCGAGACGAGAGGAAGAGAGAATTCATGGCTAAGGTTCCTTATGCCTCGGCCATTGGAAGTTTGATGTACGCAATGGTACGTACGAGACCGGACATTGGTAAATGGAGTGGGAGTTGTTAGCGGTTATGTCAAATCCGGGAAAACTCATTGGGAAGCGGTCGAGTGGATTTTGAGGTATGCGAGGCACGCTGAGAAAAGTGCTTGTACTTTAGTAAAAGGAGAATTAAAAGTACAAGGAATGCGTAGACATAGAACTTTGGAGGTGAAGTTGATCAAGAAGAAGCACGCCGGTTATATATTTCTTGTTGGAGCTACGTTTGTTAGTTGGATGTCACAAATACGGTAAAAATACTCTATCTGGAAGTGAGTATGTAGCGATGGCTTGAAGCTAGTAAAGAGATGATATGGCTTAACGAGGTTTGTTAGCAGAAATTTGGGATTCAAACGGGGAGAAAGAATGTTACTGCGTAATGATAGCCAAAGTGCAATACAGGCAAAGAATTCGACATTTCATTCTAGAACCAAGCATATTGGATTTCGTTATCACTTCATCGGATCTCTGTGGAAAGATGATGTGTTAATATTGGAGAAGATTGAGGAAGCAAAAATCAATGATATGTTAACAAAGGTGGTGACTATTGACAAATTGAAGTTGTGCTCAGCTTCGGTTGGTCTATTTAGAACAAATGACTAGAAAAGGCTGCTGCATTGATCGAGGTGTGAAAACAGATTAAAAATCGGTCTTGAGTGGGGAGAATGTTGGAGATTGTTGTTATAAAATGTGCTCGCTTAATTTAAGGAGCAAATTAGAGCAAAACATGGAGTAAAACATGGAGCCAAAACATGGAACAAAACATGGAGTAAAACATAGAGCAAAACAAGGAGTAAAACATGGAGCTTAATTCAGGAGCAATTCCAAGGAACCATTAATTTAAGGAGTAATTCAAGGAGTGAATTTTCCTATAAATAGATGTGTAATTGTAATGAATTAACCATCCAAAGTGTTCATTCCAATTGAGAGAAAAGCTTAGAGAGCAAAGTTTTTGTGAGAGAAAATTGAGAGTAATTTTCTTGGGTGTAATTGGGTTGTGAGTTTTGAGTGTTGTAAACACCTTGTGTAATTTCTCCTCTTTCAGTAAAAAGATCTGCAGCAGGTCCGGAGACGTAAGCAAGTTTGGCCGAACTCCGTTATCAAATTTGTGTGTTATTTTCTATTCTTGTTTTCTCATAAGTTTGGCTTATCGGGAATTTGCGTTATTTCCCAACACTATCACTGGTTAATGCATGCTCCTGATTGATGGAAAAACATTGTAATAGGTAATTTTTATATGAAAAGATTGTAGTAAGCCTTTGTTTTCTAGTTCTTTAAGCCATGTGTCTGTGCGCAGGGGGTGGTGGTGGTAAATTTCTTATATATTTGTAGAAGCCCATATTTTCCCACTTTTTTGCCGCAAATAGTTTTCCAAATGTTTTGCTTCTTTCATTAATTGCTGCAGATGAATAATGGTTGGACATGATATGTCTTTCATCCTCAAGCCTACTTCACATTGGTCATAATGGGTTTATAATTATAATCTCTGAAGGAAAAGCCTAAATGACAAAATATATCTTTTCCTAGAAATAGTTCTAGTTCTAGTTTGATACACAAGGCTTTTAATTATTGGTCTACTTTGATTTTCTTTCCAATGTGTTCTATTCTGGTGTGTGCTCTTGGTGATGCTTTAGAATTTGCCACATTTTGGACCATATCAGTCCTTTGTGCCTTTATTATTACATGCTACTTTAAATATATCAAACTATTTGCTGAAAAACCAGTGCTAAATATCGAAGCCATCCCAAACTTATTGAAAGCACCCCCCCCCCCCCCCCCCCCCAAAAAAAAAAAACTCATTCTTTACAGTTCTAAATTATCATTATCTAATCTTCCTATCAAAAAGTATTAATCATGCATCTGTTTAGATTTTCCAACTTGGTGATGATCTGCTTTAATGAATTTAAATGCAGCTGAATTGAAGAAGAGCACAAAACCTAAGAGGCCTTCCATCAAGACCCTTTTTGGTATGTCCTGAAAATTAGCTGCTCGGATTTGTGATTATTTTAATCATTTTTCTCTCCTTTTGGCATTGGAGAAGACATTCTCCGAATTATTTGTGATTAGTACTTCATTTTGTTTTGTGGTTTTTTAGTGTATCTTAAAGGTTGTCATATACTGTTATACATTATTCTCGGCTGTGGGGCCTAAATAGTCCCATTTTCATGAAAATTAGCAGTTCAGTCCATAATTTTTGGCTTAGGCAGATTTGATCCCGTAATTAAAGAAAAAGGGTCATGTAAGCCCATTTTTTAATTTCCAATAAAAAGATAACTGAAGAAGTCAAGTGCACCTCATGCAATCTTCTTTTTTAATGTTATTCCTCTCTTCACATTTTCTTTTTTTCTATTTTGCAAATCTTGCCTCATCTTTTTTAATCAGCCACTAACATTTGCACGTGAAGCTCCCAGCTTCACAACAATGGCTGATCCACCAGCACCAAAAGACCTAGGATAAGCTGCTTTGAAAAACAGAGAAGACTAAAACAATAAGTTAAAAAACTCAATCTTCTACATCATTTAAAAAAAATAGTACACCACCAATAGTAACGTCTGCCTCACACCACATGTGGCGGACGTTGGATTAAAGGAGTAGCGTATAAATTGTAAAAAATAATTTTACTTTAAATTATTAATTATTTAAAAAATGTTGTGTATCTCATTTAAATATAAATATGTTTAAATTATTGAATTTGTAGTGTGTTTTTAAGTAATAAAAACTTAAAAATAAAAATACAGAAAGTACACGTACTTATTTTATATATTTAATTTATTTATAATTTTATAAATATTACGTACATTTAAAAAATTTTACCATCAGAAAGTGAGAGGAGGCTAATGCCCCTGCTCCCCCTCACCTTCAAATTGGGCATCTCTATCTTATGAATTTTCCTTCACAATATCTCTTCACTTTTCCTCCGCACCAATCCAAGATATATCCAAAACCAACCCGCCTCATTTAGCCATTGTTTTGACTCTAGCAGAAGACAATTTCTTCCATGGACAGTTGCTTCCTTTGCATCTCCTCTCTCACCTTCTTGTCTCTACACGCTCTTCTATCAATTCTTTTGATAGTTTTGCCTCATTAAAGAGTTATTAGATGATCATCAAAAACCCAAAGAAAGACAGCATTGTAGCTCCACTAGCAATTCTGAAAGCATAAAGTAAGAAGTCCTAAGATTTTACTATTTAGTTTTTTTTTTTCTATCGCAATTGTTATTAATTAGGATTTATTATTGGAGTAAGATAAAGTTCATTAGAATTTGAGTTATTATAGAATTAAGTTAGTATTTTATTATTGCCTATATATAGATTTATTTGCATTGTAATTATAGACTTAAGGTTATTTTGATTATGAATATTGATTTATCCCCTCCACGGCAGTGAAGTACATTCCATTTCTATTGATAGCGCTAAATTTTAATCAATGATGTTGATCATGTATGTTGATGAAGTTTTGATTAATTATTTCATCTGATTTTGCTCGAGGAGGATCCTTTTCACTTTTTGCTCAATCATTTGTTCCAGATTACGTGCTCCTGTCGACCAATTTTGTTTCTTTTATCTTTGTTTTCTAATAACTCAAGGGATTAATCGGCTTTATCTGTTACAGATGATGAGACCACGAGGAGTTCCAATCAACCTGCTCATGGGAGCTTCTTGAACATGCTTCCAACATGCAAACGAAGTGCATGAATTCTTTTTGTTGATATCATCTGATGGATGTTGAGCAAATGAACCAGAAAATTTGCTCGCTGATTTTAACTCACATTAATGGCAAATTCTTATGGGCGAAGGCCCTAGAAAACAAGAGGTTGGATATTAGTTAGGACCTTTTTCAGCTTAATGTTTCTTTCTGCCAATTATTCTTCTTACGACACGAGTATATGTTCTTTGAAGTTTGTATGTATTTCGCTAATTTCGTCAAGGTGCAGAAATTTTTATAAATAGCCGTAGATATTTTCTTCATGTATCTTAAATTGTGTTAATGATCAATGTATCAATTATGCTTTGGAAGGTTTGTGATTGTTTTAATCGCCTATCTCTCTCTGCCCCTCCCTCTCCCTCTTTGTCCATCTCTCTCAAGAATTTTATTGAATTATTGTCAAGGACTGGATATATGCTAGCCAAGGAGAGCAAATTTTGTTAATAATGGTTCAAAATGTCCATTTTCAAGCCTTTTCGTATATTTTCTATTTATGAGTATCTTTCGTATGTAACATATAATCACATGTTTTCATATATATTTATATTTCCAAAATTTTATTTTATTAATTGTTATTTAAATTATTATTATTTTTTAATTTCAAATTTATTCTCGAAAAAAATACTATTTGAAATTAATTAAAACTTTTAAATAATTAAGGAGCTTTCAATGTATACTTTAAAAGGTAAATAATTAAAGTGTAATTTTTTATAAATTAAAAGACATTAGGTGTAAATATTAAAAAATAGAGATTATATTGTACATTTTGAATAATTACATGATGATCGGACATATTTAATAAAAATAGATCAAATTGATTGTTTTGAATAGAAGTTCATTTAAAAAGGATTTAATTAGTCGGGTATGATTTAGCAAATTTATAAATTGAATCCATTCGGTCGGTTTCAATTTTACTGTTTAGTTTGTTAGTCGGGTATGATTTAGCAAATTTATAAATTGAATCCATTCGGTCGGTTTCAATTTTACTGTTTATTTTGTGATAAAACCATGACAACATATTTAAGTCAAAATATTAATGTGAGCAATTTAAATTTTTGTTTAAAAATAAAAA
Source organism: Hippophae gyantsensis (assembly GCA_030763125.1). Taxonomy (NCBI): domain Eukaryota; kingdom Viridiplantae; phylum Streptophyta; class Magnoliopsida; order Rosales; family Elaeagnaceae; genus Hippophae; species Hippophae gyantsensis. The sequence continues at coordinate 42,737,266 of CM061033.1, forward strand.
TTACTTTAATATTTTGGGGCTTCTAAGTTATATTATTTAATTTAAAATTTAAAAATAAAAATTACTTTAATATTTTGGGACTTCTAAGTTATATTATTTAATTTAATTGTTTTTAGTGATAGAAGAATAAAAATTCTTAAGAATTTATGATCATATAAATTAAATGAGTGAAACATTTTTTTTATACTGTGATCGTAAATAGGGGTGAATAAGGGATCAAAATTATCTAATTTTAATTCGAATCTGATATGATAATATAATCAATCTAAATCAATTTAAACCTAAACAGATCGATTTTTTTAATCGAATAAGGTTAAATTGATATTAAAATTTATATATAAATTATTATCATATATAAAATAAGACATATATAATATTTAAATTTTAAATTTATGTATTTGTAATAAAATTTATTATTTATAGCTACAATTAAGAAAATCAAAAGAAAAAATATATTTTATAATTATTAAATTATTATAAATATTTATATTTATTTTTAAGTTAAAAATAATAATCTAATATAATTATGACATGTATAATATTTAAATATAATATATTATAAAATAAAATATATATTTGTTTCTAATTTTATAGTAATTTGATTCGTATCGGATACAATAAATTATAAAATTTATAAATTTAAATTCGATTAGAATCGAAAGAGATTTTATACTCTTAAATCTGAATACAAAAATTTTCAATTAAATCTGATGTATCAAATCGAATTGATCAGATTATTTGATTACTGTAAATGTTTTATTTAAAAAAAATAAAAAATAGGTGGACTAATACTATTACAGAAGACTGCTTCTTATAAAGTATGTGTAATACCAAACATCCAACTTGCTTCCGTGAGGGGAAAAAAACCTAACTTGCTAAAATTTATATTATCTTATATATGATGTACTAAACATATTTTATGGTGCATTAATAGGTTTTTGGATAGGTAAGAATACAAATTCAGTTTATAAAATTGATTAAAAAAAATGTAGAAGTTAAATCATTTGTAAACTCTTAAAAAATAATAAAAGAATTAAAATTATCGAACCATTATAATTAGAAAGAGACGGAGTAAACATTTTTCACTAACTATATGTAATTTGTTTTAAGTATTTTTTTTGGTTTAAAATTATTATTTTCATAATAATATTTATTAATTATAATTTTATTAAATAATAATAATAATTTAAAAATATAATTAATTATATGAATAAAATTGGTACGTAATTTTTTTATTACATGGCAATAATAATAATGATTATTGCAAGCAATATTATTACTTTTTAAAAAAAAATAAAAAAAATAAATAATAAATATACGCGACGCCTTCCCTCTATACGGGCAGATTGGATTCCACCACTCTCTCTCTCGCGCACACTGACTCTTTGATTTGCAGCCAATATGCAGGTAAAACTCTTGCTTTTCTCCTTCAGTGTAGTACCAACTCTATTTCACTATGAAACGACTTAGTCTAAACCCTAGACCATAACTATTTCCAATTTTAAACTTCTCCGGTCTAGACCCTAAACCCTTTTTGATTTATAGAATATGAGAGAAATTAAAACCCTAATTATTTCGATTATATCTCCAGTTTGATATGTATAATTATTATTTTCATTTGAATACAGGCCAGTGATAGGTTTAATATCAATTCCCAGCTTGAACATCTGCAAGCTAAATATGTCGGTACTGGTCATGCCGACTTAAACAGATTGTAAGGCTTTTTTATTTCCTTTGAAATCCGTTTGTTTCTTGTTTTCTTTGTTTTGATTTAGTATTTTTTTAATTATTCATTTTTATGTTATTAATTTTTGTGGTGGGTTTTAGTGAATGGGCAGTTAATATTCAGCGTGATAGTTATGCATCATATGTTGGACACTACCCTATCTTGGCCTACTTTGCCATTGCTGAAAATGAATCCATTGGAAGGGAACGCTACAACTTCATGCAGGTTTTCTCCCTTTTGTCTTTTCATTTTAATTAATGTTCTTTCTTTGCTATACGTTTTGTTGCATATTCTTCTGCTGCTAGTCGAGTACCATGGATTTTTACCCATTTTTGTATCTCTTTTTTAAGTTCAATTGGTAGGATATGTGTATTGCTTTAAGAAAAATGATGTCTGAAGGTTTGCATGGTGTTCTGCAAGTGCTTGAGTTATAGAAATCTTAGGTCCAATTGTATTTGTCCTTTCAGTTGAGCATAAAGGAATAATTACTCGGGGAAGTTTCTACATTATAGATGTGATAAGCATTCACAATCTTGACCATATATCAGATATTGAGAAGGAAATGACTAGCGGTGTTATGAGAATATTATACGGTTGACATTTACATATATTAAATCTGATGGTCAAAATGACAAAGAATATGCACTTTCCATTCAATATAAGGTAGACTGACCCTTATTATGCAGCATAAAATTGGGAGGTGATGTGTCTGTCAATTATTGTTTCTCCACTATCACAGCCCTTTTATGAATTGAAAAACAAAGAAAAGAAATGCAGGGACTATAGAAAACTCTTGGGTTCAGCAATGACCAGTATCTTGCCTTTTTGTATATCTTGGTGATAAAAACTATATTTCTCTTTCTATCTAGAGTAAAGAAATAAATCAATCGTATGAGTGAGAGCTATATTTTCATGTATCATTGACATGGAACATACCACAACTTACAGTAGATTGGTGAAATGTCCTAACTTCTACACATCCACTCTATCAATATTCACTACATCTATAATCGTCACGATCAGAGAGAGCTTATCTAGAGTAAGTGTAAGAAAGAAATTTTTATAGAAGACGGTAATTTGTCATGCTTCTCATGTGACCGTCAACCCAGATTTTCCTTCCTAGTATTGAGAATTCACACATTAGAGTAGAGTGAATTGGGATCAAAATATATAGTTTTTGTGTCAATGCTACATGTCTTTCGAACTTCCTGGATCTTATGCGTTTTACTTATTTTCAACTTTTCTTACCTATCCCATGTCATCGTAGGCTGTTCAGCTTTTATTTCTGTTCTCTAGCTTTGTGAAATATGTAAAGAGTAACAAGGTGGTACTCTCGTTTCATATGTTATATCCTCCTTATCTTGTATCTGCCTTGCAATCAGTTATCTTTGTAATCTTCTCTAATTTATGGTGTCATTTTTCTTCTATATTGGGTCTGTGATGCTTGTAATTCATCTAGGGTTCTACTGGACGACTAGGCAATTTGTCTGTAGAACTTAATAATGAATTGTTTTTTGAATTATAATTTGTACTGATATTTTATTTATATTAACTACTGTGCAGAAAATGCTTTTGCCTTGTGGTCTTCCCCCTGAAAGAGACGATGATTAGGTTTGTGTTTAAGACATCTAGTTGTTTTTACTGGTAGCTTCCAAATTTGTTGTGCGCTTTGGGATTTGTTAGCTTATTTTGTTCCAAAGTATTAAGATTTGATCATTATCATGTACCTTGTCACTCCTATCTACATTTCTGTTTTCAAGTTATTACTTATGCTAGATTAGCTATCTTTTTTAATTCATTTGTATTACAATGGTATATGTGCTTTGTGGCAATGTAAGGGCGTGGGTTTGAATCTTGTTCGTGTTTGTGTGTCTACGTATATGTAAATAATGGTATATGTAAATAATGGTATTATTTAAAAAAAAAAAGATAAAAAAACTCGTTTTTAAACTATGTTTATGTTTTGTTTTTTTATTTACTTCTCAATTTTAATATCAATTTTTATTTTATTGAGTTAACTAATTTTTTTGATCCCTTAACTTTGGACTTCTTGACGCAAAGGTTCTGAAACTTTGAAAACTTAACACTTCAATTCTCAAACAAGTAAAAGTTAACACATTGGTCTTAAATGGATTTATTTTTTATTTTTTATTTTTTTATTTTTTTGGGGGGAGGGTGTTATCAGACATGTTTTTATTGTTTCTAATTTCTAATATTTTGGAAGGTTTCTGGTCTTTGGACAATTTTTGTTATGCCTTTTAGATAAATATTTTTCCTCTTTACTGTTATGGAAAGTATTTTGTGATTCATGGTAAGCCTTCATATTTGAACCCCCCAAAAAAAAAATATTGGTAAGCCTTCATAATTTTTTGATTTCTTAGAGGCCTTCAAGATGTTTTAAATTATTTTAGATTGCCTTTCAGAATTTCACTATATCTGTAAGAGTTACCAATTTTTTAGAAAGTTAAGCCGAAAAACCTAGAACTTTACAAAATATCTATTAGATATACTATATATGCATTTGTCGCATTTATGTTGGGCAAATACTCAACCCATGTAAATGTGGGCGGATGAGCTAGCATGACCCGAATTTGAGCCCAAAATTTAAGTTTGGGTCGGGCTTGATTAGACATTGTAACTTTATATATATATTGACTGACTGGAGTGTGTCGGATTTTTCAATAAATAAAAGTATGGTCCTTAAATTATTCGGTAGATTTGTGCATGACTTTCACGAACTTTAAATTTACTCAAGTCATTGCGTCAAATGCAAAATATCATAAAAAAAATAATGCTACAAAATTGTAAAAATGTACATAATTTAAACTTAATTAGAATTTTGAGTTGGGTGTGAGTAATAGTAGAAACATTTAGTCCTAAGTCTAGCCCTAAAGTTTTTAGGGTATATAAAAGCCTAATTAAATTTCGAGTTGGATTGAATGTCGCTGAATTTTTCAAAGTTTAAGCGAGTTGGGTTAGATTTGTATGTTTAGCAATAAGAAATAGCCGTACATGACTTATATAACTAGAGAATGCATGAAATGTAAGTTTTTTTTCCTAAATAGAAATAAACCAGCCAAAAACTCACTATTTATACCAAATTATAATAAAAGACTCAAAAAAAAAATCCCCATACTTTATAACTTCAATAAAATTGTAGAAAACGTTACAATATCTTTGGATACATTGCTAGATATCTTTTTAGATTTTTGACATTAATTGTTGAAGATCCCATTCGAGCTCCAACTATGGCCGCCTATGAGCTCATTGGAACTCTATGGGGTGTTGCAATAACCTCACTGAAGATCCGGCATCCTTCGTTAGAGAGTATTATGGTATTACATTTTTTGAAAAAAAATTTAAAACTTGTAAGCTTGCACGTACATTTTTGAAAGCTTATATTTGTTTTTTTTTTTTTTTGAATAACCTATAAAGCTTACAAATATAATTTTAGAATAATCCTAAGGTCTTGCATTTAAGAATATAATGACAATTTAGTCAACTTTTATAAATGGGCATATTAATCATTTATTTTAAAAACTTGAGATACTTTAAACACTTTATTATTATATTTTAGATATTTTAATTATTTTTTTATCAATTTAGATTTTTTTGGGTTTTTTTAAACCTTAAATTAGATAAAATTTAACCTTAATTCTTAATAATAAGATAATTGTACATACAATGATAACACCGATACATGATGAAATGGAGTTATTTTAATCCTTTATTTTTACAAAAATGAAAATAGTATAAGAAATGATAATGAGAATAACAACTAATATTATATGTAAGATTTTTTTTACTAATAGGAGAATAATGGATATTTGAAGAGAAATTTCTCAAAAAATTGAAGAAAAAAAATTGTTAGTTAAAAAAAACTGATAGACTTAAAAGATGTAAAAAAGTTATTTTTAATTTTATCAAATTATAAATTCATAACTTAATCACAAAAATCTTGTATGCAATCACGTATAAAAAATAAAATACGAAAATTAAAATAACATACAAGATGTTTAGATGAAAACAACATAAATTACAAACAATGACTCAAGAGGAAAACTACTAATCCACGAATCCATCGTATCAACTAATTTATCCATTATAAAAACTAAATATTCAAGTATAAATTTGATCTTATAATATCCTTATTAGGATAATGTCCTAATATACTTTATTTATGAGCCTTAGTTTTATTTTCATAACCTTCGAAACTAGTGTAGGAAAATTCTGACCAATACTTTGATTAACTCATCACCAATAAGACATATTTATGAATCAAACTGCAAATAATGTTAGCTTAGAAAACATAAGTGTACGTGTACAATCTAAAACAAATTTAATATGAATAATACTAAATAGAAGATTCAAATATATATTAAATAAGTCAAATCAATTAACGAATCCTACAACTTCAATTAAACACATGTTCAATAAATAAGCTCAAATCTATATTAACATAATCATATAAAATCAAATATTCAAAATCAATGAGCAAGAATCTATGCTAAAATAATCATATGAATATAATGGATGAGATAATAAAGATAAGCCTAAATAAAAAAGAGAAAAAAGGTAGAGAGAACAAGTTGTGAAAAATTCGTACTCATTAAAATTGCTCTGTTATTGTGTGGTTAGATTATAAGAGACAACACTAAATTATGCTTCAAAAGGCAAACTCCACCGATTTTTGGGCTATTGAATTAAGTAATCTGAAAATGAATCTCTTTCTCACTCCCCTCTGTCAAAAAACAAGGCTTGGTTCTGAAATAGTGGTAAGGCAAGCTATATGTATCTAAGTAGAAGTAGATCTCAAATTAACATATTTAAAGAAAACTTAAATAAAAAAACATCACTTATTTTATGTGGCAAAAAATAGCAAATAATTGGCAATTAACTAAGATTAAAAAATGCATAAAACAAGATGAAATTGACCAACTCTCGTTACGAAAATTGATCATTCCCAAAATTAAGTTATGTCAACAAGATAAGTTATCAATCCTTTTTTAGAACTCATTTTTTAACAGTTATATAATTTGACATGATCGATTAAGGATCATTTAGAGATCGATCCCTTAATCTAAAAAGGTTTTTCACTCAATCATATAACATAAGAATTGATTCAATCATAGGCCTCTATATAATTCACTTAAAATATACATATAATGGTACCTAATTATGATTCATTGGAGCACTATGACTATGATGCGATACTTGTTATCTTGATTATTGTTGTGAACACGTGTTATTGAATATATGAGTATAATATTATATGTGATAGACATATCTTTTCTACCTTAAATATGATTATCTATAACTAAACATTTCTTCAATTTTGCTTGATAGACTTAATAATGATCCTAAAAACAAGTTTACGAACAAACGTTTTGTTCACAAAAATATCTAATACTTATAGACCTCATATTCTCCCTCTTTGGCATTTTCGTGTGATAGAACCTCTTTTTCATTACATGACACTCATAGAAATATAATAGAAGTATATTGATGTCCTAGATTTCATAGTAAAACTATCTTATAATCTAATTAATCCATTTTCGTTGTAACTAGACAAGCTTGTATATAACGAAAATCACATACACGAAACATACAACAACTTAAATTGAAAGTCTCATTGTACATTAGTTCAATTTATATAAATACAAGCAAAGTATAAAAAGAAATCATGTAATGCATGTATTCACGTCAATCAAGTAAACAACATGACGCATAAGAATGAAGAGGAGTGAATAACTCTTTTTTTAAGATACGAAACGGACAAAGTCATAAAGAAATTATAAACTTAAGTTCAATATATACACAAATCAATACACAAATGCAATGTGATTTAAACTCCTACTAAGTCCTATGACTTTTTAAATTTAAAATCAATTAAATAATGAAAAAATAATAAGATAAAATTAATTAAAATATAATATTTTTTATTTATATAAATAGTTACGTAAAATAATGTTGATATTATTTTTTGTTAAAAATAAGTTAGACTATTCTCGGTATAATCTAAGATGAAAAAATTGTTTAAGACCTTAAACTATCATGTAAGAATGGTATTCATACTTAAAGTAGTAACTATAAGATAAATGTTATACTAAATCTACTATCTCATTCTAAAAATTATATGAAAAGAAAGTCTTTAAATATGATTCTTTATTATGAGATCAAATAATATTTTAAGATATAACAATTATGTACATATGTGAATATATATATATATATATATAGGAGAAAGACTTAACTTGATAGTTATTCCATATCAAAATAGGATTTAATTGTTATAATTTTGTTGACACTTATCGTTTGTATATACTTATACTTAATTATCTACTCAATTATCATTTAAGATAATTAAATGATAATCATTGACATTTTATTCTTTTTGAATAATCATCCTTAATTACTCAATTATCACTAATATTGTAAAAACACTACTATTTATAAAATAATACAATCATAAAAATACAACTTAATAAAATCCAAAACAAATTCATTTAAGGACCGATCATTGATTGAACCATAAAAACAACTATTGATTTATTTATGAACTCATGATATGTTAAATATAAATTTATTTTGACCGATAAGCTATTCATCAGAGTTGAGAGTCTTATGATATTAAGTAAAATGTTTTAGGATAGTTGAATAATGTAAAAATATTTAATATTTAAGCAAAAGATAAGGTTTAATTCATATTTATTCATAAAAAATAGCCCATATTATAGCATGAGAAGAAACACTTTTCGAGATTAATATCACAATCCCAAACTTCAAAGTAATTTTGTCAAAACTAATATACTTGGGACAAAGTAACCCATGTTATAGTACATGGTGTAAATATTCACAAAATTGCAAATAAATCTTAAAAGATTTAAGCTCGCAAGTCCTTCTACATACTATTGTGTAAAAAACATATGTGTTAATTAAATGAAAGTCTTAAAAGCATTAAAGTCCATACAAGTGTGGATTACTAACTTAATTTCATGTAATATTTCAAAACAATGTTTACACTGACCAAAATGAAAAAGGATTAAGATAAATATATATCCCTAAGGTCTTTATAGCTCGTGTTCCATGTACATGCAAACAAGAAAATATATTTTATTATATGTTAATATCAAATAAATTGTGTTGTTATTATAAACATAAAACATGTATATGCATATATTTGATGAAAAATATGCATATTATAACTAACAGAAATACCAAATATATAAAAATGCAATATATATGAGACTTATAAGTCAAAATATAAGTTCCCCAAAGGGAGACACCTTCAAACGCCTAAGTTGGCAATAAAAATATAAGAAAAAAGTTACGTGAAAGAGAATAAAAATAGTGTTTTTAGATAAAATTTTCTTTTAAAACTAATTAATTAGACCTAATATTTAAGACATTAATACCTCGAAATGAGTTTAGGTAGATAAGATGATACATCCTTACATTAATCATGTATATTACAAAACCTCAAATCCCCCGCTCTTTAGTTCAAAGCACAAGAACAAAAAAAGTAATTGCATGCAACCATGCCAACTAGACTACCAAAATATAAGATTAATCAAATTGATTTAAAAAAAAATATGTTGAAAGTTTTAGCATAAAAATATATTATCATATTCGTAAAAATCATTTAAGATATTAAATTCAAGAAAAAGTTAACGAAATCAGATAAATGAATCCACTATATGAAATACATATATCAAATTTACATAAGCATCAACTTAAGGAAGTAAAAACATAACAAACACATCAAATAAACATATCAAGTGATTTATATCATATATCTACATCTTCACATCTAATACAATAATAACATATTATCATATACATAAAACATGTTGATGCACATACATGGTCAAGAAAAATGCATATCATTGCGTATACAACGTTAACGAAAGACAAAAGGGTCAGAGTTTCCATCTTGTGATTATGAATACAACTGCTCAAAATTAACATAACTTCTATTTGTAGGGTATAAGTTAGCAATTCGTAAAATTTGACATTGTTGTTATATGGGACATGAAGAGAAAACACAAGTACATAAAACAAGAGATACTCATGCATCATTGATCTTATTCCATAACATTTATTCATTTCTATATCCTTGCCAATTACATTATGATTTGTAATTGAAGATAATTTATTTTAAATTTATGGAATTGATTGCTTTATTTCTTTCTATGATGATTTTGTTAATGACATGGAATAATACAAAGAACGAAAAAAAACCCAATAATATCAATGACATTAAGTAATTTTTGTAATTTTAAAATCTATCTAATCAACACTCTAAAATTTCACATTTATCAAAATGAATATGTATGCTTAGTTGCATGAATGCACAAAGCATTTCAAACTAAAACATAAAAGAAATCATTACAACTTATAAAAAATTGTAAAAAGTATTAAAATACTCAAAAAAAAATATCTCAAAATTTTCCAAGAGTAATATTATCAAACTTAGTAACAAAGAAAATAATAGATTTCCAAAAAATTTTTTTTTTTTGGAAAAATTCGTGAAAAATAATGCTTTTCAAATAAAATTTTGAAATATTTAATATCCATGTTTTCTCAAAATATATATATAAATTGTCCAAAAATCAACATTGAAAATTTCAAAAAAAATTCTAAAAGTAAAAAATAATATCTAAATTATCTAAATTTCTTAAAATAGATAGCTTTAAAAATTTCATAAATATAAAGTTTTCCAAAGTTTGTAAAAATAAAAAGTTCCTAAAAATTTCTTAAACAAAATTTATAATTAAAATAAAATATTTCAAAATTTCGAAAAATTGAAAATTTTCCAAAAATTTTAAAATACAAACTTTAAAAAATAGAATTTTGTTATATTTTCATTTTCAAAACAACATAAAATTATAAAAATAAAAAATTGTCTAAATTTCTTAAAATAGATAGCTTTAAAAATTTCATAAATATAAAAGTTTTCCAAAGTTTGTAAAAATAAAAATTTCTAAAAATTTCTTATACAAATTTAAAATTAAAATAAAATATTTCAAAATTTTGAAAATCTTAAAATTTAATAAATAAATAAATACAACTTTAAAAAATAGAATTTTGTTATATTTTCATTTTCAAAACAACATAAAATTACAAAAATATATAAAAATAAAAAATTGCCTAGTTTTCTTAAAATAGATAGCTTTAAAAATTTCATAAATATAAAGTTTTCCAAAGTTTGTAAAAACAAAAAAATTCTAAAATTTTCTTAAACAAAATTTATATTTAAAATAAAATATTGAAAATCTGAAAATTTTCCAAAAATTTTAAAATACAAACTTTAAAAATAGAATTTGTTATATTTTCATTTTCAAAATAACATAAAATTACAAAAAAAAAATTGTTTAAATTTTTTAAAATAGATAGTTTAGGAAAATGTCGTAAATAAAAAGCTTTCCAAAGTTCGTAAAAAGTAAAAAAAATTATAAAATAATTTCTTAAACAAAATTCATAAAACTATGCAAAAATATAGGAAAATCAAAAAATATAAAAATTGCACATAATTCCTAGAATAGAATTTTGTTAACCAAAATTGAAAATTATCAAAAATAAAAAGCCCCAAAATTTTTGAAATAAGAAGAATTCAAGAAACTGTATTGTAAAGTTTTCTAAAATACCTAAAAATTTAAAAATAAAATAAAAAAGTTTTCCCTAATTTCCGACAAAAGACATGGACAAGGATTGGGGTTCCTATGACAAATGCTAGAAAGGTAAGAGTGGCTTGAAACCAATCGGTCCCTCTAATGCTCCCCATGAAAGACAATAAGCAATTGTTAATCCAAGCATTTATTAATGTAATTTTAATTCGTGAAGGAATGCTCTTTATCAATCAAAAGCCAAATCATGTTAAAGAGGATATTAATAAATACATCAGAAAACCAAACTCTTTATCTCATGCTCTTAGAAATGCAATCACCAACCAAGGTTAAAGAATAATAACATTGAATTCAACAAACATTACACCAATTCATTTAACAAATATTGCATTGATACCTACCAACATATATGACAGACATACACGGTGCCTAACAAAAATATTTTCTTGATAAGAAAACAACTATAAATCATATAATTTAAAATAATAACTAATATTTATTTATATAAATAATATACATATCATATACATTTTGATGTATGAGATCCTTCCAAAATCTCTACTTTGAAAAGATCACGTTAGTTTGTTACATTTATTAATAATTTTAGTAGAATGACTTGAGTCTGTTTAATCAAATCTAAAAGTGAGATAAACTTATTATTTAGAAAATTTCATAAAATGGTTCGTACTCGGTATAATACACAAATTCAAGTTCTACGTAGTGACAATGGAGGAGAATATAAAAGTTCTAAGCTTCAAGAATATCTTAAATCAGAAGGGATTATTCATCAAACTACTTGTGTTGATACACCTCAGCAAAATAGAGTTGTAGAAAGAAAAAATCAACACTTGTTGGAAGTTGTTCGTGCCTCATTGATTGAAGCTCATATGTCATTATCTTATTGGAAAAAAGCACTTACTTCTACTGCATATTTGATCAATCATGTACCTTCCAATTACATTAACTTTCAAACACCACTACAAGCCATCATTGAAACAATTGTTGCACCAAGTGTTCCCAATTTAGCTCCTCATGTCTTTGGGTGTGTGGCATTTGTATACCTACATAAACAACAACGTAACAAGTTGGATCCACGAGCAATACGTTGTGTTTTTATGAAATATTCTACATAACAAAAAAGGTATCGTTGTTATCATCCTCCTACAAAACAAATGATTACTACTATGGATGTTATTTTTCATGAAAATACAATATATTTCTCTTTTATGCCTGAATTTCAAGAGGAGTACAACCATGCTAAAATTCAGACTCTTACATATAAATTGTTTCCTTATAAAGAAAGATAAATTATATGTGAGTAAAATACAAATAACTTGAATACACATGGTAATAACTCCCAATATGGAAACGACTCAAGGGAAATGAAATCAAGTCCTCATCAAGTTTAAGATCATCAAGCAAGTTCATTACTACCACTAAGTGAGTACGAGCTTTCTACTCCACAAGTTACTGATATACCTAACCAATCGTTTGTAGAGGATGTTCCAACTATTAAACCAGTCAAGAAAATACTTCTACCACATCCTAACAGAGGTATTCCTAAAGCTATGTATGAACCTGAAATTTCTAGTAAAGTCAAATATCTCATGAGTAACTATATGTCTAAACATTGTTTATCAAAATCAAACATGTTATTTGTGAATCAATTATCTAATGTATCTATTCTTAACAGTGTGTAGGAAGCTTTAGCTAACCAAAAATGAAAAGATGCTATGAATGAGGAACTAAGATCCTTAGAAATAAATAAAACTTGGGAACTTATCAATCGTCCACCAACAAAGAAAATTGTTAGATGTTGATGGATTTTTTAATAAAGTATCAAGCAGATGATATAATTGAACGCTATAAAGCAAAATTGGTGACAAAAGGATACACTCAGACATATGAGATTGACTATACAGAAACATTTATGCTTGTAGCCAAAATTGAAACTGTTTGAGTCTTGGTATCTCTAACTGCAAATTTAGATTGGTCATTACATCAATTTGATGTAAAAAATATCTTTCTATAAGAAAATTTAATTGAAGAAGTCTACATGAATCTACCACCAGGAATCAAGAAATCTAAAATCCATGATGAAAATGTGTGTAAATTAAAAAATTATTATATAGATTAAAACAATCCCCAAAAGCATAGTTTGACAGGTTCACAAAGTCTATGAAGGTATTTGGCTACAAGCAAAACAATTCAAACCATACTTTATTTTTGAAAAAAATGTATGATAAGATCATCACACTTATTGTATATGTTGATGATATAATAATAACAAGAAATGATCTTGAAGAAAGGAAAGTTCTACAAAGTTATTTGTTCAAAAAATTTGAAATGAAAAACCTTGATTCTTTAAAATATTTTCTTACGATTGAGATTTCTCAATCGAAAGAATGAATCTTTTTATCTCAAAGAAAATATAGCTTAGATTTATTAAAAGAAATTAGTATATCGGTATGTCAACCAACTAATACACCTATACAAATTAAAAAAATATATCGAAAAAATTATTTATTTATTCTTTAGTTTGATCGTTTCTTCAAATATTTATTTCTTCGAATAACTCATAAATCTTTTATATTTTTTAATTTGCTAATGACAAGATAACTATTTTTTTTTCTGCAGCAGCTGAAAAGTAGTTAGATCTACAAAACAATGTGTGGTTTGTTCCATCACCATGCTTCAAAAATTGCAATAACCAACAATAATTAGATGCTTCCCAGAAATTTCATGTTGTGCGTTAGTCATTTTATGGGACCAAGTCAAGTAATACGTTATATCTTTAAGGTGTATAAACTGTTACGAAAAATAAAAAATAAAGAAAAGTCGTGTGTTACCCACGGAAAAGAAGCGTTCTCCAAGTAATGCGCCTTTATCAATCAAGAATCAAGCCATCTCAAAAAAGATATTAACAAATACATCAGAAAACCAAAATCTTGTCTCTTACTCTATTTTTTTTAATTTGCTAAAATGTTGCTGCAGCTGAAAAATAGTTAGATAAACAAAAGGATGCTGGGTGTGGTTTGTCAGATGACAAGGAATCAAAAATTGCAATAACCAACAATTATTAAAAGCTTCCCAGAAATTTTATGTTGTATGGTGGAGTCATTTTATGGCAGCATGTCAAGTAATATTTTTAAGTCTTCAAGTTGTATAAACTATTGAAGAAAGTAAAGAAAGTTAAAAATTGATAAAATATTATAATTATTAAAAATGCAACAAATAATATTTTATAATAATATAGTTCTATATATTTTTAATAACTTCAAAGTAAAGAAAGTTAAAAATTTATTAAAAAATAGTAAAAAATGAAAATTTTCATTATAAACTTGTAAAATTTGAAAAAGTAAAAAAATTTCCTAAATAAATTAAAATATAATTTTATAAAAAAACTTGTAAAATAAAAAATTGTCAAGATTTTGTAACAATAGAAACAATTGCCAGAGTGAGATTTCTACTTTTAGAAATAAATATTTTTAAAAATAGATAGCTTGCAAAGGCAATAGTGCTTTAAAAATAGAGATTCCAAATAAAATTTATCAAAATTTATAATTTAAAAAAATATAAATTTCCCAAAATATAAAATGTCTAAAATTTGTTCAAAAATCTCAAAATATAAAATCTTCTCAAATTTATAAAAATTGAAGCAAAATTATAAAATATAAACTTTTCCAATTCTTAAAAATATGATTTTGTCCAAATATGTAAAAAAACATACAGTTTCCAAAATTTTCTAAAATTGAAAAAAATATATATCTAAAATGTAAACTTCCCAAAATTTATAAAATACAAAATTTCCAAAATTTTAAAAATATAACGCTTCATGATTCATAAAATTAGAACTTTGTACAATAATTAACAATAAAATCGTCAAAAATTTATAAAAAATAAAGTTAAATGAAAGTTTCAAAAATAGAAAGTGTTTCAAATTTTCCAAAATTTTCTGAAACATAAAGTTCTAAAAATAAATCCCAAAATAGAAATTTTTTAAAAACAAAAAAGTCCACCAAATTTGTGAAAGAAAAAAAAATCCAAAATTTCAAAAGATAAAAAAGTTTTCCAAAATTTCAAACAATAAAAAAAAAAGACCGAAATTTCTTAAAACGAAAGAAAATTCAACAAAAACTGTAAAAATATGAAGTTTTCTAAAAAAATTATAAAGAGAGTATTTCAAAATTCCAAGGAATCTTTTCAGGGACTTTGCTGATATTGACTTACTAGATTTCCACCATTAGGTTTTTTGGGTGGTGTGGAGGGGGAACAATGTCATAAATCAGGGCTAATTACTGAAATTTCATACTGCCTTGTATAGTTTGATAGCAAAACCTTTTTTTCTTTCTTTTTTCCCAAACAAGAACGAAGCTTTCTAATTACCGAAATTTTCTTTATGGCTATCATGTTGCAATTTTTAAACAAACACATCCATCCCAAATTAATACTCGAAGAACTCGTGACATCAAGATCTTTGGATGGTTCCATGATTAGCAGAAGCTATCTTCGGGGAAAAAAATAGCAATATAAAATTGGCTGTTATAATTTGACCCCAAAAAAAAGGTCACAACGATCAGAGGAAAATAGTAAGAAGATAGTGGATTAAGATAAAGAAAGTTCATAACAGGAAAAAATAAACAAAGCAGAAGATAAAGAAAGTCAAAACATCATAATTACCTTTGACATTAATAAAGTTCTTGAAATGTTATTCTAAGATGATCACAGCATAAAAAGACTATGAACATAAATTCAATAGTTATTGACTTGGTTAAAGAATATAATAACCAGAATAAAGACAATGTTATTACAAACATGCTCGACACCAAGTTAATATTTCCTCTTCCTTCTGTTTACTTGTTTATAAGAGAGACGGAGTAATGCAACAAATATGAAAATGGTTATACATGGGCCAGTTTACATTTCATAGTTAAATTTATCTAAATCTTGATTAGCTTCTACTTTACATAGAGTTTCTATCTTACGATTCTCAAATACAGCATCTGAGAACTAACCTAGCTTATAGGTTTCCCATCTTTAGGTTTTTGGAAAAACAAAATTATCATAAATCAGGACTAATTACTGGAATTTCAAAATGCCTTGTATATAATAATTTGAAAGCGACAACTCCTTTATTTTGTTCTCTCTTTTTTTAACCAAAACAAGAGAGAACCTTTTTAATTACAGAAAGTTTCTTTATACCAATAGATGATATCAACATAATGCTTATAAAGAAGAGGCCTAATCATGTGTTTGTGATTAAAAAATGCTTTACCTATTCAACGATCTTTGCTGTCCATGGCATCGCCCATGATTCTGCATCAGTAACACACAAAATCCACGTATTAGTGAGTACTCGTCCAAATTACTTCAACATCTAGGCTTTCGAGAGCATACGCGGAACGATAAATGAAAATTAAGATGTGATTGAAAAAGAGAAGAGAAGAGAAGAAAAGAAACGAAACTGCGGTTAGGACATTGTCGGCGCCACATTCAAAGATATGCGGTTAGGACATTGTCGGCGCCACATTCAAAGATATCTCGAGTGCTTCGGACAGTCTTTTTCCACTTTGGATTGTTGTATAACTGGTCTGGAGTATGGATTTGGTTCTCGTCGAAATTACTCCGAGATCTAGAATTTCAAGCAATTATCCAGGACCGGTCGATTTGGAACGGAACGGCACAAATGGAGTTCCTGACTGGACGACACTCAAAAGGCGTTCAGAAACCCTCGCTATTGAAGGCAATGCGTTCTTTTGTTTCACCACTGAATCACATAAGGAACGATAAATGATAATTATATCTGAGTATAAGAGAGAAGAAGGAAAATAAAACCTGTTGGCGCTAAATTCAAATCCCTTGCGCACTTCGAACAGTCTTTCAAACGCTTTGGGTTGTTGTCTTGTTGAGAATTGATTTGGCACGAGGATGCCTTGCATTTTATAGGTTTTAGGATTGCGTAAAATAAACGTCGGACTCAGCTTAAAAGATACGCCACCTATTTCAGGCCGAATCGTCTCGTATTTCATATAAGCCTGCACATGAAATTATAGGCCCAACAATATCAGTCCAAAAATATAAGATTTTCTTTATAAAAAACATTTATTTATTATTTTATGATAGCAAGGGAAGTTCTTACGTATTGTATTATATAATTTTATATAATTAAACAAAAAAATTGACTATTACTCATATAAAAAAAATTATTATAAAAAATAGAATATTTTACAATATACATCCCTAATTTCATTTAAAGACTATCAAATTTTATATTACATTTTATAAAAAAATTAAAATATTGTTATATTACTAATAAACTTAATTCAACCCCTAGTAAAAACTTAAAATACATAAATAATATTCTATAAAAAATAATTTTTAAAAATTTAATTAACCATATTTTAATTATTAATAATTTATTACTTAATTATAAACTTAATATAATTATTTGTGTTAATTAATATAAATCATATTATATAAAAATATAAATAATTGTAATTTATGTAATTGTTAATATTTTAGTTCCCAATATAACTTAAATAAATTATATGATAATCAAGGATAATAATAATCATTATTTAAAATATGTAGATAATTTTGTTTAAAAATTTATAAAATATGATTTAAATTTTTATAAATAGTATAAATATATGTTTAAATATCTTTAATTGTTTTATCATAAACCTATACTTTATTACCTGGTAGAATTTTTTTAGGATAATTATAAATTTTCATGAGCATAAATATCAACTATATATTTAAGATTTATTTTAATAACAAAAAAAAATTCATACTTAACAAAAAATCACAATTCAAAAATAATATCATTAAAATTTAAATTTTAAATGATTGATGAAAAATTATTTAATTGAATGGTAAAAATTAAAGTGGAAGTTTAACTCATTTTATTTTTAAATATTCAGTAGAGTAAAAATTTAATTTATAAAATGAAGATATTATCGATATAATAATTTAATCATATAAATTAAAATATATATTTTTATTTAATTAAAAAATTATTAATATAATAATTTAATCGTATAAATTAAAATATATTTTTTTTATTTAATTAAAAATTATTAAATTACACAATTCACCTGTTAAATATGATTAAATTGTAAAAAATTAAAATAACCAATAAAAAATATAATACCTTATTGATGAGTGTAAGAAAAAATAAAAATTCGTTTGCATGACCTAATTATTTTATTTTAGATTAAATATCTAATTTATAATTATATTTTTATTATCATTATGTTTTTAATGAATATAAATCAAGTAGTCTTATATGTATCTAATTTCATATAATATAGTTAAATAATTATACAATTAAATACATGAATAAATGTAAAAATATATATATATAAGTAGATATTTAAATATATATTAATTGATAATTGGGATAATATGTAGATTAAAATTTGATTATTTAATCATGTATTTAATTTGATTATGAAAAATATTATCACTGGTTAATTAAAATTTGATTAATTATATAAATGTTCAATTTAATTGGACATTTAAAATTATTTTAAATGATTAATTATATTAATTCAATTATAAAGTATTTAGTCATCATTCGATCAAAATTTGACTAGTTAAAAAATTATCTAATTCTGTTAGATATACATCTAACTTGACTCTAACAAGTAAGATCACTGACCAACTAAGCTCTTACTAAAGCTCTTACTAATTAGGCATGTGTCTAACTCGATTTTGATAAATGAGATTAACGATTGATTAAATTTTGACCAGTTTAACAATTATCTATTTTTTACCGATTAAATTTAATAATGTTTAATAAAAATTAAATCATAATTTATTAATAAAAAATAGGATGATTTTTATCATTTTATGTACAAATTTAAATGAGAGGTAATAAAATTTAATTTTTTACTAATAAAAAATCATCTTAATATATAACCCAAGTCAAATAACATTTTATTGGTCAAATGTGCCATGGAAAAATTGTCCAAGAAAATAATTATTATTGGTTTGGCAAAAATGATGCATAAATTTTGTTAAAAAAAATAATTTATTAACATAATGTTGTAATCTGTATTTTACTTCCAACAATCAGACTAGATATTTGAAAAAATAAAGATATTTAATTAGATATTTTAAATTAAATTATAATTATTTAAATTTATTTAACTCATTTAATGTAATTATGTTATATATTTTAAAAATATTATTTTTCAATTTACTCATTTTTTTCTTTTTAAAAAATATTTATTTATTATTTCAAACAATAAATGCTAAATAATTTTTTTGTTTCTACTAATATAATACAAATTTAAATTTATATATGAGTACCATTAGCCTAAATAAATGTTTCATACCCACAATTAATGCTCAAAATAATCTATTTATATATTTTGTGGGTATATTTAGATTTTGGTATAATTTGTGAAGCTCTCTGAAAATTGGTATTTGTATCTCCATTTGATTATTAGTTAGTTTTTTTCGGTGTGTTGTCGTTAGTAGAATAGATTTTTCACATTGAAAAGTTGAACCACTTAAATCAGTGTGTGCCATCTATTTTCTTACTGCTTATTATTTTGCTGTTATCCATTATTATATATTTGTGCAACCAAATTGGACCTAAACTTCGTTTCTACAAGTGTTAATTTATAACAAATTGGTATCAGAACATTGGGTTATTCTGCTATTTATTGGAACTGATCAAGTTTATTCTTTTGGATTTATTTTGAGCTTCTAGTTATCTGATTAGTTTCATATTTTATGAGTTGTGCTTCTGTTTATTTAATATTGAGTTTTCTGTCATGGTAGCAAAATATGAAATTGA
Source organism: Hippophae gyantsensis (assembly GCA_030763125.1). NCBI lineage: Eukaryota > Viridiplantae > Streptophyta > Magnoliopsida > Rosales > Elaeagnaceae > Hippophae > Hippophae gyantsensis. The sequence goes on from CM061033.1 coordinate 42,757,427, forward strand.
GAAATTCAATGGTATAAATGATTTTAGTCTTTGGCGTATGAAGATACGGGTCGTATTAGTTAAAGAAGAGCTCGTTAAGACACTTGAAGGCAAGGATAAATTACCAGAAAAATTAACTGATGAAGAAAAATATGCATTGATGAAAAATGCTCTCAATTCAATTCAGTTATCCTTGTCTGGTGAGATATTGCGCGAGGTTAGTAATGAGGAATCTCCTGTTAGGTTATGGCGTAAATTGAAGAATTTGTATATGACCAAGTCTTTAACTAGTCAGTTATATTTGAAGCAGCATTTGTATATATTCAGAATGTCAAAAAGTAGACTTTTCCACGATCACCTTGATGAATTTACTAAAATTATTCATGATCTAAAAAATGGTGGTGTTAAGATTGATGATGAGGATCAGGCCTTAGTTCTATTATGTTTTTTACCTCATTCATTTGAACATTTTGTTGATACCATGTTATATAGACGAGACACAATTTCTTTGGAAGATGTTAAAGCAACTTTGAATTCCAGAGAGTTGAAGAAAAAAGTGTCTACAAGTAATAATGATAATAACAGTGGTTTATTTGTCAGAGGTAGAAATAAAAAAAAGCATAAGCAATAATAGAGGCAAGTCTAGATCCAAACCTAGAAAAAAAAAGATAAATACAACTATTGCCGTTAGGAAAGGCATTGGAAAGTAAATTGTCTGAAACTCAAAGATAAAGGAAAATATGCCATAATGTCTTCTGTTACTAATGATGTTGATGATATTACATATAGTTCTGGTTCTGATGGTAAAAATATTCTATCAATATCTATTGGTTCTTCTATAGATGTTTGGATTCTTGATTCGAGTTGTACTTACCATATGTGCTCCAGTAGAGATTGGTTTGCTTCTTATTAGTCTATTGATGGGGGTGTTATCTTGATGGGAAACAATATGTCCTGCAAGGTTGTTAGTATTGGTACTAGGGGTGTCCATTGTCCGATTTGGTCCAATTTTTCCTAAAAAAAATTTAACCAAACCGGACCGTTCATATTACTCAAACCGGACTGGACCGGACCGTTCATATTACTCAGACCGGACCGGACCAGACCATTCATATTACTCAGACCGGACCGGACCAGACCATTCATATTACTCAGACCGGACCGGACCGTTTGAAACGGTTTTAAGAAATAAAAATTGGATCGAACCGTTTGATTTATTAAACGGTTCGGTCCGGTTTGGTTCTCGATTTAGTCCGATTTTTTTATAATTTAATGAAGAATAATGTGAAATTTTTAATATATTATTAAACCGGTCCGGTCCGGTTCAAACGGTTTAAAATTAATACAAACTGGACCGGACCATTTGATTAGTAAAACCGTTCGATTTGGTCCGGTCCTGTCCGGTTCGATCCGGTTTATGGACACCCCTAATTGATACTGTCCGAATTAAGATGCACGATGGTATTGTTAGGATTTAAAAAGATGTTCGTCATGTTCCAGGTTTGAAAAATAACTTGATATCTCTTGGGTACTCTTGATTCATAAGGCTACAAGTATGTAGCTGAAAGTGGATTTTTAAAAGTTAGTAAATGTGCTCTCGTTGTTATTAAAGGGTAATTGTCAAGTGGTCTCTATATGCTTTAAGGTAGCATTGTTTTTGGCAGTGTTTCAGTTTCATCCTCATCAGATCAAGATTCAGACACTACTCGATTATGGCATATGCGGCTTGGGCATATGAGTGAAGCAGGGATGTCTATTTTGAGTAAACGGGATTTGTTTTGTGGTCAGAAAACTGGAAAGCTTGATTTCTATGAGCATTGTGTCTATGGAAAGTATCACAGAGTCAAGTTCACTATAACCATCCATAAAATGAAAGGTATTGTTGATTATATTCATTCAAATCTTTAGGGTTCTTCTCGTGTTGTGTCTAAGGGTGGTGCCTGGTATATGTTGACTTTTATTGATGACTTCTCCCGTCATGTGTTGGGTGTATTTTATACAGAATAAGAATTATGCATTCTCAAAATTTGTGAAATTCAAGACTTCTATAGAAAATCAAACAAGTAAGAAAATCAAGTATTTGAGAACTGATAATGGTTTGGAATTTTGTCATAATCAATTTAATGAGTTTTGTGAAAGAAATGGCATAGTGAGACACCGCATTGTGCGTCATACACCACAGCAAAATGGAGTAGTAGAACGTATGAATAAAACTCTATTAGAAAGAGCTCGTTGTATGCTATTTCAAGCTGACTTGGAAAAATCTTTTTGAGCTAAAGCTTGTAACCATGCTTGCTATTTGGTGAATCAGTCTCCATCAACTACAATTGAGTTAAAGACTTAATTTGAGGTATTCTTTGGTACTCCTGCTAATTATTCTGATTTGAAAGTTTTTGGTTATCCTGCTTATGCTCATGTTAATGATGGTAAAATTGAGCCTAGGGCATTGAAATGTATATTCTCGGGGTATCCTTCTAGGGTGAAGGGTTATAGATTATGGTGTGTTGAACCCAAGTCATCTAAATTTTTGATTAGCAGAGATGTTAAGTTTGATGAGTTTTCCATGTTACAAAAGAAAAAAATAATCTATTGTTGTAGATAAAGACCACGGTGTTAGTGAGCAGGTGGAGCTTGAGAGTGAAGTTCCTAGTCAAGTGCAAGAGGGCACTTCAGATCAGCCATCTATGGATAAGATAGATGATTCTACTCATGATGTAGCAGAAGAGCAACATGAGCAACCGTATAATATCGCTAAGGGTAAAGGAATAAGAAAGATTCATCACCCTCAGAGGTATGCAGATGCAGACTTAGTTTCTTTTGCATTGTTAGTGGTAGAGTCTATTAAGGTGTATGAACCTTCTAGTTATCATGAAGCTATCACTTGTGATGACTCTGTTTAGTGGCTAGTTGCTATGAATGAAGAGATTGAATCACTTCATAAGAATCATACTTAGGAATTGGTGAACCCGCTTAAAGGCCAGAAGATTTTTGGAAACAAATGGGTCTTCAAGAAAAAAGAAGGTATACCTGAGGTTGAAGCAACTAGGTTCAAGACACGTGTTTTTGTAAAGAGCTATTGTTAGAAGAAGGGTATTGACTTCAATGAAGTATTTTCACCTGTTGTGAAACATAGCTCTATTCGTGTGTTGTTTGCTATGGTTGCATTGTTTGACATGGAATTAGAACAACTTGATGTCAAGACAGCCTTTTTACATGGTGATCTTGAGGAACAAATATATATGCATCAACTAGAGGGGTTTGTTGTTCTAGGTAAGAAAGATCGTGTTTATTTATTGAAAAAGTCTTTATATGGGTTGAAGCAATCCCTAAAGCAATGGTATAAGTAGTTTGATTCTTTTATGATTGATCATGGTTACTTTAGGAGTGATTATGATAGTTGTGTTTATCATAAAAATATTTCATGATGGTTCATCCATTTATTTGTTGCTTTATGTTGATGACATGCTTATTGCTTCTAAGAATAAGTCTGAGATTCAGAAATTAAAGTTTCAACTTAATGGTGAGTTTGAGATGAAAGATTTGGGTGCAGCAAAGAAAATTTTGGGCATGGAACTTTACAGGGATGGACAAGCGGGCAAGCTTTATTTGACTCAGAAAAGTTATATTGAAAAAGTTCTTGAACGCTTTGGTATGAAAGAGTCTAAACTTGTGAGTACGCTACGCATTTTAGACTTTCTTTGGATTTGTCACCACAGTTAGAAGAAGAAGAGCAATATATGTCTCAGGTTCCATATGCTAGTGTCGTTGGTAGTTTGATATATGCTATGGTTTGTACTCGTTCAGACATTTCACATGCAGTTAGTGTTATTAGTAGATATATGAGTAATCTTGGTAAGGATCATTGGCAAGCAGTGAAATGGATACTTCGGTATTTGAGAGGTACATCTAATTTTGGTTTGATATATAATGGAAGTTCTAATACTGGTTACAATGTTATTGGTTATGTGGACTCCAATTATGCTAGTGATTTGGATAGAAGAAGATCTCTGACAGGTTATGTCTTCACTCTTTCTCATTGTGCCATTAGTTGGAAGGCTACTTTACAGTCTACAATTACTTTGTCTACAACAGAGGCAGAATATATGGCAGCAGCAGAAGCAGTGAAAGAAGCCATTTTGCTTAGAGGTTTGGTTTGTGATTTGGATTTACACCAGGATACTTCTGTTGTATTTTGTGATAGTCAGAGTGCAATACACTTGACTAAGAATACTATGTATCATGAAAGAACCAAACACATTGATGTCAGATATCATTTCGTTCGTGACATTGTCTCTCAGGGTGATATTGTTGTCAATAAGATAGTCACTACAGAGAATCCAGCTGATATGTTAACCATACCAGTTTTATTTAATAAGTTCAAGCATTGCTTGGACTTGATTGATATTTGTAGAAAATGATCACCCTTCGGGGCTTTGAATGACGGTTATTTGATCATATGAAGAATTTCATATTTGAAGAATTTCATATTTGAAGAATTTCATATTTGAAGAATTGGTTTTCTGTTTTGAACTAAGGTAGAGATTTGTTAAAATAATGGCCCAAAACAAACGTGGCCCAAGACCCAATACTAAATAAACCCTATATTCATTTGTCATATATATATTAACTAAGTTTCATGAGTTCTCTGCGTGAAGAAGTCGTTAGAGAGAAGAACAAAGAAAAAAAATCTTGAAAAGAAAGTAGCGAGAATAGCAGTTAGAACTTCAATTTCTCTCCAACCCCTTGAAGATTCTCCCTTCACCAGCAACAGCCTCACGTACAAAAATTTCTGGCCAAAGTAGATAATAACAGAAAATGAGCTGTGTACAATTTTATTTTTTGTCTCCTTCACCTGTTTAGTTTGCTTCCGTTTTTCAGTTTTATTTTTCCACCGTTCAGCAACAGAGTTGCTACTTATGCAACAGCTTAGAGGAGGTTAAAAATATTCAGTAAGCTGTTGATTTTTTCTATATGATAATATTTGATTTAATAACAAGTTTGTTAATTTATCTTGTTATATATTACCAGTAAATTAAAGAGAATTATTTTGTGGGTATATTTGGATTTTGGTATAATTTGTAAAGCTCTCTGAAAATTGGTGTTTGTATCTCTATTTGATTATTAGTGAGTTTTTTTCGGTGTGTCGTCGTTAGTGGAATAAATTTTTCACATTGAAAAGTTGAACTACTTAAATCATTGTGTGTCATATATTTTCTTACTGTTTATTATTTTACTGTTACCCATTATTATATATTTATACAATCAAATTGGAACTAAACTTTGCTTCCTCAAGTACTAATTTATAACACTCAGCACCATGTTCAAGCGGGAAGAGGAATTCAATGCTGGAATCATACATATCTTAATGTCATGTTTTATTTATGAGTTTTTGTTAATTTAAAAATTATGTATGATTTTTCAAATATTAGTATAAAATTTTATTAAATTTTATTTATTTATTCACAGTGAACATAAATTTTAAAATAAATGTCTCATCATGAACTTCAAATAAAACTAATCAAACCTTTACCAACTTTAATAATTAATATATATATAATATTTAAACGAGAGATAAATGTATGTTATTAACATATAAAGGCATATTTACTAATTTTTTAAAAAAGTAAAGCATAATTGAAAGAAAAAAAAATCAAAATATGTAGTATAATTACTTTGTTGCTTTTAACTAATTTTGATTTATTATAACATAATTTTTATCTATAATTAATATTCGAATCTTAAAACTTCAAAATATTTAATTGAGTTTTACGTAACAATCTCATTACAAGAATCTTATATTAATAGTTAAAATGTTATTTCTTTTAAATAAAATTTAAAATTTACATAGGATTTGAACTCAATTTTTTTGATATCCACGTTAAGCACATATCAATGTATATAAGATAATTAATTATAAGTTAGAGATTATATAACTATTTGTTTTTCAAATAACAAATATACGTATATGTCTTTAAATCCATACAATCTTAATATTAATAATAAATCTATATTATTATGTTATAAAATAATTGATAACAAGAGAAATGCTTCTTTTTAATATACTATTTTGTTAATAATGTAATTAAATTATAATTATTTATTATTAATTTAATAATTAGTAAAATTTGTATAAATATCTTTATAAATTTGATAATATGATCACTAAATTATAAGATTTAACCTAATTTTTTAATTAATAATTAGAATAAGATTTTAATGTTAGTTTAAGTAGTTTATAGAATTCGTGTGTTTCATTAAAAAAAAACTAAAAAATAATAAAATTATGGATTAAGTTATGTAACCTTGACACGAACTTGACAGGTTTGGTCCTAAAATATAATTTACTTTGCAAATAATATTAAGAATATATTAATAATTACAATAAATACATGCTTAAAATTGTTAAACAATTAAAAATACTTTTTAATAAACTTTTGCCAAACGGGTAACTAAATTTTTATAAATCTGATTTATTGTAAAATGATTAGGTTTAAGTAGTGCATCCAGAGTCTTATTTATTCTCTTGTATTTTGCCATTGTGTTGTCTTTACCCAAGTAGTTCCAAGCCTAATCATCTTAGTCCCCTCTATTACCGACTCTGTCCTCTCCTCTCCCACACGATTCCAAGTCTTAATCTTCGAACAACTTTTCCCGATTCATTTTCAAAAGCGGAGCCCCAGCCTAGGCCACTGCTTGCTGCTTGGTTTTCGCTGGATTCCACCGCGTGCTGCCGCTGCAAGCTTTCCTTTCGCGTCTGTTTGCCGCGAACTGGAATCGTATGATATCGTGATCTCCCAATTCCTTGTCTCTGACGGGTATGTGTTATGGTTTTCTTTTGAATTCATCTCAAGTTTACTTTCTATCAGGTAGTTTCTTAGTTTTAATTGATATATTTTCAGTTTTTACTTTCCGTTGTTTAATTAGTTTTGGGTCACAAAATTGCTTTTTTGTTTTGGTGTTGTTCAAGCTGCCTGATTTACGGGGTACCTCCATTTCTTTGAATTTTTTCCCTTTTTGATAGTTCATGAGCTACATATCAATACAATTTTTTTAAAGAGGTAAGCGCTTATTGAACTGAAAATCCTGCTTTTGCTCTTTGTTTCTTTGCGCATTCACTGTTTTGGTATTTTTGGCTCCGCCAGGTTCGTACAATTGCTTTATTATTATTATTATTATTATTATTATTATTTATATATATATATAACTTGCTTCTCTCTGTGTTGATGGGTTTGTTAATTGGTCTGAGTCTCTGAGTTTTCTCTCAGAGTTTGGGTTTGTTAGTTTCCTACTTTTGTTTGGGGTTTTTTTTTTGGCGAACTTTTACTTGTTTTTATTGGGAATACGTGCATTGCCAGGAAAATAAGGACAATAAATTTTCTGAGAGCATTTCATAAAAGGAATCGCCTATAGCGTAGTGATTAGGCAACAAAAATAATTAAAATGATGAGGATGTTGTCTTGATTAAGACTTGATAATTGATATAGCCGGAGCTATGATTTATTTGTTTATTCCTCTTTTGTTTGTTTGCTCCAGCAAACATATGAATGCAAATCTAGAAATTAATTGATTATTCCAACAGAAATTGATTCCTCCAACAAAAATAATCGTGTTTCAGATTGCCTGCTACATATGTATTCGTTGTTTCATCTGTCTTCCATTTTTATGCATTTAAGTCATGTCAAAATTAATCTCCAAAATAAATAACGAAGAAAAGATTTTGTATGTGTGTATTTTTCTCATGTGTTAAACTAATTCCTTTTTTGGTTCAATTAATCTTGGGACCTTTAATATGACGGGATGTATTCTCTTATGGTTTGGATTTTATTATTTGTTGTTATTTAGGGTTATTTCACTGCTTCATTCATCTGGCATGTTCTTTTTAGGTTATTGCATGTCTGCTAAGATTAGTTAACAACTGCATGTTCTCTCCATGAAACTGTAGGTTTTTTAGACATTTTGCAAATTTGAGCCTATATTTAGAAATGAGGAGATCAATAGAAAATTCGATCTTTTACTTCGTGTTAGATATGGAGTTTGATGATTTTACTGTATTTCTTCATTGCTTTGTATTGGATGCAGCTTCTTTTGACAGGGGGCATTTATGGAGTGTCAAAGCTTGTGGGATACCTGCTTGGTAAGGTGGTGGACAATAGACTACTGTGTAAGCACTTTCTTTGTTATTGGATTGGGTTAGACTAGGAGGTCACTTGTTATTCTTTGTTCTACGTTAGTAGTTGGTGCAACTAAAGGTTGTTAGTGAGTAATCCACAGTAACAGTTCTATGTAATCAAGTTTTCAAGATTCCTTCATAATAAAAGATAAAATCTTCTCAGTATGATATCAGATCTTTTCAAAGCCTCTTCAATGAAAAATAAAGGTAATAAATCCCATCGAGAGGCAGTAACAAATTCTAATGCTTCAGTTCCTAAGCCTCAATCTCAATCTTCTTCTTCGAGGGAGAATGATGTCTCCATTCCTCTCTCTGTTCAACCAGTTTCCTCTAATGTAATGGATGTTCTTACACATAATTTGTTCTCGTCTCCTCCAATGAATATTCATCTTGCGATCAAGTTAGATGATTGCAACTATGTAATCTGGAAAGATTAGTTGCTTAAGTATGTTACAACTTTTGGACTTGAAGGAATCATATGATGAATCTTTTGTTCTTTCTACAAGATTTGTTGGTTTCTATCCAAAGCCAACTTTCTTGATCTGTGAATAGTCTAAACTCTATTGCTAATAGATAAGTCATATGTTAGAAGTTTGAAGACTATAGTGTGACTAGTGTATCACAACAATCTTGTTAAATTTGGTGATCTAGTGTAATAAAAATGATTTAAGTATGTCGCTCAATAATTCCAGGACCAAATTGTTAAGGTTTTTGGTTGGGGAACCTTTGTTTGAAGGAGTCCTAAATTTGGGATCTTAGTTTATTTGTTCTAATTTTATTCTCATTTAAAAAATATAATACAATTCTTTAATGGTTAACACTATTTAAATTACAATAATAATTTTTTTCTCATTTAAGTAGTGTTATATGTATTTTTTAAGTCTTCATTCTAAATCAAACATCCTAATGATAATTGTCATTATTTGATTTAATTATTCAAACCAAATATAGTAATATTGATAGCGTTTCAATTCAATTCTATTGATATTCCCCTTACAGTTTCATTGCACAAATCAAACATGATTTTAATGATTAAACTACACGTTTCAGTTTTCAGAATTCCACCCATGTGTATTTCTGGTTCCAAAGCACTGTCTTGTTACCATTTTATGGAGCACTTTGTATATGAATTTGTTGCATTTGTCTTAGAAGTAGAGACCATTTCTATATATATATATACACACACACAAGAACTACAAGGGTGTGGGTTAGTTATCCACTTACAATATAAAACACCAAGCTATACCTAATAATTGCTATATGAAATATCCCCTACAAAGCTTCAACACCTAACTAGGATATACATGTTCCCAATTTAAAATTATGAGAATTGAGAATAGTATTTCAATTTATTAGAAGTTGATATCCATGATCATGCTAAAAATAAAGTTTTCTCCCACAAAAATTGTTATCATTTCACTATCTTCAAAAAATCCCATATTCTTCTCCATTCACAAGACCTAAAGAACTTCTCACACCCGCAATTCTAAAACAATCTTGCCTTTGAATCCATACTACTCCACCCATTTGTTTAGAAGGTTTCCATAAGTAAAAATTGGTATGATTTTGGAATAGCTCATTGTTTTCCCATGTTCTTTTATAACTTGGACCAAAGAAGATATGCAACTGCATAATGTAAAAAATAAATGATTAATATCCTCCGAGTTATTATTGCATAGCACACACCAATAGGAGAAAGGAAAAACTTGGAAAACTTTAATTGAATCTTGTCGTTTTTTGAAAAGTATTCGCCATTAAATAATCATCTGGATTTGATCTTTTAGTTTGTGTTTAATGATAAGCCTTGCACACAGTGCTGTTGGCATGTTATGCCTTGGAATTTTGGAAATTTTTGGGTTTGTTTTGTAACCTTTTTTTTTTAAAAGGAAAAAAACTAAAACATGCAAGCAAAGCTCAGAAAACTGGTGTGGCAATTTTTTTTTGGTAATATGTTTTCTCTTAAATAAAAAGTATCATAAAATATTTTATTTTATTTCAAATTTCATTTTTAGCCATTTACTTTTCAGTATTTGTGATCGAAATACCTAGGAGCTTTATTTGGTATTAAACAAATTATTAAATAAGTGTTGAAATTTTTTTTTCATAAGATAAAGTGATTAAAAATTGAAAACAGAAACTATCTTACTTTTGGCTTCCAAAACTAGCAAGTTTGTGAAATCAGTTTTGAAAATTCTTAAAAACAAAGATAGAACATTTTTCGAAAGGCACGTGTTCCCAAAAGCAGAAAGTTTATAACTGAACACATTATGAGTCCTTAGCGTTTCTTTTTCAGGTTCTCACCCGTTCAAAGCATGATATTTATCATATGATAGTTTCCTCCATACTATTTATTTTTGGTTTTTCTCTATGTAAGATTAGCAAGGAATGACAATTATGACATAGAAGCTCATTCTTGGACCCTCTAATTATGACAGCTTAGAAGCTTACTTTTCTCTGAGTGTGTTTTATATGTTATAGTAAATAGGCACCTGTGCAGTTGCATATATTATTGGCTTTATAACAGACTTTATGTGAAAATTTCTTTTAAGTTTACACTTTTGTATATTACTTCGATTGTATTTTCTTGGTCTAATAATTAAGAATACTCTGCAGGTTGTATAGAGAAGGTTGCAGAAGCATAGTTTTTTTTTCAGGTTAGAATTCTGTTTCCATTCTCTTCTGTGACAGTGAAATCTAACCTCACAAAATTACATGGTCAATTAATCATTTATGGATACTATTTATTCTTTATGCATTTTCAACACTTATGTTTAAGCTAGAATTGTATTTTATAATCCATTGGCTGTCAATGTAAATCAGTATTGGTTTTTATGGTAAATATTTTGGGGACCATAATTAAATTCTGCCAAATCCTTTAATCTACTGTTTAGATGAGTTATGACCAAATGCTTAGAACTTTTATGATCTTATTCTGTTAATTGATTTGCTGGATTTCTTTCATTAGAAATGACAACCTGTATGCTAAATATGAAAATTTACCTATACTAACTACATTTAATAATCGGAACTTGCAGCTTTGTAAATGTGCCAGAAAAGCAAATTTTTTATTTTAAAAAACTCATGGTATGAAGGTTATTGCTGAGCTTTAGTGTTCATTCAGTTGAATAATAAAATTTCATTGTTCTTTTCTCCCTATCCTCCATGTCCCAAGTATGGCAGATTGCTTAATAAAAACCTACATGTGCCACGGATGATTGTAACATTGTTGCCTGTTGCCAAGCAACTCACCGGCTGCGCAACACTCTTTCATCCCTTCCTTTCTCACTCAGCAACAGCATTTTATACATCCTAAGTTCCAACTTTTTCATTTTCTTGCCATTCCACGACCAGCCCACGACCTCCAAGGCTTCAACTTCCACCAGCTCGAGTTCATTGGCCACTATCCACAAGGATTAGTTCTGTTCATATCTCGAGATAGGTCAGCTTTGTCTCTGCTATTTTTAGTCTTCCCTGAATATGAGACTTGGTTTTATTTGAACTAAACTTAGAATTGTTCAAATTTGAGAATTGTCTTTTACACAATTGAGGAATGGAAGAGATCAAAATTCATTATTAAATGATCTGATGAATTAAACAATTGGACCTTCATATTAGTCGTTATTATGCCAAAGATTATTTTAATTTATAAAGCTCTATTATTTGTCCAAGTAGAATTTGAATGGGCTAACAGATCCACTGGCAATGTTGCTCTATTCTGTTTGGCTATGCTTTTGACATGTTTTGTTTCGTTGTTATATTCTTATGTGATTCATCTATGCTTCAACTCTCATTTATGAATCAATCTTCCTTTTATGTCATTTTCTTACTTTGGGAGTCTCGGAAATTGTTTTTTCTAGCAGCCCATGGCCAAAATGATGAAGTTAGTTTGCCTAGGACCCCACTTTGAAGTTGGCTCCCCTTTGGAGGAGGACCATTGATGCTTTTACTGTTAAATGATTTTACATTGTGATTATTAGTATTTGATATTCTATTTTAGGGAAAAGTGTCGTATAGATCCTTATATTAGATCATTTGTGTCATTTGATCCTTTAGATTATAAGTGGTGTTATTTGGTCCGTTAGATTTGAAAAAAAAGGGAATAATTAAAGACAAACTATATTATTTTAATAATTACTTTAAAAATAATATTTTAATAAAACAATCATTGAAATAATGTGTTTTGTTCTTGATTGGTCTTAATTTTTAGAGTATTAGGACTAACTGACATTATTTTTGAAGGGAGCAAACGACACCAATGGCCAAATATAAGGGGCCACTGCTATCTGCTCTCTTTATTTTATAGATTAATTATCTTCATTATTTTTTATATAATTATTTTTATTTCTGGGCTAAACTACCTATAAGGTACCCAAATTTTGACATAGGTACTCAAACTTTATTTTTATAAAAAAAGTACAAATATAAAGTGTTAGAAATTTTTTTGGGTAGTTTTTTGCTAGAAAAAAGTTTAGGTACTTATGTGTAAAGAGGTTAAAGTTTGGCTACCTTAACGGCTTTATTTTTATGTATATCTATAAAAAATTAATAACCAATCATTTTCCCGCAATATTAAAATAATTATATCCACATCAAATTGTTTTAAAAGAAATATTAATTCATTAATTAAATAATTTGTGTGGAGCAATGAGGTGGAAGATGCAACAATTTGGCAAGTATTATTGTAGGAATTGATTAAGTGTAAAGATTTTTTTCTTTTCCACAAATACACTTTAAAATTTTGAATATAAAAAATTATTACATTTATAATTTTTTTTGCTTTGTAGATTTAACAATTTTTAATAGAAAAAGGGCCCACAATATCTTTCGCCTAGAGGCCCACCATAGTATGGACCCTTCTTTGTTTTGTGAATGTGGTGGTGCATGTTGAAATAATGATCCGAAAAATATTCATTCTGGGTTTTCTTTATCCATTTTCCATTACTGTTCTTCAATTTGATAATTCAATCCATTTCAAAGCTGATGTTTGTTCATCCTTGGCTTTTTCAAATAGGGTTTATGCGTGAAGTATGAGACAGGTCAGAATATAAGTGCTGAAAGTGGTGGGTGGCTGAATGTTATGAGTAAGCCAGTGACCTTCCAGTTAGCAATAAACTGAATAAATATAAAAGAAATATAGGCTGGGGAAATGGAGTGCAATAAAGATGAGGCAGCCAGGGCAAAAGAGATTGCAGAGAAGAAGTTCTTGGCAAAGGACATTTTGGGTGCGAAGAAATTTGCTTTGAAGGCTCAGAATTTGTTTCCTGGGCTCGAGGGAATCCCTCAAATGTTGGCAACTCTTGATGTGTATATCTCTGCTGAGAACAAAATAAACGGGGAAGTGGATTGGTATGGGATACTTGGTGCAGATCAGAAAGCAGATGACGATACAGTGAGGAAGAAATTTAGAAAGCTGGCTCTCATGCTTCATCCCGATAAGAATAAATCTGTAGGAGCTGAAGGAGCATTTAAGATTGTTTCAGAAGCATGGACTTTTTTGTCTGATAAAGCCAAAAGAATAGCCTATGACCTGAAAAGAAACGCAAAACCATTCCAAAAAACTTCTACTACAAACTTAGGTTCGTCTGCATCTCCAGGTGTGAATGGATTCTACAATTTCAAAAAAGCCACAACATCCAACACCAGGACGCAAAAGAGTACAACCCACACAAGTCATTCATCAACTCCTGCATCTCATAAGCCAAAAACCAAAACTTTTTGGACAGTGTGTCATGGATGCAAGATGCAATATGAGTACCTCAGAATCTATCTCAATCACAATCTCCTATGTCCCAATTGCCATCAAGCATTTTTTGCAGAAGAAAATGTGCCGCCACCTTCAAATGCTACGAAGTCCACCCCGTGGAATGTTTCACAGAGACGGCACAACTTAACTAATCAGACGGTGAATAGGAATACATCTAGTAAAGGAAAGACAAGTGCTGCTTCTTCAAATGCAGGAGCTGGAGGAATCAGTGGTTCTGATCAATATAACCAAAATAACTTCCAGTGGAATCCGTTCTCAAGAACAGCTGGTGCCCCAACTGCTGCTCAAGCAGCAACCGTTGTTCAACAAGCTTATGAGAAAGTCAAAAGAGAGCGTGAGGAGGCACAGGCTGCATTGAAAAGAGAGGAAGCCTTGCAAAGGAAGCAACATTTCTCTAGGAAGGGGAGTGGTGCTTCATCTATTGGGCCATTTAATGCAGCACAGAGAAGAGGCATGGGTGATGTTAGTGCAGGCAGCCATGGAGCAGCTGATGTTTTGGGATCTAAAGTGCGCAATTTTGGAGCAGAAAGAATTGGTGGAATCACCAAGCTTAGCATCCCTAGGGATATTTCCCAGGCTGAAATCCAGAATATGCTGATGGAGAAGGCTAAGAAGGGAATTTACAAGAAATTGAATGAACTGAGTTCAGCTGCCATTGCCAGACCTGCAGTCAGTAAAGAGTATAATGAGAATGAGAAAGCATATGAGAAAGTTGCAAAAACTTTTAGATGTGACTTACGAGACAATGGTAACAAGTCTGATGAGTCAAAGAGTGGGGAACATTGTAAGAAGCTTCCTAAAATGTCTGGCAAATATGTAGACCCAAAAGCATTGTCAATAAATGTCCCAGATCCAGATTTTCATGATTTTGACAAGGATCGGACTGAGAAGTGTTTCGGAGATAATCAGGTCTGGGCTGCATATGATGATGATGATGGGATGCCTAGATATTATGCCATGATTCATAGCATAGTTTCATTGAATCCTTTCAAAGTGCGCATCAGTTGGCTCAACTCAAAAACTAACAGTGAATTGGGCCCTCTAAACTGGGTTGCATCTGGTTTCTCTAAAACATGTGGAGATTTCAGAGTAGGCCGATATGAAATCAATGACTCCCTCAATTCTTTTTCTCACAAGGTTCGTTGGTTAAAAGGTACACGTGGAGCCATACTTATATATCCCAAGAAAGGGGATGTTTGGGCTCTTTATAGGAACTGGTCCCCTGACTGGAATGAACTGACAGCAGATGAAGTAATTCACAAGTATGACATGGTGGAGGTTCTTGAAGATTATGATGAACTGGGTGTAACTGTTACTCCCCTGGTCAAAGTAGCTGGTTTTAAGACAGTTTTCCATCGCCACTTGGACTCCAGGGAGGTGAGAAGGATTCCAAAGGAAGAGATGTTTCGTTTCTCACATAATGTTCCTTCATACTTGCTTACAGGTCAAGAAGCTCCTAATGCTCCAAAGGGTTGCCGAGAGCTTGATTCGGCTGCCACTCCTTTTGAACTTCTTCAAGTCATAGAAGATGTTAACGAAGACGATGTTTTACTCAAGGAAGATGTAGTGGAGGATGTTCAAAAATCTTTTGACACAGAGATGGCTGAGAATTTGAGTATGTTTGGCAAATAAAAATGATATATTCCAAAGATGCCCAGATAAGGGATTTGAAGAAAGATGGTGGAATTGTGGGTGTTGAAACAAACATTGGTCAGTTATATCATGTGAACTCATTATGGTTAGAATTCATTTAACATTGTACCAATAGTAATAGATCTTTTTTGTTCACCCATGTCGTTATACAATTCCTGCCTGAGTTATGACCTCATAATCGTGTTGTTTTTCCAACTTCAAGGAAAAAAGACAACATCAGTTTAGATTTGAATGTTTTTCTTGGCCTAACATGTAAGATTTTTGGTGTTGTAGATGGTATGATATGTATGAAAGTAGGTATTATTAGGCATCATCAGTATTGTTTTTAATGGATATTTTGCTTTTCTCATGGTTATTGTTGGAAGTTTCCTGTTCTTGAAGACTCACTGCTGGAAAGAGGCCATCCTATCCCCGAGAGAAATGTTAAGGTGTATTTTTGTACTCACCATTTATATAACGTTATGTGTTAATATTATTTATAAAAATAAATAATTTTTTTAATTTTTAAAAATAATTTTACATATGGAAGATATAAAGGGCATAAGTGTATCTATTCAATTTAAATATCAATCATTTCAATGGAGAGATTCCTAAAGAGCTTGCTAATCTCTACCGGTGCTTAGCTATTTATGTTTGCAAGAGACCAGATTTTAACATTTTCTCGTAAAATGTACATGTTGTTAAAATATTTTCCTATTATGGAAGTGTAGCCGTGATTGTATTTTGGGTAAATTAGTAGTAATATCAGTAGTCGTTTTTAGAATATTGTCACAAATACACTTAAAATCTGAACACCGTTATTTTGAGGCATTAAATTTTCTCTTTCATCCGCTACTCTGACATAAGCATATATTAAAATAACATTTTAATATGACTGTTGGAAAAAACTTCTTTCAAAAGGTAATGGCTTCCATGGATTCTAATACCCCTAGTATCAATAAATGAGTTTGTGTTTATGTTAGAAATCAGAATTAAAAACAAACTCATCAAACTTTATTTCTATTGTGCAAGTGAAAGATGCAGATATTATTTATTTTGGAATCCTGATCGATGTATATGAAGGTACTGCTAATTCTTGTAACGTGAATGCGTGTAGGCTAAATGAGAATGAGATGCGTGAAGTTAAACTAGAAGAAGCAATCGTTGGTGCAGGGATTCAAAATATGAAAAATGACACTGCAAAATGAGTTAAAAAATGTGATGTAAATTTAATATATGTTTTTTCTGTTTTGTACAAATTGTAATTGTATTTATACAAGCTATAATGAGGTGAAATAATATGTATGTGTGTGAAGTGATCGGTGAAGTGTTTAATGAATAATAAAAGTAAACATGATACGAGTAGCATGCCTGCTAATTCTATTCAAATCTAACATTGCACTATGACAAATCTAGTGTTCATATACTTGTTGAGTTGCAGCACATATATACAAGTAGAATACAACACGTGCTTGTTATAAATGCAACACATACCACATATAATTGTTCAAATACATTTAGAAACCCAGAAATCAATGTAAGGGTCATCATATACACTACTTACAAAATATCAACATAGCCCACATTGTGACCCCATGATATATGTACATGAACTCTATGTAACAAAATAACATGATAATCTAGCAATCTTAACAATTAGCAAATTTTAAAATAGTTTAACATAATGTTTTTAAATACAAAATAATTCCTAGTGGCCTACTATATAGTTAAAAGAAAAAACACATACAAAATAAATCTTAATGCCTCTTTATTTTGTCTTTAATGTGGCACTGGAGCTTTCCTTTACAGCCATCTTTTTTTTCTTGAAAAAACATGTATATCAAGTTTATGTTATATCTATCTAGTGTTCTTCCTTCCCTGATCTTGATTCCCAATGTTTCCATTCTGCACATCATGATTTGAGTTTTCCTGATTTAATTCAATCTATTTCAAAAAAGTAAATTGTTTTACCTTCCCTTTGAAAAATTTTGAAAACATCAAAAGGGGATTAAGATTACATTTTCCTCTTATCGGTAGTTTTTGTTAGGATTAGAGCCCTATAAAAAAATGAGTCTGTATTTTGTAGTTGAAATTAGAATAATTAAAAGTATTATTTTATATGAATTTTTATTATTTAATTCATTAAATAAAATCTTAAAATTTTCAATTATTAATGTCTATTTAAACTTAATATATACAAGTGGATTTAGTTTAAGTGTAATAATTTAAATAATATGTGATGATTAATTAAATTATGAGATATTTAATTATATCATTAATATAATCATATCCGTTCAAAATTGAGTGATCCTGATCTATGATAAATGATATAACTTATGTGTGATAAATATATATAATACAAACACTATTAACAATTATTTACTCATAGTTGTTTTAATATGTTACTAATAATTATGTATAGGGTGATCTTAATCATTAATGATTTGATTGATTCTTTTTTATGACATTTTAATATTTGATTTATTTGAGGATGTCTTACATGTTATTGGGTTAAGATGTTTGTATTTTAATATTTTATTATTTATAGTAGATGAAATAATTATCTCACGTGATGAAAAATTCACTTTATCTATTCATAGATGTCATATATTATCAATTTTCTTGTTTAGCGATTCAAAATTTGAATGATTATATACACCATATGATAGGATGATAGTAAAATTATTCATTAGAAATGATTATATACACCATATGATAGGATGATAGTAAAATTATTCATTAGAATCGTGATTACTTGAAAAAAGATATTTTAATGAATAAAACAAATATATTAATATTCTATTAGCCTAATTTCAATTCTTATATAAAGGGAGTAGTCTTATAAATGGTAACATTGAAATTTTCCTTCAACCAAATTTTGAAACAACTTTATTTATTTGGGTTAAAAAATACAACTACTTTATTTGTTTTACTTCCTTTATTTATTTTTTTGTTTTATTTTGAACGTACATAGTATAACTGAAATAGTATCCTCCAGCCTTTTCTGCCTCAATCAATCATCTTTACATTCTCAACCATTTTCCAGTTCTTTTCTCTGCCCTTTCTTTGTATTCTCTACCCTTTCTTTGTATTCTCTACCCTACTTCTGTCTCTATCTCTCTCATCTCAGCTACCTCACCGTTTAAATTTTCTCGAGAAAACTCAATCTCTGTCCTTCACCTCAGATCAGAAGATCCATTTCCAACTCCCTCTCCTTATTCTTCTGTATTTTTTGTTTATTTGCCGTGAAATTCGCTGCCATTAGATTCTTTCTCCGACTAGAGGGTCCCTTCATTCTTTTCCTAAACTGAAAACGTGATTACCACCTTAACAATTATCCATAGTAACACCCCCGCTTCGCACTTTTCATGTTCTCGACAAATTTTTCGAGAAAAAAAAAGGCTTTCGACTACCCAAAAACCACCTTTTGGGCTAATGGTTTATGGACATTCCCTTTTTTTATTTCTTAGGTTTTTGAATATTGTATTATATTTGTATCTATCAAACTAATACCTAATTTTTATTTCGGAATTTGATTCTTGGAATTGAGGTTTTTGATCATTCTGTTTCTGTTGAAGTTTGGTGGATCTGTTTTTTATTATTAAAATTATATCTTTAGCGCAATAGGAATTGTGGCGGATCGGTGATAAGGTTTTTCCTGGGAGGATAACAATTTTTGGATCATAGTTTAGATTGGGTTGGGTTGAGTTGTTGTTTTAGGAGTTGAAGTGGGGCTTAATTTGGTGTATATATTTTAGTGGGATTTAGATCATGGATCATGTTGTAGCTGGAAAGTTTAAGCTCGGACGGAAGATAGGAAGTGGATCTTTTGGCGAGCTGCATTTGGGTATTGAATTTCTTTTGTTTAATGCAACAATTTCCTGCCCTTATTGGCGTTACTTGCTCATAATTATTTGGTTTGATTGTTTTCAGGAGTTAATATACAGACAGGAGAAGAAGTAGCTGTGAAGCTGGTAAGTAGGACACTTCTTTCTCTACTCTCTTTCCATTCTATTATGAAAACTATAGAGAAGGTTGTTCATGCTTAAATTATCTCAAATATATATGTTCTAATAAGTAGTGTCATAATGAGTTTAGTGATTTATTGAATCAATTTTGAGTTCGGTGGATATAATGAATAGAAACACCATTATTACCATCTGCCCCCCTGCCTTCTCTTGTAGAGGTGGGAACTGGTAGGGGTGGTGCCTGGATAGCAAGCTGCAAGGACACTCAGGTTTAAGTCACGAGTCTAATTAATTTGCCCCAAGCCCCTTCAAGTGCGGTGGTTTTGGGTCATTGATGCTTTGAAATCCCTTGTTAGACTACCCTTGATAGGAAAAAAGAAAAAAAAGAAAATCCGTTTTTGTTAGTGAGGTGGCTTTTGGTCGTTGGTATATTGAAAATTAAAACATCCTATCCGAACATTCATGGAGCTTGCAACCTATAGGTAGTCAACGAATACATATCCAAATATGGTGATTACATATAGTTCGGTCAATTTCGATCCGGATCACAAGAATCAAGCTCTTCTAAATTAAATGATGTATATGATGCTGCGCTTATCACCAATAATTGTGAATATAATTCGCAGAGGTGATCCAAAAAGCTTTGTATTCATTATGACAAGATTAGCCACAATCTTGAATGTATTTTCCTAAAATTACTAGAAACCCTATACGAACAACTTTCCCAATTTTTGTAATGTGTCAAATGATCTACAGGAATGAGCACGTGAGAACATCAGACTAGAAAACGACAAAACACAGGCCCATTAGCCGAATTCTTGAAGGCCCGTCAAGAATGGGCAAAACTTATTGGACAAGAAGTCTTGGGACTCATAATTATTATTGCAATCATGTTGATTTGGCTCACCATAATGATGATCTTTTCTTCAACATCATAGATGACGTACCTCCTAAGTTTTTAAAGCATTGGCACGAATTCATTGGTGCCCAGCGAGATTAGAATTCAAATTGCAAATATGCTAAATCCAAAAAAATAAAGGAGGACTTCCAACAATAATTCTTCGTAAATTATGACTATCAAATTTTATAATGAATAAAATTTATTAACTGGCCACAAATTACAATATCCCAACTATTTCAAACGTATTTTAGAATTGATCCTAAGTGTAGTAGGAGCCATGTTTAAATGAATTATTGCATTTTAATTCTGGGTGACTTTTGGTCATTGGTATTGAGATTACACTGATAGCATTTGAATGGGCTGGATAGATTTTCTTTTGGGCAAAACCAACTTTATGGTCAAATGTGCATACCATTGTGGTAAGTGGTAAGTGGTAAGTGGTGACAACTTAGTTATGCTACTACTGTTTGCAATTTTTTTTTGTTGAGTGAATTTGTAAATCTTTTACGATTGAAGTACTTGAACAAGATACTTGAAGCCTTAATGTGTGCTCACTCACTCACATAAACAGTCATACCTTTCTGCTTCAGAACTCTATTTGAAGTATTTCATGTTGTTTAGTATAGAATTACACTTGATGTAATTCTGTAGATTTGCATATGAAAAGAAGCGGTACACAAAATATTTTTACTTTGCATGCTTTTAGAGGAAAGATATAAGGAAGTAGTTGAAAAAGTTTGTTACTTAAAATTTTAGTTTTTTTCTTTATATTGGCCCTCCTCCGTGTTGGTTTTCCAGGCAAAGTATCATCATAGGTGGATTTTGACAGAGTATTTATTCTGAAGTTTTTGGAATTTGTGATTTCTTCAGATTTTGTTCTAGAAAAATGAAATGGATGTGCTAGCTAGTTAATCCATTGTAATCTTTCTTGTTTGCTTCCCAATTTTGACTTATATATTTAGTTTATAATTGTGCATAGTTAACCTGTATGTTTTGTGCGTTTTGTACTTTAAATTTTTTTGAGTTAATAGCTTTATTATATATTTTTATCATGTATTTCTTTATTTTATAAAAGAAGAAGTTTGAGACTGCATTGCCTTCTCATATTATCTTGTACTCCCCAGGAATCAGCGAAGACTAAGCATCCTCAACTTCACTATGAGTCAAAATTGTACATGCTTCTTCAAGGAGGAAGTACGCTTTTGTCTTGCTTATTGTCTGTTGGAAGTTGATATAGAATTTTCTTGAAAATCTATATCAACGTTTTTTGTTTATATATTCTGATTTTTCAACTATAGCTGGTATTCCCCATCTCAAATGGTTTGGAGTTGAGGGTGAATACAATGTCATGGTTATTGATCTTCTTGGGCCAAGCCTTGAAGATCTTTTCAACTATTGCAATCGGACGCTTTCTTTGAAGACTGTCTTAATGCTTGCAGATCAGTTAGTAAGTAAACCATTACATCTAGAAAGGTTTTATATGGTGTAGTCTGGCTGCAATTCTTGTATTTCTTACCCTTATTGTTTTACACAGATAAACAGGGTTGAGTACATGCACTCACGAGGTTTTCTTCATCGTGATATAAAGCCTGATAACTTTTTAATGGGTTTGGGGCGCAAAGCTAATCAGGTATTCTATATTACTATTCATCACTGTTTCCGAGGGATGCTTTCATCTTTAGGACTCTGTTTGAAATTGTATTGTAAAGCATATAATTTGCAACCGGTTCATTTTTGTTTAGAAGTCTTTTTATTTCTACTTGGGAATGGTATGCTGAAAATACAAGTACTATGTTAAATGGAATTTTATAATTGAAAGGAAAGACTGCTTAGGGGAGTTGTTGAAGCCTCGAAGGCATCTTATCTCTTTCATAAGTAAATTTTGAAGAAATTCTACTTTTCTTCAAACCTGTAAGATTGCCTTTTAGTGGTAAAATTTATTCCTCATAAGTGTAGCTTTGTAGTCTTTTGAAGCCATAGGTGACATTTGAAGACATGCTTGGTGCTTATACATGAGTGTCCAAAGCATCATGTCCATTTCTTTTGCAATTTTAAAATCTAACTTTTTTTCTACTATGGATTTTTAGTTTGTCGGACACATTTTTCCTTCTTTGTCCAATTTCAAATATTCTGAGTTTTTTTTATTAAGCTGGTCTCATTTTATGCTTCCTCCACTGTTGTGAAGTGCTGTTGTGTTATGTTACTTCCCAGAATATTATTGGGGTTCTTAATGTCAAAAGTTGTATGCGGTGAACTCTCTGTATTTGTAAACTTTAGTCGATTTTTAATCTTATTATTAGTCCAAAGTATGTCTCTCATAATAATTAAATTTGTTTTGGGTAAGGCTTGGAATACACATATGTCCTTGAATACTGAAAACTT
Organism: Hippophae gyantsensis; assembly: GCA_030763125.1. Taxonomy (NCBI): domain Eukaryota; kingdom Viridiplantae; phylum Streptophyta; class Magnoliopsida; order Rosales; family Elaeagnaceae; genus Hippophae; species Hippophae gyantsensis. Next base: position 42,780,223 of record CM061033.1, read on the forward strand.
GAAATAAGTCTTCAAACAGTTACCTGGCAGACCATATTCGTATCTTATTAATATGCATCTCTGGATAACTAAGAGTTGTATTTTGGGTCAAAACTAGTTGTCAATAATGTGCCTATAAAGGTTGTAGATTACATTTTAGTATGACAAAGTTGGTTAGTCTGTTTTTATTTTTTATGGTCATGGATATATTACAATTACATAACTTTTTGTATCAGTTACCAATGAACTGATGTTCATATTTCATTCCAAACAATGCTCAATGGTTCTGCTATTTAATTACATGTTAATGAATAAAAAATAAAAACAAATATATTGTGACTAAGGACTTTAGAGTTAAGACCATGTGGAATGCAAATTCTGCAAATAGTAGTAGGGATAATAGGATAATAATGCCCTTTAGTGTTTTGGATGAATCAACCTCAGAGGCAAATGATTTTGGGAAATTATAGTGCATGGAAAATTAGAAATTCAGGAGTATGAGAATACTATGAACATGAATTCAAGCCATAAACTATGAGGCAGTTTAAACCATGTGGAATGCAAATTCTGCAAATATTAGTAGGGATAATAGGATAATAAAAATTAATTGTTTCGAGTTCTGTGAGTGATTTCCTTTAATGTTTTGGATGAATCAACCTCAGAAGCAAATGATTTTGGGAAATTATAGTGCATGGAAGATTAGAAATTCAGGAGTACAAGAATATTATAAACATGAATTCAAGCCTTAAACTATGAGGCAGCTAAAACACCTTCGTGGCTTTATTAACTAAGTGAAGTTCAGAGTTGAAGGTATAGGATGTATAGTTGGAAACTGGACAAGAGATATTCTATTGACAATGGCCATATAATTATGAATGGTGGCTGGTACCCAACTGATGTGAGACTCAGAGGTGATAGTTTTGTCATGTGCAGCTAGGGTGTAAGGATGAGCCAACAGCAAAGGAAACTTAAAGTTTCAATTTATGGAGCGAAAGAAATGGAGAAAGGGTTTTTATATTTTCAGAATTAAAATATGGTATTATGACTTAAAAAGTAGTAGGTTTTATGGGTTGGATATATACCTCCAATATTGTACAAATTTCCCCTTGCTTAAAATCATTTTAGTTTTTCTGGTTTTTAAAGTCATATATTCCTTTTTGTATAAACTTGGTAACGAAAATCAAAATTTGACAACTATTTTGAATGTTAATGTTTCTGACTCTGGTGAACCGTGAGCCTACTCCTTTGATGTTCTATAGCAAGAGCCTTTTTGTTGGTCCAAGACCAAAATCACATGGTGTTTTGAACTGATTACATGGTGATTAGTTTTTGACTTTTATCTCATATAACAATAAAAGTAGTGGTTCTATGGGGCAAAACTGTGCAGTGACTAAAGAGTGCAAACTAAATGTTTGCCTTGGACCCTTGGCTGGAGAAACCATTATACTTCCATTCTTAACCATCAGATTTACAATTTATGATAATTGATAGCATTTTATTATCCTACAAGCAATTTTTTTTCGGTGGCTAGTCCGAACTCAATCTCAACCTTGGTACAACAAACCATTATGCTTCTATTTTTAACAATCGAATTCACAATGTATGATAAGTGATAAAATTATATTAACCTACAAGCAAGTTTTTTACTCCTATTGTATATGCAATAATGTGTCTTACCCAATTCCCACTTGTTTAATATTATTAGCCATAATTTTTTATTCTTTGTTTTGTTACTTTTGTTCTAATCTTATTTTACTAGCAGTGAAATATTGAAGTTGTTGGGAATGATTCGATTTAGAGAGAGAAACTAGAGAGATATAAGAGAATGAGAATTAATTGGTTTGGATTGATACCATATTCATATATATATATATTTATGGTATTATATATACACGTATTGACTATATGGAGGTCATAGCGTGTCAAGGGGTACAATAGTTAGCATAAATTAATTTAGGCTCGACCACATTGAAGAATCGAGTAGATGGTCGGTTCTTGAACGTTTTAGAATGTTCTAGACTTGTGAAGATGCTTGTAGAATCAATCATTTAAGTGCAAACACAGTTCAAGTCTCAGGCATTGTGTATCATGGTTCGGACACTTCATGGGTTAGGTTATTGGTCAAACCTTATGCTCAAACAGAAGTAAATATTGAACATTGGAAGTTCAAAAGAAAGGTAGCTCTTGTTTTCCAAGTCTTATAATGTAGTTTGATGGGTCCATCCTTTCCCAGGCCTTTGAAATATTTGTATAAGAAGCCAGTACATTTTGTATTCCCATAAAATAAAAAAAAGTATAAAAATGTATCGCTTATCCTCAAATTTTAATTAAATTCACACATAGGTCCTTAAACTTTCAAAACATACAATTTGATTTCCAAACTTTTAAAACTTCACACATAGGTCCTTAAACTTTTAGATCTAACAATTTAGTCCCCAAATTTTTTAAATTTCACACATGGGTCCTAATTTGGCTATTAAAATACATATATGTGAATCAAAATTTTAAGATCTATGTGTGAAATTTTAAAAATTTGGAGACTAAATTATAAGATTTAAAAATTTAACCACCATTGTATCAAGTTTTAAAAGTTTGGAGACTAAATTATAGGATTTAAAAATTTAAGGATCTATATTTGAAGTTTTAAAAGATTGGGACTAAATCGTATATTTTAAAAGTTTGGGGACCTATGTGTGAACATAGTTAAAGTTTGAGGACCAATAATGCACTTTAGCCAATAAAAAAGAACAATTGGCAACATCGAATGAAATCTTGCTGAAAGTTGTGATAGTGGTCGATTTGATATTTAAATATTTCTTTGACATGTGATCATCAAATGAAGGTTTAGAAGCTTGGGCGCCAATATAGTTTCAAATTTGATTTATTGAATGTTGCCTGGTAATTTGGCAGTATTCATGTCATTGTTTCATTTTATGCATCAAATTTAGGTTTATTTTGCAATATGCCTTCGGGAATCTGCAATTACCTAGTGCTAACACCTGCTGATGTTTCTTCACTGCAGGTGTACATCATAGATTATGGACTTGGAAAGAAGTATAGGGATCTGCAGACGCACAAGCACATTCCATACAGGTATTAGATAAAATGTTAGATGCTTGAATGCTCTTGTAACTTCCTGAGTGCCTCCATCTTCTTAGGAAGCTTATTTACTAGTTAGAACTGCAGCTTTTCATTGTAGCTATTCTTTAGTCTAATTCTTTTATTGAAGTTCATGCACACTTTTCCTTTGTATAAATATGTTTCAGTGGACTCTGCGATGCATGGTTTTATATATTTTTGTTTGATAATTCCTTTCAAAAGTGAGAAACTTGATGAAAGTATTCTTTGTACCATCAAGTCTCATGGGTGTTTAACGCAGTATATTTTTAAGCACCTATTTCAACCACAAAACAGTCGGAACAATTGACAATGGCACTTCTTATTATCATAGCAGTTTCTCATAATGTTGATGAATTCTCTGCTACATAGATAATAGATTGTTCTATGTGCTAATGGGCCTGGGTCTTTTACTCAGATTCCACATTTTATTTCAAATTACCAGTTATTTTGTATCATGTCTTGCTGAGGTTTCATTAAACTTTTAAGCCTCGTTTTTATTTCATATCTTTTAGGACAACATACTACAGTAAGGGTATCTGACTCACTTCTTTCTGTTAGGTTATGTTAGGCATTTGTACCGTCTTCCCCATTTCCTCTGTCAAATGTTAATTATGGCTATTAAATGTCAGGGAGAACAAGAATCTTACTGGGACAGCCCGATATGCAAGTGTTAACACTCACATTGGAGTTGGTTAGTGACTGGTTGCCGCAGATAATAGATGTGAATTGGTGGTGCTTCCCAATTTAGATTGATTCAATTTTTTAATTGATTTAAACGTGATTTAATTTATGTGCAGAGCAAAGCAGAAGAGATGATCTGGAGTCTCTTGGTTATGTGCTTATGTATTTTTTGAGAGGAAGGTTGGTACATATGTTTGTAATGATTAGTTCATTGTATATATTGATTGTTGAAGTTCATGCGATTAATAATTTTTTGATACTCTTTTTACAGCCTTCCCTGGCAGGGCTTGAAAGCAGGTACTAAAAAGCAGAAATATGACAAGATAAGTGAAAAGAAGATGCTCACTCCCATAGAGGTAGTGTTCTTTTGAAATTCTCATCCCAATATTCCTACTATACTATTGTACTAATATATTAATATAACTAGATGTTTCTTATCCAAAATAAAATCGCAATACTACATTTTGGGATGAATATATGGTATTGTTGTAAGACTATTGTAGTTATTTAATCACCTCGCTCTGATGGATGTGCTAAATTCTGTAATTGGCCTTATCTTCAAATACATGACAGGGTTTGTGCAAATCATATCCATCAGAGTTCACATCATACTTTCATTATTGCCGGTCATTGCGATTTGAGGACAAACCAGATTATTCATACCTGAAGAGGCTTTTCCGGGACCTTTTTATTCGAGAAGGTTGAATAGTAGTGACTTTTGAGCCCCAATATTAATTTTTCTTCTTTCATGTTATTGATGTATAATTTTCTCTCGTTTTTTATATTTGGAAACTAGTCTTGAATGTTAACCATAATTGGTGCAGGGTATCAATTTGACTATGTGTTTGATTGGACTATACTGAAGTATCCACAGATTGGATCCAGTTCTAAAGGACGGGTGTGTACTGTATTTCTCACTATACATACGTACATATATACATACATATATGTGTGTACAAAAAACATACATTACCTATTCATTTTTGCATGTAATCTCACCTCCAATTTTTTTGGTCAGCAATCTGTTGTTAAACCTGCTTTGAATGCAGGGCCATCGGCAGAAAGAATAGGGAGACCTTCAGGTTGGTTGGCTTCTCATTAGCATTTGAAGACGACTTACTTTACTGCCGTTTTCTTTATTATTGATAGGAATTCTCTTGTTAAGATCCTGTGAATCAGTTAAAACCTTATATTCATACTAGAACCACGATGATTCAATAAAACCCTTTCAAATTAATTACAAAAAATCCTTGAGTAAGAAACTTGGACCATCACTTAATTTAATGAATAAATAAAATAATTAAAAATCAAAAGTTTGTTTTTTGGTCAAAATAAGCATAAATGGGAATCCTATAAAAAATAACTTGTGATGGATGTTATGAATCCCAAATAGATTATGCTTCTCAAGAATTTGATATTTCCCATGTTTTAATTGGGGACAATTCTTTTTCCAACGTTAAATGTCTGAATTTATTTTATGCTTATTATTACTTATGCTGGTTTCTGATGTTTCTACAACAGTGGGACAGGATATCCGAGACAAATTCTCTGGTGCTGTTGAAGCTTTTTCTAGAAGGAATGGAGCAGGACATGGTGATTACTCCAGACAGCGATCTCCAGATAATGTGCCATCGTCCAAGGAAGTGGTCAGTTGCAGATTATATCTTCTACTTTTTGATGTGTACTTTTTAATCAGCATTCCTTTTTCCTTTTTTCTTTTTTTCCTTTTTCTTTTTTCATTTTTTCTTTTTCCTTTTTGTAATACATCCTTTAAGTGAATTAGTGAATGTATAATACACATTTTTTCTTCAAAATCTTCTTAATAACTGCAGTGTTCTTTGCAGAAACCTGGTACTGAAAGACCTAGAAGCTCTTCTCGTAATGGTAGTATAAGTATTTCTAAGAGGGCTGCTTTAAGCACCCGACCTGGCTCCTCCTGTGAACCTAGTGAGGTTCGGTCCAGCCGGTTGGCCTCAAGCAGTAGTCGGTTGTTAACAAAACAAAGGGTTCAACCTGGTTTTGAGTCAAAGTCATCTTCATTTACTCATGCTGCAGCCACAAGAGGCGGTCGTGATGATACACTCAGAAGCTTTGAGCTTCTGACTATGGGCAGTGGAAAGAAGAAATAAGAATTAAGGGTCAATTGTTCTGTTAAGAAATGCATTGTTCCGTTGTCAAGATTCCTTCTGTGGTAATCAAAGATAAGAGCAGTAAATGGTTTTATCAGTTCTTTGTTATCTGTATATGTTTTTGTTATTGGCTTCTATTCCGTCTGTCCAATGAATTTTCTTCTTGAAACGATTCTTTTACCTATTCTTGCAGTGTCTTTATATTGCAGCGTCCTAGAACAGCTAAGTCATATTAGCCTCTCTTTTTTTGGGAGCTTTGAGGCCCACAGGTAGCTATTGGTTTAATTAGGGTAGAGGAAAAATATGAAGAAAAAAAGGGATGTCTTGATCATGATAAGCCTTTTGGTTTGGTTCTGTGGCAGCAATATGTTAAAACATTTTATGCTTACACGTTCACCTTATAAAATTGTCTGGAACATGTGTTCTTTTAACACTGTTTATGGAGTAAAAGGTCAATTTGGTCCTTACAATTTTGGATTGTAATTAAGTTTGGTCCTTTATTATTATTTATTTTTTTTAATTTAGTTAATTTTTCTCTCTCCAAATTGATAGTGTCAGCTATGGAATTAAAGTTGAAAATGATTATCGAACTTAAATTATTGGAATTTTTGTAACAGTCTAATTGTGACGAGGAGTTTAATGGTTAAATTCTGTAATTGATCTTGTTACTATCAAATAATAAAGATTTTTTTTTGTCAGAAAGTCTTTCAATAGATAGAGGGAATACTGTACAAATTCTATAGTTGTGTACAAATCATTTAGTGATGCCTCGTTCTTTGATTTATAATAAGAATGTTGGATTGTTGATAGCTAAAACACCATCAGGAATAGTGACATGCTTAACACATGAACACGACTCAAATGACTAGCAATAAATAAGGCTTATGTCGTTCTCAAATTGCATGGCTTTTTTTTATGAAGTTGGTAAAGACTGTTTTCAAAAATTCTATGGTGCTCATGCGATAAGTACATGCTATGGAATTGGACTTGGATAAAAAAGATTAGGAAAAATTACTTGTCACCCATAAAACTCTAGGCAATAAAAATAGTACCATCAGAGGTATGCGAATCAGGGGTAAGGGTGTTATCGTGAGTTTTTGGTATTAGATATTGCCACAAGAGGGCTTCTGCTGCTAATTATGTTCTCATCACAATAATCTTTTCAATATATCTCTTGCAAGTTGTTTACTGCACAGATAACAGTGCATGCAGCCTCCACAGGTGCAACACAACAGCAGCAGTGGCAAGGAAGTGCATCTGTGGCAGATTGCGGTGGTATTTTGACTGCCTGATACTAAGGGGGTTGTTGGTGGTGCTTGGGCGTTGGTTAGAACATCGTTGCTGCTCAAGCGACTGCTAGTGGCACTTCAGTGCTGATCAGTTCCTAATAATGTGCAGTGCAGTGCTGTTTTTAAATACAAATGGTGTCACGTTTCGAACGAAACTTACACCAAAAATTTCAAAAAAATCCAGAATCACATTCCCCTTAGGACTGGCATTTTCATATGATAGAAACATTTTTTTCTAATTAGGAAAGCACTTTCCAATCCTTTTTCATGTCACATGCCTAAGGTAACATTATTCCTTTGGGTGAGTCTACTAGGTTACTCCTTAATAAGGTCTACCGGAGTTTAAAATCTGAAAAGAGCGAAAAAAATATGTGTTTTAGATTAATCAAGATCCATCAACACCTAGAGATCTTGATATCTTAAACAGTGTGAATTTTAATCAGGTTCAAAAATGATCATTTAATTATTTAGTAATTAATCATACATATTTCTTGAAATGCAATATCGTTTGGTCGTTATTATATAAAAAATTTTTAGAATAGATGAAATTATAAGTTCAAATTTTAATAAAACTTGATAATTTAATGGATTCTTTAATTAAATATCAATTTTATTAATTTCAAATTTACTCCACTAAAACAACACTCTTAAACATTTAGCAATAATTTACTCAATTCAATACACATGAGTAATTCTTTGATCTAATCACTCGATGGTGAAGTCCATAATTAGAATTAGATAATAAGTTCAATTTTGCATCTTTAATTATATCTTTTTATTTATTATCATGATCCTCTAATAATTAAACTATTCAAATGAGCTCAAGGCTCGAATAATTAAAAAAGTGAACTGTTCTCTAACATTTGAAGACATATGAAATGGATTTCAAATTTTTTATCCAACTAAAATATCATGACATCAATATACTAATCATATTTAGTCTACTAGTATAGATATAATAGAATATGTCAAATATTACAACGATATAAAATAGAGCTTATTAGATTACTTAAGATTAAGATTATTCTACACATGATCATCAAGTGGTATGATTAAAACTTCGTTTAAATATATATATATATATATATATATATATATATTATTTTATAATTTTAATTAATTTGATCAAATTTTATATAATAACTTATTATATAAATTATAAAGTACCTTCAATTAAATATCTTGTCATAGATAATAGTTATTCTATCGTAAATGAATATAGATCATATTAATGATTTGATTAAATATATTTAATTTTAATTATTTCACTTAAAGTTAATTATAGCGATATTACCATATAATGTGTTTAGCTAGATACAAATATTTAAAAAAATTTGATAATTCATTTAAAAAATTAAATAACACTTAGAAATAACTAAAATTTTATATTCATTCATTCTAGTTTCAACAAAATAAATACAAGAAGTTTGCTTTTAGAAGCTTCCATTCTAACACACCTTCCAAAGATTTGATTACATCTTAATTGATGTCACTACAGAATGGAGCTTTTATAGTAAAAATGAAATATCTTGCATCAGTACAATGGTTAGAAAAATAATAAGTTATCGTCATTTTCATAGAGAAATGACTCTCCATCAAATTGTATACCTTAGTGATTTTTAAATTAAATGAAGTATAAATATCTCTAAGTAGATTTCTATATTTAGGTTGATTCAAGAAAATCCTTAGAAATAGGAACTTCCCAACAATAAAAATACAATCAATTTCGTTATTATAATCAATATAAGGATTATGCAACAGGATCATATCAATAAGGAAGTGTAAGGTTAAAGAAAAATAAAAATATCATATTGAAAAAATATAATAATCTAATAAGATATATAAATGATTAAATTACTCATTTAATAAAATTAATAATTTGAATTTGAATCGAATAATTTTATAAGAGATTCATTAACCTATCAAGTTTTTACATATTAATATCGAAGTTAATTAATGATTAATAAATTATTAATACATGTATACACGTTTATACGAGGACCTATCTTAATATAGATAAATTTTGTTTGATAACTTTGAAAAAAAATAGAGTGAAATTTAGATACTTAATCAAATAGAATGAGTCTAATTTAATTAGATAAATAGAGCTAAATAAACTAAATTTACAAGTTATCAAAATAATAAAGACATTATACAATGATACTGAAATGTCAATCCAAAATTGTGTTTAAAAATATGGTATCGTTCTTCTATCATATAGGTAACAATAAGGGACCATAAGTTGAGTTCAAATGAGTGATTATAAGAATAAAGACAAACAAAATTTCTCCATCGAAAAGATATGAGCATCTAAAAGAGTATATAAATGATTGTATTATTTTTTCTAAGTGTTTTTTACTAAGAACTTCATATAATTTACCTATTGTGCTTGTTTTTTAAAGGTGAAAGGTGATCAGATAAATTTAAAATATTAATGTTTATACAAATATATCACTTCGAACTCAATTTAAATGTTACTAAACTACCGTTATCATTATCCGATCAGTTGAGATTAATGAATATTGTCATGTGACAACCTTAACGCCAAAGCTCCCAATTCCATTCGTATTTGGTACCTTTGGGTTCTTTATATATCCATATTTTTGATTGTCTGCCAAGCTTTGACAAATATTCGAAAAAGGCTTAGCATCAACTGAGGAATGAAAAGGCTTGTACTTGCCGATGCAAGGCCATTGGGAAATTCAGCCTAACAAAGTCACCTATGAGCTTATAGGTAGCCCTGTCATAAGCTAAGGTAGCTTCTTCAGCTAGCTGAGTCAAAGGTATCAAACTATAGCGTTGTTCTGTTCTTTGGGAGTCTGATTATAGCTACCCATTTGCCCCATGTCTTTTTCTCACACTCCTATAAAGCTTGATGAGTTTTAGAGAACCCATTTGCTTCAGTGGGATGGTTTGTGGCTGAGGAAGCTAGGGGTGTGTTGATCGGATCGAGGTGTTTGATACTGACTTGGGAAAAAAGTGGAAATTAAATTGGAGTGGGTTTTGGTTTTGAAAACTAAAGATTGGATTTTGTGGTTTAGTCCAATTGAATGAGCTAGTTTGCCCAAAATAGAGGTTTCGGCTTGTGAACTCTTCTAAAAATCCATGGATTAAGTGAGGTTGAGCAACCATCTTGGTACAAAGAGAGATGTGTTGGAACTAAAGAAAAAGAATAGTTAATTATGAGATTATTTTTAAGTGAATTAATACAAAAATTGAAAATAATTAAGGATTAAAATTGAATAAAATTAAAGATTTTAGACATTAAGGCATCACGTGATGATCATGTTATAATATTCATTGATTTTTATTAATTAGATATCAATAATACTAATTTAATAACACATATTATAAATGATATATTTGTTATATAAATGTTACATTTGTATAAAAGATAATAATTTTGTTTACCTAATTACACATAAGTATTTGAAAAGTAAATATTTTATAAAAAAAAATTACTGAGACGATTGGTCTTAGAAAGATTAACTTTGAGTAAATAAATATTTATTTAAACATGATTTTGGTAATGGGTTTAAGATGGGCAAATGAACTTTAATTGCGTTAATAAACCTTTTTAAGTCCTTGTTATGTATTTTAGTTTTAATTGGTTTATTGAGTTACTTGATTTTGAGATTTTTTTTTTTTGAAAAGAAACTGACGGTAATCGATGTAGTAGACCTTCTATAGAGGTTAACCTTAATCCTATATTAATGTGGTTAATTTTGGTAGGTTTTACGTGTGTTGTTAGTATGTAAAATTGATACAAAAATATCTTGTATCAATTGTATATATAATAAGTCCTTTAAATATTTTTATATTATAATTTTTATTGATTTATTGGGTTAATTAATTTTGGGTTTTTTTATAAAATAAATCTTATATTATTATGCTAAATAACAACGGTCTATCAGATATAATAAACTCTTGTACTATTTATGCATTTGTTGATTTGTTTGGACCACTTATTATAAAGAGAGAGGATGAATGAATTGTTCGACTAATTAAACCTACTTATTAATTATGTTTTACGCATATTTTATATGTAACAAATATGATACAATTTTGTTTTTGAACATACTCACAAAATTTATATAATAATATCATATTTAATAATTTACTATTTTATATAATTTAATAAAAATAAATTATGTATCATCCAACTAATTATATTTTATGATATTTTGATAATTTATGTCACAGTAAAATATAAATTATATTTATAACATATTAAGTTTGTAATATTAAATTCAAATATTTATGTAATGATTAATAATAAATTATCATTAATTTTAATTAACTAAATTATTATGAATATATCATATGATACTCAAGAAGTTTTAGTAGTCACGTGACAAAATAATTTTTTAACTAAATAAATAATTATCTTTTAAGAAAGACACACCATAAATAGTAAAATTGTAATTATGTGTGTTAAATTGTGTGCCGTTAACATTTATCTCAAAAAATTTAATATGTTTGATATTATTATAGTAACTTCGTTAATTCATTAATAATTATTTTATTTAATAATAATATAAATAAAATATAATTAATAATAAAAATAAAATAAATTTTTTATAATCTTTATCGTATAAATAATAAAATTAATTATACATATTATTATCTGAAAAATCTTTATAATTTTTTAAAGCTAATCAACTCTTTTTATTTATGTTATGCAATCTATTATTAGAATAAAAATAATTTATTATTGATAATATTATTCGATAATAATATAAAGATAGAATTAATAAAAATAAAATAAATATTTAAAATTATATAATAGTAAAAATAATTATTACAATACTATTTATTTATTTACAATTTATCAACTCCAACAAAACGCCAACCACTTGCCAAACAAGTCATAATGGGGACTGGGCCCCAAAAAAAGAAAAAAACTCAACGGTCCCATTGAAAAAGACTGTCTTTTCGGTAGTTTCATATGGAAGCAGTGAACTAGGGGTCGAAGGCAATATGATTTTTGATTTTCTGAAAAAAAGAAAGATATTTAATTATTATTTTTAATTTTTTTAAAAAAATATATTTTTATATTATAAAATAAAAATATATGTGAACTACAAAATACATATAAAAAAATTTCGGTTATATAAAAAGTGTATACATTGTTGAAAATAATTTATAAAAGATGTTATGAAATACAATTAATTAATTTTTTTAATCGTTTTATCTTCATCGTTCGTCACCACTTAGGCACTTGCTACTAGTTAGTCAAATTTATTATTTACTAAGTGTTGATTTCCAGGGAGCTGATGAAAATTGATTCCTTCAGCATAAATGCTGTTTTTCCATTGCACTCTGGTTGGGTTGGTATCCTAGGTGGAACAATCTCTGGATCCTCATCTTCTTTCTCTCTTTCTCTCTTAAGCTTCTCTGTCTAACTCTAAAGCATAGTGTTTATGTGTTATGTTTAAAGCTTGAGTTTTTTCTGGATTTCTCTGCAATTTCTTTGTTCATATCTGAACCCAATTTTCACAGATTTATTTCAAGCTTTTGGCCATTACTTCTTGTCTTACTTTTCACTTCTATTTTGATCTGAAGCTAAAGGTCTTAAACTTTTCCCACTGATTCACTTTTAAAAATGAAGTCTTCAACTCGTCTCGACTCGGCAGTTTTTCAGCTCACCCCCACTCGAACCAGGTAATAATACTTGATTACTCAAATGTTTGTCACAGTTTATTGGGTTTATCTAATTTTGTTTGAATTTGATCTTTTACGAGATGGTTTAGGTTTGGCCCATCAATCGCTAAATGCTGCTATTTATCATTGACTTTGTTGGAAATTCAATGTTTTTACTGCTTCTTAATTGTCTAGTTTATGAGTTTTTCTTTTTGCTATTGGATAGGTTTGCGGTTCTTTGAGCCTTGTATGTTTGTCTTGTTCTATTATTTTGAACGTTCTTAGAAAGTTCTTTAGTTTTTATTGGTTTCTAACTACGAAACTGTTTAGATTATTCCATAGAAACCCAACTTTCGATTTTTCATCCTTATATTTCTTTTTATAATTTGTTTAGGTGTGATATGGTTATATATGCAAATGGAAAGACAGATAAAATAGCCTCTGGTTTGCTGAATCCCTTCATTGCCCACTTGAAGACTGCACAAGAACAAGTGGATAAAGGGGGGTATTCAATTATTCTTCAGCCAGAGTCTGGCAAAGATGCTTTGTGGTTTACAAAGGGTACAGTGGAAAGGTTTGTATTGTTGTTCTACCTGTTAATTGTGACTTTTTTAGAGCAAATTTGCCTTAATTAGGCATATAACTGGAAACTAGAACTAGACTCTTCCTCCCTCTCTCTCTTCTTCTCCTCTTTCTCTCATAAGTTGAACCCTTGAATTCCCATGTAGTATGTTCAACATCTTCTCTTACTTTAGTATGCATATCAGTGACTGGGTTTGGCTTTTCCAAATATTCCATGTCAAAAATATTTTTCCTCTCTCTCTCTCTCTTTCTTCCTTTTAGGCAATTTTGTTTCTTGATAATGTGCATTCATCTATGTAGGTTTGTTCGTTTTGTGAGTACTCCGGAGATCTTGGAAAGGGTGTATACCTTAGAATCTGAGATATTACAGATTGAGGAGGCAATTTCCATTCAAGGATTCAATGAAATGGCTCTTACTGTAAGTACCATATGTTATCTATCATAATGATTTTTTATTATGTCTTTGTATATAAAGTTTCATTTTCATTTTTCTTTTCTGTTGCAGGTGGAAGAAAATCAGGGAAAACCTAGTGACAGTATTGAAGGTATAGTGGAAAGAGAAGTATTTAAATGTTGTAGCTGAAGGAAAGATATTACATGTTTCAGTTTTATACTTCTGCAATTTTGGTTTTACATAAGGCGGCAGTTGTTTGAAAGAGGGAGGGGATCTAGGATCAGGGCTACAATGGGTCTAGTTTTGTACTTGTTGGTTCTAGGCTTTCATTTTAAGAACTAAATGTTGTACAACAATGATTTTGGACAGGCAGCAGACCCTTGTCAAATGGGAATGATGAGAAAGCAATTGTTCTGTATGAGGTGAGCAAATAAGTTGCTGATGTTATACTCTCTCTCCCCATCTCTGCTCTTATTTTTGTGGTTGGTGATTTTATGATTTTTTTTTGTGTGGATATGATAGCCTGGAGGGCAATTGCATGAAGCAAATGGATCAACAGCACCAGAGAGAAATTCAAAGTATGTACTTCTCTCAAGTTGTCGTTTAGCTTTTCAAATCTCGTCCATTGCTACCATGAGTCTATTACCATGACAAAGATACTAAATGTTTGGACTTTCAATTTTTAATAAGGTTATGGATGTTTGTGGGTGACTCGAGAATAATTTCTAGCGACCAGTTAATATATACAAGTTTGTTGCCTATAGACTAAATTCATAACTGTTGGAAAGTAACATATATTATATTAAGTTTCCTAATTAGTTTAAATTATTAACTGGGATTTGTGCATAAAAAATATTTTTCCAATAATAACAATTTAGCAAGAAAAGATCATTGCCATAAAGCTGAGGTCAGAGGTGCTACTACATGTGCAATTACAAATTTACTATTCGAGCTGATCATGAAGCCACATATTACATAAATAGAAGTACATGCAGTATATTGGTAGAACAAGTTCCTTTGAATTGGGATGTTCTGTTTCTTATTGGCTTTGAAGGCTTAAAATAACCTCATCAACGAGGCTGTACATATTTGAAAAATGCCCTTGTTATGTGCAGATACGCCATTACTTAATTTTTGTCCATATTGAAAAGCAACAAGTTACGATGCATTTTGCTGTTTGTTAATGAGTTGATAAGGGAAATATAATCAATCAATATATAAAAACTTTATTCTTGATATTACATGTAGCTTCACTGTTGGTGCCTGCTATCTTGTGCATGTATGTTTGATCAGTTTATTTGATTAATTTAGTAGTTAACGTCATTTTGATTGTGATATATGTATCTTTCCCAGAGTCCAGCTCCTAAAAGTTCTGGAAACTCGCAAAACTATGCTACAGAAAGAGCAAGGCATGGCTTTTGCACGTGCTGAAGCAGCTGGTTTCAATATTGATAACATGTATACTTTGCTGTCATTTTCAGAATGCTTTGGTGCTTCTCGCTTAAAGTAAGCAGAATTTCCTATATTTTGTACCCATTTGGTTACGATTTGTTACAGAATGTGCAGTGCCATCATATCCTACATACCAAGGGCAGAATAATTTACTCAGAATCTTTTATGATATCAGTATTTTTTAAATTTTGCAGAGATGCTTGTACTAGATTTAAAGAACTATGGAAGAAAAAGCATGAAATGGGCCAGTGGCTTGAAATTGAAGCAGCTGAAACAATGTCTAGCAGATCAGAGTTTTCTGCCATGAATGCATCAGGCATCATGCTTTCTAGTGTTGCAAACAAGCATAAAGAATTGAAGGAAACGTGGCCTGAGTTGGCTTCAGAAACAAGCGGCAAACCCATTGGCACAACCAGTTCAGGTAGGTGTTAAAACATCATTGAGATTCCTTAAAATAAGTGAACGCCTTACTACTATCAACTATGCCTGCATTACTATAATGTTCTGGTGTTACAGCCTGATCGTTTCTATTTATAGGCGGACTTAATTGTCAATTAAACTTTGAAAAATAGGGCATTTTTGCTTCTTCTTCTTTTTTTTATATGTGAAGCAGAATAGAATGGGAATCATTTTTTCTGTTATTTCTGAGGTACACTTTTGATACATATATATACACAAGGATCTGTTAAAAAAATGATTCTGATTTGATCCTGATTTCTAAGGACTAATTTACATTAGTTAAGGAAAGTAAATCACTACAAATCACAGCTATATACACAAGATTAATATCCCTAAAATATAAATCTATAATTATAGGAAACTAACAATTTTCATAGGTGGTTAGTTTGAATTCCTACGAATTGCAGATATGATTTTTAAATCTTACTCTAGTACTATATGAGTAAGATATATACTTAATCTCTTGCATTCAGGTTGATCTTTGTTACTGATGCATAAAATATGTTTATTATGACTACTTGTATTGGTTATTCCTCTGCTTGCATTCCAATGTTCAAAGGAGAATCCCAAACCATGCAACAAGATCCCCAAAATTAAATCCAAAACGCACTTTTCTCATCATGAAACTATCATAGTGGTCATAGCTTCATGGACCTTTATATGTCATGCCTCTGAAGCTTAAAATATTTATTTCCTTAAGAATTCAAATGAGCTTACGATCCAGATCTTGACTTGTGCAAGCTGTATGACAGCCTGTTGCACTTTAAATTAATTAATTAGAGATGACGTACAGAAAATGACGAACATGGCTGGTGTTGGTGATCTCTTTGGATTGGTGGCTGAACTGTTTTTGGATTTTTTTTTCTTTTAGAAAAATATAGAGAGCAAATTGAGCTCTGGCTCAGATATCAAGTAGAAATGTAAAGTGGCAACAATTTAAATAATCAAATTATGTGAAAAAAAGAATGAGAAAGATAAATAAAGTCATTTTCTCCATCCATAATAATATTGAGAGATTACGTGTGTATTTATAGGAGTAAAAATACTAGAATCTTAATACTAATAGGACTCTAAATAAGGTTCTTAATACCAATAGGACTCTAAATAAGACTCTTAAACTAATAATGCCACTTAATAATAATTATTTAATATTCTAATACTAATAATTAAATATCTAATATTTCAACTCATCTTATCTACTAAAATTTTTGTAATCCATTCCTAGAATCAAGGTTCCAAAAGACAAAAACGGGTATCGAGGTGGTTGTTCCAAATGAGGCCAGGCGTAAGCCTCAAATAAAATTGAAAAAAAATACATAAAAATAATTAATATCTATCATATAGAGTAAAAATACAATAAAAATTAAAACAGTCATTTAAGAATAACATAAGTAGTTTAAGTATAAAGTCACAAACCATATAAATAAACGTCTAAAACACAAGTTAAAATTCAAATAAAATCATAAAACAAGCTTCAAAATGAACCACAAATAACACCAAAACATGTTTTAATATGTTAGTAATTTTTAATTTCTTCCCCTTAATCCTTTAAGTCTACTAATTCAAACCCTCATTCATCACTCATCAGTACCTTCATCACTACTAACTTTATTATTTATTAAATCATCATCATATGTAATTTCAATGTCTTGATCATTTTCATCAACATATTTACTTACCTTTACCTTTAGTATTTGTTGGTGGATTTTTTCTTTTAGTTCTAGAAGATCCTTCACTTTTTTTTATTTTGTGTGTGATGTTCCTTCTTTCCTTCTAACCAAAGACTCATCATCAAGTTCACTTATATCCCTTAATTGTATGTTTTTTAGGTCTTTTATCACCAACACACCATTCATCATTTGAAGGCACATCATCAAGTATCAAAAGATTCTCATCTTCTTTGCATGTTTTAAGTTTCATGTGTTTATGTTTAAGTTTTTTGTTGTACATAATTTAAACCAAAAAATTCATTTCAAGTGTGGTCAAACAGTTTTATGAAAGGAATCCTACAGTCCTTTCATTTCTTATTTTTCTTTTTATAGAAAATCTAGGTGTAGCTTAAAAACAACACAATTTGACCCTTTATTGTTTCATAAAAAAGGCTTAAGCCTCATGGTGTCTCAAGGCACATAACCTCAAGTTGTACGCCTCACTGTAAATGGCATAGGCCTCAAATTATGTAAATGAGGTGCTAGCCTCAAGACCCCATCAACCTCCTTGCCTCAAGGCACCATCTCGGTGCATTTTTTGGTACTATGCCTAGAATGATATAATGTTTTCTGGGATTTTAAAATTCATTCTAGCTCCCGGGGATCTCTTCGATTCAAATAAGTACCTTCCTCCATAGAATAATTGGGCACTGTGATTCAACATGGTATGTTTCATAAATGTTGCATACTCTGTTGGTCTTGCGTTTTGAACAAATAAAAATTTGTTTACTTAAAGAGTTCAAATGAGCTCACAAACTGTATACCATTTTATGGGTTCTATAAATCATTTATAACATCTTGACCAATTTGAACAATACATGCTGCTTCTCATCTTTTATGCTTTCTTTCCAGCTACCATGTATTTGAAAACTAATGTCTACTTGTTTTCCAGATGAGAAACCTTCTATGGATGGCCAACCACAACATGGTCACCAAGAATATTTTCAAGGCCAGTTTCCATATCAATACCCTCCGTGGCCTATTCATTCCTCTCCTGGTGCGTTACCAGTCTTCCAGGGATACCCTATGCAACACATGCCTTACTATCAGAACTACCCAGGAGCTGGCCCATATTATCAACCACCTTATCCAATGGCAGAAGATCCTAGATTAAATCCGGGTCAAAAAATACAGAAAAGGCATTCAATGGACAGTAGTAATAACAACTTAGAAGCAGAAGCATGTGACATGGATGATGCAGGCTTGGAGAAGGAAGATTCACAAATTCGGGAATCGCGAAAAAGGACTAGCCGATTAGCAAATAAACAATCTGGCATGGTTGTTATACGCAACATTAATTACATCACTTCAAAGGAACGTAACTCTACAGACACTGAATCACTATCTGTTTCTGATTCTCAAACTGAAGAGGAAGATGGATCTGGTTCTTCGGAGAAGAAGCATAAGAAACTTCAAAGATCCTCAAAAAGACAAGGAGATCATACAAATAAGCAAAATGAACCTGATAAAGCTGGTTTTGAGGAGGAAGCAGATGGTGGACACTGGCAAGCATTTCAAAACTTATTACTTAAAGATGCAGATGATGACAGGCATGTTGTTGACCAGGGTATGCTCGCAATGGAAACGAAGGCTCAATCGAGAAAGTGGCAGAATACAGCTGGTGATGATGCTATTGCTTCTGGTGACCAAGATACAATCGTTATGCAAAATGGAAGTATTGGGGATATGCATAAAATGAGTGGAATTTTCACTCATATGCCAAAGAATTCAACTGATGAATGTTTCATTTCTGAAAGAGAGAATCATCTTATTAATGGTAGGAGCACTTTGGACAATCAAATGCATGGCAGAAGAGTAGGCTACATGAGGTCCACTGATGATGATGTTATGATTCATAGATTGGAAAACCAGTCAGCTTTTACAAGTTCGCCATCGGATCCACTGGTTGTGAACGGATTTGATCGTACAACCAATGATGTGAGTAGGAAGTTGTCACATAATATGGATGATGATTCCTACATAGTTTCATTAAGGTCTTCTCAATTAGATCAAATTCAAAGTGATAACAAAAATGCTATTGACATGGATTCTGAGTTCCCTGCTGCCACCCAGAAGCCTGATAACATGTCTACTAGGGCTGGGAGCCTAGTCAATTACGAGCCTGATGATTTGAGTTTAATGCCTCACCGTGGGGTAGAAAATGAAGCAAGTGGTTATGACCCTGCTTTTGATTATGAATTGCAGGTTCAGACTGAAGATGGTGTTTCTTTGAATAAGAAAAACAAGGAAGTGGTCACCGATAGCAATAAAGGGGCCAAAAAGTTGGACAGGGACCAAAAATCTAAGATGGTTCCAGAGGCTTCTGATAAGAAGAAACTTGTGGGGCCAATAAGGAGAGGAAAACCTTCAAAGTTGAGTCCTTTGGATGAAGCAAAGGCACGTGCTGAGAAGCTAAGAAGTTTTAAAGCTGATCTACAGAAAATGAAGAAAGAGAAGGTAACTTGTATGTCTTATCTTTATTTTTTCATTTAGTTTTAATGAAAAAGTAATAAAACTAAGATACGGTATGCCAATCTTTTGTATGACATTTATCCCTATTGCATTGCCAGTTAGTTTATTAATAAATTCAATTATATTATGTTGCATGACCTGGTATGTCTTTTTAGGAAGGAGAAGAAATGAAAAGACTAGAATCTCTGAAGTTAGCAAGGCAAAAGAGAATTGCTGCCAAAAGCGGTAATGTTCCTGCACAGTCAGCATTATCTTCACAGCAAAGCAGGAAACAGATTCCAGCCAAGACCTCTCCTGGCTCGCACAAAGGATCAAAATTTAGTGACTCGGAGCCAGGACCATCATCATCTCTACAAAGATTTCCCATTAAAAATTCCCCAGGATCCACCAGTTCAGAGAAGACCTCCAAAGTGAGCAGATTAAACACTGGAAGCCACTCCCCAGGAAACAGGTTAATTCGTTCAGCTTCTTCACTGCCTGAGCAAAAAAAGAACATTAGTGGTGTCACAACTCATACAATAACATCTATGTCAAGGATTAGAAGATTGTCAGAGCCTAAAATGAGTAGCAGTGTGTCGGCAGTGAAGTTGAGGAGCAATGAAACAATTTCAAAATCAAAAGTATCTGATGGGCCTCCAAGTAAAAACATATCTGCAATTGTGAACCACGATAAGACCAAGGCTGCTACCCTTCCAGAGCTGAAGACTAGAACAAGTAAAGGACCTGATGTTACAAGCAAATCAGCAGCAAAAGAAATGACACAGAAGGGTGACCAGAATAGGCCTGCTGCTACTTCTGGAGGTGTGGAACCAAAGAGCACTAGTGACAACGTTTCTCACCACAATGATGGGGATGACAACATGATAGTTGACAAGAGTGTTGTGATTCTTGAACGAGAGAAGCCTTCAGTTCCTGTTATAAGTGTATCAGAAAACAATGCAAGAATAAAGAATGAATGTGATAATGTCCAAATTAGGGAAAAACCAGAGGTGGAGTCAGATTATTCTGCTGTCCATCCATCAGCTTCTTCATACAAACTAGGTGCAGTAGATAGTGAACCAACTGGACACCAATCACATGAGCAAATTGATGCTCAACGGGTAGGCTTCCAACAGCTTTTATTATATAATCTATCCCCATCCTTAACTGATTGGGGTGAACTCTAGTAAACCTAACTTCTAAATGTCAAGGTTCGAAGTGAGATTTGTTTAACGATGAATATAGGAGTGCTGGAAAAGGAAACAAGTTTAACTTGTACGGGCTTGAGTGTTGCAAAAGTTAATTGTTTACTGTGTTAGCATGATGTTTGGTTCTGAATAATAGCATGCTGCATCTAATTGAAGGTTTCATTTGCTACTACCATGGTATGAGCGTAAGGTTCAGTTCTTTAGTTGTTTTTCTATCAACACTGAAACTACTGAGATTTTTTTTCTTTTTCGTATTTTAATGTGTTTACAAGTCTACTGCCAGTCTCTATTCATCTTCATCTGTTTTCTTTCTCTACAATTTCAAAACATTTTTTTTCGAACATAACCTTTTAATGTTACAATGCATGAGGTAGTAGTTAAAATCTTCTATCACTGCATCTAATTGAAGGTTTCATTTGCTACTACCATGTGATAAGCGTAAGGTTCAGTTCTTTAGGTGTTTTTCTATCCACACTGAAACTACTGAGATTTTTTTCTTTTTCGTATGTTAATGTGTTTACAAGTCTACTGCCAGTCTCTATTCATCTTCATCTGTTTTCTTTCTCTACCATTTCAAAACATTTTTTTGGAACATAACCTTTTAATGTTACAATGCATTAGGTAGTAGCTAAAATCTTCTATTAACATGACAACTCCAATGTTTAGGTCTATGTAGGCGATGCAGAAAAGGTGTTGCCAAAGTTTTCAAA
This sequence comes from Hippophae gyantsensis, assembly GCA_030763125.1. NCBI lineage: Eukaryota > Viridiplantae > Streptophyta > Magnoliopsida > Rosales > Elaeagnaceae > Hippophae > Hippophae gyantsensis. The sequence continues at coordinate 42,802,029 of CM061033.1, forward strand.
CGTCACTATCACAGAAAAACCATACCAAGCCCCTTATGCCCGGGTGTCATCCTTTGAAGATCCCTGTACTGGGAATTCAGAGTATTGCAAAGCACCGTCAACAAACTTGGAGTCTGCAGCAACAAGTACAATGGCTGTTAAAGCACATGTCTCTAATTATAGAGACCTGAAGCTGGAAAAGATTCCAGAAGCTACGGAGAAGTCCCAGTTAAAGGAATCTTCGAAAGGGTTTAAACGTCTTTTAAAGTTTGGAAGAAAGAGTAATAGTTCAACAGGAAGTGAACGTAATGCCGATTCAGATAATTTCAACACCAATGGTTCTGAGGCAGATGATGGGAAAAATGCTGCTGCACAGAGTGAAGGTAGTTTGCAACATGCTCCATCTCTTACATACTTTTGGATTCGATAATGATCAGGACACACAATGACAGATTTTACTGGAGATGTCTTAGTGTGTGCATGTTAAAATCTAAAATAAATATAGGAGTGCTAGACAATCTAGACAATCTATGAGATAATATTGCATCTGGACAATCTGGACAATCTGGACAATTTATTTGCATCTGGACAATCTATGTGATAATATTGCAAGCCATTAGATGTGAAATAGAATTTAGGATGTATTGGGACATTAAATTCTTGATAGTCATTAATAGGAGCTCTAGTCATGATAAATAAGTAAGGTTGTAGAGATTGACTGCATGTCTTTCTATTGTCATCATCAGTTCATACATTGAAGAATCTAATTTCTCAAGATGAAACTTTGAGTGTGACTACCACTCCACAAAAGTGTAAGTGCTACATTAACACATCTGATGAGCATTTTGATTATTTTATCATGAAATTGTTAATGGGTTATGATTAAGTGCATGCAATCTGACATCAATTTTATCTTACTCGGTTATAGCTTCTCGTCATTTCTCCTTACTATCGCCATTCCGGAGCAAGATCAGTGACAAGAAGCCAACAGCATGACCACATAGGCACTTTAAAATATAAAGGTGATGAACCAGCAAGCTTTTCCTCGTTTTATGACGTTTGGTTGCTTTGTTTTGTCAATGCTTTTGCATGTAATTTGTGTTCTTGGACTAAAGTTTATATTTTTATTGTTTGTACAGTTATGGATTCAAATTTCTTTTGTTAATGCTAGCCTTTTTTTTTTTTGCTGTGATTTGTTAATGCTAGATTGAAAGATCAATTTGTAGCTTCACTTTCCATTTATTAGTTATTAATGATTGATCGTAGAGTGTACACTCTAGTACCAAAATTTGATAGCACGTCCACTAGGAGCCTTCCAAACGGCATGCAAAATGCTGATCACATAAACTGCTTTTCTTCTCTCTTTTGTACACCGAGAAATTCCTCAGCTGCTCTCCTTAAATAGTTTTTTATAAAAGGAGTGTTTCAAACCAGCCATATATGCCAGCAGAGATAACAATTAGCCGAGCACACAAACCATCCCCCATCTGGTTGTAATCTAGCTTACTGGAACCTTCACCTAGCCAAGCACGAAAATTCCTATTGGCCTACCAACATTATCATAATACATCCCAGCAGCCCATACCTCACTAACATATCCCGTTTGCTCCTTTGAGCTATGGGTGTAGCGAGGATTTCCTCAGCTACCATGTCTACCTTTGAATAATATCCCTATTATTAACTAATTAGAGGATAATGAGATTTATTTTGATGAAGGAAAATTCCAAACGGGCTTGTAACTTTGGAATATCTATCTCTTTTGACTGGAATACATCAAATACTCTATTATGTTATTAGTGTATATTTTGGTTAACTTTTAATAATAATTATTACTTTTGAGTTATTATAATTTATTGAAATTATTTTTGAATTTTGGTAAAAATTATATCAGTAATTTAAATAAAAATATTTTATGTTTTGTATTCGAGAAAAAATCTTAAATACAAAATTTTCTGTTAGTCTTTACTTATTATTTTTTATTTTTACAAAAATAAAGGGTCAATATAAAATAGTTTCATTTATATTTTTATTGTATACAATATTCTTTCTGATTAATAGTTATAGATGGTTAATATGTAAGATGAGAGAGAGATAGATATAAGGGGATAGTAGAAGGGAGGAGAGGGGGAGAAATAAAAATGTCATTACGTATATATATATATATATATATATTAACTATTAAGGTACCACTACTATATGAATATGTAAAAAATAGGTATTTATATTTATACATAATATTAGTATGTTAAACATAATTATATTTAATTGTATTATAATTATTTTATATAATATTTGATGATAAGTTGTATAATATAATTGGATAGAATTTATAAGAAATATTTTAATAAAATAATTTTATCGTAAAAAATTTATTTTTATATTTTTGTTACGTTAAAAGAACTATTTCAAATAGGTCTACTATTGTTCTTTGCTTACAATCATACATATAACTGTACAAAGATTATATAATTAGACTATTGTTTAACAAAAATGTTTTTACAATTTTAAAATATCACTATACTTTGAAATTTGAATCTACTCCAACCAAATACTTTGAGAAACTAATGGTACTAAAAGAATAGTTATATACAAGGTTTAAAATATTGTTATTGATAAAGATATTAAGATATAAAATTTATGAAAATATTAAAGATATTTTTATTATTGACAAAAATTTTAAACTAATTTTTTATTTAATAAATTTATTTTTAAATACTTTAAAATATTTGTATTAATTAATAAGTTACAAATTAGTTAAAATATTTGAAATAATTAAATAGATTATCTAATTATATTAATTCTTATAAATATATAAATTTCGATAATCAATAAATAAACTTTAATTATTATTTATTTTTACAAGTATTTATAGTTAATATAACATAATTAGCCTTATCTTTCAATACAATACTTTGTATTTAAGAATTGGATTGGATGTTATTATTTCACTAAGTATTTTCTAAATAAAATAATATATGATATTTTTTTTACATTTGTTTAATATGTATAACAAATAAATTACAAACAAAAAAAATATTTTTATTTATAAAAATAAGAAAAAATTTAATTAAAATGATGGTTAAAAAAGAAAAAAAATCAAGAATTAATATTTTGTTCAATATTTTAACAATATTCATAATATTCAAGACATTTTAACCAAAAAATATATTTAAACAACACTTAAACTACAACAATATTTAATTAATATTTCAACGATATTCTCAATATTTTTACAATAATTTCTTCAAAAATTATGAATATTAAGTTTTAATATCGAGATATATAAAAGAGACATTCTCGTGTGCACATATTATATATAATGAAATAATATGTTAACTAATATTTATATTTTTTATTAATTATTATAAATAATATTTATAATGATTAATAAAAAAATTAATTTATTTTTAACCGAAAATTCTGTAAAAAGGTAGACAGGGATTTGAATGCATTTATTACTACTTAATGAATCAAACGAAAATGTGGATGGATCCAAACAAGTAAAGTCAAATAAAGTCAAATAAAAATAAGACGGGTTACCATATATGTCAACTATTATTTGTAACTGAAATATTCAGGTACATTTATTTTAAGGAAACAATGATAAACCGAAAAAATTATTTTATTTTTATTTTTTATACTGTATTTAGTAAAGAAAATTATAACATTAATGAATCATTGAAACAACTTTTAAAAATAGAAAAAAAAATTAAGAAAATATAAAAATTGACCTTTAGCCATTAATGCCACATTTTTTAAAAACTAATAGACAAAGTTGTTCATAAAAATAATTGGTGGAACTAAATATCACAACTACAATAATTAATAAACTACTGCAATACTTAACCTACAAAAATAAGCATTAAACAAATTCCTGATATATGAAAGTAGACGAGCAAAAAAGAATAATAGTAAACTAGCAAAAGCAACCTTTATAATATTAACTCTTTCATACAGAAAAAAAAACCTAAGAAAATTATATCTTAGATAAATAAAAGGAAAAAGATCTTACAAAAATAAAAAAACCTTAATTTAATCACATTTTAATTAATCGATAAAAATTAATATTATTTTAAAATTAAAATAATATAACTTAACTCCTCTTAGACTAAATAATAATATTTTTAATATGAATGACTAAACGATAAAAATAAATTTAATAGTTTATAACACCTCACCTAAATAATGAACATTTATAAAATAATTCATATTATTTTTATATTGTTAGATTTAATCAACAGTTTTCTTAAACTATGCAATAAAAATAATAAAACAATCTTGGTAGAAGCAGAATTATTAATAAAATTGGAATTGGTAATGGATTAAGACGTGTAAGAAAATAATAATAACTTGAGAAGTCCATTCCCATTCCTTGTGGTATTTGGGAAGTAATTCCTTAAGCATATTGCCCTAAATTCCCTTTGCCATGAAAATCAGCATGCGTTCCAGCAAAGGCGCTCACTACAGGACAGGCGTTTTAGTTTTAGTTAGGTCAATTTTCTCAAGAACCTGGTGTATATAAAAGTGGTTAACATCTTATAAATAGGGGCCGAGAAAACAACCCATGGAAATGGAATACTAAAAATCACAGGTAATTAAACCCCATGTTATAACGAGTTCGATATAAGTTAAAAAACAAAGGCAAAAAGAACACCCAAGCAAAAGAAATGTTGCAATAATTTTGGATTGCCTAAGATGTACTCTCCTTTTTCATCTTTGCAAGCTCTTGTTTGACAAGACCAGCCCTCTGCGTATGCAAAACATTCATTATGAGCATGATAATCTCATGAAAAATCCACGAAGTAAAATTATAGTATTCAAATAAATATAACAAACCTTGATCTTGGCCAACATGAGCTTGAACCTATCAAAATCACTAAGAGATGCTCTTCTCTTCTGAACAATCAACTTTCTTCCCCAAGAACTGTTCTCCCACTTCTTTTTCACATCTGTACGATACATATCAGAAACAAGAACATGATTTATGAATTAAATGAAAGTTTCACTAAAAAGCAAAATAGACTATACCAGCAGCTTCCATGGCAGCAAGCAGTTCCTTCTTCTTAGGAACCCTCTTAATGTCGATCTTAATGTCAGTAAGTGAAAGCCTCTTAAAATTCATTTGGGATCTCACCATATCAGGGGAATCAACAAGGGCCTGTCAAATTAAAGAAAGCAGATTTCAGAGGACCAATCAAAAGAATCACATCGGTTGATACTGTTTACAAATGTTTATAGCCAACATTTATCACATAACAAATAAAATCCTCAATGTAGTCAGTGCACATATTAACCAACGTTTCCAACATAAAGCTATAAACAAATCAAATTATTAAAGTGCACATAATCTAACTAGAACATAAAAAAATACAGAGAAGTCTAAAATAATGGGAATGTATAGCTCCAAGTGTAACATATGAGATATGTTGCCAACAAAAACATCAGACAAAGCACAAATAAGAACAAGGAAATCTACACCAAGAAAAACATACATTTTCAATCCAATCATGAAAATGAAACAATTTTTTATTACAATTGTATAAAGCAGCCCCATATTTCCCCAGCTGCACATATAATTATGTACCTTAAACACATTTATTAGGGCACTAAATTACACTTACCTGTAAAAGTAGGGGTGTCATTTCGTATGGGCTGGGCTAGTTTGATCTGGCCCAAATTAACCCAACCTAAATTAGCACAGCCCAAATTGGTTCAACCTTAACTCAAATCGAATTTAATTTGTTTCATGAATTATCAACCCTAACCCAAACTAAAAGAATTAGAGCTAGCCCAAACTAGACTGAATTGGCTTAAACTTTTATTTATACGTATTAGTTGGTCTTTTTTACCTCGTTTAATCTGATATTGATTGAAAATATTATAAATTTTATTATAATTAAAATAATAAAACTTTTGAATCAAACTTAACGCATTTTAACAATGTTAAATATACAAATAAAAATTTTGTTCAAGTTTCTATAAAACTAAAAAGTAAAAAGTTTCAAAGTTATAAGTATATTACAAAACAACTCAAAGAACCATTGCCTAAAATTATAATAAATAAATATTTTAGACTTAAACTTCATGTAATTGTGATTAATGATAACATATTATATTTGCAAAAGTAGCTAATAATAATAAAATTATAAGCCAATTTGACAAACCCAAGATATATTAACTCATCATAAGTACTTTATTTGAAATAATTCTGAAATAAAAAAAACTATAACAGATCTCATTTTTAAATAAAATTCGGAAATGCTCATATAACTAATCTATAATTTTTGTTACTAAGTGAAAAATCAATATATAAAGTCAAAAAAAATTACAATAAAATAATAAGAGAAATAATACAATTTTTTTATAACATGAACTAACAGATTCTGTATATAAAAAATTACTAATAGTATACAACAATAATTATAACTATTTCTTATTTTCCTGTTACTCGGACTGGGATCCAAATTTAATTTGATTAGTGTTCGATTTAGACAACCGAACTACAACACAAATTGCCGCGCCTATGTAAAAGAAACTTTAAACAACTGATGGCTATGAAACAGCAATGCTCATCTTGATTAAAACAATAATCTTGGACCTCAAATTATACATATAATACGCAATAAATTTAAAATTCATTATTTCGTTATCTTCAGTTTTCAGTACAAGTAAACACAAGGAAGCTTTATCACATAAAAGACTTTAAAACAGAAGTTAACAAACAAAGAAGCAACATACCCGGTTCTGGTCAATAACGTCAACAATGACTACAAGCTTTCCATAGTCTTCGCCATAGTTGACGAGGGCAACTCTTCCGATCTCAACATATCTCTTGAAAGGCTGCAAAATCACACCCAAACAAACGAAACAGGGAAATATAATATATCAGGAACAACATTAAAAAGAAAAAAAATACATGCATTATAAGTGAAATCAAAGAAAGAAGCACACCATTTTGCGACCGTGATGGCGTGTGAGAGGCGAAACGAAGGGAAGAAGGGAGAGTTGTTGAAAAATTAGGGTTTATGTCTTATTATCTTTTTTATAACCGGACACGAGAGGGAACGAGTAGTTTTTGGGTCTGCTACAAGTGGGCTGGGCTTTTCATATTTATGATACACAGAATTAAAGCGGGATTCCGAGCGTGGTTTTTGAAAGATAATATTATCTCCAAAATTGTCCGTGTCATTTATATTTTTTTTCCCGTCGAAAAACTGTTTTTTTTTTTAATTAATCCCTTACATCTTTTCTTGGCTTAAAACATCTATTTATTAGAAGAAGAAAAATAAAAAAGTAATTGATGTATAAACATTTAAATTTGATTTTTTATTCTTCATACAATTTATCTTTTGGCTTTTGAGCATAAAAAATTAATTATGTGCTTAAAAGTCAAAATGTGGATCCACGTAATTTTATAAATTCAGTTTTTTTTTAAGATTTAAAAAAAACTTGGAATTTAGTTAATTTCTGACTAATGTTTTAAGTGATGTGGTTTTTTTCTTAAATTTAATTTAATAATATAAATTATGATAAAAAAAATTTAAAAATAGGTAATTATTAAAAGAAAGTAACTTTTAAATTAACCATATCATCCATGTTTCACTATAACTATAACATTACTCGAGTTAATATGGGAAGTAAAGGCCACACCAAAACGTAGTCGTCCAATGAACACAAAAATTATGGCATGTGCGAGTGTTATACCATAAAAAGTAAAAACCTCAAATTAAATAAGTGCGTGCATGCATACGAAGACGAAATTTGTAGCAGCGAAACCTGATAAAATTAAAAAAAATGATATTAATACTTATATCAAAATAAGATTTTTTTTTTGTTCAAATATCAATTTATAGGAAAAAATAATAAGATTCTCTATCTCATATTAATAAACTAGACTCATGTAAAAGTTTGTGGCGTTTGAATACTTAACATAGGACCCAAGATTGCTTCCATCTAGCTTGAGCTGGGGCCTTCACAGGCTGCCGAAAGTTAGAATTACTTTGACATGAAAAACACCTCATATTCTCAACTTTTTTCGGTTCTTTGCCAATCTGTACAGCAACCCCAATAATAACTTTATGTGTGCTACTTTATATTATAAATAATAACCATATGACTTTCCAGCAAATGTTACAATTTGAAAATTTTAAAATTACCCCATTTAGACTAAAATATAAAGCAAGTAGTTGATAATCAAATTTCGATATATATATCCCATAAAATAAAAAACACTATATCACACTTCGTCTGAGAAAACTATAGCTCAATCAAAAACCCTTTACTTCGATGTCTCGTTGGAGTCTACCAAAGAAGCTCTATCCTTCTAAGAAGAAAATGTGGAAGACCATGACATCCAAACTACAACCAAAACTCCAAACACTCAAACTCGGCCTGCCAAAAGCCATTACAATAGTCAAAACCACCACTCGTCGCCTTTTTATTACCGTCCGTTCGTTGCTCCGTTTCTATATCCCCTCAAAACTATGTCTTACTTCCACCAAATCTTCGTCCATTTCTTGGCCTAACTATCATAACCGGGGCTACTACAATCGAAAAGGTTCGGTCTATATGAACAATTATAAAAATGCCGCTATACATATAGACGAGCTCTTTGCTGAGTCTTCTAAGCAGACAAAGGGTGACAAGTTTTATGAGAAAGCAGAAAAAAGTAAAAGAGGTGATAATAAACAAGTGACTGTGGAAAATATTAAGGGTTTGAATTACGAAAACAACAATACTACTACTTTGAGTACAATTGAAGATGCATGGAAGGTAGTGGTTGCTTCATCGCCACATTTGAGAGTGGATGAGAGAGCAGAAGAGTTTATATGTAAGTTTAGGGAAGATATGAAGCTCCAAAAGGAAAGATCCATGCTTGAACTCCAGCAGATGTTAGCCAGAAGTACCTGATCATGATGAGTTCGATCCTCATATAAACTAATTTATACATATACATATATATTAATTTTATCAATTATATTTATTACTTTCTTAAAATATGCAGGCATGATAAATGAATTTTGAATGTAATAGAAGAAGCATATGCAGATTTGAAATTGATTTGGGGTCTTTTTTATATGACTTTTGACAATTGTGAAATTTTTAAGTAAGTGTGGCACGGTATTGAAGGTTTTGTCAAGTGTGAAAATTAAGATGTGAAAAATTTCTAAGAAAATTTTAGTCTTGTGAGAGAATTTTGCTCATTAATTAGTTCTTATTTTCACTCATCATTATCATTCTTATTTTCAGAGTATTCTTTTTTTTTGCTTTTCTGTTTTTCAGGTTAATTGCACACTTGCATAGATAGTTTTTTTTTATCATATAGATAATAAAAGTGGTGATGAACCATACTCCAATCGATGAAGGCTAACAACTAATTTTTGTTGAGTATACTCTACTTTTAAATGAACAAATTTTCTGGTCAAAAAGGCATATTCTTTAACCAAAATTTGTTTATCTTCGTGAGTTATCAAAAGCCTTTATCTTTCTATTTCATTGTTATAGATGTATATAAATAGTTTAAGATTTTAGAATAATTGATTCTTCAATGACTTTTAATATAATATTAAAATTAAAGATCACATATTCAAACATAATAATTTTAATTGATAAATTAGAAATATTTGGACAATATGTTGCATATGAACACTTCTAAAAAGTGATAGATATATAAAAGTATTGATAGTCTTTATTTTAAATAACTTCTAATATATTGATTATAGATCATAATCCAAAGTATCATCAATGTGAAAATCTTAAAGCTAGTGAATAATCTCTAAGCGAAATTAGATTTTTTCGTGAGGTATCATTAGGTCTAAGAGAATGAGTGACGTAACTTTAATAGAGAAAATCCTGGTGTTAAAGGAAGACTATAGAAAAGTTTTGGAGTGTAGTATCTTCAAGCAATCGTGTTTGAAGGTTTTGAATAGTGGGGAATCATTAAGCTTGAGTTGAAATTAAGGTACTCGCATATGCAGGCATTGGAGGCTTGACAAACCACAATCACGTACCATTTTTATTTTCTCTATTCCTCTATTACATTTTAAGAACTTCGTTGACATGTTTGTTAATTGTATGTTTACTTGTTAGATTGACATTGAATAAAATTGTGCAAAGTTTACATCTTTACATAATAAGTTATCAAAATAAAAAAAAAAGATGTTTTATAAAAAAAACTCAATTTAAGTCGTTGTAATCCTAACTTGATATACACATATTATGGATCAAAACTATGTATATCTTATAACTTTTTGTTTAACATGTCTTAGTCCTATTAATTTTATAGTTATAAAAATTAGTCCAAAAAATATTTTTTTATAGTAAATTGTCAAAACATACCACGTGACGTGAATATACTCATTAAACTAAGGGCAATTTCAAGGAAAAAATCTCAATTTCTTTTAAAAATCGATTCATATATCATCCCTAACCTAACACAATCCTATCCTTTTTTAATATCTTTTAGGCTATGTTTTTCACAACCAGCTTACAACTATAAAATTTTCAAGATATAACTTGCAAATTATGTTTTTTCGTGGTTAATATATATATAATTTATTTTTGCACATGTATTTTTGTGAATATATTTCTGATAAGTGTGGTTTCTGTGCAGCATTAGGTTTATAATACTATCTTTTACGGACCATGCAGACAAATAGGTATTTTATGTTTATCCATTACCTTCGTGGGTTTAAAGATTTATGGGTTAAGTTTAGAGCAAAGATATTAAAAAAAGGGATATGGTTATGTTAGGTTAAGGATGTTGGGAAATAATGCAAATTCCCGATAAGTCAAACTTATGAGAAAGCAAGAATAGAAAATAACACACAAATTTGATAACGAAGTTCGGCCAATCTTGCTTACGTCTCCGGACCTGCTGTAGATCTTTTTACTGAAAGAGGAGAAATTACCTGAGTGTTTACATATTCATGACCATGACCCAATTACACCCCGAGAAAATCACTCTCGAATTTTCTCTCCCTGAAAAGCTTTGCTCTCTAAGCTTTTCTCTCGATTGGAATGAACACTTTGGATAGTTAATTCATTACAATTACACATCTATTTATAGGAAAATTCAGTCCTTGAATTACTCCTTAAATTAATGGTTCCTTGAATTGCTCCTTGAATTAAGCTTCATGTTTTACTCCTTGTTTTGCTCCATGTTTTACTCCATGTTTTGTTGCATGTGTTTGTTCCATGTTTTGCTCCTTAATTTGCTCCTTAAATTAAGGAGCTTTATATGACAATCTCAACATTCTCGCTTGAAGGCGGTTTCAATGCGTCTTCACACCTCGATCAATGCGGCGGCTTTCTAGTCTTTGTTACTCGCGGACCAAGCGAGTTGAGCCTGAACTTCGGTTTGTCAATAATCGCCACCTTTGTTAACATATCTGCTTTGGATTTTTGTTTCCTTGAATCTTCTCGGTATTAACACATCATCTTCCAATAGAGATCGATGAAGTGATAACGAAAGTCCAATATGCTTGGTTACTAGAATGAAATCTTTGAATTCTTGCCAAGTGTATTGCAACTTTGGCTATCGCTTATCGCGAACATTCTTCTCTGTTTGAATCAACTCGGTTAACAAACCTTGAAGCCATATCATCTCTTTACTAGCTTGATTCTTGCTACATACTCGGCCTACGTAGTGGATAGAGTGACAATTTTGTATTTGTGACATCCGACTAACATTGTTGTAGTTCCAAATGATAAATATATAGCAGGTGGTGCTTCTTGATTATCAACTTCGACCACTCCAATGCGTCTCGTGCCACTTGTACTTTTAATTCTCCTTTACTAAAGTACAAGGCGCACTTTTACTGTGTGCCTCGCGGATACCTCAAAAATCCACTTGTTGCTTCCCACGATGAGTTTTCCTGGATTTGACATAAATGCGCTAACAAGACTCATTGCGTAGGCCAATGTCACGGTCTCGTCTGGAACCATTGCGTACATCAATGAGCTTCCAATGGGCCGAGGCATAAGGAACCTTAGCCATGAATTCTCTCTCTTCCTCTATCGAGGTGGTGATCCTTGGATAGGCGAAAATGGTGCCAAGGGTGTCTTCTGGCTTGGCATTGCCCGTGTTGAATCTCTGAAAAACACGATTGATGTCTACCTGAGATAAGCGCAAGGATCTTTTCTTCTTATTTCTTGTGATTTGCATTCCAAGAATCTTCTTTCTTTGGACCCAAGTCTTTCATGTCGAAACTCGGCTTTGACAATTCTTTGCTCAACCTTTTAATATCATCCATATCCGAACCTATTCTACTAACATATCATCGACGTAAAGTAGTAAAATGATATAAGCCCGGACCTATATCTCTTGAAGTAGCAACAATGGTCGGTATTGCATACGGAAACCTTCCTTATGCATAAAGGCCATTTGTCCAAACTTTTACGTACCATTGTCTCGGGGGCTTGTTTTAGGCCATACAAACTCTTCTTAAGTCTATGCACACCATATTCTTAACTTCCTCTTTCACGAAAACCTTTGGTACATGTATATCTCTTCATCTAAATCTCCGTGAAGGAATCTGGTCTTCACATTGTGTTCGGATGTAGATCTTGATAGCTCTGATACTCGACCTTCGATAGTATTGAGCTTCCAACGGGAGCGAAAATGTCGGTGTAGTCAACTCCTTCATACTGTTGAAACCGCTATGACTAGGCGTGCTTTGTATCTCTTGGAACCATCATGCTCTCTTTCACCGTACGCCATTTGTTGTGAAGTGCCTTTTTCCCATAGGTAACTCGGTGGATTCCCGTAATACGGTTGGAGATGAGAGATTTCATTTCTTCTTTCATAGCAAGCTCCCATTTCTTGGAATCTTGAGTCGACAAGCTTCATCATGGCATTCGAGGCTCCCCTCGCATCGATTAGCAACATATAGTTCATGTATCTCGCATTGGGCACGTGAGGTCGGGAAGACATAAATCTGAGGCTGGAGTAAGAGGTTGTGATGTGTCGAAAATGCTTGTGTCTTGCTTTGTCGACAAGTTCCTACGGTTGAGGACTTGTTACAATTAGTTCTATTGCGGAACTATCTGGGCCATCATTTGCATCTGCGAATCTTGACTCATTACGTTACGAGTCATTGGCATCTATTTTATGCATATCTTTATACATCACGCTTTCGTTGAAAATCACATCTTTTGCTTCGGATAACTTTCTTCTTTTCGTCATCCCAAATGCGGTAGCCAAACTCATCCTCACGCATGTTGATGAATGTGCATTTCTTGGATTTGGGATCAAGCTTATTCTGCCTTGATCCTGTATGCACAAATGCTACACGGCCAAAAACTTTTAGATGTGATAGTTTCACCTCTTTTCCGGCTCATACCTCATACGGTATTCTATGCTCCAATGGAACGGATGGGCCTCGGTTGATCAAGTAAGGCTGCTTTGTGTTGGCTTACACTTGAAGCGCCGGTAGACATTTGTATATGAATGCTTACGCTCTTTTCTGTCGAACGTTCGGTTCATCTGTTCAGCTACACCATTGTGTTGAGGCGTGCACAGCCTGATTCTTTCCATTCGATCTCGTGCTCATAGCAAAAATTTTTGAATACGGTGTCTTCGTATTCACCACCGTTATCGGATCTGAGCTTTTTGATCTTGAGCCTCGTCTCATTTTCCACATAGCTTTCCATCTTAGAAAGCCTCAAATACCCGAGACTTATGCTTTAGAAAGTAAACTCATACCTTGAGAATGATCATCGATAAAAGTCGTGAAGTATTGTTTCCCTTGATGGATGAGATGGTTGTTGGTCTAGAACATGCAGTGAATAATTCTAGCCTTTCATGCTTTGGGGTTACAGTGCCACTTGTCTGGTGACTCTCTTTTGCTTTCCTAGTATGCAATCTTCGCACATGTCCATCTCTACGGACTATAGACACGGAAGTTTTCCTTTTGAATCATAATCTTCGTTCCATACCGCTCGTGTGGCCCACAATCTGCAGTGCCACGGGTTTGGTGTTTCATTACTGCTATGATTGTGATTGAACAACGTGCGCCTTCATCGTGTAAAGAGTGCCACTTTTCTTGCCTCGGAAACATTGTCATTGCACCCTTTGAAATCTTCAATCATCATCATGGAAGATCGTAGTGTAGCCTTCAGCGGCCATTGCCCCGTGAGATTAAGTTCCTTCGAGGTCGGGAATATGCACGACATCCTTGACTCACAAACGGACCGGGTTTAACTTAATCTTCGCTACACCTTTGCCAATAATAGCACATGGTTGATCATCGCAAGATATACCTTTCCAAGATTTCGAGGACATATTTCTCGAAGAATTCTTTTTGTGAAGTAGCATGGAGACGATGCTCAGAGTCCCAACACCAGATTCTTCCTTGCGCGCCAAAGAGCATATCAACGCATCTCCTTCCCCTGAGGTGGAAGTAACATTTGCCTCTGCCTTCACTTGTTTGTCCTTCGGTGCACTCTTGCAGCGATTTTTGTAGTGCGGTTCTTCCACAAATTCCAACACTCGATAGTCTTGGTATGGGAATTATTAGGATTCCTGGTTTGGACCTTCGTCACTTTGATCTACCTCGTAGTACGTTCTACCATCCATTTCCTTTGGTTGAATTTCTTCCTCTTGACTCTGTATGCAAAGCGAAGAGGTTGACGATTCACACTGTCTCTCTACGTCGGATCTCTTCACGAGGAACCAAATCACGAACATCGTCAAATTTCAACTTATTGCTTCCCAGGCAGAGCTCTTTCACGGTCGTGACGGTAGCATTCCGGCTTTTACGGTAGAAGACAAAAGTATCAATGCTCGTACTTCTTCTTCGAATTCAATTTCCAACTGAACTCAACTGGGTTGTGGTTGTGTTGAGTTCATTGAGATGTTGAGCTACGAATGCGTCTTCGAGTCATCAGCAAATTGAACAAAGCGCCTCGTGAAGTGCACTTTGTTTGAGGCGTGGCTTCTACGTTACATATTGGAGAGAGCTGCCATAAGACCCCGTAGTGGTCTTTTCCTTTGCTATGTTGAAAGCAACATTACGAGATAACGTCAATCGAATAACTCAGGGGCTTGTCTGTCTAGAAGATTTCAATCTTCTTCCTTCCATACGCCTCGGCTTCTTCACTGAGAGAGGTTGATATAGATTTCTTTAATCTGAGATAATCCTCTATACGCATTTTCCAAAATCCGAAATACGTGCCATCGAATTTCTCGAGTTTCACCCTTCCTTCATACGCGGCCATTGCTCTGCTCAAATCGACTTTCTCGATCGTTTCGACTATTTACGCAAACCAGTGTATTAAAACACCTCCGTCAGCAGAACAAATATCGTCGACAAAATTTCACTATTCACGTAATTCACTATTCACGTGAATAGTAACCTTGTAAGAAATTGTGAGAAATCACCACCAAAGCTACGATACCAGGTTGTTGGGAAATAACGCAAATTCTAGATAAGCCAAACTTATGAGAAAGCGAGAATAGAAAATAACACACAAATTTGATAAACGGAGTTCGGCCCAATCTTGCTTACGTCTCGGACTTTGTAGATCTTTTCTTGAAAGAGGAGAAATTACACAAGGTGTTTACAACACTCACCAACCTGACAATTACACCCAAGAAAATTACTCTCAATTTTCTCTCACAAAAGCTTTGCTCTCTAAGCTTTTCTCTCAATTGGAATGAACACTTTGGATAGTTAATTCATTAAAATTACACATCTATTTATAGGAAAATTCACTCTTTGAATTACTCCTTAAATTAATGGTTCCTTGAATTGCTCCTTGAATTAAACTCCATGTTTTACTCCTTGTTTTGCTCCATGTTTTGCTCCTTAATTTGCTCCTTAAATTAAGGAGCTTTATAACAACAATCTCTAACAAAGGACAATAGATGGATTAATTTAAAAAAAATTAAGGTTTTTTTTCATTTAACTCAAATCCTGAAATTGTCCTCGGTTCAATGACTACTTGCAAAATGTGTGATTTTTTTAAAAAACTTTGCGTAAAAAATTACATTTTAGACTAATTTTTTAAATTATAAAACTAATATATTTTTTCTCAAAAATTACTATACTGAATTCTACAGGCTAAAACTTAAAGGACATACACAACCCATTATTGCTCAAGATATTAAACAGCTTGTTTTATCTAGATATTAGTTTGGACTCTTTCTTATGTAAGACTTTTGTTCATGTAAAATTTAAATGTATTATGGGGCAGCCAACCTTTCTTTTTATAGGGATAAAAGTGTCCAAAATTAAGAAAAATAATAAAAATAACATCTATTAAAAAAATATAATATATTATTATGATTTTAATGCTATTTAAATTAATATATGATCATCGATAACCGTTAAATATATATCATTAAAGTGTTATTTTATCTTTTATCCATGAAACCAAAACTGTTACCAACCAAGAAAAACAAATACATACCAAGAGTTAATCAACTAGCTAGAAGCGACATCAAACAAACTGTAACAACTAAAACAAGAAAACACCACACACAGAGACGAAGAACCAGCAACTTTAGCAACAAAACCTCCAACTTACTACCACCAAGAGCAGTGTAGCAGGAAAAAAACAAAGCTCCACCAAAAGCACCAATGCCACCAACCCCATGGCTCACTCCTTTGGAAAAAGAACCTCCCCCGTACTAGCAGAATCCATTATCGCATTACCACCATCCAAACCATAGTCTACTAAACTAGCCATCAGATCGATTGCCAAATGTAACTAAAATAACCCACCCCTTTGTCTAACTAAAATATTGCATCACTCCAAAGACAGAGATATTGACTTCAATGCTAGGGGCTATTTCAAATGCAAATTCAGTGCATCATAAGGTGAAACAAGATGCATACTGAAATATTTAAAGGAAACACAAAAGAAGCCAGGACCAAAACTTAGATACAGAACAAATACGTATCATGTAGAACAAAAGATCAACAAAGTGAAATTCCAATTCGCTGTGTAAATACATACATACCAGGCCTTTTATAAGCCTACCAGCACGATCATATTCAACTAGTCTTTCATTTTGTCCCAAAAGAAGCTCTTTTGGGAGTTCTTCTTCGCTAGCAGCATTGCCATACTTCTGCATTATGGTCTCTTTCATTTGTGACTTCAACTTTTCCTTAATGACTTTATAGGTCTTATACAGCAATTCAGCTAGCGATGGAGCAGCCTGCGTGTGGATATCTTGTCCTTTTTCAAATGCTTCCCATGCATGAATATTAAGTTGCTTGAAATCAAAAGCTTGGCCAGTAACTCTATATTCGCCATCTCCCCGTTAAGTATTAAGATAAAATATCAAAATCATTCTTCTCGTATGTCATTTAAAAGAATAATGAACTTTTTGATATAATGGCCATAATTCCATAGGTACTTACTCCATAAAAATTTTCATTTGGATCGAAATCAAGAAGGGGATCTTCAAGCATGGATAGAGTTTTTGGACCATAGTAAGCATAATTTACATCAAGATTTAGAAGGAACCCACTGTGGGATGTTCTTGTTGGAGTCCCACATCGCCCAGGGAAGCCAACAATGTGCTGGTTATAAATTTGGGTAACCCTTTTCCTGATAATCGCGTTTTGAGGGAAAGTTTTGGTTGCCCAGTTTTCAATTTGTTATCAGAGCAGGTCTCTGGATCAAGCTGATGAGTCCCCTCACACACACTGCCTGTCGGCGGAGGTGAGCGCGGCTCTCCCGTCCGATGTGAGGTGGGGTGTTGAGTCCCACATCGACCAGAAAAGTCAGCAATGTGCTGGTTATAAGTCTAGGTGGCTCCTTTCCTGATAAGCGCATTTTGAGGGAAAACTTTGGTTGTCCAGCTTTCAATTTGGTATCAGAGCAGGTCCCTGGATCAAGCTGATGAGTCCCCTCACACATACTGGCTGTCAGTGGAGGTAAGCGCGGCTCTCCCGTCCGATATGAGGTGGGGTGTTGAGTCTCACATCGACCAGGGAAGCCAGCAATGTGCTGGTTATAAGTCTGGGTGGCCCATTTCCTGATAAGGGCATTTTGAGGGAAAAGCTTTGGTTGCCCAGCTTTCAATTAAGCTTTCCCTCAAAACGTGCTTATCAGGAAAAGGGCTACCTAGACTTATAACCAGCACATTGTTGGCTTCCCTGGGTGATGTGGGACTCCAACACTCCCCCTCACATCGGACGGGGACACTGCAAAGATCGATACCCAGCAATGTGCTGGTTATAAGTCTAGGTGGCCCCTTTCTTGATAAGCGTGTTTTGAGGGAAAGCTTTGGTTGCCCAACTTTCAATTGTTCTATGATTCTTCAGAGAAGAAATTGTTTGTTTGTATGAATGTGATATTCCTCGAGGATTATGTGAGAGAACATAGATTGAAATCATAGGTCATACTTGAGGATATGTCAAAGGAAGCCACAAAATTAGACAAGTCCTAACAGCCAATCTCCGTTACAACCATGGAAGAACCAAGAACTATTTGAGCCATAACGGTCAATTGTAACTACAGTACCTCGTCGCAGTGGGAAGGTTTCTCGTGAACAAGAAAGGCACCTAGGGATAAGAGAAGCCATGTCGACAACTCTAGAGGAACTATGTAATTCTTGTTGTTTTTATGTTAAAATTCTCGTGTGTAAAATAAAAAATTTATATTTTATTTGCTTTATTTTTCACTAAGTTTAATTACTAGTCGTTTAGTTGATCACACTCATATATTATTCTGTACTCTTGAATAATCACTTAAATTTATCATTTATTATTTTTTTAGGACATTAGCAAAAAACTATTGGTATATACATGCATAAAATAAATTATTAATAATGTATTCTCTTATAATTTTGAAATTAATGTGTATATTTAAAAAAAATTAGAGAATTTTTATTCTGTTTATAACTTATAATTAGTTTAATAATAACAACTATCACACTATAAATTACTAATATCAATTGAATAATAATGATATTAATATTAAAAATAAATGTTAAGAAAACTTCGTATATATTCGGCTGTAAATGTATCGAAAATCCTTATATTGGTAACACAACTTCAAATATATAACATTATTCGGTTGTAAATGTTCTTGCGATTGGTAAAAAGTTTAAAGAAAACCAGTTTGAAAATGTTGGGTTGAACTCAAGAAATGTGGGTCAACGTTATTGGGTCATGGATAATGTGAAGAGTATAGAGAGATAAGAAGAAAGAATGATTTAATGTTGTATTGGTGTGTTTAGAATGTACATAGAGAATCCTATTTATATGGTTGTAACAAGTGTAGTACAAATGTAGTACAAGTGAAATAGTAAGTATAGTACAAGTGAAATAGTAGAAGTGTATTACAAGTGTAGTATAAGTGAAATAGTGAAAGTGTAGTACAAGTGAAATAATACAAGTGAAGTATAAGTGAATTACAATATCAAATATAACTTAACATCCCCCCTAAAACTCAAGGAGGAAGAGAAACAATCAACTTGAGTTTGGAAACTAATTCTTGAAATCTACCTGGTAGATGAGATTTGGTGAAGATGTCAGCTGTTTGATCTGTAGAGGATATTGATTTGAGACAAACAGTGTCTTGAAGAACATGTTGACGAACAAAATGACAATCAATCTCGATATGTTTTGTTCGTTCATGAAATACATTATTGTGAGTAATCTGAATAGCACTCTGATTGTCACAATATAGGATAGTTGCAGTTGATTGGAGAACACCCATATCAGCAAGTAACCAACGGAGCCAAAGAAGTTCTTGAGTGTTGTCAGCAAGAGCACGATATTCAACTTCAGTGCTGGATCGAGAAGTGAGGGATTATTTCTTGCTTCGCCAAGATATGAGAGAGTTTCCAAGAAAGAAACAATATCCAGTGGTAGAGCGACGATCAGTTGGGTCACCTGCCCAATCAGCATCAGAGTAGGTAGAAAGAAGAAGATTAGACTTGTTGGAGAAGTGGAGACCGTGAAACATGGTGCCTTTGATGTAGCGGAGAATGCGAAGAACCGCAGTATAATGGGTAGACCGTGGAGCAGACATGAATTGACTAACCAGATGAACAACATAGGCAATGTCAGGACGAGTGACTGTGAGATAAACAAGACTGCCTACTAGTTGTCTGTATAGTGTGGCATCTGAGAGAATAGTACCATCTAATGGAGTAAGTTTGACATTGGTTTCTAGAGGTGTTGATGCAGTTTTGCAATCAGTAAGGCCAGCCCGATTAAGAATATCAGAAGAGTACTTTGCTTGAGAGAGATAATATCCTTGAGAATCAGATGAGATTTCTAGGCCCAAGAAGTAGTGGAGACGACCAAGGTCTTTCATTTCAAATTGATGGCTTAGAAACTGCTTGAGATCAATAATTCCATTAGAGTCATTTCCTGTTATGATCATATCATCTACATAAAGGAGTAGAAGTGTTACACCAGTGGGAGTCTTCCGAGTAAAGAGACCGGAGTCATAAGAACTGGAAGTAAAGCCAAAGTCAGTAAGTGTAGAGCTGAATTTGGCAAACCAAGCCCGAGGAGCTTGTTTGAGGCCATAGAGAGCACGACGAAGTCTGCATACTTGATAAGGTGAATGAGTGTATCTAGGAGGAGGTTTCATATAAACTTCCTCAGTTATGTCTCCATTGAGAAAAGCATTTTTGACATCCATTTGAAACATGTTCCAATTTCGGGCAGCAGCAACAGCAATGATACTTCGAACAGAGGTGAGGTGAGCTACAGGTGCAAAATTTTCTTCATAGTCAATTCCATATTCCTGTGTAAAACCCTTTGCAACCAGACGAGCTTTAGATCATTCCACAGACCCATCTAAATGAGTTTTGATTTTGAAAACCCACTTGCAACCAATCAGAGATTTATTAGATGGAAGATCAACAAGATCCCATATATGTGCTTTTGTTAATGCCTGTAATTCATCTGTCATAGCTTGTTGCCAATGAGGATTAGAACTAGCTTCTCTATAGTTTTGGGATTCATGATGAGACAAAATAGTAGAGAAACATTGGTAATCACGAAGATGAAAAGAAAGACTACTTACACGAGTAGAACGACGAAGTGATGACTCTGGACAATCAGGTAGTTGGTCTTCAGAAGATGTTGTTATGGTAGGATCAGCAGAAGGAGCAGACACATCAGGAGAAGCCGTAGTAGACGATGGTGAGGGTAATGAAGCAATGTCAGGACGAAATAAATCAATAGTTGGGTCATTAAAAATGAGAGTAAGGTAGAAGATGAGACATGAAATGAGGAAATAGAAGAAAACATTTTATGTTTCCAAAAGATGACATGACGAGAGATGCGCAATTGTTTAGAGATAGGGTCCCAACAACGATAGCCTTTGTGTTCTATTCCATACCCTAAGAAACAACAAAGACGAGCACGAGGTTATAATTTATTGCGTTCATGAGGGTGAAGAAGAACAAAACAGGCACAACCAAACACTTTGAGCAGTTCATAAGATGGAAAAGTACTATAGAGACGCTCATAAGGGGATTGATTGTGAATAATAGGCATGGGAACACGATTGATGGTATAAACAGCCGTAAGAGCTGCTTCACCCCAAAAGCGTTCAGGACAAGAACTAGAAATGAGGAAAGTACGGACAGTATTAAGAATATGTCTGTGTTTTCGCTCAGCTCTTCCATTTTGTTGAGATGTGCCAGGACAAGAATATTGAGAAAGAGTCCCATTTTGTCGAAGAAAATTTAAAAAAATTGTTTCTTTATATTCCATAGCATTATCAGCTCTAAGTACTTTGATATTTTGAGAAAATTGGGTTTTAACCATTTAGGCAAAATCATAATAAATTTTAGGTAATTCAAATCTATGTTTCATGAGAAAAATCCATGTGAATCTTGAATAATCATTAATAAAAATGACAAAGTAAACACATCCCTCCATAGTAGGATGTGGGGATGAACCCCAAACATCAGAATGAATTAAGTCAAAAGGGGAGACAGAAGTAGAATCACTTTTATTAAAACATAAAGCAGGTTGTTTTCCCAATTGACAAGGCAAACAATTTACATTATCATAAATAGAAACAAATCCTAATTTACCAGAGGATGCTAAGGGACGAAGAAGTCCTATAGACGTATGGCCTAGACGAGCATGCCATAGGTTTATAGGAGTAGTAGAAGCAGCAACGGAAGTATGAGGAGAATTGGGTAGATGAAGGTTGATAAGTTCAAATAATCGTCCAACCTTACGACCTATCCCAAGGATCTGTCCTGTCTGTGGATCTTGCACATGACAACCAGAAGAGAAAAAAGTAATAGTAAGACCATGTTCACATAATTGACCAACAGAGATAAGATTTAGAGTAAGGTTGGGAATATGAAAGGTGTCAGAAAGTGATATAGAAGATGTGGAAACTTGACCTACAGTATTAACATGCATATGTGAACCATTGGCAGTTTGAATTAAAGGTTTGGAGATGGAAGATTGTGTGGGAGAGAAGATATGAGTATCATGAGTCATATGATTACAACAAGTAGAATCAAAATACCATAAAGATTTACCTGATGTGAGAGACAAGGCAATAGGAGGAGGATTACTAGATTGTGAGAGAACATGTTTAAGAAGACCTTCAAGTTCTTGAGTAGAGAAGGTAAATTTGTCATGATTATCCTCAGAAACAGCAGCAGTGATAGATGAGTTACTATTTTTACCTGAAGCATGTTGAGAGGGATTCCGTGAGGAATGTTGAGAGGGATTCCGAAAGCAATCTCTGTTAAAGTGTCTTGGACCCTTCTTGTGACAATATATACATACCCGAATGGGACATGTAAGAAGCTCATGATTGGGGTTGTGACAGTAGGTGCAGCCTTGATGTTTGAAGTCTTCTTTAGAACCTCCTTTAGGGCAATAAGGGGGGGTGGCAAGAACATAATCTGTATGATGAACTTTGAAAACCCCCATCCGAGTTTCTTCAGAGCGAAACTCGGTCACAACAGTATCTAAGGATGGAAAAGGACTCTGATGGAGTAAGGAAGCTCGAACAGGTTCAAATGGATCATGGAGAGCCATGAGAAAAATAACAAGACGCTGGTGATTACGGTAAGTTGCAAACATCTCAGCATCAATCTTGTTCGTCCAAGTTGGTTCAGAGAGAGCGAGTTGATCCCAAATAGTATGCATTTCAGAGAGAAATTGGTTAATGGTTTGATCAGCCCTTTGGCGTTTGGTATGAAGAGTTGTTAGAAGTTGATATTGGTTGGCCAAATCTGTTGTAGTGAAGCGAGCCTCAAGAAATTCCCAAACTTCTTTGGTAGTGTCAAAACGCCCAAATTCACCATGGATGGAAGGTAAGGTGGTGTTACGGAACCAGGTAATAATTTGATGATGTTTACTTTCCTAGTCTTCAAGGCGGTCAGCAAATAAGGAGTTGTTTTCAGTGGTTTCTTGGATGGGTATAGATATATCACCAGTTATGAAACGCCATAGCTTGCGTCATTTCAAGCAACTTTTCATTGCTTGTGCCCAAGCTAGGTAGTTAGTATCATCAAGGGTGGTAGAGATTGGTTTTGGGACATCATTTCGATCCATTTTAACGAAATAATGGAGGAAATATAAAGCAAATATATAGAAAGAATATAAAGGAGATATCCTTAAAAAATGAAAAGAGGAGTTGAAAACAAGCCTGGAACTGGGTTGAGGTGAGCCGGGTTTGAGTGAGCCGAGTTGAGGTGAGCCGGGTTGGAGTGAATTGGGTTGAGAGTGTACCGGGTTGAGAGTGAACCGGGTTAGGGTGAGCCGGGTTGGTTGTGATGGAGAGAGGCGAAATTTTGATAGAAATTTTAGAGGTATATGAGAGGCTCTGATACCATGTGAAGAGTATAGAGAGATAAGAAGAAAAAATGATTTAATGTTGTATTGGTGTGTTTAGAATGTACATAGAAAACCCTATTTATAGGGTTGTAACAAGTGTAGTACAAGTGAAATAGTAGAAGTATAGTACAAGTGTAGTACAAGTGAAATAGTAGAAGTGTAGTACAAGTGAAATAATACAAGTGAAGTATAAGTGAATTACAATATCAAATATAACTTAACAGATAATATAACAAAATTTTTGATAAAATTTATTTATTTTTATAAAAATAACACAATTCCAAGATAATTTCATTCGAAGTCAGTCATAATTTCATTCGATTTTTTTAAGTAGTATTATTTTTTGGGTGATTTGATTGCTGCTTAATTTATGCTCGACTTTTTTTATACCGATTGGATGGCAACTCTTTGTCCTCTTTGAAGGAGCCTGAATCGATCTGCCCTCCCTAAACAAAACTTTCGTTCATATAAAATAAATGTTTTGACCTCCTTCTTTTGAAACGAAAAATACAAGAAAACTTTAATATGAAAAACTAGATTTCGTTTTTGCATGAAATTGCGTTGTTCTCTCAATTTGACTTTTAGGAAGATTAAAAAAAACAATGTGCATAAAATTAAAAATTTCATTACTTTAATATACAAATACAATTCATTTTAATACACATTAATTAGCAAACCCTTTTTCTTAAGAAAGATTTCATTAATTAAATATGAAAAGTTATACTTTAGATAAAAAATACTAAAAATTTTATTAAGTATAAAATTATGAAAAAGTTTCTCAAATAGAATATCACGTTATTTCAACTTATTTTACGTAATAAAAAATAAAATTTTGATATTATGTTCTAATATTTATAACTTTAATTAATACAACATATTTAATTGAAGATATAGATTAATAATAAAATAAAAATTTAATTATAATAAACATAACATAAATCATCGTAAATAAATATATAGATGAAATAAAAAAATTTCAAATAATAATTAGGTTAAAAAATATAAATATATTTTTACGGGAGGAAGGAGCTCCTATGAAAAGAGATCCCTTCCCAACAGTAAGCGAATTAAACTCAGGAAAAAGAAAAGGAAATAATAATAGTGGCTAAGGTTTTGATACATGCAACTGTAATTATTAATTAGCAAACCTTTAAATGTTTAGGAAATAATAGGTGCTAGTATGTGCAATGATATATGTGTAAATTTAACTGATCGGTATTTTGTATGTGTAGAAATCTCGTACATCTATTTTTGTTTTAAATATTGTTAAGAAAATAATAATTTTTTAAACAATCAAATTTATAAAAATATAAAATAAATATAGATAAAATAATAAATAAAATTTACGACAATTGTTTTAATAAAAAAAATGAATTATAATATCACAATTCAAAAATTGTAATATCTTTTAAGCTTTTTTTTTAATACAAATAATAACCAAAATACGCACAAAAAAACTTATCAAACCAAACCTAGAGACAATATCGACCAATTAATGAATATTTGGTAGGAGAAAACAGTCATTTAGACATGCATCATTTAAGTCTACGAAGACTACGCATAAACTGGGTGATCCACGAGTCTTTTTTACCAGTACTACATTTAACAACAAGGTTAGGTAATCTACTTTTCTAATAATCTGTCTTTTTAAGTGTGGTTATCTGACTTTTAATTACCTCATTCTTTTCTCTTTGGAACTTTTTCCTTTGTTTGATAGGTAGCTTTTAGATCAACATTCAACTTATGAGTTATAATCTCTGGATTAATCCTAGGCATATTGACAAGTTTCGTGCAAAGGTATAAGAGTGCTCTTAGGAATTGTGATAGTTGCTCAATGACTTTGGTTATTAAGTTGGTACTCAATTTTAGAGAATGGTCTTCTCCTTTGTTTTAAACTTGTAAATCTCGAACTTTATTTGAATAAACCAATTCCATAAGTCATCTACCCTTGGTCTTTTTTTATAATACTCATATTGTAATTGTTATTTTTGAACACCTTTTTTTATTGTAACATCATAACAACTCCTAACCTTTTCTTGGTCTCTTCTTATCTCTTTCATGTCTTCCTTAATTTGGGTATTTGATGACTTGGTAGAAAGTAGATGGAACTACTTTCATCTTATGTATCTATTATCTACCCAGAATGGCATTGTAATGGGTTAGGACATCAATCGCCACAAAGTTAATCATGATTATAAATCTCGTTGCCATGACTGGCAACATCATGATCCTAACTTCATATGTAAGGTTATTATTGAATCCCACTAGAGGTAGCTTCCTCTTCATGATGTTGCATTCCTTCACACCTAATGTTTTCCTTGTTGATAGGAAAAAAAGGTCGACGGAGCTTCCAGTATCAATCATGATTCGACAAACATTGTAAGATCCTATCCGTAGGGTGATTACCAAAGGGTCTTCATGTGGATAAGATGTCTCATCCTTATTATAGAAAATGATTGCAACAGAGAACGTCCCTATATTCAAATTATAAACATGCAGTAATCCGCGCAAGCCTCTAGTGTACCTTTTTACTTGCATTATTAAAGATCCCATTGACCCTAAGTCCTCAATGTATAGTATAGATGGCCTTCACATTAGCTTTATTATGTGGCTATATCTAGTTAATTGGTGGAGCAGGTAGCCTCAAAGTTTTACATTAAGGTTGTTGATAAATTCATCTGTTATTTTTTTCCCACAAGGTCACCCAAATACCCTCTGGACAACAAATCTTCTATTTCTTTTTTTAGATGTCTATAATCTCGCATTTTATGGTCTATATCCTTGTGAAAAGCACACCATTTAGATGTGTCCCTTAGAGGTGCCCTTATTTTCAGTGGCCACCTAACGTTTTTCTTAATCCATATCCTCAACATAGCTTGAGCTAGACTTACTTTTAAAAGTGGACCTCGGAATAGGGATAATGACTTACCCCAAGGTTCCCTATTTTTTAGCCATTAAGCACCCATTTTGTGATTTGGAGCAAAGTGTTTATTTAGTTTATTCATTTTGTCCTAGTTTGATTTGTCCGGGTTTATTCTCATTTATTCCTTTTATGGTACAAATTCTACGATGGTCTTGCTCTTCTTGTCCAATTCCAACTCCCTTTCTAAATTAAAAAACTTTATGATCTTTCCATAAACTTCCTCCATCATTTGTGGAACTGTTTTGGTTAATCCAACAAATAAATTGGAACTTCTTAATAGATCTCAATTGAAAGCTTCTATTACAATAGAGTTAATGTAGCTTTCTAGTTTTTCTTCTCTAAACCTTTTCATGTATTCCTCAATAAACTCTTATTTTCCCTAGGTGATCGATAAGAAGTTATGAGATTCTTTTCTCATAGGTTTATTGCTGGCATAGTTGGTAATGAAAAACTTGACAAATTGAGAGAATGAGGTTATGGTACAAAGTGTCAAGTTATTAAACTACTTATGAGCGTCATCACATAGAATGGCAACAAAGAGTTTATACATCATGGCATCTCTCTTGTGTTAGGTGAGGTTCACAAGGGTTATAGCTATCTTGAAATGTTGAACGTGAGTTACCAGATCCTTCATTCCTTGGTAATCTGGACACTTAAGAGTACTAAACTTGGTTGGGGGCTCATTATTCTCTATTTTTCCAAAGAAATGAGAGACACAATTGCTCACAATCCATATCAATGTCATAGTATGGCTTGCCTTTTTTTTGTCTTTTGTTAGTTTCTTTGAGGGTTTTGTCTTGCTTTCTATTTGTTTCCTCTAATGCTTGAAAGTATGTCTCCCAAATCTTTTGCTCTTGTAACAATTGCTCATTATTAAGCCCAACTGCATTAGTATGAAGGACATCTTTTGCTACGTTCTCAACTTAAGCATGCTCATTTATTATAGAAGTTGGCCCAAACTCATAAACCAGGTTCGTAGCTTGACCCGATAGAACATTTGGGTCTAATTGCGAGCGCAATGCTCTTTCTCATTGGGTCTCTTTGAACTCTCTTATTAGCTCAAGAAGATGACGTGCCAACTCTTGATGGGGGTTGATGTCAGCTCGTACCTCGGTTCGAGCCTCTTTATTGATTGACAAGGTACGATCATGTGACGAAGATTCTATTTTGTTTGTTAGTCTCAATCTTTTCTCAACTCGCATTCCTACCATGACGTATGTGAGTATTAGAGAACACGATGTGAGGATCTTGCTTACGAGGTCTCTCTTTCAAAAATTAGGGTGAATCCTTGAAAATACTTTGACCAAAATGTTAAGATGATCTGATTCTCAAAAAGAAAACTATAGAGAAGTTAGAGAATTGAGAGTGAATTATGTGGATCTCATATGATGTCCATATATATAGGACATTATATTTACATGTGTCAATCATATAAGGGTATATATTACAACGTATCAAGATGATACATATGTAAAAACATAATCTAATTTAAGGTCTACCATTTTGATGGATCGAGCATGTGGTTAACCTTCCAATACTCAAAATTACTCTACGTAGGTAAAGACATCTTATAATTATCACTGTGAATGCGAGTATAATTTAAGTCTTTTTAAAGCAATACATCTGATCACTCAGATTATTCATGAGTCATGTTCCATATCAAGCCATATATCCAAACAAAATGTATTGTTATTTCAATTCATTTCTCAATGTTTATTTTCTCACAATCTAAACTATTGTATTGTTGAATTAGATTTTATCACAATAATATATTTATTTACATTTATATTGAGATTTATTTTATTTTACCTTATCTTTTAAGTTATATTCTTTATTTTTAGTAATCTCACCACTAAATTATAATTTAAGAAATTATAAAATATATAACTATATTATTAAAATAGATTTTATTATATGAGAGTAATATTTTATTTTAAAAATCTTAAAATATAAAATAAATATTTTATTATTCTAATATTAATATATTTATTTTTAAAAATATCATTCTTAATAATAATTTTCAATAATAAATAATGTGTGAGATAAAGATATTAAAGAAATTAATAAAAAATATTTTAATCTTTAAATTAAAAATATATTGTTTAGATTTGATAAATAAAAACAAAGATGAGAAGATAATTATACTATTTATTTTAAATTATTGGAATTGATGATAAATATATACGTAATATTTACATCAATGTATATGAGAAGAAACATTTAAAATCATTTCTAATTTAACAATTTTTGAATGTTTTGTTAGTTTAGCTTTTCTAAAAAGTATTAGATGTTATAAATATTTTAATACCACAAATGTAATGCATGTGATGATATAAAAGGTAAATAACATAACATGTATCTTATAAAGATATGTTTTTATTAATGAGATTTTATAGACTCCAAATTTTGATAACATTTTCTAAATTTAAGTTATTTATTATCCACACACATTTACCGTTAATTATTGGTGAAAACATACCTAAAATTATAAAATTTTGAACTTCCTAATTAATTCCGGAGTTCCTAACAAATTTTCTTCACATTATCTAAAAAAAACAATTTTTCTTTATAAAAAATAACGAAAATTTCAATACAATTAAAAAAGAGAAAAATTTGAGAAACTTTCGATGAGCCACGCGTGAACCATGATGGTAGCCGCTAAGACATCAACGCCATTGGAGCATCTTCAAGATTTCAACGGAATATTCGTCAAGTGTCATTGATCATTTCAACAATACATCAATATTTTTTTTATGAAAAAAACCCTAAAAAGCCACCGTTTACAAAATGAAATTACACGTCGTCGTTTTATAACAGGCATGGACCATGACACGTCGTAGTGTACTAGTGTTGTCTAAGCGCTTTGCACGCATCCGATATTTCGTTGGCGACAATCGCGACCTCATCACATCATTTCCACGCCCATAAATATCGCCTCGCCTCGCCCACAGCTCTCACTATATTCTCACTACTTTACCATTTTCCTATCATCTGTCATATCGATAACCCTTATCTCTTCCTCGATCTCCATCAATGGCTTCCAAAGAACCAGTTCGCGTCCTTGTTACTGGTGCTGCAGGTATCGATCTATATGTTGTGGATCTAGTACTGTCATTTTTTCTTTTGATTTTTTTATTATGTGAAGTTTCTACTGAACTGTATTTTCTGTTTGTTGACTTTACTGCTTGTTATTCTGATATTTGTTCTCTTTATTGATGTTTTGCTAGTTTAGATCTTGTTTCTGTTTATCTGATATGGTATGATGGCATTAAGTACGGTTCCGTGTTAAGGGTGACACTCGGAGTAGGAAATTTGAAGCGATCTGGATTTTCATATTGCTCTTCCGAATCATTTTTTATAGATCAAGTGTTTCTAATGTTTTGATTTTATTTTTATTTTTATGTTATGATGGATTCAGTGATTTGAAAATTTGATGGTCTCTGAGTTTGGATATATATGTCTATTATGAATATTGTGTTTGATTTTCCTAGTATGATTTAAGAGATGAATTGGTGGAGAATTTCAAGTGATTTTTTTTAAATTTGGCAATGATACAAGTGTATGTTGGTGGTTTGAGGATGTCTTGATTTTTTTCATTTGAAGCTCAAAAAAGCACTTATATATTGTATATGATGGAATTGGCCACTTGTACATGCGTGTACCTAAAGTTTATATATAATCTGGATTTTCTATTTAAGGCCCGGATGGGTATATCTTAGAGGTGATGTTGGTGGATGTGCTATTTTTTTTTCCCGTTCCATTAGCATTTATATTACTGGATTGTTTTTCATCTTGCTGCTATAAAAATCAAGAATCCTTTATAGAAGTAAAAATGTAAAATATCTTATTTATACCGGTGTTGATTGTATTCTTGAAAATATCTGCTGGTGCTTTTAGAAATGTTATAGCTTTTGACAAGATGAAGTAACCTTAATCATTTATTAGCATGGATTTACATTTAGTCTCAGTTAGAAGTCTTTGATTTCTTAAGTGAGATAATGATATGAGTTTTATGTTAATTAAGTTTAGTCCTGCGAGCCAGACATTTTCTGAATTACAATCTTCTATGATATTACTTGTTTTTTAAAAGTACTACTATTACTTATTGGGATCTTTGCTGCACTTTTCATTTCGTTCATATGTTGCACTGAATTTTTATGTAAGTTGTTTATCCCACAGTTTAAGTGATATATTAAGCATTTATCTTTGCCTTTTGGTTTGCAGGACAAATTGGTTATGCTCTTGTTCCAATGATTGCTAGAGGAGTGATGCTTGGTGCTGACCAACCTGTTATCCTACACATGCTTGATATCCCACCTGCTGCAGAGGCATTGAATGGCGTGAAAATGGAACTAGTGGATGCTGCTTTCCCTCTTCTTAAAGGTGGGTGCCAGTTTCTTCTTTTTGGGTATTGCTAATCTTAGGTCTCATTGTATAATTATACATGTGTTATGATTTTTGAACCAGGTGTTGTTGCCACAACTGATGTTGTTGAGGCATGCACTGGAGTCAATATTGCTGTTATGGTTGGTGGCTTCCCAAGGAAAGAAGGCATGGAAAGAAAAGATGTTATGTCAAAGAATGTGTCAATTTACAAGTCCCAAGCTTCAGCTTTAGAAAAGCATGCTGCTGCAAACTGCAAGGTTATAGTTCTACAAATTGAAAGGAAAAGATGTTTTCATATTTTTGTAGCTTATTCTACTAATAATGGTTCTTATAATTTTTAAACCATTAGAAGTTGTAAATATTATTTATTGATTTAAACATGATATATTCATGCTTTTTATATACATGGGTTTTACCTTAACCATGTCAATTTGCACTATTTTTCTTATGCAGGTTGTGGTTGTAGCTAATCCTGCAAACACCAATGCCTTGATCTTGAAGGAATTTGCACCATCCATTCCTGAGAAAAACATCACCTGCTTGACAAGACTGGATCACAACAGGGCATTGGGCCAGATTTCAGAGAGACTGAATGTTCAAGTTAGTGAGGTTAAGAATGTTATCATCTGGGGAAATCACTCATCCACTCAGTATCCTGATGTTAACCATGCTACTGTGAAAATACCAGCTGCTGGGGAGAAGCCTGTCCGTGAGCTTGTAGCAGATGATGCTTGGTATGAAAATCGACAAATATTTGATTTATCACTTTATATCCATGATTCGGTTTTAACTCATTGAAGCTTTTATTCGTAAAGGTTGAATGGAGAGTTCATTACCACCGTTCAACAACGTGGAGCTGCAATCATTAAGGCTCGTAAGCTATCGAGTGCTTTATCGGCAGCTAGTGCTGCTTGTGACCACATCCGTGACTGGGTGCTTGGAACCACAGAGGTGGTTATTCTTTTATCCACCATCAATTTTGTCATTTCATATGAATCCCTCAAAGAAGTGCTAAATCTTAAAACCACTAGTGCTAAGAATTAAACTAGCGTTAGAATATAAGCTCAATTGCTAAATTCCAAATCTTAAATACTAGATCTTAAATACTGAAATTACTAACTACAAATATGGTGTTGTGTCCATATTTTCTTTTTGCTATAGGGTACTTGGGTTTCCATGGGAGTATACTCTGATGGCTCATATAATGTTCCAGCTGGTCTTATTTATTCATTTCCAGTCACTTGCCGCAATGGAGAATGGACAATTGTTCAAGGTAAGAGATTGTATAACCTTTTGAAATTTTATGGATTTTTTTTTCTGACTGCATTTATAGCCGTTCTTGCCAGTTCATTTTGGTCGTATTTTCTTCATTGAGAGGTATACAGACTCTCTATACCCTTTCTAGTTAGTAGCAATTTTTGATACTAGAACATTTATGTTTCTTTCTTTGCTTTTAATTGTTCTATTTACTAGCGCATTGGTTTGCTCTAGATGAGAGCAAGAGTGGTATGGTCTTTTGAAATTTTATGGATTTTTTTTCTAACTGCATTTATAGCCGTTCTTGCCAGTTCATTTTGGTCTTATTTTCTTCATTGAGAGGTATACAGACTCTCCATACCCTTTCTAGTTAGTAGCAATTTTTGACACTAGAACATTTATGTTAATTTCATTGCTTTTAATTGTTCTATTTACTAGCGCATTGGTTTGCTCTAGATGAGAGCAAGAGTGGTATGGTCTGTTCCTCATTTGAAGTTATTTTGTACTAACTTGTCCAGCCAAATTCTCCCGTGCTGGCAAATATTTGACCAATTTGGGGAGTTTGGGTCTATGAAATTCCACTATTGTTTTCTTCTTTGGTCAGTTTTACATGTGCTGCTTGTATGTGATGTATAGATGTATAACTAGGTTGGCGTCTTTAATGTTACGTATGCTTTTAAGTGTTCTGATTTTGTTTGGCAACAATGTTTGGTTTTTCTGGATCATTCTCACGAGTCTATTAATATGTCAGGTCTTTCTATCGATGAATTGTCAAGGAAGAAGTTGGACTTGACAGCAGAAGAGCTCTCCGAGGAAAAGGCATTGGCATACTCCTGCCTCTCTTGAATGTTGTTGTCTTCTTCAAGGTGAGGTTGATTTAGCATATTTTTAATGTGGCAATGTAAGTGGAAAATGTGTTTTTTTCCCCCCTTTAATAATGCCAACTTTGAGATGTAGAGAACTCCTAGATCCTAATGATGGAGAAGCTGCTTCTTTGGTTTTACTGCTAAATGTATCGAGTCGGGATTTCTGAATATTTATTTTCAAGTTTATTCTCGAGTAGATAGAAAACAGGTGCATGTTTGAATGATTTCTGTGGAGGCTAATATGCTTCATACCTCCGCTCTTGATTCTAGTCATTTTGAGATGCCTGTAGTTATTTTAACAAATACAAATTTCCATCTATGTCGTGTCTTGCTATGCTAAGAACACACTTACTCTCATTTGCATTCTCACCTTCATTAGTGTCATTCAATCTTTTTAACAGAAGGATAAATATTGAATGAATAACAATGTGATGGTAAAAGAAAAGCTAACTGCTACATGTAACTGCACTGAACTGAACGTGAATAATGCAAATGAGATTGGGAATACCCTTAGTAGAACCTCATGTCACTAAACATGATCCATGGATGTAATTGACATGAATTTTTAAACGATTTCACAGGGTGAAATACGATTACCTAGAAACTTTTCGTAATTTAGGTGTATATTGTTTTTTTCTTTTCTTTTTTTTCTTCATTTTTAGATGTGTTTTTCTTATTTTGAATTTTTATTTTTTGAGGAAATTATGCTGCTATGCAGCAAATCCA
Source organism: Hippophae gyantsensis (assembly GCA_030763125.1). Lineage (NCBI taxonomy): Eukaryota > Viridiplantae > Streptophyta > Magnoliopsida > Rosales > Elaeagnaceae > Hippophae > Hippophae gyantsensis. Next base: position 42,835,958 of record CM061033.1, read on the forward strand.
CATGTAAGTGGCATATGGATGGACTATATGTTCGTGTGGTACCTTACGTGTGGACACATGCCATCGAATCGGAATTAAGAATATTTCTTTTCCAAATGTCTAAGTAATGAGGACTAGCCAAGTTCTCTACATTCACGTCCACAAATAAGTCTGATTTAAAATTACGTTTTCTTGTCGATGATAAGAAAATGGTTTGATGTCAGTAAAGTTTTCAGCTTTTGTGAAACTCGAGTTTCTTTCAAATGCAAATATCTTTTTTTCTGCAGGTCCAAAAAACTCAAAACCAATGGCTATTCTTTAAATGTTTTTTTTTCAATTATATTTACTTAACAATTGGTACAGTTGGGAAAAAAGAAATTCTTTGTGTGGGGTGGGTTTAATTTTGATCCTGGTTAATATAACCCAATATGGTTTTACAATGTAAATTGATTAAGATAATATTCAAAGAGATTGTATTAAAATATTGTCGTATAATGTAAATGATCAAAATAATATTCGAAGAGCCTGTTTTAATGCCAAATCGTGTAAATCTAAGTTAAATGACTATTCCCTTCTCTTGAAAATCATCAATGTCGATTTCAATAATTATGGCATAATAAGGATGTATTCATTAATACATAAAGAGAATCAATTGGAAAAGAAATGACAAAGAATAAAAATAAATGTGTTGGTTTTTTTATATTGTTTGTAATATTTATAAGAATCAAAATAATTAATTAACATATCACATTTGTAATGCAAAGTAAACATCTTGAATGGGAATCACGGGTAATAAAAGCTACATTTTATAAAAATATTCTGGTAAATAAATTATTATTTATGTCTAATTTATAATTAATATTTTTTATTTTATTTTTTTAAATTAATATAATATTTTTAATTTAATTTAAAATTAAAATTCACTTAAGTCATTATTATTCTTTACAAAAAATTAAATAATAAAAATTTAGGTAGTCTATGACAACGAGATTTTTTCATGACACTAGATTATTTTTCATGAAAAATCATTTATCTTAGGTCTACATTTTCTTCTCCCAGATTTTATTTAGAATTTTTTGAGGTGGATCAAGATAAATCCTAATAAGCTATTTCTTAATGAGTGGAGGTATTTATCTTATATCGTCATGCTTAGAAAAGTGATCAATATGACAATTGTGTTATTCGAGTTCAATAAGGCATACAATCTCAAACAAAATTCTTCAAATCCATGACGAATATACATGTCCTCTAAACAAGATAAGGGTGTGAATGTCATGCTTCCAAATAACGATAGGAATTGAAAGCAATTATTTTTTATGTTTTTGGTAGTTAGGAGTCCAAAGATGAAGTGATTTGATATCTCTAGTTTGAAGCAACGTAAAATCATTTTAAAGAGGTTGTGTTTTCATGTGTCCTATACGGGCAATGAGACAAAGCAGAGGTTGTCCAAGTTGTAAAATTGTCGTGTTTTATGTTTTATCGAAGACTAGACTGGCTATTGTTAGGATGATGTGTTAAGGGTTGGACATGTTGCAAACTAGGGTGGTTCATAAGCTGTGCTCGGCGTTAAAGAAGGAGAAGAGTTCAAAGCATAATAGGAGTCCTCTTGAGTTTGGCTCTAATTTTGAGTTATACCTATAGGTTATAAACTTTTTAGGAATTATACTTTCTTTTCAAGTTGTTGCACGACTAACCATGTTTTATTTATATTATGCAGACATAGACCTTGGATCAGTATCTTTGGATGACTTTTTGGACAAATTTGCAACCACCTAGGCAAGTCTTACCAACAACTCCAAAACCAAAAAGAGAAAATTTATGCCTAAGAGCAAGGGTGCAATAGGGACGAGCTTCCAAGATCTACATACTTTACCAATTGATATCGGAAAGATCCCCATTTTGAGCTCCAGTCTAGTTTCTTTTAGTACTCCTCCCCCAATCTTCATAAGGGGAAATCTATGAATTTTGCATACTTTTCTAGCTTCAACGAGCTCATAATGGGTGACCCAACTACCTAAGATAAGCTTATCAATTTGATGCCAATAGGCCCAAATGAGCTTGTCTTGGATGACATGTGTAAGGAGTTTGATGCTCTTACACTGGTAAACATAAAAGTCCTTGAAGTGAGTTTGTTTTGTAATTTTATTTTTGAATTGTTATCGTTAATTGGTCGAACAAGACCTTGTCATTTATTTTTCACCCTTTTTTCAAACCATTTTTTTTTCTAAATTGTAGGTGATAATCCTCATATGCTACTACAAGCTGCAGGAAGCAGAGCAGATGAAAGATGAGGTCAAAAAGAAGAAGAAGGATCACTTGATTGCTCTTTCCAAAGTTAAAAGTCTGCATGCTCAAAATGTTGAGCTAACACTCTAGTAAGAAAATTTCTTGAAGACCAAGGAGGAGTCCAACATATCACTCCATAAACTCTGTAAGGAATTCAACAAGCTGAAGGTGGCTGAGAAGAAGGCTCTCCAAAAGGTGGAGGTAATAAAGGTGCAAGAGGTACTTGAAACTTGCCTTAACAAAGCCATATAGTCTTTCAAAGTAAAAGGCTATGGAAAAAAGGGAGTGTTGGTGACTACTACGAGATTCACGACCTTCGCCTATCCTAACTTAAATCTCTTCGGATAATGGTAAAGGGTGAGGATCAAGAGTTCAAAGGCGGTGATGAGGAAGAGATTAACTTATTGTACTATAGACCAAGATCAACCAAGATCCTTAGAGACTAGCATTGTGTTTTGTTGTTGTTGTTTTACGATTGTAAGGAATAATCAACATCATTTTGGTAATATAATGAGTATATTTAATATTATTTCCTTTAAGTATGAAGTTGAAATATATGATATAAGTAAATAACAAAGTTTTCCTAATTTTTTCAATTTTGAAAAATTAAAAGGACACGTGAGACCCATTAAGAGTGAGGTCAAAAAGTTAAAGAATGAGGTTGATAAGCACAAGGCATCCATTGAACTTCTTAAGGATAAGGTTAGCATTCCACGAGCTTGACTTGAAGAAAAGGAGCTCGTTCATGATAAGACAATTGATACACTTACCAGACGTGTTAAAGACAAGATCTATTAGGCCAATACTTAGCTAAGATATGAGGAAGCCATGTTTTTGAAGGTGATAAGAATCACTAAAGGTCTCAAAAGGTAGCTCAAAAATCCTAACTTTTGCCCTTCTCAGACTTAAAGGCAATTAACCCTATTTGTTAATGAGATTTAAGTTAAGATTTTTCCACTAGCTTGTCTCAAAGTACTAGACAAACATAGTTATTGGGAGGTGTTTTTTGACTATTACTCTTTTTTTACTCTTAATAAATGTAATTATAGGCTCATACTTTAATAAAATGAAATTTGAATGTTTGGTCGTATATGTTTGACCAAAACTTGTATATTTACCTCTCTTCATTTCCTTTTATTTCCAACCAATGTAATATATAAGCCCATTTGTTCTGCTTGCTCAGTTTTAGTTTATGCTTGTTTTTATTATCCTTGAGCCAGTATTTATCTTGGGTTTAAATAGTTTTTCTATTTTTAATTATGGGCTCCTTTTCGGTCTGGAGTTGGTATGATGCTAGCTTTTCAAAGCTTTTGAGGTTTTATCCAAGTGATCTGCCTGGTTCCTTACTTAGGCAATCCAACTCTTTAATTATGAGCTCCATTTCAGCATGGAGTTGGTATGATGCTAGCTTCCCAAGGCTCTCAAAATTTGGCCCAAGTGATTTGTCTAGTTCCTTACCTAGGTGATCCAAGTCTTTAATTGTGGGCTCCCTTTCGACCTGGAACTAGTACGATGCTAACTTCCTAAGGTTCCCAGGGTTTTTCCCAAGTAATTTGTCTATTCCTTACCTAAGCAATGCAACTCTTTAATTGAAGACTCCATTTCAACCTAGAACTGGTACAATGCTAGCTTAACAAGGCTTCCATGATTTTTCCTCAGTGATATGTCTGGTTACTTACCTAGGTGATCCAACTCTTTAATTGTGGACTCATTTTTGGCCTGGAGTTGGTACGATGCTAGCTTCCCAAGGCTCTTGAGATTTTTCCTGAGTGATATGCACGGTTCTTTACTTAGGCAATCCAACTCTTTCGTTGTGGGCTCTCTTTTCGGCCTGGAGCTGGTGCGATGCCAAATTCCTAAGACACTCGAGGCTTTGCCTTATTGATTTTCCAACTTCCCAAGACACTCTAGGCTTTTCCTTATATGGAGTAATACACAATGTGTTGTTACCAAAAGGTGGATCATTTGATGTCAGATTGTATTACATAATGTATTTTTTGTCTTATCGACTACAATTTTGGCCTCAAAAGTGATATTTTTTCAAATGACGAACATTCCAACTCATTTCTTCTATTTGTCCATCCAAGCTTGTCAAAATGTAAGCTCCAGCTTGTGTAACTTGGGTGACTTGATAAGATCTTTTCTAGTTGGCTCCTAGTTTCCTAACCATCCACTCATTTTTATTCGAGAACATTTATCGTAGGGTCCATTGTCCAATCGAGAAGGCTTTGAATCAAACAAATTTGTTGAAGTAAGGTCCCACTTTTCATTTTTGGTCTTCCACCCGGATTCTCAATTTGTCATGGAGTTCTTCTAACATTACTAAATCTAAGGATCTTTCAGAGTTATTCTTGGACTCTTCATTGTGGCAGGCTGAGTCGGTGTGATTATTTCTGTTGGGATAACTACCTCTATATCATAAACAGGAGAAACTAGGGTCTCATTTGTTGTGCCCCTCGGATATGTTCTAAAGGCCCAAAGCACCCCAGGTAGTTCTTCGACCCACTTACCTTTTGTAGATTCGACCTTCTTTTTAAGTAAATTGAGAACTAAACTGTTTGACGATTCCGCTTGTCTGTTGGCTTATAGGTAATATGGCAAAGAATGGTATATATTTACTCTGTACTTTGTCACAAAGTCCTTTACTTTTCTACCAGTGGTTTGTTTTCTATTATCTGTGACTATTTCTCTAGATAGGCGAAAATGACACACAATGTTCTTCCATAAGAAATTAACGACTTCCTCCTCTCGGATTCTACTTAATGCTTCGATTTTAATCCACTTGGTGAAATAGTCAATTGAAACCAACAAAAATTTCTTTTGACTAACTGCTAATGGCATGGGGCCGATTATATCCAACCCCGCCAAGGGCTAACCACTCCAATCATAGGTACGGAGTGGACATGTGTGAACAAGCTAGATGTATTGTGGCCACCTATCTATGTATTTCTTTACAACAATTTTGCATATTTATTTAACTAAAATATATAAACTCAAACACATTTTCCAAAGTTAGGTTGGCTAATTTTTAGTGAGGCATTAGCTCCGCTTCATATGAAATTTACTACATAGTAGATGTATTACCATGAGTTGACTATTGAGATAGACTCAAAGAGGAATCTCCTATTAGGTTCTTCTGTGTGATAGATGTGAAAAGAAATGTGACCATGGTTTCTAAACAGTAATATGTTCTTGTAGACAAATTAACATTTGATTGGATAATCGTTCTAAACTAGGGTATGGTACCATATCAAATTGGTCAAACTCTCTGTTTGTATTGCCCAGGGTGCACGATGTACATGTGAAAAAATAGAATCGCACAGATTGTTTTGGGTACATAAGGTGTATGGTGTGTAATGCATCCTACATGTGGTAGTCATGGCACACGAGGTGCCCTAATAGGGTGACCGAGGTGTACGAGACAAGGAGACATAAAGACATGAATTGTAGAAAACATAGATATGACCTAATCATACGATAAAAGATTTAATGACAAAGCAGGCGTAGTCATTCTAAAGAGGTGTTGACACCTAAGGGTGATAACATCTATAAATATGGATTTGAATGACCCAATAGAGGGATCTAACTCTCTCTATTATTTTTCTAACTTTACAACATTTGAAATTCTCTCCAAGCAATTCGATGTTTGAACGTGTCCTACATATATATGTCTAGGAGAAGATCAGATTAGTGTATGTATTGTCAGAGTGTAGATCGAATATATTTATTAATTAATGTTTATTTGATGTATATTTTATAGTTGATCCTTGTAAATCCATGTAAACTCCCTAAACAATTACAACATGTATGTACCTTTATATATGTTCGGTACAATACTAAAAGACGTCCTCATCCATTGCACATTTATTGTGTCTCTCAGCATTCTTTCTCTAGACTAGATACATTCTTCAAGAGTAAATATTTCTTTGATTTAAGATATACTAGAAAGATTGAACTTTGGTCATTTATTAACTCGTAGAGAACTTAGAAAATGTTACATGAGCTAATCAATTTTGTTATTTATCATGAACTAAAGTCAAAAAGTGGGAATTCTCGTATCGTTAATGGATTGATTAATATATTTGTATTTAATTGTATAGTTATCGAAAATATGATTCATCTTGGATCCAAAAGCAATATGAGAGGAGAGAATTTAAAAGGGCTTTAAAAGCAACAAGGAATTTTGAGTTTAATTTCAACAAGGAATTTTTATGAATGAAGTTACGAAGATTACTGAAGTATTGTTTCAAGCATTGGGATATGAAACTTCGGAATATTTTAAATGCAATAAGGTTGGTCTAATTTAGATTGAAACTTTTTCAAAAGCTAAGAGCTTGTTGGTATCTTTTTATTGAAGATATGACAAAATTGTTTTGCAGTTGATCATTATATCATGTTCGTACATTAAGCGATATAATTGATTTTTCGATTGTAGAGATATATTGTAGATTTTTTTGATGAAACAATGAAACTTTTTACCCTTAATTCAACACTAAATCTATAAATGCATTCAAGTCGTTCAATACTGTTAATACTTACAATTTTGCTAAAATATAATATCCCCAAGATTTGATCCTATAAAAGATCCGGGAATTGAAGAGATAAAGTTTTATGATATTGATATTATCCATGATCCAATATATCAAAATATGAGATATTTCTAAATTATTTTTTAATTGGTTGATTGAGTAGGCTCCTGTTGACTCTTTCCATTTCTATGCAACAATAAAACTATGAAATTTATCAAGACGTCAATCAGGATTACAAAAGATTTAAACACATCCCAACTAGTGGATTACCAAAAACCCTTTTTTTTCCTCTTTTTTTCCTTGGGTCAATCAGGACGCTTCAACATAGTTTATGATATATATTTAACTGTAGAAATAATTTGTCAACTCAAAATGGGGACCAAGTTATTAAGAGTCATTTCACACGGAAATTCATGGCTAACATGAAAATACAACAATCACGTGCTGCAAAATTCTTGCATGACTTAAAACAACATCGTAGAGCCTGCCGTCCGTCTTTAATGGCTATTTGAGCCCGTGTCATCCAAGTCTTGATAGTCTAAGCCTCCAAAATCATCCATGGCATCATCCCACATGCATCAAGAACATGAATAAACCCAGTAGGGTCAGCAATAGTGTGCCTCGATTACATTTGCAGCCAATTATGCTGTCACCCTTTCCTCCTGGGGAGCAGTGGGTTCGCCATTCTGAATGGCTTGTTTGTCTTTAACAATGTTTACATCCATAGAGGGACTTTCAGCATCATTACTTTCTTGGTCCTGCTCAGGATTTTAAGTTGCCACATATTAGAAGAGCACCATAGGTTCCTGATATTCTAAAACTAATCTTATGCCCCAAGTCTAAAAGAATAACTATGCAAAAATTCAATTACGGGCAACTCCTGTGTGAAACAGAGCTTCGATCAAGATGAATATCAGTTACTTTCCCCACCTTTTACAGAACAAATTGTAATCCATAAAAAAAATCAGAAATAGCAAGGCAAAAGAAAAGTTAAATAACATACATTATGAATGTCATCATGAATGAGAAGAAAAAAGGAAACAATTGCATGTACAGACGAGCAGCAAGTTTTAGGGAGGGGGACGTATTTGAGGCACCACCCCAAAGCATGCCTCTATGCATTTTTCCCTGGTAGAGAGCCTTGAGGCATGCCTCTATCCAGCCCTCAGGCTTACACCTGAATTGGTTGAGATACAATGACTCAAGGCAATGGTTATGCGGCAGGTATAGAACATATGTACCTACATTTGCAATCGTGGGTGTCCTCTCTAGGGTTTCCATTGAAACTCATGAGTCATGACAGGAGCAAGTTCCCCTAACTCTCTTCCTTTGTTCCATTTTGAGACGCATTAAGATGACACATTTGAGACTTTCATCCTTTAGATGAATTACTGTTAAGTTGTTATGGATTTTATAATTTCTATTTTAATATTTTATGAAGCACCTTTGTTAATTTCTTATTATTTGTTATGATGTAATCTATTGATAAATCTATTTTTGTTAATGATTTTGAGATTAATGTCTTTCAAAACCATGAATTAAAAAAGAAAAAGAAAAGGCATGTACATGCATTATATTTATGAAAATAACTTTGTTATATGACTTTCTTTTTTTGGGCAAAGCACTATGTTATATGACTTGAATTGGTAAAAACTAATACAACAATATTGAAATTAAGCCATTCAATTTGGAATGACGAACAAGAGGTAATCGTACTAATATTATCAATGGAGAATAAGAGAATTTGCTATATTATGGATGGCAAATGAGAAGGTACTTTATAACAATTGGTATCAACGCTGTGATTACAACCAAATTTGATTTGTGAAATTTACATGCAAAAATAATTTTAGGTGGACAAAAGTGGCACTAAGATGGCATTTAAAGGAGAAGTGAATTTTTCAAATGTTCTAACATATGAACATAAGCAAGCAATAACGAAAAAAACTTGCAAAATTTTATTATTGTTGGTGATGAAATTTCAGAGAAAGTATGGAAAAAGCAAAAGTTAAAGGGTTGGTAATAATCTCTGCTTGAAGAACTAAATATAAACCTCCATTTGCAAGAATATTAGTTTATTAAGTTATTAATATAAATATAGATGAGTTTTATTAAGTTATTCTTAGTTTAAATAATATAGATGTTACGATGATCAAACTATTCTTCTTAATTCTATGCCGAAATCTTATAATAGTTTAACATATAACATGATATTTTAGGAGTTCAATAAAGTGAAGACAACCTTAGAGTCTTGAGAATTAATGAGATGACTCAACAATACGTGCAGTGGGAGTAGCTTTGATGAGGGCTTGTGGATTTGAGAGAGAACAAAAGGAAGGAAGAAGAACTACTAAAGAAGCAATCTAAATCACGCAATAAATACAAAAATAATAACAATAACTGTCAAAATGAAGGGCATTGGAAAGTAATTTTCTGCTTAAAACGGGTTACCTTAGTGTCCCTTGAGCACAAGTGACTGCAAGGATACTTTTTACCTTAAAGATGGTAAAGCTATTGTAACATAGGAGGAGCTACAGTTGCTTTCGAAGAAATATTCTTGGAAATCCCGAAATTGTTGGAATTTTAAGTTATATTTAAATGTGCATATTTCTGATTTAAATTTGTAAATACTATTTAGAAATTGTTTTTCCTGATTATCAGGTTATTTTAAATATTATTTTTTCTCTGATTTTTTTATTAGAACTCTTTATAAAGAGAATCTAGATTGTACAGTTTAAGAAAAAAGTAATAAGAATTACTATCCTTTCGGTTATACAATCGACATGGCAATTTTTTTTAAACACCGTAAATCATAACTGAGACAAACACTCATAATTAGCTTTTGTTGAGAATTTAAATAAGTAAACAGAGAACCCTATAATCATGAACTCTAAAAGATGCAATAATTCATCCATATAGCTCACAATCGAAAAACTCAACCGAAAAAACTATCGTGAGTGGGCACAAGTCCATACAATTAGTAATCGAAGGCAAGAGAAAGTTAGGTTACCTCAATGGTGAAATTGAAGAATCAGCATTGTCACAACTAAATAGTCTTCAAAAATGAAAAGCCAAAAACTCGATGATGAGAGCTCGGCCAATTCACTCAATGCAAAATTCAATCGGAAAAACATACCTTTTCTTACCAACAGCCAAAAATATTTGAGATGCTGTTTGCAAGACCTATTTGGATGTTGAAGATTTCTTGCACATCTTCGAAATAAAAACTAAGCTATGGCAGCTGAAGCAAGGAAATCATGAGGTGACTGATTTTACATGAAAATGGTCACTTTGTGGCAAGAATTAGACTTGGGCTCATATGAAAATTAGGTGTGTAAGGAGGATGCTATTGGGCACAAACAGAACATCAGCCGAAAGAGTATACGAGTTCCTCATCAGCCTGAATCAAGAGCTCAACGGCTTCAGGGGAAAGTGCTTAGCTGTTGATCACTCCCCTCCATTCATGAAGGTGAAGTTTTTTAAAAGTGAGGCGAGAAGAACAGAGGAGGCTGATGTGCGAAAATGGTGGAAATGCAAGGTTGTTGATGTACGAAGGAGATAGGGCTCTTGGAAACTATGGGCCGAATGGGATGAATGAGCCAAATGGGTTAAAAAAATTAATTCATAGGCCTTTCATTGTTCACAGGACACTTGAATCTGAAAACATTTGATTATTGCTCATGGGCCTTCTTGTGGACCTCCAATTGGGGGTCATATGGGTATTACACAACATCAACCAAAAAACCAGCATCTATGGTGTGAATATTGTCGTAAAAATTGAAACACAAAAGACACCTATTAGGAAATGCACGGGAAGCCTGCAGACTAAAAACCGAGACAACTTCACTAATAAAAGTTAGGGATATCAAACCACTACCAAATATTCAACAAAGGTACCCAAAAGCCCTCCATTTTCGGTGGAACCTTGAATTCAGAACAAATGGAACAACTTTACAAAATGTTCTCCACTATTCATACATCAGAACTCCGATCAGTCCTCCACATATACCCCTACAGGTTTACTAACCCACAAAGGTAATTTTTTAAAAGCCTTGAGTGTTACATATTGGATTAAAACTCCGTGGATTATTGACTCTGACGCTTCAGATCACATGACTAATGAGTTTCATTTATTTTCATATTTACCATGTGTTAGAAACCTTAAAGTAAAAATTGCATATAGGATTCACCTATTGCCCGAAAAAAGAAGTATAAAAATCTCTAACTCTATAACTCCTAAATATGTTATTCATGTTCCAAAACTATCATGCAATTTGTTATCTATTAGTCAATTGATAAAATACTCCAATTGCTCTATTAAGTTTCTATCTTTGTCTGTGTTTTTTATGACCTATCATCAAGAAAGATGATTGATAATGTTAAAGAATGTGATGGACTCTACTACTTTGAGGAATCCAATGTGAGTAAACAATATCAAAATGCCAATTATGGTTCTGCGTTTGTTTCTACGAATAGTGAAATAATGTTGTGATGTTATAGGATGGGTCACCCAAATTTCCTTTATTTTGTTTCCTTCTATTATTTCAAATAAAATATTACCTGATTTATAGTGCGAAATTTGTGAAATTGCAAAGCACCAACGTACATCTTTTCTGAAACACAAATATAAACCCTCAAAACCATTTACTATTATCCACAGTAATCTAAGGGGTCCTTCCCGTATTTTAAATTGTACTCATACAAAATGATTTATCACCTGATTGATGATCATACCCGTATATGTTGGGTTTATCTATTGAAAGACAAATTTGTTGTTCGTACAATCTTTATAAACTTTCATACTATGATTCAAACACAATTCCAAACACAAATCCAGATTTTGCATACTAACAACGGTACGAAATATTTCAATGCTACTTTGAAAAATTATCTTTTACAAAATGGGATAATTTCCAAAAGCTCTTGTGTCGACACTCCTCAACAAAATAGAGTTACCGAACAAAAAAATACACCTTTTAGAGGTTGCTCGTGCTATAATGTTCACTACCCATATACCAAAAATGTTATGGGAAGATGTAATCTTGACTTCCACCTACCTTACAAATAGAACGCCCAATCATGTCCATTCATTTGAAACACCTATTCAAAAACTAAAAAATTGTTTTCCTACCTCTCAGCTTCTATCTGATCTACCTTTCAAAATATTCGGTAGTACTGTCTTCGTTCACATTCACTCTCATAATTACAATAAACTAACCAAAAAGCATTCAAATGTGTGTTTCTAGGATATTTCTCACTTAAAAAGGCTACATATGTTATGACTCATCTACCGGCAAAATCTATACTAGCTTTGATGTTATCTTTTTTGAGAACACTCCTTATTTTCAAAACCTTCCCTTTAAGGGGAGAATGTCAGTAATGAAGCTTAGGTTTTTAATTTCGATCTCTCATTCCCCACTTTTGTTCCCAAACTTTTTGTTCCCAAACCTACAACACTACCCTACTCTAATGTGCCATTTACAGAAAGCAACTTGAAATCAGGGAGAGACATTGACATACAAAAAGGTAAGGAGATACTTGTTTATTCACGGAGGCAAAACTCATAGCACATGAAGAACCACGCACTCGAAACACTACAAGAATCTGACTCGATAATAACTCCTAGTACCCTTGATTCTTTCAACATAGGTAATCCTAAAACCTTTTTTGATGATTTGCCTATTGTACTTAGAAAACAACACCAATCTTGTACACTCTATCCTATCTCAAAATTTATAATTTATGTCCTATCACTGTTTCCCAACTACCATGCTTTTACCTCTAACTTTGATAGGATAAAAGTTCCAAAAAATATTCAAAAGGCATGGGAAGTTCCCGAATAGAGAGCAACAGTAATAGAAGAAATACAAGCCTTGATAAAAAATGAAACTTGGGATATAGTCAAGTTACCACGAGAAAAAAAGCTCATATGATGCAAATGGGTATTCATCATAAAATATAAAGTTAATGGGATAGTTGAACGTTACAAAACTTGCTTGGTTGCTAAAGGGTTTACTCAAACCTATGGGATTGATTACATAAAAACTTTTAAGCCGGTAGCAAAGCTAAACCCAGTTTGGGTGCTACAATCATTAATAGCAAACCTAGACTAGACACTCCAACAACTCGATATAAAGAATGCCTTCCTCAATGGAAAAATAGATGGAGAAATCTTCGTAGCCTCCAGGTTTTCGTAAGCAGGGGAAGGAAAACATGGCCTGTAAACTTAAAAGGTCCCTTTAAGGTCTAAAACAATCACCCATGACATGGTTTGATAGGTGTGCAAAAGTAATAAAAAGTCAAGGATACTAATAAGAGCAATTATATCACACTTTGTTCTTCCACCAATCATAAGGGCTGAAGAAAATATTGATTATATGCGTTGATGATATAATTCTCATAGGAGATAATTTAATTAAGATTGAGAGATTTAAGAAAACTTTAGCTACTGAGTTTGAAGTAAGGGATTTAAGACAAATGCAATACTTTTTAGGTATAGAAATTACTAGGTTAAAAGACGACATCAGTGTGTCAAAACGAAAATATGTTCTCGACCTCTTGATTGAAACAGGTATGCTTAGAAGCAAACCTAATGACACCCCAATTGAAGCAAGAGAGTAGAAATCAATAGTAGACCAGGGACAAATATCAAAGATTAGTTGAAAAGCTAATTTGTCTATCACATACTAGACTCGATATTGCATTTGCAATTACTGTGGTGAGTCAATACATATATTCACCACCAGAAGTACACTTAGAGGCAGTATACAGAATAATTAAGTACCTTGAGGGATCTCCAGAAAAGGAATTGTTCTTCAAGAAAAAACAAGATAGGGAGATGAAAATGCAAATTGGATAGGTTTAGTAAAGGATAAAAGATCTACCACCGGATATTACACGCTTGTACGGGAATATTTAATAACTTAGAAGAGCAAGAAATAAAATGTAGTAGTCAAAAATAGTGTTAATATTGAATTATGGGCAATTGTGCAAGGAATTTGTGAAGGATTATGATTAAGAGTTTTCTTGAAAGAACTAAATATTGAAATTAAAACACCATTCAAGGCCTATTGTGACAATAAAGGTTGCAATCAACATTTCTCTCAACCCAGTTCAACATGATCGGACCAAACATATAAAAACAAATAGACATTTTATCAAAGAAAAGATCGAAGACGGGATTATTTACATGACTTATGTTCCCACCAAAGAACAAACGGTACATATCTACACTAAAGAACAAACAACAAGTATCTTCACCAAAGGACTTCCACGATAAAGTTTCAATGATTTCAATTGCAAGTTGGATATGATTTGCATTTATGATTCAACTAGAGGTGGAGTGTAGAAATCCCGAAATTGATGGGATTTTCAGTTATATTTAACTATGCATAATTCTATTTTAAAATTGTAAATACTATTTAGAGAATATTTTTCCTGATTATCAGGATATTTTGGATATTATCTTTTCCCTGATTTATTTATTAGAAATCTTTATAAATAAAAACTAGATTGTACAGCTTCAAAAATAAGTAATAAGATTATCATCCTTTTGGTTATACAATCGATATTATTGATTGGAAGACCCCAAAGGAGACGTGGTCAAGCTCTGCAACAAATTTTTTGGGTGTATTTTGGTAGCCAACTTATGCTCATGTTAGTCAGAGAAAGCTAAAACCAAGAGCCAAGAAATACATATTCTTAGGCCATCAAAAAGGTAACAAAGGGTATAAGTTAAATGACCTTAAAAAATCATAACTTATGATTAGTAGAAATGTGACTTTCGATGAGATGGAAATGTTTAATCCAAGGCTACCAAGGCTCCATAAGGAAAACGCTAAGATCATGGTACTAACAAAAAGATGGGAGCTAGAAGTCAAAGTCCATAAGCAATAACAAGTGGAGACACAAGTTACACCAGCAAGACCTGAGTATATTTTGGATAGGGCAAGAAGACAGATTATAATACCCAAAATTCATGGAGATTTTTGTTTCTTTTACAACTAGTACAACAAAGAACATGAATTGTGTTCATTCAATGAAACCATCAATTGTGAGGATGCATCATAATGAATAGGTGCCATAAAGAAAGAGCTTGAATAGCTCATAAGAATCATACTTGAAAACTTGTTAAAAAGCCAGTTGATCAGAAGATTGTGAATTGTAAATGGATATTCGAGAAGAAAGATAGTACAAGATTCAAAGTAAAGCTTATGGCAAAGGACTTTATACAACGAGAATATATTGACTTTAAATAAGTTTTGTTTCAATGGTAAAACATAGTTTTATCTGTATCATTTGCTAAGTAAATGCTATTTATCAAAAAAAATTGATAATCACAAATAAGATGTTAGGATTTAATTGTTAAAAAAAATTCTATGTGAGTACCTGCTAAGTCAATTTTTGTTACATAACAAATTTTTTGACATCTAAGACTACTTTATTTGCTTTGGTATGTTTGCATGACTTGGAATTAGAATAGTTAGACATGAACTCTTTCTCTATGTAGACTTGGAAGGCATCATATATGTGCAATCACCTAAAGGGATTGTTATGCCATGGAAAAGAGACAATTTTTGTATACTAAAAAAGTCATTGTATGGTTTGAAATATTCACCAAGGTATTGGGTACAAGTAAAGTGAGTATCATAATTGAGTCTACTTAGAAAACTGCTCTCATATTTACTTGCTTGTCTATGTTGATGACATGTTAAATTGCATCAAAGCATACAAGTGATATCAATAAAGTTCACAAATAGTTAACCGTGAATATGAAATGAAGGATTTAAGTCATGCAAAGAGGATACTTGAAAGGCTCAACAAATGTGTCTTTTTCGTAAAGGATCTAAGAGAGCTTGCATTACTGGATTTTATGATTCAAATTATGTTGGTGATTTTGACCTAGAAGATCCTGGATAGAGTTGGTGTGAAAATTTGCAATCAATTGTCATAACAATGAAGGAAGCTTTATGCCTTAAAGGCTAGTTCATGGTTTGATTGAAGAGGACTATATAATATATTTTGATCGCCAAAACACAATTTACTTGTCGAAGAACCAAAGTTATCATGAAAGAACAAAGCATAAAGTTATCATGATGCATTATAGCACGAGGTGATATGTCAATGAAAAATATTGTTATTTTTGATAATCCAGCAATTATGTTAACAACAGTTCTTTCATTCGTGAAATTCAAACATTATTTGGATTTGGTTTGTGTACGTCTGTGTCCATCAACCTTGGAAGTAATTGGAGTAACAACCATGGTTGACTCCAAATGAATACTAAAAATCAAGAGAATTCTAGACAAAGTGGAGATATGTTATATGGTTTAAATTGGTAAAATTTACTATAGTAATGTTTATATTAGGCCATTCAATTTGAAATAGCTAATAAGTGGTAATATTACTAATATTATCAATTGAGAATAAGAAAGTAAGGAGAATTAGAATAGTACTTTTAGCCATCCTATATTTAGGCCAAGTTAGAAGTTCAAACAACGCACAGAACTACAAGAGATTTTATAATTCTTTTTGTACTTAATATATTCTTTTCTAAATTAAAGAGACTTATTGCTAAGCTCTTATTTATTATTCGGGTAATTTCCTTTATCAAAAATCATTAATTTATAACACACTCGTTATGAGCCCTCAAAGGTATTACTTACCATTGATGCCAAGTCCAACTCCTCATCAGAGTCAATAACATCTTCATAATCATAATAGGGATTCACCTAAAATAGCAAGTAAAATATTATGTAAAGTTCAAACTTCAACTTGATAAGGTCACATAAAGAAGACTATAAAGTAACAAAAGAAGTAATGCCCACTACTAGTTGGGATTAATTCCCAACCAAAAAGGTAAGGTATAAATAAGTAAATTTGCAATAGTTCCTCCATAGTCAGATCCATGGGTCCCACACTATAAAATAACATCAATACAAGAATTATACTCCGGCTGGAATTTATTGAGAATTGTGGTATCAATTATGAAAGAGAAGAACCAAGATACCATTCTAACCAATCACTACTAATCATTTCAATTTCTAATTTATAATTCCTTAGTTTTTGAATTGAATTTTCCATTTCAAAATATTTTGGAAAAAAAAAGTAAGTCATTTAATATAAAAGTAAAAACTGAATATTGCTTGTTTGATAACCAATTTTTAATTTTCAATTTTCAACTTTCTAAGTTCTAAAATTTAATTCCAAACTTATTTTTGATAAATTGTCATTAAAGTTTGTCTTTTCAATAATTTTGAGTAAGGTTAAGTATGATTGAATATAGTTGAGTTATTAATTTTTAAGTGTGAAAAATAAAAAAATACAAAGTCAAATCCAAAACTAACTTTTTTGAATTTCAAAATTTGGCCAAATTCCAAAATTGAATTTCAAAATCTAAAAAATAGGAGTTGAAAATAAGTTATCAAACGTGCTTACTTTAAAAATTTGTAAAATTTGAAAATTAAGAATTTGAGATGGTGATCAAACAATCCATATATGTTACAGAAATTGAAAGGCTAGTATTAAGTACCTTGGGTCTCGGCATTACTGCTTCAAAACGGTGAAATATGGGATTATCATAATTAGGGGGTTCCAAAACGATGTATGCCCCTTTATTTTTGTACCTCTCTCCTGCTACCTGCCAAAAAGAAATATGGAGCAAATGAAATCAATAGTGGTAGTTACTTGCGGATTACTAAGAAATCAACAATGTATGATATCTAACTTGTGATGGTAAGAAATAACACGAGAAACACATTCGAGAAAGGGAATATATGTATCCCACCACACCAGTTAATAAAAAAAAACTGATTGTTATATTTAGGCGCATGGATGCACTGAAAAACTCAAAGCATTTAGGAGTATCAAATGTAATAGGCCTTTGAGTACGCTAGAGTAAAATTTGAAATATAATTTTGATATGTCTAAATGGAGAAAAAAGTAAAAAATAACATATATATAATCTTCCTAATGAAGAAAAATTGTAGAAAAAACAATAAACAATAAACATAAGATAAAATAATCTAGCATTTTAAGGTATTCCATTGGGATGTGCAGTGAAAAAGTTCTCCTTCTAGTGGAAATGATTCCTTTCCCTCCTAAATGTCAAACCAAACAATGGAATCCATTCATACCAACCAAACATGACCTTGATGTAATAAAAAGAAAAGAAAAAATAATAATATGGGATTTGAGGGAATACATAAGAGAACTTTGGATACTGGATTAGTCAGCTCAACAAATATTGATGCTACATAAGTTCTAATTTAAAAATAGGACAAGTTAAAAGTTTGCTATTGGAAGTGTACTAAGTTATGGGCTTAACAATTTTGTCAAACAGTGCATAATAAGAGTACTGGTTCTACCCTTTCAAATTAAAGTAAAAAATGGAAAAACTTTCGAGTATTTATGCACCATGATGATCTGTCTTGCAAAAAGAATGCTAACAAATGTTGTTAAGCTGTTGTTACGCTCTTTCTATAAGCATTAACTGCATCAACTATGAACTTTAGCTTTGCTTTTGCCACAGTACATGCTTGTTAACATGTTATTAAAAACAAACAAATGTTTGTAAAAAAGAACATTTTGATGTTTTAAAACACTATAATGTTCGTAAGAAGCCACCAAATCTCATCATACTAAAAACGAACAAAGGTTGAAAACACTATATAATGTTTGTAAGAATCCATCGATGCTTGTTTCCTTCAATTATAATTATTACTGCCTTCCTAATCCCTTACCTTATCATTTATGATAATAGTTGCCAAATATGTGTCATATTCCTAAGCCAACCAAGTTCGATTTCAAAATCCCACTGTAAATGCTATCCACATAAATGCCTAATATTAACACCACTAATGAAGTTTTAATGTAACATAAAAGTTCCAAAGATGTCACAAAAACAAGTTTTCATGGGAGGGGCACAGGGTGAGATTATTAAATGCTGTAAAAATATAAGTAATCTTTCCTTGAAAAAAATATAAACTGTCTAACAACGAACCTCTTAGAGTTGAAACTTTCCTCTCATTGAAGAGAAAATAGATTAAGTTGATAACATAAAAGCAGTAGCAAATGCTATAAATATAACTTTAGTAGCCAAAAAAAAAAGCTATTTAAATAATTAGCAGAAATCATGGAAACAAGCTTTGACAATAGTACAAAGACACAAGGAATTCTTACTTCACCTGAAACTGTGGGTAGTCTGGAGCACTAAACAGAGTAATGAGCTTCCCTGATTCAACAATGTGATCTATTGTGTATCCTTCATCCATTCCTGAAAGCCCAGGCCTCTTTTCCCTGGCATCAGGACCTTCGTGCGATCTGATAATTAACTGAAACGAGGAAAATAAACCCAGTTTTCAATCTTACAACACCAGACACAAGCTAGATATAATTACTTTGACAGGCATATGCATGAATATCATATCGATAACATTATTGATTATACAAGCAAAATAACCGGAGGTTAAATGCTATCTCATCTGAACTGAAGTTGTATTAACTTGCCAGTATTACATTGATGCAGCCATTATTACTTTTGAAATGAAACTACGAATATGACTTTCAAAGAAAATAGGGATATGCAAACAAACAGTATCTTCTTTCAAATCAATTTGGCAATTGAAAAGATCAAATTTTAGCAAACGCACTCTGATATTAAAAAATATTTTCATGTTCAGTAATTGAGAAATTAGTTCAAAGCATTCAATGCAATTCAAGTATTTTAAGAATGCAAGATACCATTACAAAGGCACAAAACCCAGAACACAAATTTGTATAGTTCAAATCACCTTGAGATTGGATTTCTTCAGAAACTCCTCAGTGCGATCGGGACCCCATAGCAAACCAATCCCTCTCTCTTTATTTGGAGAAAGCCCAGGATTCATTGAAGGATCAGACCACAGCACATCACCAGGAATCAAATTTTGACCTTCCCAAGGAGGATCAAGAACCGATCTTCTCGCTCTATTTAATTCTTCAAAAGACCCCAAAGACATCGTATTCGATTCCCCACCAAAAGACAGTTTACGATTCTTCCTTCCCTTATTTCTCTTAGAAGGAATGATGGGTACACTCCGAAACAACCCACCATGAGCAGTATAAACAGACCCACCAATAACAGTGGCCAAAGGCAATCCTTCAAAACACCCGAGGCATTTCCTATAAGCATGTTTACCTCTATCTCCATATTTGGTCAAAACCTCCTTCTCATACCCATAAACCGAAGTACAATACTTGGATTCATGGTTACCCCGAAGAAGAAAAAACCTATAAGGCATACAAATCTTACAAGCCAACAAAATCAAAAAAGTCTCAAGTCCCCAAGCCCCTCTATCAACATAATCACCATTGAATACAAATACCCGGTCATGTTGTTCAAAGCCAGCGTCTTTTAAAAGGAAGAGAAGATCGTGTAATTGACCGTGAATATCACCAACGACAACGACAGTGGAATTGGTGTCATTTGGATCGATACGGACGCAATTGGGTTCTTTGTGGAGGATTTTAGAGGCGGTGAGAACAAGACTGTCGAAGACTTGAATGGGAAGGACAGAGGGAAAGTCAATGGGATTGAGATTGCGAGAGGACCAGTCGAAAGACGACATGGCGTTTCGTACCCAATCTAGGGTTAGCTTGCCGTCGAGTGGCCATGTGAGTGGGAAATGGATGTCTGGTGGTGGTGGTGTTGGAATCGAATCCGTATCGGTGGTGAATGGTGCAAAGGGTATTTGAGCTTCTGATTCTGATGACATTCCTCCTCCTGAATTCTGACTCGGTTTTCTGGTATAATGGTAAGCACTAGACTCGGTATATGAGGACAGTGCTGGAAAATTAAATTATATATTATTTATTAAATTAAATTAAAAATAAAATTATATTAAATAATTAAGTTATCTAAATATTTAAAAAAAATAAGAAAATGAGCAAAGATATTTACACCGTTCAAATCAGCACAAAAAAAAATTTATCAATGATATTTAAAATTTAAAAAATATATAATTAAATATATAGTTGAAAGAGTTATTTTATATATTTTGGTTGTGATGTTAATAAAAAATATTTGCAACAATATTTTCATTTAAATAAATAATAGTGCATTTCACTTTCTTTTCGTAAATCTATATCTATTACTAATTACACTACATGTTTTTGTTTATATACACTACAATTACGTTTATTTATTTTATCTTTATTTTCTGTGATTTGTGTACTTGAGTTGAATCCTTAAAGAGTTGTATTTCTTTAACCTTATTTTGTAATGGGTTTAAGATTTATTTATTATTATTATATAGGTATATTAATATATTTTGTGTTTCTAGTATATATGTTTTAACATATTAAATGCATATCCTTATTATAAAACATTATTATTATATATTATTATATATTGTGACATATTTTATTTACTTTCTTTATAACATGCTTGTAAGCTTTATAATCATTACTTATTGTAATAAATTAATATGCCTATTTTTTCGTTAATTTATATTATTTAGGTTTTTTATGTGCATGACTTTGTTGTTTGTCTCTAAGAAATCACTATCTCTATAGCCTGATAGTATACCAGATGTTGAACTCTTTAATTGATTTGTTATAATGTATATGATAGTATCTTAATCATTATCTATCGAATATCTTCACACATATTAGGTCTTGAAGTGATTGAAAATTATTTATAGCATTTTAATATGTTTAACTATTTCACATGTTGAGTGTTGTTTGTCATGTATGCATATTATTATGTATGGACATGAGCCTATAAGGTACACCGTCTCTTATATGTTTATACTACAGGTCATTTTTGTTATTTGTTGAATTAAGAATGTTATGTACTTTTATTTTGATAATTACTCACTTCTTTTTATGATGTATGTTTGACTAAATTGAATAAAGCTTGCAAAAAGATTCAATGGTTGTCATCTCTACTCCTCATCTAGGTATTAATTACTTATTTGAGTAAAAATAATAATTGATCTTCGTGTAATTGTTTCTACCTATATGAATCTTCAGTATTTAATAATTATCTAATTCTTAAGACATATTATTATTTCTTCTAACGTAGTAAATATAGTTTTTCTATTTCTTCCTTTCCATCATTTTGTAATAATTTTATTTAATTTTCTAAGTAATTTTTGAAAAAATAGTTCATTATAAGTTTCTAACATGGAATGTGATAACTTATGATAATATATTTCATATTCACAAGTAAAGACGTCTATATAACACATATAACATATTTTCATGTTTGGATATCACACTATGTATGGATGTAAATGCTTCATTATTACTAAAAGGGTATTTAGGTTTGAACAGGTTCAGGCATATCATGTGTAATAAAAGAAAACGAATAACATAAAGGAAGATCGTGGTAGTTTCATTAAATTCAAGTATGATAGTTATAATTTTAAGTTAATTAAGATATTGAATAAATAAATATTTGTTTATAATATTTATAAAATTAATAAATAAAAAAATAAAGCAAAGAAACCAACGAAAAGTCTATATGAGAATAAACATAGAGAAAATACAAAATTAAAACAATATTTTAATAAAAAATTTAAAGTTTTTTCTTAAATAATAATATGTAAGAAACAACATCTAGTATCGTAAAATAATTGGCTTTAATTTGGTATCAATGTCATACAAAAAATATATTATTAGATAAAAAGTTAACTAGTTAGAGACATAAACGAATATATGTTAATGTCAAAGGTATTAGTCATATTTTTATTTTTAAAAATAATTTTTTTTACTAAATTATACCCTTTAAAAAAAAGTTATAAAACATGTGATACTTCTATTAAAATAAAATTATATAAGTCTAGAAAAATATAAAAATTCATATAACCTTTTGCTTTTTTTGTAAAGGTATATAACTTTTTACTTTTTAAAAAAACATGTTATATACTTTTTATATGATATAAATCATTCCTTTATTCTAACAATAAGTTTATTTCGAAACCGTAAAAATCCTCCTCACAAAATAGTTAGAAGAGCTAATTATTTCAATTATAATAACTGTTGAATTAGGGTAGATTTGTCTCAAAAATAATTACATCACGTGAATTCATCAATGTTTTAACCGACATGAAATCATTTTCGTTTAAAATAAGTTTGGGTATTTCGGCCCATAATTTACAAGAACAAAACCATTGTAAACGACATCAATAGGCATATCTTCAAAATATGCTTTTGGAAATATCATTAGGACGACGGTGAAATTCAACACTAATTAGCTGCAATTTTTAACAGCATATGTCAATATAGTTCCACATACATGCTTATATACCCCTTACTCAGCTCGCATGTCAATTCATCAACATATAAAGTAAGGTAAAATTAAGCAATAAGCTCTAGGTATCTAATAATGTCTTATTTATATATCCTCTTCCTCTCTTTGCTTATCACCATAATAAGCCAACCACATTCCATTATGGCCCAAAAAGTCAAGTATAAGGTGCCAAAGGAACTCCTGTTGGCGATTTCTTCGACGAAGCGGTCGAAAATAACTTATGCACATTAGAATTAGATGCTGGCAGCAAATTTATATGGAAGACCCTAAATGAGCATAAAGAAGCAGATAAGAAAAGAATTGATGAGATCACATTGTATATTGATGACAGTCCTGAGGAAAGAAATGATTTGATAGGCACAAAAATTAACATTAAGTCATTTAGGTGATGTTCAAAAAGAGGTTAAAGGGATAATTATGTATTATCTTTCACCTATTTGGGCATGGGATGGGAATGGAAAAGCTCCAATGGGATTGGTTACTGGAATTGCTAATTATATGAGATGGAAGGCGGGGCTTTGAATCAAAGTATTGGATGAAACCTGGACAAGGGGATAGGTATAACCAAGGGTTTGAAGTTACAGGATATTTGTTGGCTTATTGTGAATCACTTTCGGTTAGATTTGTGGCTCATTTGAACCACAAAATGAAGTATTCTTATAGTGATCGTTATTGGTATGAGCTTATTGGGAAGAATGTTGATGAACTTTGGGTTGATTACAAAGCTTATTATGGATAATAGCAGTCTTCACAAATCGATCCGGATCGAACCAAACCGTAAAACCAGATTGAGTCGGATCAGACCATTTGATTTGTAAAATCAAACGGCCTGGTCCAGTTTGTATTAGTTAAAATCGTTTTTCAAACGATCCGGTCCAATTTGTATTAATTTTTAAACCAATCGAATTGGACCGAACCGGTTTAATACTATATTAAAATTTTCACATTATTTCTCATTAAAAGTATCCAAAAGTCGAATCAAACCGGAAATCAGACCGGATCAGATTGAACGGTTTTATAAATCAAACGGTCCGGTCCGATTTGTATTAATTAAAACCGTTTTCAAACAGTACTATTCGATCCAATTCGAGTAATATAAACGATCTAATCTAATTAATTTTTTTTAACCAAAACCGAATCGATGGACACCCCCTTATGGACAATAGTGAATTAAGTTTTAAATAAATTATAGATTAAAATATTTGTAAAAATACACTTTAGTCGATTATATTTAAAATCTTATAGTCCATTAAAACATATAATTTACTCATCTATCTTTTGTTTTAGTCGATCTTCATATATTTAATGTCTTATGATTCATTAAAACCTATAATTTAATAATCTATATTTTAAGATATATATTTAGATTCTTTTAATTCTTTAAAATTTACAATAAGTATAAATATGTTTTTTTAAACGTAAATTTAAAATTTTGAAAAATAATACCAAAAAATAAAATTAATAAATCAAAATTCAAAATTAATAATAAAATATATTTTTGAATAAAATTAAAAAATTGAAATATTTCATTTTATATTTCAAATAAAAAATTAAGTTTTTGTGTTCTTACAATTTTATTTTATTTTTACAATTTTTGTGTTTCATTTTTAATTTTTTTACAATTCAAATCTCTCTTTTTTCCCTTTTCTTTTTTTCTTTTTTCTTTTTTGTATTTTAGAAATTAAATTTTTTCTACGCATTTAAAAAATATTATATTTTTTAAAATTTTGAGTTTATCTTTAAAAAAATATTATTTGAAGTTGATGATTTTTTTTAAAAATTTAGAATATTTAGATGTTTACTTTAAAAGAGACGTTTATTTTAAAAGATATAGGAATTAAGTGCATATTTTAATAAACTATAAAACCTTAAATATATACTTCAAAAATAAAAAACTAAAATGTATTTTTTTAAAATTAAAATTTGTAAAAACATCAACCCATAAATTATCATGTGCTTACATATGTTGTTTTTAATAAATAAACTGTGTCCACAAGATCGTGTGCTTTAATTATACATACAAGATTTGTTTGGCATGTTGTAGCACAGTTGTATTTAAAAAAAGTGTTAGAAATTTAAAATGAAGGATTTGATACGATGTGTAATGTTGTTTTAAAAAATGTGTTAGAGTAGACGGTAATTAAAAGTTAATTTATAAAGTAATTTGTGTGATTGATTGAAAGTTTAAGTTTATCATAAAAAAATAATAATTTTTTTATATTTTTCTATCAAATCATATGGTATTGATTTTATTTAAATAATATTTTTTTTAAGTAAGAATACAATCATCTCATAAAACTTAAAAAATAAGATAAAAATAAAAGTATTTAAAAGAATATTTACTACAGCATATAAACAAAAAAATATTACAATTTATATAATATAGATAAATAAGGGAACATATAATGTATACACTTTATAAAAATCAAAATAAAAATTTAAAAATAAATTAAATTTGAGTTTAAATTAAAAATAAGCAGTTATCAAAATTATCTAATTTTAAATATTAGATTTAATGGTTTTTAATTTAAATCTTATATGATTTTATAATCAATCTGAATTAATTTAAACCCATATAAATCAATTTTTCATATAAAATAATATTAAATTGATGTTGAAATTTATTTATAAATTATTATCATTTATAAAATAAGATATACATAATATTTAAATTTTAAATTAATATCTTTGTAGTAAAATTTATCATTTATAGTTACAATTATAAAAATCAAAAGAATAAGAAGTATATATATAAAATTATTAAATTATTATAAAAATTTATATTTATTTTTAAGTTAAAATAATAATATAGTGTAACTATGATATATAATATTTAAATATTATATATTATAAAATAAAATATGTATTTATTTATAATTTAATAATGATTTGGTATGGATCAAATATAATATATTATAAAATATATCAATCCAAATACAAATCGATTCTATACTTTTAAATTTGAATCTAATTCGGTTTTAAAATTTATCAATCTAATTCAATCTAAATTTGATAAATCAGATCAAATTTATCAATCTATTTATCCATTCTTAATTTAAATTATGAGTTTTTATTTAAGTTGTATAAAATCAATATATACAAAGTGTTTTTTAATGAAAAATATTTATTTTAAATACTTAGTACATGTAAAATATTTATTTTTAGTATTTTCTATTATATAAGTGTGTGTATATATTTTAATATAAAAATAAATATTTAAGTTTAATGCATGTTTAAATTGTATGATATTATTAAAATAATTTTATTATTATTATAATAAAATAGATGATATGTTTATTTTGTACCTATTTATATATTCATATCATTATTATTTAATAAATTTATAATTTATGAAATATTTTTATAAAAATAATAATTTATATTATAATAATATTTTTTATAATTATATTATTGGTATAATTTATAGAGAATAATATATACCGATGAACTTTGAGTTGTTAAGAAGACTTATCAGAAAATTTTCAATCTATTATTTTATTTTATATCAAAAATTATATTAAATTTTTATTTTTATCTAACCTATTACATATTACGTTAAAAAATATTTTTTTTATAAAATTAAAATATTTTTTATTTTTTCTTTTACTAATTATTATTTTTAATTAATTAAAAAATTATACATTATAATTAGTTAATTAATAATAATAAATTAAAAATTATATTTAATTAAAAAATAAAATTAAAATAACATATAAATAAATATTAATTCAATTGAATCTCATATTTGATTAACTCTACTTAAATTTATTTAAATTTAACAATTTGGGATTTATTTTTTTTACAATGTGTTAAAGTAATAATGCGTAACGCAACGAGAAATGTCTGTCTCTGTCAGAAAAGAATTTGAACTTTTCCTCCTTTAGCTTCTCTCTTTAAACTACGAATCTTATAATTTCATTTCATTTTACAATCCTCTTTCTAAATTTTCTTTTTATTTTTATTCTCAATAATTTTCGTTCGCAGAAATATTAATTCCGATTTCAATATCTTTGGTAGCTGTTCCTTTTTCTGCTTTCTTCTCCATACAGTTCTTGTTCTCTCTCACACACCCACACGCATATTATAATCTAATTCTACAGTTCTATCTCTTTCACTATCGGGAGTCAGAACTACAACAAGTTAAGACATGGCCTTCAGAGGGGTGAGTTTTCCTTTCCTTTTTCGTTGTTTCTTGTTTTGATTTTTGTTGTCTTTTTTTTTCCTTTCTTTTACTTCATCTTTTACTTTAACTGTTAGATTTGATTTGCTCTTTATAATATTAGGTTCCGTTAATCTGATTATCAGATCTTTTACTATTTGTCACTTTTATCTGAGTGGCTTAAAGAATCAGTTACTTCTAATTTTGGTGGATTTGATTACATGCAAAACTTTGTGCTTGCTCTATCACTTGGTTTTGTTTGTATTTAGCTATTATTAGGGAACTTCCTTTGTTTTTTCTGTGTGTCCCTTGCAAGCGTGTTCTTACGTGTGTAGTTATTAATTTTTGATTGTTTATGTATTTTTGTGATTTGAAGTTTAATCGTATTAGGCATATGATGGTTGTAGACTTGTAGTTCTGCTTTGTTTCTCTCTTTTATTTTATTATTATTTTTTTCTTTGGAAGTAAATTTACCAAGATTCAATTGTTTAATTTTCATGGAATTGAAATTACTAGCTGCAACTTTTGGATCTTGAGGTTTCCTGGTTGTGGGTACCCGTGATATATATTATTTTTTGGAATAAATCCCGTGGTATATGTTGCCTATCAATACGCATGCTCAAATGAGAAAAGAGTTTGAGACTGAATTGTCACTCCAAAGTATTTTGAATTTTTGGGTCTTTGTAGGCATTTGTAATGATATTGACCTTACTTCAAAGTTCAAACTATTAGGGTTCATTGGTTTGAAACAGTTGAATTTAAACTAATTTAATCCAATCAAATCGTTGTTTTGATTGAAGAAAAACCGTTGAATTTGAGCCCACCCAATCCAATTATTTGTTCGGATCGTATAATTTTCATCTGATCTATTAATTAATTTGATTGGTTCGGATCATCTAAAGACTGATCTATAATGTCTTTAATGCACTTTTTGGGCTTTTTTTTTGGAAACTATAGAAAATAACACTCTAAAACTTATAACAACGAAAATAATACCCTAATAACATTAAATGAGTCTAATTGGTCGGATCTCAACTTGAATAGCATCCAACTGGACTACGATTAATGTGAAATTTTTGGATTGGAGATTTTTTTTTGTTAGTAAAAATATGTGAGTTGGACTATTTTGTAGTTATAAATTTTGATAGGTGTTATAAATGTTATTTTCTTTTGTTTTTACCATCTATTATTGTTTTTTATCAACAATCAACAAATAAGTATTTGATCTAGAATGAAGTCATAAATATCACAATAACAATACAAACTATTACAATTTGATAATATTACAATTTTAAACTCAACATAAATACAAAATTAAATTTAAGATTAAGTTATAAATCTGAAGGGATGGGAACTAAAGACATCAGAATTTTTTACCAAATTTACATATGTATAAAATATAAACAATATTTAATTTTGATAAGTTCGGATTGGATTGTAGCGGATGGTAAATAGTGCAATCTATTGACTGATTCGAACTTAACAGATTGAGAAATTTTCAATTTAATCATCATTTTAAAACTTCTCAAAATTTAATGGATTGGAGCAAACCATAGTTGCTGAAGGAGTCCTCCCCTCCCTCCTCAACAAAAAAAAAATTATTGGATCAACTATCTGAAATTTGGTTATTGTTTTCAGAGAAATGCTTCTTCAGGCATGGGTCTTGCTGAATGTTGTAAGGGCACATACTTGGAGCTGCAGAGGAAGAAAATTTACCGCTATGTGATTTTTAAGATCGATGAGAAGAAAAACGAGGTCGTAGTGGAAAAAACTGGGGGCCCAGCTGAAAGCTATGATGATTTTACTGCATCTTTGCCTGAGAATGATTGCCGTTATGCAGTTTATGACTTTGATTTTGTCACTTCAGAGAATTGCCAAAAGAGCAAAATCTTTTTTATTGCATGGTTAGTTTCCATGGCATCTTAACAAAATAAAACAAGTCTGTCAATTCATTGAAGTAGTAGATGCTAATGTCTTTGATAGTTATGAATCTCCTTATTTAAAAAAATCTGGATGCTCTGAATGATTTTATCTGCATTCTCAGTATATGCATAATACTCTCTTTGGCATGCTTATAATAATATAGAGCACAAGAACTAGCTGACCACAGTCCTCAGATGATATGTTTTCATTTAAGCATGCTAATATGTCAAGTTATGATTAAATCATTTTAGCGAAAATAAGTTGAATCCGAATTCAAGTGTCATAAGTCATGTAGTATCACGCAACTGTTGAGATAATATTCTATTTAATGTCCATGCCCACGGATGCCTGAATATGTTGAAGCTTGTGTTGAAATGGCAATATAGATGACTCATGTATTACCTGCCTTGTCATTTGCCTTCATGGCAAGGGACTATGTTACAAATTTCTCATTTCTTCTTTCTACTTCTCTCATTTTGTCATGAGCATTGGTTCCAAAAGATTGATGAAATAAAGATTTTGGTTTTCCTTTTTTGTCATCACTTTCATATTTGGTTTTTCATTTATGTTCAAAATCCTTATGGTGTTGAAACATGAAGCCTTAAGGTATTAAATCGAAGTTGAGTTAGGTCTTGTTTCTTTACATGTTGTTCCTGCTACTAAGACAAGAATTGGGTAAATGGAACGCTTGAATTTTTGCTTTGTTTTTGCATCTGCAATGTTATCTAATATTCTGATGTATGCCCGTGGTCAATTGGATTCATCTATCAAAGTTTCAGTTGCCTATTTATTTATCATAAATATCCTAATGGCATTACTGGACATTGTTCTATATCCTCCTCTGATTGCCATTCCAGGTCACCTTCTGTATCAAGGATCCGTTCGAAGATGCTCTATGCAACATCAAAGGAAAGGTTCAGGAGGGAGCTGGAGGGCATTCATTATGAGATCCAGGCAACTGATCCAACTGAGATGGATCTTGAAGTCATCAGAGACCGTGCAAATTGAGCATTTATTTGCAAAGGTTTGGCATGGAGTTTCTCTTATGAGTCCTTCAATTAGTATATGATATTCTGTAATCTTGCAGAAATTACATAGTATTTTTTTCTTTTTCGTCCTCTAGTCTAAAAATGACATGTTATCATATTCACTTAATAATTAGCACCTGGGAAAGCTGATTTGGGGCTCATACCCTGGGGCAGGGAATGTGATCCTCCATGTATCTGCTAATACCATGATGCTTTTTAGGTGAAATTGGGTATTTTCTGGATATTGATAATTCGAATTTCCATGAGATTCATTTATGCACTTGGTAGTAAATTCTGATTTCCGACAGGTTCAACTAAAATCTGAATGTATTGGCTACAAACCATTGGTCTGATCTCTAGGAATAAATGGAGTTCCAAAGGAACTGGCTTTGTGCTGAAGCATTTCCCCTCTAGTATGTTTAGTCAATACTATCCTTGAAATCATGGGTTTCTTAACTCTGCTTTGACATTAGTGATGAGTTAACTTTTGGTAATGATCTATGCGAGTTCAATAACTTGAAGAGATCAAGTGGTAGTCTGGTAACAAGGAGATGATTGCCATCATTTTTTCTTTTTTGGTGAAGGAAAAGGAAACAAAGAGGTCATTGTATAATAGCTTGTTTTTGGAGTTTTGATATAATTTGGCTCATAACTAGACGGTAGAACAATTCATATGGAAGTACTAATATTGTTTCTAATTTTAGGGTTTAAGAAGAAATGCTATTTAATTCTCCCAATAGCAGCCATTTTTGTGCTCTACTAGGCTTCGTCAGTCTTCCCCTTACCTCTTCTAACAGATCTTCTCTTTTGTCTTTCCATTTTTTCTTTATGGCTCAATTAAAGAAGTTAGCTTTGTTTTTTTCTTTAATCGTGTTTGTTCTTCTATCCTCCCATTTTTTCGTTTTCTTCTCATCCATTTCCTCTTAATTGCCCTCTGTTTTCGAAACCAAAACATTGTCTGTTTCCTCCAGCTAATGTGGTTGTTGAATGTCTTGTCCGAGAGCTCCTTACCTGTGTGTCATTTTTTTTACCATGCTTTTTCGATTATGGGTACAGCTATTTCCACGGCTAAAAGTTCCATCATCTTTTAACTTGATTGACAATTTTATCATCAAGTCATCGTATAGTCTCTCCCTCAAATATTTCCTCTTTTATTTTTAATTTTTCATTTAATTCCACATTGTATTCATTTACAAAAGAGTGCTACAAAATTGACCCACATTTTATCCAAAATATTTCACTTTCAAATTGCTAAACACATCCTTTACACAACAATAGAAGAGAAATATTTGACACCATTAATAAAGTTAATAATGTTACTTTAAGGGACGTTTCATTCATTGATTTTGGCGTCTTTTACCTTGATTGATTTTTTTTTTGTATATGCACTACTATTTGAAAGTATTGTTACTATTCATAAAAGATAAACTATTATTGTACTTTAGATTTACTCTATTACCCCTTCTTTTTTCCCCTTTCAAATATCTCCAAATTTCTTCTTTTTTAAATAAACAAATGAACACTCAATAAACTATACATGTATTTAAGTTTGGATAAAATTATGCTACTAGATTGTCCTCAATAAAATTGACCAAAAAAAAAAGTGTCCTTAATGAAAATTAGGGAATCTTATTACTATTACTCAAAACAAGTATAAGACATATACTTGCATATTCTCTATAAGTTAAATTTGATATGTAATTATTGAAATATTCAAATGGTGATATGTAAGCATGATAATTTATATGCTATTTTACATCTCCATGAATCTAGTAACTTTTGCTCGCATTATATTATTTGGTCTACGTATCGAAACTGATAACATTCAAGATAATACAAGATTATACACAAAAATATTCCTTTTTGGTTCTCTTTAGTCTTAATATACATATAAAGTCTTGCAATTCATTAAAATTTACATTTATCTATCTTTTAAAGTATACATATATGGTTCTTTAAATCTTTAAAAGTTTCATTAAGTCAAAATAATATTTTTTCAAGGGTAAATTTGAAAATTTTAAAAATTAAAAAATAATACCTAAAAAAATAAAAAATAAAAAATAATAAAAACCCAAGTTTTTGAAAAAACAATAAAATAAAAAAATAAAAAATATTCAATTTATATTTGGAATAAAAAAAAATTAAGTTTGTGTTTATAAATTTTTTTTGTTACATAATTTTAATTTTTTAAACTTCTTTATTTTTTAAAAAAATTAGGAATTTTTTCCATTTCAATTTTTTTTGTATTTTAAAAATTAAATTTTCAAGGATGAACAACATTTTTAATCCCTTAAAATTTTCTATTAAAATTTAGTCCTTTAATTTTTATAGATCCTAAACTCTAGTCTCCTAACTTTTTTTTAAATATTTATTCCCCTAACTTTTATATAATATATATTTTATTTTCCTAATTTTTATGCTTTAGTTATTTAACTTTTTTTCTTAACTTTTTTAAATTTTACAAAATCAATCAACTTTAATATATACTACTCTATTTCTTCTCGATGAATTCCTTGTCTGTTGTCCCAAAAAATAAATATTCAATGTAGTTTTCATTATAGGCAACTAATATCGAAAGAGTAATGTTATATGACATCAGTTTGAAAATAATAACACTGATGTAAATATAAATCTAACTATTAATTAAAATTAATTTTTTTTATTAAATTATTAAATAATTAACACATAGATGATATCCCCATCAATTTTCATATTGAAATTAAAGTTGAATCATACCGATAAATGTCACTGTAGGTAATTTCACTTTTGTACAAAATGGCATAAGCTGATTAACTCCATGTGCAACCATTGATACATTCAATATCATATTGAAAAAGAACGTGCTTCAACGTTGCATATAAATTTACATAAATAAGAGTATAGTTATTTTTAATAATAATTACGTATTCTCACGTCTTGATGCAAAGGTTTGTTAGATATCTTTCTAACTTACGTTTTAAAAGAGAATAATAAAATTATTAAAGACAACTTCTACAAAGATATTGTAATAAATTCAAATTTTGCCTTTTCTACCTTCATCTTATAATTATTTAAATTAAAATTTGGTAGATAAAATATAATAAAATTAATTTTTACTTGTTCTTTAAGTTATAAAAACTTTACTTGTTATCGAAACATAAATAAATTTATTTGTTATTTAATGAATTGATTTGCCAAACAAAAATCTATTGATTTATTTTTATATTTGAAAAAAATATAATATCAACCTTTATTTAGCAATATGCGGAAAATATTTACCTTTTAATATTTTTGATGCTCCTTAATAATTTATTTTTCTGATACTTGATTGAAATATATATATTTTTTATTAATTATATCATTTTGAAAATGCTTTCAATTAGTGATAACAATGCAAATATTAGTTATTGGTTTAATATATATTATATATGTTTAAATAAATTGTCATAAATAAAACTTTCATTTATATTAATATGATATGAAAATATTTAAGGCTTTATTTTTATAATTTCCCTTAGGCCTTCGTATTCCTTTAGTTGTCCCAAATAAGTTAGCTCTGACAAACTTTCTATTTACAGAAATGTCTAAGCTACATCATGATCTTAACTAATGACTAGGACTTTCTATTTACAGAAATATCTAAGCTACATCATGATCTTAACTAATGACTAGGATAGCTAGAGTAATGGCTCCATTAAGGTGAAATTACGTGGTATCTCTCTTAATTTTACACTTAACAAAACTTAACAATCAAAGTTGAAATTATGATCTTTATGATGTTTTATACTGTACAGCGAAATTGATATATTTATATTCTCCTCTCAAGATTTATTTTATGGGTGATGTATTATTTTCTTTTCAAATTAAATGACAAGTGATGTGATAGGAATTTAGGAATGATGGACTCATGGGCAATAAGACATAGGCACTACTATTTCGTTTTCTTTTTTTTTTCTTCTATGAGATACTCTCTCCTATTGGACAACTTTTTTACTTTTGTCTTATTTGAAAAAGAAAACTATTAATATGAATTATCCTATTTTTATTAATTAATATAATTATATTTAATAAAATTTATTAAATTAATTATAATTATAATATATTATGATATATATTTTTATTTATAATAATATTTGATTCTAATATGTGGTATGATATTGTTCATTTTTGACGTAAACTTATACGATTTTGATTTTAATCATTTATTTAAAATATCTTTTATTATTTAAAATAAAATTAATTATGAATCATTACAATATTTTTTTTTATCTCATTTCAAGTTGATAATTCTATAATACTCCATCCTAATACATATTTTACTATTATATTTTTACTTAAAATATTTCATATCATGTAAAGTGAGCCGTTTTATATAATATTAGAGTACGAGTTAACCAAAAATATAACTCACGTCGAATTTTTTGTAAGAATAATTTTTACGATCATAATTTTTTTGAATTTAAATAAGATAAAGTAAGATAAGAAAATAAATTTTTTATTATTACTCGTTGTTTGAAAAATATAGATGATAATAATTTATAAATATGAGTTACACTCTAATTGTTATAAGCCTTTATAAGTTACCCTCTAAATATTATAAGGTTTTTTTTTGTTGAAAGCACGCTAAAAAGTTGACGTCGGTATAAACTCAAAATGAATAATATCATATTATACGTTGGAGTCTTCTGTTACTCGTGTCAATTGGATATGATTTTTGATATAAAGTATTTAATAGATAATTGAAATAGAGAATAATATTTCTATAAAAAAAATTTAATAGAGAATAATAATTTGACAAATTATTTTTATAAATTAGATTTAAAATTATATATATGAGTTTAATTAATTGAATTTTTTCCTCTCTCTATTGAACTTTATGCTCAGAAACATGCAAAAGTGCTGGCATTAGGCAGAGTAACTCCAAGAGAATATTACATACGAGGCGTCGATACGTAGCAAAACAGATACATCTTTACTTTTTATAATGCTATAGTTCAAAGGCCTGTCGATGTAGTCGGCCACCGATTTAACGGAGCCTTTAATTTAAAAAATATTTTTTAAATTTATTAAAACATTAAGTTAACATAAACTATCTTATTATTTTTATTTTAATATTAATATTTTAGATAAAAATAATTAAAAACATATAACTTTTTTGAATAAAATTAAAATTTGTGTCCATATTCTTATCATTTTAAAAGTGTTTGTCATTTTATAATAAGAATAATAAAAAGAATCATGTTAACTTATTTTTCTATTATTATTATTATTATTTTAAAATAATCAATGTTAATTTTTTTTTCTTTTACTTTCTTTCTATTAAAACGTACGAATGATAATTTTACAAACACAGAATGAACATGATTATTACACTGTCAAAATTTAATTGAATTATAATTTTTTGTTGATTGTTTTATAAATTTAAAATTCTATTAATTTATATTATTTTAAATAATTTACTCAAAATTTTTATCTAAATTTTCCTAATTTATTCTATCTAACATGTATATACCATTTCATATAAATAAAACTTCATATATAATTTATTTTTTCCTCTTCTTAAATATGAATTCATGATCAATTAAAATTTTTACATATTATATTAATAATACCATATTTTTATTTTTATTTTCAAGTAATTTTTTAATTAGCAAATATTTAATTATTTTTTATACAATAATCTCAACTATAAATGTTAATTGTTATATATCTACAATAAATAATATACATATTGATTATTTCATCATGTAAATTAATAAATTTGTTACTTGTTCAAAAATTAAAAAAGGGATAAATTTATTAAATTAACTATAAAATTCATTTTATACATAAAAATAAATAGATTTTTAATAAATATTTTATTTTTCTCTTATAATTTATAAACTTAAGTTTATTAAATCTTAGAAAACATATTTAATATTAAAAAATATATAATTAATTGAGATGATAAATATTTATTCTTTTAAGCCGAAGAGTTCTTAGCCTCATTTTAAAATATTCCACGACCTAGATTAAATTTTTAATTTTTTAGTTATCTAAGTTATGAAACATATTTATGGTGTCAATAAAAATATTTTAAATCATATTAAATTTATCAATTTTTATGATTAAGTTAATAAAAAAATTTGTATTTTAATAAAAAAAATAGTATCTACATGTCTTTATATTTATTTTATTTAATATTTATATTTTAAATTATTAAATATAATATATAAAATCACCCTATTATAAGTCCCACACTAAGCCTTATAATTAGATGGGCCGTTCTTGTCTTTTTATTTTTATTTAGGTTGATTTATGCATTTCGGAATTTTAATTAAAAATTTATACATAAATATTCAAATTTTTAAATTATTTTGTTTTAAAATTTTATAAATAAATCTTAATTTGATTACTAAAATATATATTTATGAATTAAAGATTCAATTATATGATTTAAAAGTTTGAAAAATAATGCTAAAATTTTAAAATTTAATGTATTAATTTAATTAAAATTTATGATGAATCAAATTCTTGAAAGTTTTATTTAACGTAACTTCCCTTTTTAATCTTATTTCAGCATAGACTCCCACTTGTATTTTTATTAAATTCCAAGTTTGCCCTTATACGTGGAGTCACACAGATGGAGATTCCTTGCGGCCACATGTGTACATGATGGAGTCACTAGAATAGTGTCGTTTTAGATCGCAACTACTCGAATCCTATTCTTAGGAGGATCTGGAGGAAAGGTGATGATTGTGTATCGTGGACCTTCCTATCGGTTCACGAAAGGTGATGGGAGAACAGATGGTCGTGGGTTTGAGCTATATTATGACGATGGTTTTGGGTTGGGTACGAGACTATTACCTTCTAGTATTTTTGAGTTTCTACTGGGGTCCGGGTTTGACCGCCTAGTGGAACAGCTATGACAGGCTGAAATCAATGGTATTGGTAAGAGGAGCAACCTTCAGCATCGAAACCCGCGATTGAATCGATGCTCACGATCGAAATTAGTCAGTCTCATATAACGATGGAACTGCATTGTGCCATTTGCAAAGATATTTTTGAATTAGCAATAATTGAAAAAGCTTGAAATTCTCTGTATGCATATATATCATTCAGATTGTATTCTTCCTTGGCTTTGTCTTGTCCTGTTAATTTGTTTCCACTTGCCATAAGCGCATGCATAGAATGTCCATGAATTGCAAAATCGTCAGGCTTTGCTTCTGGAAGATGATGAGAATGTGGGTTTGACAACCTGGAGGCTTCATGGTTGGGGGTTTGGGGTAGAAAGATACATCTGTTTGGTTATATTATATTGAATTGATCTGAAGTTGATACAGCTGATTATTAGTTAATATAGTTATATTTGTTTTTTTAATCTATATTAATAAGCAGCCATTTTTAAATGTTTATTTTATATAAATATATTTTCAATTATTTTAATTTATAGATATTTTGAGATTATTTTTATAAAGAAATAAATTTTTTTAATTTATTTACATTTTGATTTATTATGGTTTGATTTCACTAAGATTTAAGATTAAACTAGTTTAAAATATATATTAAGATTACATAGCTTAAAATTTTAATGTTAGACATCCACGTTATAATCAATATTATTCAATAGTATCAATATATTTAATCATTGTTGGATCAATTTACGACAAATTTAACGAAGATCATTTTGATCTTACGTTGATATAATTGATAAATTGAATTGATTATAGATATATTTCGATACTGTCATAAAAATTGAGCTCATACGATTAACTTTTATGATGTATAATTATAAGTTTACGTATATAACTTAAGTTGAAATTATTTGATCCTTAATACAACGTTAGACTTATATGTGAATGATTATGTGTCGTAAATTATCATATAAAGTTAAACACATTTTAAAATATTATATTAAATTTTAAGTAATTTTAACTTTATTGTATCTAATAAGGCATGTGTCTTTAATACATAGAGACCTTAAGATAATGTTCATCTTAATGATTATGGTCTTCACATCACAGATAAATTATTATTCTTATTCTTATTCGATATCCCATTATTAGACAGAATATAAATAAAACTAAAATGTCTTATAAGAAAAACGTATAAATTTAAAAAACTAACTACTCAATTATATAATTAATTAATAGATATAGATTTAATTACGTTTTCGTATATTTATTTTTGGTTCTTGATGATAAACATGAATGTTTCTAGAATATTTTTAAGTGATGGTTTTTAGTAAAAGTTATTGTATTATAACATTATTGCTTTATAACAACTTAATGCAAATGAATTTTTGTATTGAATTGAACATTTATCTGATTAAAAATTGACTATGTGCATTTATATTCGACAAATTAAAGTAAAAATATATTTTTTATTTGAATTATGATGAATTATGTATGTTTTTAAATTAGATTTGAAAATTCGATATAAATTCGATCTCAAAAACATGTTAAATTATAGTTACGATGACTTGGATAAATATTCGATTAAACTTTGATAGGTGGACATGAAATATAAGGAGTTAAACACTTATTCAATTAAGTTACGATAAATTAAATATGTATTTAATTTGATTTTAATTATCAACGTATAAATGAAAACTGTTTAAATAATAATTATTTAATTTAATTAAATATATATTTAATTTAATTTTGATAAATTAGGTATCGATTTACTAAAATTTGATCGATTAAATAATTTTTTAATTTAATTATATTTATATATAACTTATTTCCCTCTATTAAAATACTTTTCTACTTTAATTAAATTAAATAATTATCTTATAAAAATTTAATTATAATTAATTAATAAAAATTAAAAAACATTTTTATTTTCTCGTAACGTTAAAAAAATCAAATTGGGAAGAATCGTATCTTATTTTCAATAATATGAAATCGTTACGGTATGTAACAAAAAGATATATAAAAAGTAAGCACAGATTCCCATAATCAACTACTATTAACAATAATAACAGTGAGGGTAGAATAATAATAGGCTGGGCAATATTCAAATATCCTCAATGTCTCTATTATACATTATACATTTAAAGACGGTATCCAAGAACATTACGAAGAGGAATTCTAATTACTTCTTTACTAGTCTCGTTAAGATTAAGACTGATAATGTGGTAAAAAGGGACATTTCTTATCTCTCCTTTTGTTTTGTCTTCACAAGATTGGGTAACTTCACAAAAAAGTCCAAAAAAGTGGCTACCATCACAATCACCGTCACTTTCTTCACGTGATAAAATGGATCCGTAAACCTTTTTTTTTTTTATTTTCAATTCACCTTGATCGTCATCAACCTCACCCTACTTCGTGCAATTTAGTGATTAATAGCATGGGAAGTATTTTATGTCAAGATGGTGTTCCATAATTATATTATTTTTTGGTGTCGCTGACTTTCTGGGTTGGTAGAAAATTGGGTGTTCTCTATCTGTTTGAAGTAAGGACTGAACTAAAATAGGGCGTTGCCAAAACCTTCTAGTTGGTATGTATGCTACCATACTTGGTAATTATTATTCTTTCTTTATAGATTCTGGTTCTCCTTTTGATAATATTTTGTAATGTTTATTGTTGAGTAATTATTTTTGTTTCTTTCAGATCCAGTTTCTTTCAAACACTTTCAAATCATGGGTTTGATTTGGTAAAGCATTTACTTGCTATTTGGTTGGTTATAGAGATTGGTGGAGAGATTTAGTGGTTGGCTCTTTTCTCGTCGAGTACTTGAACCCTAATAAATTTGTAAATTGAAAGTGTTTGTGGTATTATTTATAGTTGATTTTGGAAAGATTGTGATTATTATAATCAATAGAAAATCCAATTTTGATTTGGATTTGCTTTCTGGAGATTCGACTTCATGATCATTCACTAGCTGCTATTTGCAACAGATCATAGAACTTCACCTATTTCTGTTGTGGTTGACAGAAAGATGTTGACAAAGCTCTGAAGCTTAAATATTTGGTATCCCGATTACTTTGAGACTGAAGGATTTGATTTATTCAACATGGGTAGTAATAGGACTATAGTTTGGTTCAGAAGGGACCTTAGGATCGAAGATAATCCTGCTTTGGCTGCTGCTGCTAGAGATGGTTGTGTTTTACCTGTCTATATATGGTGCCCCAAAGAGGAAGGTCAATTCTACCCGGGTCGAGTTTCAAGGTGGTGGCTGAAGCAATCGCTTGCTCACTTGGAACAGTCTTTAAAATCCCTTGGGGCTGAACTTGAGCTAGTAAATTCCGAGAATACTTTAGCTACTCTTTTGGAATGTATCGATTCCATTGGGGCAACAAAAGTAGTGTTTAATCATCTTTATGGTAAGTTCTAGTTGTCTTGCTTAAAGTAGCTTCACTCTACTTAAACGCACCATACATTGATGTTCATTTGCTTGTGCTTGTGCTTGTTTTTTTTTTATTGTATGCATACAAGATGGACTTTGTTGAATTAGAAAAACAAAATCCTTTATCCTCTTAAATATGTCATCATATCCAAGTCTTTTTGCTGGATGATTATGCTATTTTTCTTGGGAAAGATGATAAATTCAAGCATAACCAGCCATCAATTTGAAATATTGCTGTAGTTGACAACGAGCATGTATGATATAAAAAATAAGCATGTAGGTTTCTAATGTGAAAAGAACTTTTAGAACATGCGTGATGAATTTTACTTCATAATGCTGCAAAAGAACATTTCAAGAACTAAACGTTCATGATTTAACTTTACCAGTGATAAGATATAAGAAAGTGCATTGTATTTTGGAGTTTCGAAATTACAAATTTGGTTTACAATTGTAGTTACTGAGAAACACTGTATAATGGATGGGTGTGAGAGGGAAATAGCAATGGTTACATATTCTTAACATTAGAAATGTGTTTCGAAATGTCTATAATATGATTATTTTAACTGTGCAGATCCTGTTTCCCTTGTTCGTGATCACAATATCAAAGAAAAACTATTGGAGCTAGGCATTTCTGTGCAAAGCTACAATGGAGATTTGTTGTTTGAACCATGGAATATATACAACGAAAAAGGTCATGCATTTACAACCTTTGAGTCATTTTGGGACAAGTGCTTGCACAAGCAAATAGAACCAACTTCATATTCTTTTCCATGGAAACTGGTACCAGCAGCAGGTACAGTTTTAGATGTGTTTTCAATGTTAACTTTTAGAATATTTTCTTGGTAAGTCAATCTAGAAACAAGGTACATAATTTCTAAACAATATGAATTAAAGGTACATAAACATGAATTTCTGAGAAGTGATTTTGTGCTATCAATGACAGGTACAGCTAGTAGATGCTCAATTGCGGAATTGCATCTTGAGGATGAATTAGAGAAATCTAGCAATGCTCTGTTAGGAAGATCATGGTCTCCAGGTTGGAGTAATGCTGATAAGGCTTTAACTGAATTTATTGAGAACCACCTTCTTGACTATTCAAAGAGTAGATTAAAGGTTGGAGGAAACTCGACATCAATTTTATCCCCATATCTTCATTTTGGGGAAGTGAGCATGCGGAAAGTTTTCCAAGTTGCTAGAATGAAGCAGATACTGTGGGCAAAAGAAGGTAATCCTGTAGGAGAAGCAAGTGTTACTCTTTTTCTCAGAGCCATTGGACTTAGAGAATACTCTCGTTATCTGTGTTTCAACTTTCCATTCACTCATGAGAGATCACTGTTAAACAACTTGAAATTTTTTCCATGGCAAGCTGACGAAGCTCATTTTAAGGCTTGGAGACAAGGCCGTACTGGGTATCCTTTGGTTGACGCTGGAATGAGAGAGCTTTGGGCAACTGGGTGGATACATAACAAAATAAGAGTAATTGTTTCGAGTTTTTTTGTCAAAGTTTTGCTTCTTCCTTGGAGATGGGGGATGAAGTATTTCTGGGACACACTTTTGGATGCAGACTTGGAAAGTGATATCCTTGGTTGGCAGTATATTTCAGGAAGCTTACCAGATGGCCATGAGCTTGAGCGTTTGGAACATCCGGAGGTTTTATTTTTTCATTTTTTCATTGCACTAACAATAATTTTTAGAGTAATGCTATGTAACATGTTTTACTTTTTACTTTTAATCTCTTAATTGTTAGGGATAAAATAGAGTAGTGGTATAGAACACAACTCAAAAGTCATGTTTTTTAGCATTATTCTAATTTTTACTGTGCTTAGCCTATGTTTAATGCACATGACAAATCAATCCTAGGTCTAATCTTCCTCCTTTTGCCCTTAAGTTATGTTCAATTCTTGAAATTTTGTGTTCAGGTACAAGGCTCAAAATTTGACTCAGAGGGAGAATATGTGAGGCATTGGCTACCTGAGATAATACGATTGCCAACTGAGTGGATCCATCATCCATGGGATGCACCTGACTGTGTGCTTAAAGCTTCTGGAGTAGAATTGGGTTTAAACTATCCAGAACCAATCATTGATATAGATTTGGCTAGAGAACGTTTAACTCAGGCTATATATAAGATGAGGGAAATGGAAGCAACTGCAGATTCAAATGGCACAAATGAGGAGGTTGTTGATAACTCCTACGAAATTAAACATATGCCTGAACCGAAGATGCTTGTAAAGGAGAAAACCTCTTGTCCCACTTATTCATCTAATGATCAGAGGGTTCCTTCATTTCAAGATGCAATGCGTGTTACTCCATTTAATAGAAAACGACCAAATTGCATGGAAGAAGAAAAGCCATTGCCTGGTAAACTACACAACTATACACAGGTTGGGACCTCTAGAGCAGACGAAGATGTATGCTCCAAAGTTGAATCCTCATCATCTAAGAAACAAACAACTAGCAGGAATTCCTTTTCCGTCCCACATTCATTTTCGTTGTCTACCGACAAGCCTTATGATCAGGAGTGTGAATCTTCTGATCCGATTCGGACCTGGCAAGAGCAGGTTGATGTAGAACAATGTTCAAGCAAACTTGGTAAGTGATCTCAGTATTTCCTTTTTATCCTTTTTTTAGGGTTAGAGATCTCTGTTTCATTTTTAATTGTAATAAAATCAATCTCGGATATCCACTTATCTAAGGCAATAATTAGGTACAACTATTTTAATGGAAAAGTCTTTATCTCCTAAATTTGAGATGAATCTCAGTATTATTGGTAAATATAGTCGGGCCGACATAACTACATCCAATAAAAATTATGACGTATGGTGATATATAGTATTACTCCTACCTTAATACTGACACTACTTTCTGGAATGATATATGGTTTCACAGCTAGCATACTGTT
The DNA here is from genome assembly GCA_030763125.1 of Hippophae gyantsensis. Lineage (NCBI taxonomy): Eukaryota > Viridiplantae > Streptophyta > Magnoliopsida > Rosales > Elaeagnaceae > Hippophae > Hippophae gyantsensis. The sequence goes on from CM061033.1 coordinate 42,879,366, forward strand.
AGAAACAACTTTATCCAAATACTCTGACTTCATTTCCTGCCCAAGGTGGTTAATTCCTTTGATTCCTTCTCTTGGAAATAACTTTATGGTTTCATTCAAAAATACAAGTCTATGTTCTTCTCTTCTGATTGAGTCAGGGATACCATAATTCAATTCTTTGCTGTTTATATTTGTGTAGGAGTAGGAGCTTTGGGACATTAAAAAATTCCCGTTGCAACTATATTGTGTTGGTCTTCTGTATGGGAAGAATACAATTTGGTACAGTTGTAACAGTTCTGTTCTTTGTTTCATGTACTTGTAAGTTATTCCAATAACTGAATCAGTCTCCACATTATATATAACATGTACAGATTATATATAATAAAAAAATCGAATTGACTCAATGTTAATTCATACATAGCATGTATAAATGATGTATGTACATACTCTACATAATGTACGTTTATTATGTAAGAAGTGTACATAAGTACTTACTATGTAAAAGTTCTTAACATGCTATTTTGTTCGTGCTTGAATAGGAGTTCTCAACTAAGCAGCTTTCTACAAAATAATCTCTTTTCATGTGTACCGGACCGTGGACCCTCTTAGTACATATGGAAACAATTTATTTGGTAGAAAGCTGTTTATTTGAGGCCTAAAATTGTAGGTTTTTAGAATTTTAGTAATAAAGTCTTAATTTAAGTATGAACATAAGTGGCATGCATATTCATAATGAGTTTACTCAACTTCCAAAAACCATTTATTTTGGACCCAAACTCTCTTGTGACTTTACCTATGCCAACATCCATATATCGTTTCTGAAGTATACGGTGAAATACTCATTATCCTCACTATCATATCCTTAAAAGAAATGATGAAATTTAATTTTACTGAAATGTCGGTGATATTTTTGTTGATGATGGGAGAAATTATGGAAACATTAATGAAGATTATGAAATGTCTATCAAAATTATGAATTCTTTTGTGGAATTTTATAAAAATTAAAATAATCAATTATTTTTAAAGTACACATTATATATATTATATAATGTATATTTATTTATGTATAAAGTTTACATAAATTAGATTACTTACAATTTATATGTATTATTATTGTCATGTGAGGGTTTGATAAAATGGTATATTAATGGTATATAGATTCTTAGCATCCAATTATAATGGTGGTTACTAAAAAATCAATAAATTTTAAAATGCTATAAAATTATCACTAAATTTTGTCTATTGTTACTGATTTTAAAATGTTACAAAATTATATACTCTTGTGACTTAAGTACAATCATCCTAAAAATAATCAATTTTTATTTTTTAAAAAATATTAAAAAATATGAATATAGATATATAGTAAAATAATAATTTTTTAATTTTATCAAATTAAATATATATGTATATAATTTATTATATTATAAATTAAATTAATATATATATATATATAAAGATATTTAATTTTAATTTTTATTTAAATAATTTTTATTTAATTATAAGTTATAATTCACATTTATATCACTTTTCCTATCATCTTTCCCTCCTTTTATCTTATGCTTCCAATTATTATATATATAAAAAAGTAAATTTTTTTATAAAATAATTTTATAATTATATTATTTACTTACTTTTTTTATTAATATATATAAAATTTATATGGATATTATGAAATTAAAAATAATAATTTTTCTTAATATAAATATATTAATTATAAGATGTGTATTATATACATATATCTTATTATATTTAAATAAAAATTTATTTAATTAGTTTATTATTTTTTATTTTGATATTTTTAAAATTTCAAACAAAATTTTAAAAACTATTATAAATTTTTAATTTTTTTTATTCTATTTAAATATTAATAATTTTTTTGATATTTTTATTTTTATAAAATTAAAATCCTAATATTTACATCACAGTATCAGGCATAAAATAGAATTATCCCAAGAAATAAACGAATAATTGGTTTCCACCGCCATAGATTCAAATTGATCAATACTTCTCTGAAACCTGTATATTCTGCCCTTAGCCGAACTCGAATGTGTCCCAGAGAGAAACTCATCACTTCCCTTGGATTTCTCTTCTATTTTCTCAACTCCCAAACAAGCAACTAGCGATGTCAGAAGTAACCCAAACCTACCTCATAGGCTACGCTCTTCATCCCAAGAAAATCCAATCCTACATCAAACCGGCCCTCATTAATCTTGCCAAGCAAAACAACATGGATCTAATCGCAATTGATCCCAGAAAAACACTAGTCGATCAAGGTCCATTCCACTGCATCATCCACAAACTCTACGGCAAAGAATGGTACAATCAGCTCAACGATTTCAAACTCAAATACCCAAATTCAGTTATCGTTGACCCACCTGAGGCAATCGAGCAATTACGCAATCGAGCTACGATGCTCGACGTTGTGAACCGTCTGAACATTCCACAACAACAGTACAAAGAACAAATTGGTGTTCCTGGTCAATTAATCGTTCACGACTCGGACGACTTAACAAGTGAGACTCAGTTGGGTTTCAATTTTCCGGTAATTGCAAAGCCCGTGAGTGTTGATGGGAGTGGAACGAGTCACGAGTTGTGTTTGGTTTTCAATGAGAAGGGATTAAAGAATCTGAAGAAGAGACAAAAGGGGCAAAGTGTAATGCAAGAGTTTGTGAAGCACGGTGGGGTTATGTTTAAGGTGTATGTAGCTGGGAAACAAGTGAAATGTGTGAAGAGGATGTCTCTGCCTGATACTTTTGAATTTGATGAGGAAATATCAGAAGAGGGCTTATTGCCATTTTTGAAAATATCTGATAAGGGTGTAGAAGAGAGCGTAATGGAAGTTGAAATGCCATCGAGTGGATTGATAGAGGAAGTAGCAAAGGGGTTGAGGGAACAACTGGGACTTCGTTTGTTCAATTTCGATATGATCAAGGATTGTAGAGAGCATGCAAATGAGAATCAGAATAATAACAATAGATATCTGATAATTGATATCAATTACTTTCCTGGGTATGCCAAGTTACCTGGGTACGAGCAACTCATGACAGATTTCTTCTTGAATGCTATGAAACAGAGTTGATCTGACTTTGAAGGTCATCTAATCTTTTGAACTCTTTCTTGTTTAATCAGTATGCCTATGCCATGTCCCCCGTATGTGATCTATTTCAAATATCAGCCTTTCTCTAGAGTGGTAAATGCTTAATATTTCTGCAGGATTATCATATGATATAAAAAATATTATACACCTACACACAGCACACATATACTTTGGCGGATTCGAACACATGACAATCTAGGCGCATATACTTTGGCAAACTAGTAATGAATTAGCCAAATATGTTTCAAGAAGAAATTGGTCGTATGAACTTCAAACTTGGATGTCACAAGTAATTAGAAAGTTAATTAAGCTGGAGGAGAAGAAATTCAATGATAGACTATCTTTGGTACGTTTTCGTTTGCTAGGGGAGGATATGTGATACTTGAATTTTCTTGTAGTAAAGTCTTTTTAGAGGTAGAACCTGACCCTGGCTCAATTCTTGTCCTGTCAACTGAAATATTCATTGCGTTTTAATTTTGGGCAAAAGAACATAGCCGATAAAAACACCTACATTACTACTAATAAAATAAACTACCGTAATACAAGTAAATAGATCCATTAATAATAATTTCTGCAGTAATAAATAAAATTTTTTTTTCTTCCTAAAGACATGAGCTTTGTGAAAGTATCTACAAGTTGTTCATTTGTTCTAAGATGCTCCATCTCGATACCGTACCAGTTATATATAATAAAATGGTAATGAATCTCTGTGTGTCTTGTGTGGTTGTCAAACCCTGAATTTTTTTTTTTATAAATAAAGCTACACGTTGAATTCTTCGTCATTTCAATATGGACTGATTATCACAATACCTAATTGTTGGCTCTTCTTGACATTGCTTCATGTATTCTAAAATGCTTTTTAATCAAACAGGTTGATAAGCTGTAAAAGTGTCTGCAATATACTTAGCTTCAGATGAAAACAAAGCTATTCATTGTTGATTTTTAGAACTCCAATTGAGAGCACCTAAACCTAGATTAATACTGCATCAAAAAGGGTAAACGTGAGTGTTTTTTTTTTACTATCAATGTGGTATCATATGTTTTAAATTTTCTATTAATTTAGTATTTTTCATAGACAAAATGGTTATCTTTGTATGGAAAATATCATGTGATTGTTATGTGGCAAGTAGCATGGATACTTGTCACGTAATAGGATTATTTTAAATATCGAGGCATTTTTCTCCTTTGAGATGAGGCGTAACTTTAAACTTGATTTTCAAAGAAACTTTAAATATATAAATAATAACAATTATGAATCTAGTAATTATGAAAATAAAAATAAAGTTGATCATACTCTATGTGGAGGTATATATGTGTGTATGTTTGGTTCATTAAATTTTGTATAGGAAAAAATATTTTGCTTTTGTGCAAGGTTGTGTTTAATCCTTTAGGTTATAAAGTGTTATTTAGTCTTTTTTCTTGAAAAAAAAAAGTATCATTTAATCATTTTTTTTATGAAAAAATAGTTACTGAATTACTTTTAATAAAAAAAATTAATAATAAAATATTATTCAAAAAATACCAAATGACCTTCCTTGGTACTCTTTTTCATAAAAGAAAAGGATCAAAAATTAATTTTTATAAGTTTGTTCATACTCTATGTGGAGGTATATATGTGTGTATGTTTGGTTCATTAAATTTTGTATAGGAAAAAATATTTTGTTTTTGTGCAAGGTTGTGTTTCATCCTTTAGGTTATAAAGTGTTATTTAGTCTTTTTTCTTGAAAAAAAAAATATCATTTAATCATTTTTTTTTATGAAAAAATAGTTACTGAATTACTTTTAATAAAAAAAAATTAATAATAAAATATTATTCAAAAAATACCAAATGACCTTCCTTAGTACTCTTTTTCATAAAAGAAAAGGATCAAAAATTAATTTTTATAAGTTTGTTCATACTCTATGTGGAGGTATATATGTGTATGTTTGGTTCATTAAATTTTGTATAGGAAAAAATATTTTGTTTTTGTGCAAGGTTGTGTTTAATCCTTTAGGTTATAAAGTGTTATTTAGTCTTTTTTCTTGAAAAAGTATCATTTAATCATTTTTTTTATGAAAAAATAGTTACTGAATTACTTTTAATAAAAAAAATTAATAATAAAATATTATTCAAAAAATACCAAATGACCTTCCTTAGTACTCTTTTTCATAAAAGAAAAGGATCAAAAATTAATTTTTATAAGCAAGGATTAAATGAAATTTTATCTATACAAAGTAATTAATTTGATTTTTTATATTTTTGTATAATATATAAGTAATATGAATTATATAACTTTAAAAAATTAATCTAAAAAATAGTGATGTTTTTGCTTACTTATAATTTATGAATCTCATATTTTTACCATACTTAATCATTCCATAAGTTTCAATAGAGTAGAAGTTTTCTTTACTAATGTAACATAGCTTTCATGGAATTTATGCATCTTATTGTTATATGAGCCCTTATTTATTTTTGAGAGTAAAATTTTGAGCCAATTCAAACCAACTTGTATTCTTTTGTAGTCTTTGGGTTGCAAATTTATGGCATAAATTAAATTTGATTCTTGTTAAGATTGGGCTAATTTAAGTTATTTGTACTAAATAAAAATATGCATCAATTTTTATCAAATTAAATTTAATGGATGAGATTGAAAAAAAAATTATAATTTTGGAATATAACATATTTTTTTTCTCTATAAAAGTAAAAAGGAAAAAAAATTATGTTTCTTAAATGTCCCATACTTTGTTGACATGCATTTCTTAAATTGCCCATACTTTATCGACATGCATTACTTAAATGGATCATACTACCCATCAAAGCAAATGTCATATATTGATGTTTATCGATAAAATAAAAATGGTAAATATTTTAAGAAAGAGAGAGAGAAAAATGACTAAATGATTGAAAAAGTTGGAGCCATATGTCTAACTTTTTTTTTAAAGTGTACAATGCAATAAATTTATCCAACTTTATTTCTCTTTCATGAAAAAATATATTTAATGTCAAACAAAAATTAGTCAAATAAAATGGAATACAATACTCTATTTTATATAATAGTTATAATTATAGTTAATTGAAAAAATAAAATAAAAATAAAAATTGTTTTAAAAGACTCCATCATATCAAAAGTTAAATAAAATAACGCATTAATATTATATATATACACAACTAAATGAAAATATGAGAATTAGCTCCCTTCCTCAACTCGAGCTAGGGGGCACTCTCGCGTCGATACTATTCACCATATCTCTCTTCTAATTGTTTTCTCCTTTTCATGACACACTAATATTTCTCACAATTCAAACACACTCGAATTCAATGAAAAAATAATTCGAAATGAAAGAGAAAAGGCCAAACCATACGTAAAATCCAAACGAAATTTAGATTTACCAAAGCACATCCCTCAAACAAAAGAAACAATTGAAACATCCTATCCACACTAATGGACAAGCCGATTGGCTTTTCAATAAAATTTTCTTTCCTTTTCTCAAATGCCAAACAGATGACAAAATATAATGAGCGCTATACCCAATTACCCAATCTCTAATAAAAGAAATCGAGATAACATATATTTATTGACTTGGCAAATCAAAATGAAAGACATGCATATTTTAATATAAGTTAATTACTGACCAATTATTGAACAATCCTCACTCAATCAAAAATATTGAACATCCTATCCATACTTTAATGTTGGATAAGAATGATATTATTATTATTATTGTCCTCGAATATAGAAGATAAAACAAAAATAGATTCCATAATTATATTACAATTTTTTTTTGTCAAATATTAATGATTTATTAAAAATGTAAAAATAAAAATTTAAAAGCAAAAGATGATTAAGTAAAGATATTCAATGAACCTTCTTATAAAGTAATATAACGAGTAAATAATGTAAAATAAAGTTACAATTTACTTATTAATTGTATTACAAATAGGATTTGAAAATGTAATAATATTATTTTTAAGGAAAGCTTTGAAGTAATTAAAATAAAAAAATTTGATAGATGTATGCATGTTTATATATATATATATATTTATTGAAAAGATAAAATATGAAAATTAAAATATATTTTTTAACTATAAATATAAGTTTTTATTTGTTATGATCTTAATTAATTAAAAAATAGATAATATTGAAAGTTTTATACGTTAGGACAATTGCACATATATGAATTAAACTTCTCATTCAAATAATCATCTAACACTTACAAAAGTGTGAATACACTATTTTAACTTGACCAAATATGCTTCATAACATGAATTAAGTAGATAGTACAACGAAAATAATAATAAAGACAACATGCTTAATTCAACAAATCATAAAAACAAGCAATAGATAAGGAAAAAAATATGCGATAAATACACTAATGACGATGTACCTTACATTCTCTTGCCCAAGTTAGCAATATGAATAACATGGTAAACAATACACAACATAAGAATTAGGTAAGTATGCTATAAAAACTATAAACAATTTTTAATCATTTCAAGACCTCTTATGTGTAAACATATTTGGTAAATAATAATTGTATTATCATAGAATGCGATTATACACAATATAACATGTAAGGAAGTAAACCCATATATAACTCTTACTTATATGGTAATATCTTCGGGTTGCTTATGTCAACTACTTATTGGTGAAATACTTGCTATTAAGTAAATCAATAGTATATAACTTGATAAAAATAAATGTAAATACTTCTACTAATTGGAACACATGTCCTAATTATGCCTAAGTTACCTTTATTTGGTGTCAACATAACACCTGATCTAAGTAGATCCAAGCTCATCATCGAAGCTCCATCATCACATGATATGATTGACTGTCAATGGTTTAACCTTATAATACATACAGGTTGCAATCACACAACATTGAGTTGACACACAGAATAAAATTATGAAGGCTTGTCACCTATGGAAACAATTATAACCTTGCAACACTCTGCTAACACAGTAACCTAACACATTGCTCCTTATCTATAGACAATGTTGTAACCTCGAAACACTATGTTGACACAAGACAACATAACTTAAGAGAAACTCATCAAAATAATATGACTCTTCACTAGCCTACATTGTATTTTGAATCTCAACAAATTTTTACTCAATCTTATATTTTTTTATGGTCAACCCTATGTTTGAGAAATATCAGAATGACTCTTCTTTAATGTCCTACATCACACGGATGCAACAATATTTTTCACATGTGACACTCATAAGGAAAACATACCAAAAAAGGATCACAAGAGTTTGATGCCAAATGGGTAGAGCCTCCCTATGAATTATGGCCAAAGAAACAAGAAAGTGAAGAGGACAATTTATAGAAAAAATTCAACCTCTCAAACCATCATTGATCACTTGTCACCTAAAGTGATGAGGATAATAGTATATCTCAATAAGGATAATAGCAATTATACATTCATTACCCAAACTTGTGAGCACCATAATGAGCCTACGTTTAGAACGTCTTGAAAAACCACACAAAAAAAGTTTCAAAAATCAAGAAATGTTGAGTCTATAACATGACAACACAACCAATAAACAAAATCCCTCAACGGGACACAACAACAATAACAACAAAAAATTCCTCAACAGGACAACACAACAACATACATTCAATAATGCAAATTATGTGTAATATAATAAGATAAGTGTGTATAATAGAAAAACAAGAAACTCTATCCTATGTAATATTGAGATACCAGTAACCAATCTTACAAAATATAAACACAAACATCGAATAAAATATAGGTATTATGTTTTACTCAAGGAAATGTCACACCAAAATGATTGGATATAAATAATACGAAATCTATTACCTAAAATCTTAAATTGTGTCACTTTATTTTTATTTATCTTATTTTTATTATAAAATAGCAAGTTTGTACTTTTATATAAAAAACACTATCTTAATTACAAAAATAACATGTTTAAAATTAATCGGTGAAGTGTAATTTAACTATTTATTTATTTTTTCTATAATATAGTATAACTATTTATTTATTAAACACAATCAAATCTGTTTGTAATCTCTAAACTTTTAACTTTTTCTAATATTTTCTGATATATTTTAATGTTACACTTATTAGATATGATGTAGAAAACCTTCATCTAATATAGAGAACGTCAAAAATTTAGAGAATATTAAGATGTTACATTATCTATTACGAATATTGGATTTCAATAGTAGAGAGTAACTGTAAACGATATTTTCCTTCATTAGTATTACGTATTTGTTTGTATAGGTTATTTTTTATCACTATTTTTTTTAAGTTTTACAATATTTTTTTGCCTCTCATTCTCTGTGTTATAAATTATGTTTTTTTTTCTATCAATTACTATATCATGCATGTCTCGGTAACTCTATTTGATATCTTTTTTTTCCTGAGAAATATATAAATCTTTGTTCAATAAAGATCAAATATACAATTTAAATCAAGTCTCGTCCATTTAAAATACATCAAAAATCAAACTTATTAAACTAAAACAAGAAACATTTTTGAGCATATAGAAAACTATTTGATGATTTTGAATGTTTTAAAGAGAAAATGAAATATTTATGTTATATTGTAATCTTTAAAATCTTAAACACAATAAATATAGATGAAATTATTGATTAACAACAAAATATAAATAAAATAAATATAAAATTGACATATGTTATCATAGATAAATATTTATATAAAAAAATACCCTAGACATAGGTGAAGAAATATAAATATATGTATTTTATTTAAAATAATTAATATAATATAATATAATGAGAAAATAAATTTATGTTAGATGACTCTTATAGAAGAATGTCTCTATGATAGAGAAAAAAAGTAAATTTCTTAGTGCTTCGCATAGAGAAGAGAGAGCAAAGACAACTCTAGTTGGTTTTTAGCATGTATTTTGTTATTAACTCATAATATTATGCATACCATTTTATTGATAAAATAAAAATTAATATTTTTTATAGTATATGAATTTTTTTTATGATTAGATGAATTAATTAAAGTGGTAATTAATATTCAAAACCTCTGCATATCTTTCATTTATTTCAATATTTTTTTTAATTATCACATATATTCTTTACCTATTTTTATAATGTTATTTTCATAATTTATACATATAAGTGTAATTAAATATCAATAATAAAAAATTGATTGTCAAGGTTATCTATTTATCTAGTTTATTTTTACCACTATTGGATTAAACTATTAAATTATTGTGATATAAATGAATTTTTATCATTTAAAATATTTTTTATTTCAACCACAAGTGGTTATTTTTACAGTACAACGTATATCCTAATGACTAGCATAAGAAACTAAAAGTTCAATTTATAACGTTTATTTTAAATTAATTAATAATATTTAAAATAAAGTTAATTTAATATACAATAATTTATTTTTTAAGATATACATCGAGATTTTTTAAATTATTTGAAAATTTTAATCAAATCCAAATAGATAAACTTGGAAAAAAAAAGTAAACAAAATGTTAATAGGAAGCAGAATTGTTTGACTTAAAAAATAAATGTGATAAGTTTTGAATGAAGGGACAGAGAAAGGATATACAATTTGGGATAAAAGATCCAAGCTCCCTTTCGAAAAATAATAACATTGTATATAAATAAATAAAATATGATTTATAAAAATACAAAAGAGTATTAAAAAAAATTAATTTTGAGAAAAAAAAATTGTAATTTTTATAGAAATGCAAAAGTCTAAAAAATGTAATTTTGAAACAAAAAAAATATTTTTCTGAAAAAAACAAAAATCGATCTGTATTTTTTATTAAAAAAATTAATTTGAAATACAAATTGATTTTTTTAAAAATTTGTAGTTTTTTTCTTTCAAAATTTTGATTTTTTTTCCTACATTTTTTTTTCTTTTCAAAGTTTTGAATTTTCCGTTTGAAATTATAAATTCTAAATAAATAGAGAATTTTAGGTAAATACTTTAAAGAGATACCATCAAAGTGTTTTTTTTTTTAAAGAAAAGAAAAAGAAAAGTAACATACAGTAAAGAGATAAGTTGTTTTTGTCCATTATACGTAAGAGCCAAAGAAATTAAATCAAGTATTCATAACTCTCAATTTAACATCTCTATTGTACGCTTGCGGAAGGAATCATATCAACACCTTATACACAGTTTAATACCAACCATTTTTGAACCCATGTGCTATGCAAGTGGCTTCTTTTGCAAATGCACATGTTGTCATGTCATTTGTACCCTTAATAATGAGAGTTTTTGTATTTAAAAGTCTCAATTTTACTCTAAATTTATGATATCTCACGTATGATATTATTTTTAATTTTTTTAATAAGAAAAAAAAAACCACTCAAAGAACAGATTTATGTATTGAAGAATATTCTTTGAAATTTAAATTATCACCCACCCATAAATCCATTAAGTTATTAATTATATGTTAAGTTAAATTCGATTAGTTATCCTTACATAATAAATTATTACTCGATCATCATTATTGTAACAAATATTTATTAAAATATATTCATAAATCTTGTATTTTATGATAGAAGGTACTTAGATTCTATCTCCAATCTAAAATATATTAATAAATTTTTTTTGTCTTTTTTAATCCTCAAATTTGAGATCTAATCCTTAAATATCACATATTCATAAAGATTAATATAAACACGTTTCACAAGTATATCCTAATAATATTAATTGAATATATAACATATTATTATTTATTTTAATAATAATAACTAATATTACTTGAAGTACAAAAACAAGTATACTTTGGGCATTGGGCATAGAGAAAACAATTGAGGACCAAAATGATCTATAATTAATAATTATTTTTTTATTTTTTCAATTATTTAATATATTTTAAAAATAACTCATAAATAAATATAAGATCCAAAATATTTTGTTAAAACTTTAATAATATTCGTATATACATATACATTTAATAAAAAATAAGTTTATAAAAAATGGAAAAGAAATATTTTAAAACGAAGAAGAAGGGAAGTATACAAGTTAAAAATAAAACTGAAGTTGTTATTAAATAAGTTATAATAAATATACGATGATAATTGTGATAATAATATAATTTTAAAGATAAAATTATAATTATTTTAATAATTTTTTTAATTTTGTCCTTTCGTTAACCATGTGTGGAGAGTATTCCTTTGTTGACCGATAGAAAGCATGAGTCACTATCAGTTGTATGACAATGCCTCCAAGCTGCAAACAGTTAAGTCGTCTGTTCAGTGTAATTTTTTTTTTTGAAAATATTGTTTATATGCATATTTTAGTTGACATTATATATTAGTGTATATATTTATAATTATTTTATTATCCTCCTATTTAATTCCACGTTTAATAAATAATGAATATCCATCGTACAATTAATATATATATATATATCACTGCTACATTAAATTTGAATGCATAGCTGTTGCTGCTGTACTCGAGTCAAGTCAATTAACGGGTCCAAATATGTGGGACCCTTCAGTTTTAACTTGAATCCGAATAATGTATAATAATAAGCCTACGTTCACATTCACGTTCTCACATACATATTCAAAATCTCGTTTTGATAAATATCATTTCCTTTTTTTTTATTAAAACGAAAAAATAATTAAGTTTAGAAAATGTATATTCATATGCTTGCGTTATTGTGATATTTCAATATTCTTCAAAACAAATTTTATCTTTTTTCTAACCGTAGAGATTTTTTATTTTTTTATTTTTTTGAGAAAAGTCAGACCCAAGTTTCTACGACTTTGGATCTTTCGGTGTCTTCTCTGAATTGATGGGCAATGACTACACCCCCACAAAATAACATCGATAGTTATCTTTATTATGTATTGAATATTTGCATTTTTAAATAATAATATCTGTATTAATTTTATATTTTATAAGGTGAGTTATTATATCATTATCTATTTTCGATAGTTATCTTTATTATGTATTGAATATTTGTATTTTTAAATAAAAATATCTGTATTATTTTTATAGGTGTGTGTCTTTAGAATCCAGCTTCATTTACTTGAACTTCTGATATTGAAACTTACTTCGTAAAATGCTATAAACCCAAGTTGATTAAAGCAAGAAATCAAAGCTACATCTTATACAATGCCAACACTAACACCTACAATTTTTGTATATATATATATATATATATATATATATTTGTATGTCCAACAAATTAATTTTCTCAAACTTTTATAAATTTAATACACACTTATGTCTATGTGATATCACTTCAAATAATACACTAAAAATAAATATCTTAAAGAAATATATTTTACCTATACTTAAACCTATACACCTTAAGATTTATGCTTTGTATAATAAGTTAGAGTTTTATGAATAATAAAATTATGGATGAATTTAAAATGATGTGATATATCGAAATAAGACAGCATAGCACTCGTTTTCTTAAGCCGATTTTGAGGAAGTATCTGATTCTATTTCAAAACATATGGTGCCAAAACAAAGGTCTAATCTGAATAGAATTTGAACAAAGTTTCCAAACAACTGATCTTGCACACAAACTTGTTACTGAATTTAATTAATTTACATTTATTTCCCTTTTTCTTTTCTTCATCATATTGGGAAACAGAACAATTCTAAGAAACATCAAACTGTTTGACAAAACACAAGGTGTCTTTTACTAACAAGAGTTAAAACTGAGTGATTTTCATTCCCTTCATTATTTACTATAAACATGGTCAAAAGTAAAAATTTGGTATCATCGTTAAACCACTCAACAAGACTCTTAATGTGTAATTTACTGAAATTTAATTAATAATAATGCGATGTGTATTCATATAAGTGGTATTCATGCACTATTGGATCTATAGAATTACTCCGATGGGAAGGCAATAACAACCGCACAATTTTAAGCGTCATTTGTAATATTTACTGTTTTCATACTCTGTTTTGTTACTAATTGTCTTTTTTTAAATTCATAAAATATAATTACAAAACCATCCTCAAATTTTAACAATTTTTTTTTATTTTATATTAATGATTAGTCATTATTGATTAATATATAAAATTATTGTTGTTCTTAGTTTAAGTTTTTTATAAAATTGATAATCTATTAACTTTTAATATAATATTAAAACCCGAAGTTTTGCTATGAAAGTCACAATAATCTTAATTATTCAATATTAATAAAATATTAATAAATATATTTTTCCACTAATTTCAACTAACTTTTGAGAGTTAGCAAGTAACTAACTTCTAACAATTATTACTTTTTGAAGTACATTTAAAATTAGATTAATATTTTTCATATAATTCTTTATTATTTATATTTTATTAAGTTATATTTATTTCACTTGTACTACATTTCTACTATTTCATTTGTACTACATTTGTACTATATTTGTACTACACTTACTATTTTACTTGTACTACATTTGTACTACACTTGTTACAACTCTATAAATAGAGTTCTCTATGTACATTCTAAGACACACAAATACAACATTAAATCATTCTTTCTTCTTATCTCTCTATACTCTTCACATATTTCATCTATTTTAATACTTTCTTAGTTCAAATTTAAAAATAATTAACTAAATATATTAAAATTAAAAAATAAAATAGATTAAATAATACAAAAAATTAGTTTTTTGAAATAATTTAATACATTTTTAAATTTGAACTAATTGTGTTAAATATGAAAAATTAGTAGAAGAAAATTTATAAATTTTTTGTTAAAAGAATAAAATTAGTGAACAAAAAATATACTTTACCGTAAATATGAACAAAGAAAATCCCACGGATTTTTATTCTCCATTTGCAAGTTCCGGTTTTCTTTATAGCAATGTCATTAGCATGGTAATTACTAACAGTTAATGCAGGCTAATAAGAATCCCAAGAGATTGAAAGTAATTAGAAAACGAATTTATTACGAAGGAATAAATTAAATGGTACTCGGAAACATATGATTCATGGAAGTTTATTTATGCAGTTCGTAGCAAAAGAGAAAGAAACAAACGATTATCTCAACTAAACACGAAATCATATAAGATAAGACCTTCTCGTATAACTAAACTAACTAAGAACATAGTCATTTATGTATCCCTCATCTTCAAGTTGCTTACTGCTAATTATCAACCAACAAAATGAACCTTACCAAGACAAGGGTTAAAGATCTTCTTCAGACAGGAACAGTACGAAGGTCATAACCACCTTGTGGCTTTGATTCTGTTGATCTTTCAATTTCTTCCTCACCTTCACCTGACATTTCCTCAAGTGATTTTCCCTTTGATTCAGGTACCAAGAAAGTAAAAAGAACCCCAAGAAAATTGACAACTCCAAGAATGATAAGTGTGTTTCTCACTCCAATACCTTGTTCTGCATACTGAAATCCAAATGCCCCAACCATAGCCCCTGCTTTTCCAGCAGCAGCTGATATCCCATGACATGTTGATCTGAGCCTTGCTGGAAATATCTCCGCAGGCACAACAAAAGTAGTAGCATTTGGACCAAAGTTAGAGAAGAAGAATGTTAGTGAGTATATCACCACAAATCCAATTCTGTTTGCTTTTAGTGTCCAGTGATGGTAAGGAATGGCTAGGACAAACATGAACAATGTCATGAAGGAAAATCCCATTAGTTGAATTGCAAATCTTCCAATTCTATCAATGAATGCCACAGTGAACCAATACCCAGGAACTGTACTGCAAAGAGCAATAAGAGTTTGGGCTCTGCCAATTTTGTAGACTTCTTCAAGTGCACTCATTGTGTTAGCCTTAGGAATCCAACCTATAGCAGTAAATATGTCTTTCTGAAATAAGTTCTGACTATAAAATGCAATATCTAACAAGAACCAAGTACTTGTAGTTCCAAGCAAGTGAAGACCATGTCGACGAAGAAATTTCTTTGTAAACAACCCAAATTCGTTCTCTCCCTTTCGATCATAAAGCTTCTCTGGTTCTGCTTGAACTTCAACTTGTAGAACCTTTGACATATCGGCTGTTGCTTGTTTGACATTCTTGGCAACCAAAGCAGTGTAACGAGCAGTTTCAGGCATTTTCATACGCCAGTAATAAGTAAGCAAAGCTGGGATTGCACCAAACATCACAATTATCCTCCAAACATAGTCAGCTTCTGGAGGAGTTGAGGCTATGGCATCAACTTGATAAGCAGGGGCAGGATATTTGGACTTGAAAGCTGAAGAAACAATAATAGCAACCATCCCACCAGCCAAAATTCCAAAACCTTGCATAGCAAAAACTGCAGCAATAAAAGCTCCACGGGTCTTTTTGTTTGCATACTCAGACATGATAGTGGCAGAAAGTGGATAGTCACCACCAATACCAAACCCAAGCCAGAACCTAAAGAAGCATAGAGTAGCCATAACTGCTTTGGGATCTTTCCCAAAAGACAAGCCACAAGCTATTGAGCAAAGAACCATGAGCATAAGAGTCATTCCATAGACACGTTTTCTACCCATTTTATCACCAAGCCAACCAAAGAAAAGCTGGCCTGCAAGTGTACCACAGAAAGCTACACCATTAACTGCGGCTGCAACATTTGAAGGAAGCTTTCCAGGGATTTCAGATCCTTCTTTATGGTAATACAAACGGCCAAGTAATTTTGTCACAAGAGATATGCAGAATAGATCATATGCATCCGTGAAGAAACCCATTCCAGCAATCACAATAGCTGTAAAGTGATACCATTGTGTTTTGGCTACATCAAGTGCGTTCAGCACTTGAAGTTGCTCTTTTGCCATTCTTTACCCTTTTACTAGAGTCTTTTACTCTTTGTTTTGAATTCCCTTCAGCTATTTTATCCTGAAAATTAGAATCATAGTGAAAAATATCAGTTTTTGGCTTTTGTACTCAAATTCCAAAACATGAACATGTGACCCAGAAATATCTGAGTGAATATACTCAATTTAGTATGGAGTGGAAATAGAACAGCAAGGATTGGGTCAGTAAATATTTTAGCGTTGAATTTCATCAAAGAGAATGACCACAGCCCCACAGCCCCACACCACACAGTCTAAAACAGCAGCTACATATTGACAGCCCATTTAAACGTCTGACAACGACTACGAGAACCACGAAGTCATGAGTCAATAAAGGGAGACCCGGATGTAATAGCCTATGCTATCAGAAACAAACCAGCACTTTTTACTGCTATAAATTGGAAGACAATTTTAATTATTAATTCAAACAATAAAATTTATTTTTTTAATTTATAATTAACTAATAATACAAATTATGATAAATGCATAACTTCTTTTAAAAAAAAAGAATTTCATATAAAAGATTGTAACTGACATCAGTGACAGCTTGTGTTTTGTATTAATTACTAGTAACTGGATTTGAAAAGTCAATAGCATTATAACAAAATTGACTCTTGTAGCCAAGCAAAACAACTATTTAGAAACTGGAGAGCTGTATGACAGTTGGAATTTTTGATTAATTAAATTTTATTAAAATATAAATAATTGTTATATTTATAATATGCAAGTAAAATAAAGTATTGTCGACATGTTCTTTACATTTTTTTTTCTTTTAGATTATATTTTTAAGCTATTTAATGTATTATACATATATTTATTTTCATATAACATAAAAATTATATTTTTTTGAATGTTTAAAACTAACACACATTTATATTTTCTTAATAATGTAAAAATTATTTATTTCTTCTTCGATAAAGATTTAAGTTATATAAAAATTAAGAAAAAATATATATAGTGGGCAAGAATTGAAAAATATAATTAGACTCAATATTTTATCCGACCAATTACTTTCTGACACACGTGAGTTATTGTTGCATATAATTTGATGCTATTGATATTTTTGGAAGAAAAAAAGTCCGGGTCAAACTACTCGTCTTCCTAACGTTGCAACCGTACCACCTACTTGTTTTTCAGAGCTCAAGTGAGAAGAAAATTTATTTAGAGCTAACAAATTTAATGCTTTAGACTTGAACTTTATCTTATCGGGAGGTTTTTTTTTTATGTTATTAGAAGTATGGATACAAATTTCTTAAAAAAATAAAAAATTGGAAGCACCACCGCTCACCAAACGCTTAATTAAAAAAACTCATATTTTTGTTTTTTTAATCCTTTTCTCATATTTTTAATTAAAATATATTAAATATCTATATTTAGATTATTAATATATATATATATATATTTTTATTTATTAATTTATTAAAATTTATCAAAATATATATAAATATCTTAAATATGAGTATTTTATATATCTCAATTAAAAATATTGATATACCGAATAAAGAATAATAATATACAGATTCTATCTTTTAAGAGTACTTGATATTCGGATCAAAGATTGCAAACTATTCAACCCAAGTAAATCATTTACACGAATGTACGAAAATTGGCTTGTGATTACTTCAAATTAAAAACCCAAAATTTGGAATCTAAGAATAGGATTGATGAAAAAGAAAAAGAACCCGCACAAACCCGTGATTGGTAAATCCTAATAAGATACGCAGTTTCATAAAATTGACAACTCTTAAAAAAATAACAAATGATTAGCAAAGTTCCCTTTTTCTTTCGTTCAGTTTCTCTCCAAGACTCCAATCAAACCACAATAAGATAGTTCTAAAAAGGCAGCATGAAAAGTGAGGAATATTCTAGAAGAAGAAAAATTATAGTAGTACACAAGCTTCATGAAGAATAATAAGAATTTCAACCATTAACCCCCCCAAAAAAATAGTAATGGAAAATTTGCTCAAACAAATTAAAGAACACAAAAAAAAAAAAAACCAATAACAGAGAATGAACAAAGAAAAATCCGAAAGGCGTAATGAGCGAAAATATGATTACAATAACTTAATTGGACGACAGAAAATCTTACCCAAAGCCAATTCTCAGGATTTTCAAACAGTAGTGGTCAATCGATCGAGCAGTAGAAGAAGAAGAAGCCGTGCGCATACGCAGGGCACTATAGAAATAGAATGCAAAAACGAAATATGTTCTACAGTGAAAGAGTGTTTGGTATAATGCCAACGGAATTTCCTTTTTTCTCCACAATAAGAAGAAGATCAGAGAGAAAGAAAGAGAGCAACTACTAAAAGGAGAGTAGAGGGGATTATTGAGAATAATCGGAAGGGTTTGTTCCGTATTTAAAGGCAATGGCCGTTGGACATGATTCCTTCTCATCCCTGCAGTGTGGATAGAATCACGTCTATTTAATAGGGATAATCATTTTAACAGTTCATAAATAAAATCATGGTTATCTGTTTTTTTTTCGAAAATAACAATAATTTAAAAACGGTGTGCGGAGATAATTCTTAGAATATCTGAATGGCAATTATT
Organism: Hippophae gyantsensis; assembly: GCA_030763125.1. Taxonomy (NCBI): domain Eukaryota; kingdom Viridiplantae; phylum Streptophyta; class Magnoliopsida; order Rosales; family Elaeagnaceae; genus Hippophae; species Hippophae gyantsensis. The sequence goes on from CM061033.1 coordinate 42,898,712, forward strand.
CGAAATCTAATATATATTAATATTATTATTTTATATATATAATTATATTAAAAAAATATAATTTTAATAATATATTTTATATAATTAAATTAAATTATATTTATTTTTATTTTATTTTATTTAAAAAAATGTAATAAATAATTAAAAAATAAAAATTAATTCTAATATTTTAAATAATACAATAAATTAAAAATTAAATTAACATTTTATTTTTTAAATAATACAATAAATTAAGAATTAAATTAACATTCTCGTCCGTTCCCACGTACGTTTATATTCATTCACTCATCTACTCTCTCTTTCTCTTTTCTTTTTGGGTGAACTCATTTACATATTTTAAGCAAAAAAATTTAATAATAAAAATAATATTTCTAAAATTTAAAATTATAAAGTTATACATTTTATATTCAACTTATATATTTTTATTAATATAAAAAGAATTTAAAATTTTATTTTACATTAAATTTTATTCAATTAAATATTATTTAAATTAAATTATAATTATTTTTACAATTTTAATATTACTGTATAATATTTTTATATATTATTTTTATAATTTTTCAAACTTTTATATGAACTACACTCATAGATGATACAAAGAACTCACCCATTAATTATTTTATATGTAAATGATTTTATTTTATATGTATTGATAATATCTTTTTATAAAATACACCACATACACACACCTATTTAATTTATATAATAATTTTATAATCCTAAGATGTATTTGTTATTATGCTTATATTAGCAATTAGTTATAAATATTATTTTTAAAATTTATAATTTCTTAAAATTTATTTGGTTTAAAAATAGAAACTATTTTTAAGAAATAATGATTTTTAAAAGGAATATACACGTAGCACAATTAAATATGTAAAAAAATATAAAATTTTAATCTCATCTAAAATATATAAATAATATAATTATTTGATAATTATTGTAATTAATTTTAATAACGAACATGAAATTCAGAGTACACGTATTATATGTTTTCATTGTTTTTAAGAATTAGTGAAAACACAATTACGACGTTTAGGGATCATAGTGAGGGACGAAATTCGCAATATACGGTGAAGTATCTAAATAATTACATCAAATATATTGTTGTGTTAATATATTTATAAAAATTATTTTTAAATATATATATATATTTTTAAATGTCATTTTTTATTAAACATAATGAAATAACATATATATTACATGTATATTAATATTTTTCGATAGATATATATGTAAAATAATAATATCAAATTAAAAAATTATTCAATTTTTTTTAAAAAAATTCTTATTTTAAACTAAAACAAAATTTTCATTATTTAATATCTAAAATCATATATTAGATAATAAAAATTTAATTTAAATTTGTTAATAAAATTAAGTAATTTTTTTTATTAAAAATTATTTAATTAATCGAAAAATATAAACATAATATGTTATATGTGCTATTCCAATATAATAAACTAAAAAAATGAATTGAAAGTTAAATTTATATACTTTTTTTTCTCAAAAATATATTGTCAATTTTTCATTACTTAATAAGAACAGCTTAATATAGTATACTTTTATATGCATAGATTTGTTGTGAAATAATAATTGATGTGATAAATTTTTATTAGATAAGATAATTCAATCAATTTTTTCTTAAACTATAATAAGTTATTACATCAATTATTATTTTATAACAACTTGATGAAAAAAAACTTTTTGTTTCATGTATGGTGCTAAGAGTAGAAAGTGGCAATTATGAATTTTTATTATAAAAATAATTTTATCATAATTTAAGATATATATTAATATATATTATAATTTAATTATCTCATATTATGATTTACAATTATTTTATTACATGACATCTCTAACTTACATCTTATCAATATTTGAGATATCACTTAATATTACCAAACAAGCCTTTAATATATACCCTTTTCAAAAAAAGGTATATGACCCTATATTGTTTATTGTTTTTATTTTTTTAGGTGTATATATTGTACTTTATTATTATTATTATCATCATCATCCATATTGTAAAAGGTTATTTTAAGTATTATGGTGTTTTTCTTTGTTGAGGCTAAATGTAAGACTCAATTATAACTTTCAAATAAATCTTAAAGATATAAATAATAACAATTATGAATTTAATAACTATGAAAATAAAAATAAAATAAGGATAGTATATGATACTCTGTTAGAGGTATAACTCAAATGGTAGAGTGCTCATTATATATATGTGAGACATGAAGTTCGAGACAAAAATATGCTTTGATTAAATAATATACACTATTTCATGTATAAATAAGAACCGGTGATAAAAAAAATCCAATTAAGAAATATTTTGTCTTTTTGTTTTCTTAAAATAGGAAGCATTTTTTCTTTAAAAAAAGAATAACATCGTAAACTTTCACCAATATCTAAATGAAAGAGATAAGTAAATAATTAAAAACTAAGTAATATTTCATAATTTCTAATTGTGATACAAGTATTTCAAATTTCAAATAGATTAATACACAAGAAATTGAACAAACATTGAAATTAAAAGGAAAATTATTATTACAGTTTTGGGAGAATTAAAAGTAACTTTCTCTAATTTTGTTTATATGACTTTAGTTTTTGATTTTTTTAAATTTTTATTTGTTTATAAAGTCAAGTGAAATTAAAATGAATTATTTGTGATCAAACTTAAAAAAACAATTATGATTTTCTAAGACTCAAGTGCCAATCGTCTAAGACCGAGCCTCACAAGAAAGAGACTTTAGCTTTAAATTTCAACGAATATTATAACCTCAATGCTTTTTTTGTTCACCTTGTCTCGAGGCGAGCCTCGAAGACGTGTTTCAAAAACACCATTTTCACATTGTTATTTATTAAAAAATTTATATATTAATTACATGATAATTTTAAATCTCAATTGAATATTAGGGTTTGATATCCTAGAGATATCATGGTAGATATATCTATAGTTTTTATGTCTAATGTTATTAAATTATTTTATTTTAACACTCTTTTTAATCATTTTGAACATTGTTTTTTTTATCAAAGTAAACCACGTGTGTTATATATACAAATTGGATAAAGATATATGTGAAAATTTAAGCAAAAGAAAAAGATAAAAAGCAAAAAAAGAAGTTAATAGGGTACTTGAAATTGACTTAAGGTATCAAAATAAAAAAAATATTGTATAAAATATAAATGATACCAATATATTAACAACAAAAATAATTTAAATTTAATATTCTTTCGATGAACTAATACATTATCATTATCACTAATCATCATTATATACAAGGATAAAAGTGGTTATATTTTTGAAAAATAATAAAAATTTAAAATAAAAAATTTAAATCACTTATTTATTATAATTTTAGATTAAAATAATAAAACAATTTAAATTATTTTTCAATATTGAGAATTTTTTCAACAATAACTACACTAAATTTTAATTAATTATAAGGTTAAAAAAGTTAATTCATATACTTTTGTAGTGTTGATTATAAATAGGTATTATTTTATTTATTAAACTTATAATATATTATAAAGTAAGTAGCCATGTTATAAATTTTTTTATCTAACAAGAAATATAACCATAAAAAGTTTTTTGGGTTTTTTTTTCTTAAATTTTCACAATTAGCATGGTCTAGTTTTCCAAGTTAGATATACGTGGCCAATTTTAATTAAAAAAGAACTAACATTGTTCAAAAATGGTTAAAAAAATGCGATATTAAAATGAAATATTTTAATAACATAAATGACACCAATACATTATTAAGTATGGTGCTTTTAAAACACTAATGCATTAACTAGGGTATATTTAAGGTACTAGACCGTTCATTTATGCAACTTCATTCATCTTTAAACTATGGGTTATAATTACAATTGATTTAAAAGATAAGGAAATAAGTACAAGTGAAAAATTCATGTAGGCTCAAATTAGTTAAATAATGGATTATTCTATTGGAAATAATAAAAATGCAAGTTAAGTAGGTCAAGTGATTAATCCTAATACCTTAATCATTTTTTAAGAAATATAAATTTTTTGCTTGAAAGATTTGTAAATCCTATCATTTTGGTGTTAAGTATGGAGTCCTTTAGGTCCTCTAATGATAAGTTAGATACACTTACATCATAAATTCAATCAAAAATTTTAAAAAATTTGAATTTTTCTAAGAATAAAATAAGAATTATATATTTATTAATAAAAAATATTAAAAATTTTCGCAACTCCATCTTTGTATCTCTCTTGTTTTGTCCTTTTCTCTCTTGTGAGAAATTATTGAACATTTTTCAAACAAAAATTACATGTTTTATTGTCTTTGTTGAGGTGTTAGCAAGGCTCGTCCAGTTTGTTAAGCTATCTAGAATGTGCCAAATGATTCATCAAGTTAGACTCAGGTAAAGGTCGACGATGGTAGTTGAATATCAAGTTTTTATTCAACACTTATATGATTAAAATAAATATCTCAAGTAATAAAAATATATATTTTTATATTTTAAAGAGTTATAGAAGATTGATTAATTTGTTTTATTAATGAGTGGTTAAGCACGTATGATTCCCATTACAACTCATTGCTTTATTAATTAATGAGTCCCTTAACACGTATGGTTTTTATTACAACTCATCAGATTCTATGTCATATATCACATTATATACTATGTTATGTATGATAATATATTTTCTTAATATAATTAAAATTACTATTATATTTTCACATTAAAGATTTTGATTGTGGTTGTAATTCTTTATTGTTTTCCTTTCTTTATTTAACTATTTACTCTAAAGCCAAACATTCATTGTTAATAGTGCCTAGAACATCTCCCATTTTCAGGTTTCTTATCTCCTTAGTACGATAGGATAAAGAAAAAGATGAAGATATCCTTCTTTGTTACCTAACCTAATGTTTGGTAAATGGGCACTTCATGTGAATTCCATTTTGAAGGGTTCCAATTAAAGTTAGAGGCTCTTTCCATTTAATCATTACTTGGATCGAGTATGGACCCGTCTACATTTCACATGTAAGTTCAATTATTTTCTATAACACTTTACACTCTTACACACTCGTTTTTAATTGTACGAGATTCCAAACCACATCTTCTCGTTATTAAATTAAACACGCATCATTGTAATAAAAGATAATTTGCTATTCAATCTTTACATTACACTCCTTGTTAGATATTAACATTTTAATACTGAATAATTAAAATTATAATTATTTATAAAAATTTAATAATTTTTTATTAAAAATAATCATAATCAATAAATCGTATAATATTAATGGGTATAATAATAAAAATATGATTAACAAAACATATACTAATATTATTATATATATATAATTATATAGAAAAATATATTTTTACTTATAAAATGCATAATATATTGAATAATTAGATTAGATTTTATTTATTCTTACTTTTATATTTCATATTTTACTTAAAAATATGTGTTAAATAATTAGAAGATTAAAATTAATATCAATATTTTATATAATGTAATTGAGTAAGAATTATGTAAATATTTAATTTTTTAAATTAATTATATTTTTGAATAAATATTAAAAAATAAAAATGATTCAATCCTAAGAAAACTGTTATCTGTTTTATAATCGAAAGTTATTATTCAAATATATTCAAAATTGATTCTAAATAATTATAATTATTACCGTTACTTCTTTAAGAATATTCAACTATCTATCAACCTCAACTTTTTCGAGAAAAGAAGTTTATCTAAATAATGCTTTTATTATGTCCACTGCTACACTATCTATATATCCAAGGAGGATATAACACAAGCATATTCAAGGTGCTCAATCATGCAGCATATGTATGCGATTTAATTATAATTTTTATTTGGTTATTATTAGTTGCATGATTTTGAGTTAATTCCACACTTTTGTGGTTAATGGCCGGAATTTGAAAGGTGCTAGTGCCACATTTAGGCCACTGACTTTGGTTCAATCTTACATCGTCAAATCAATGCATTTATATAAATAGTTAATTTATTTTATTCTCTCATAATATAATTGATATAAATATTAAGGAGTTTGTGTATTAAATGTTTGGATTAGAGTGCCAATTAACAGATGTGAGTTACGTTGTATTAAAAAATTATATATAATTTACCATTAATTCATGCAATTTGTTACAAACATAACTAATAACCAATAAATAATGAACATTATTATAATAAAAAATATTTAAATTAATATTTAAAATTAATTTATAACAAATTTTAAATCGATATGTTTACAAACGATTTAAAAAATAACAAAAAAATATATTATGAATACAAAAATGTATGCAAAATAAAGTGATAGTAACGTTTCTCTAACGCTGTATATAATGAGTTTAAATTTTTCCCACTTTTGTTATATCAATACATGTGAAACCCATTATCAACATAAAATTAGTTAATTTATTTGAAAAGTTGCATAAAATATGAGAATAGAAAATTACCTGTTTATTATTAGTTTCTATAAAAATCAAAATATTTGTGCAACATTAACAGTTCGGACTAATACTCTAGATAATAGATAATTTAATTTTCCTTTAACTTATCCAAATAACTAAGTATGAAATCAGGGTTCATAACTATTTTTGAAATTTAACTTATCTAATTCAATTCAATCATTTAATTAAATTATATAATTTTTATTTTTTTAATATTAACATTTATTTTCATATAATCTATTAATTGATCGTATCAATCTAATAACCAATGTTTTTTATAACTTTTTGGATTGTTTTTAATTATATATTTTATTTTTTTTATCAATAATCAATATATAAATATTTGATGTATAATATAATCGCAGGTATATCATAATAACAATATAATACTATAATTTTATTATATTATAATCTTGTACTCAACATGAATAAAAAATTAAGTCAAAAATGTAAAGAATAAAATTCAATAACATTATAATCTTTCAATAACTTTACAAGTAAATACAAAAAAATTGTATAATAAAATATAGTAAAAAAGTTACATATATATTAAATATAAATATTATTTAATTTTAATTGGTTCAAATTGATATGTAATGAAGACAATATAATCTATCAATCTATTCATTTTAATAGATTGGAATTTTTTCCTTTCAATCAAATCCAATTATCGATTCAAAAAATTTAAAGAAATAGTTTGAATTTGTTAGATTCTTGGGATCATTGGATTTTTTTGCACATTGCGATAGAATCAGATTGCAGCAATGGTATCTTCAACACAGTGAGTTTGGCAAACAATATAGTATCTAGAAGAAATACATCCTATCTTGAATAAAACAAATCGTTAATTTAAGAATGACCTGATCCAAAAAAAAGAGTTATAATTTTTTTCTTCATTTTTATGAAATATTTAATAAAACAAATTCCTTAAACTATTATTATTATTATTATTATTATTATTAATTCTATCATAATTTTAATTTTTCTAATTATATTTTAATTTTTAGTCTTCTATAATAGAATAAATTGTTTTCTCCACGATGATTTATATCATAATTGTTTATTTTATATATTGGCAATATTGCTTTATAAATCCTCCCTTCAATCCGCCTAAGCTAAATTATGAGTAACTTTGGTCATAAAAAAAATTATAAAAAACATATATTTTAAAGATTTTTTTCTTCTATATAAACATCTATTCCTTTTTTTATGTATTTATCTTCTTAATATTTCAAACTTATATTTATATATATGTTTATTTTATTCAAAATTCAAAGAAAAACGTTATTGATTATTTAATATTATTGAGAATAAGTGCTTGACTCTAACGACATAAGATATCTCACTCATATGATGAAGATAACACTCACTTAACGCCTCGTACATAATAAATTTAGGATCAAGACTTGACTTAAGTAAACTGCTTGATAAATCGTCCTAACGATTTGGATCACCTTTGCATACAACACCTCATAAAACATGTATACGACAACCTGTGATCAACAACCTAATTTTATTTAAAACTTCTTTGTATGTATTATAGTAACTCAAATAATATAACCAATTTGTGTAATCTCGATAACTATCTAATATATACTATATATACCTTCATAGTAAGAAGGATAAATGATCTGCTCATTATTATAATTTTATACTTTATTCTATAATCACTAAAATGTTTAATAAATTAAATTTTCTCTATAAATTAATAATTTTAAACTTGTTATTTTATTTCATAGTTTTTTGAACATAGTTATAATTTTACATTATATTACTATAAAAATGAAACTTTTATATATATTTTTTAATTTGACAAAAAAACTTGTAATATCCATAATTAATTCTTAAAATATCTAAGAAATTTGGAATTGTGAAAAATAATTATGCTAGGCTCAATTTTGTGTTTAATTGTAGGTCACAATTGAGCCGCTGAAGATAAACGTAAATAACTAGATACTCTGGAGAAAAGCAATCGGCAATTCGATGTATTTATTAATATGTAATAAAATCAATGAGAATGAAAATAAATTTTAATTAAAATATAGGAGAAAAAGAGTGTAAAATTCACTCCTTTATTAATAAACACAAGAAATCAAAATCAAAATGACAATTTACTGTTCTTTTAAAAATAAAAAAAATGTATAATAAAAAACAAAATATTAAAATAATAAATATTTTTGTAATTATATTTTGTAAATGTGTGAAAGAGAATAAGAAAATAATTGATGAAAATGATTTTCAAATTTATAAGCTTCTTATTCACTTTTTACCATTTTTTAAGAAGTAAATATGTAATACGAATGACTTCATTTCCATTAAGTCAATTATAGTAAACACACTTTTTAAAAAAAGAAAAAAGAAAAAGAAAAAGAGGATTTAAATTCTTTTTTTTGTTTAATATAAAATAAACATTATAAGAATGAAATTCAATCTTAAATTTATATTAATGAGATGAAAAATTATTGATACAAACGTTACACTTGTTCATCTACAAAGAAGATATAAAAGACACCCATCCTAAAAAATAAGCCCGAATTTGTAATATTGATTATTACAAAAAAGATCAGATCCATTACTCATGAATTCTTTTCAAGCTTAAGGGCTGTTGTGTCATATACATATATGCATTATTGTTTATTTTTTGGTAGTTTCTTAGATTCTCATGGACTCTAAGATGATTTGTTTAGAAATAACTAGGTGTAGGTGTAAGGAGGAATGTGCACAAATTCACAATAATAATTTTTGATATAATTATCTTCGAATTAATTAAAGTGTAAAATTTATATTCAAAACTGTTTAAAAATCGTTACAATTTAAGGATTATTTTATCCGTAATTAACGGGACGAAATAGATAATAAATAATATTTAAAATCAAGATCGTTTTAATAAATATATAAATTAATTAATTAAATAAATATATATAATATATATCGGGTACGGATGTGAATTAATATCATTATAATTATATCCGCCTTGAAACTGCTACTTTATAATTAAGTAATATTTAAAATCGTCTCTTTCTCCAAAATTAATAGAAAAACAAATTGATAGTATGAATAACCATAGATATCCAAACCCACGATTACAATACTCTTTCTTAATTAGCAGTCAAATTAACACGATTTTTATGAAATATTAATATTAATAAACCTATAAGTGCTAATTGGGTATTTTTATATTTTTATTATGAACTTTTGAACCTTAAAAAAAATCTAACGAATAGAGATACTCTTGTTTCTTATAATAAATTTTATCATATAGTATTATGTTTCATAAATATGAGACTTTCATTTTCTGTGACATTTTTCTTCAAAATGTATGTAAAATTATCTACACTTTTTTTTTTATTTTTAACATATATTATTATATTTGGGTCAATTCTTTTTCTTTTCTTTTGTTGAGCCATGTTTCACTTGTTTCGTATAGATTTGATTTGGTCTTGTTTGACATAGGCATTGATCCCTTAAAGTGGTTAATTGATATCCTTTGTTTTGGACCCATGTGGGTTGAGCCTTGAAAGGAGCTTGCTAATGAGTCACATTAATGGATTTTTCTTCAACCTTATTAGGTCTGGTTCAAAAATATTTAAAAAAAAACCAAATTTGTTTGTGTGTTGTTCTTTTATCTTTTTCACGTGGACTTTCATTCAATTTAGTTTAATCATCAAGTATCGAATATTAACCAGTATGGTTACTTCTGTTTTACTTCCTTTGATCCTTTGGCTCAAAATATTTCATTGTTAGGAATCAACTATTAATCTTTTGGTATGATCAATTATATTTCGACTATCGTTTGGCTCAAAAATTTTCATCATTCAAATTTCTTACTCTATTACGAGAAATTATGTTTTGCTCATCTTTGTATTTGAGAGTTGAGTTTTTCTTTAGATTCTCCTAGTGTTTCTTCTCATTCATTGAGACCAGGACTTAGTATTTTGGCATTTGCTTGAAGCTATCTATTTTGGTTTCTTCTTGACTAGAAATATATATCACTAAGTTTTCATGAGTTTCAATATTATTGGTTTATGCTTCTAGTTGTCTCTTATGATTTCTCTGTGAATAATGTTGTGGATCATTTAGTCTTTATGACTTTCCGTATTACTATTGTATGCTTATAGTTATCTATTTTAGTTCTCTTTGCCTAGTGTTATAGATTACTTAATCTTAATGAGTTTTCGTATTATTGGTGTATGCTTATAATTGTCTCTCATGTTTTCTTTAGTTAGTTTTTGTATCACTTAGTTATTATTGTGTTTCAACTTTAATTGCTCTTGCATGAGTGTTTATTGGATTACGTATTGTTCTCTCGATTTCAATAGTTACACATCAAATTGACAATTGTTACACTATCATCCATTTGGGAGATATTAAACTACGATATATTAATTAGAGTTCGTTACATGTATTATACTTTAGTGTTATAATACTTACTAACTTACTATGTTGTCTAGTTAATTTAAACTTATTCACTAAATTTAGTCATTATTATATACAAAATTTACTTGTAAATCGCGTAAAATAGAGAATTATATTATACATTTTCAACAATTGTATTCAACCTAAATGTTTTCTATCTCAATATTCATCAACTTATAATATTCTAATAATATTAAATAATATTAAATAAAATAGAATTTAACATTAAAATAATCTAAATTCAAAACTTAACTTGAATGTCATCTAAATAAAAAGCATTTAATGTGAAATGTTTTGGATAGATTTTTTTAATAGTCAAAATTTATAATATAAATATAAAATATATTATTTCTTTTGTTATAAATCTTTAAAGAAATATTAAATATTGTTTCTCCAATAAACATTTTTATTAAAAAAAATAAAAACCATTCATATATACATGGTATGCTGGAATAATTGACTTAAAATTTGTGCTTATATGCCATAGGACTTAACGAACCTTAAATTTCGTAGTCAATGAACTAAAAAGGAGAGTTGAAATTGGCTGCTCATAGTTGAAATTAAGTTCGTAGCTATAGAGAGAAAGAGGGAAAAAAATCAATAACTACTCATGAACAGTTGCACCGATTTAGGGAAGAGATCACAATTTGATTTTACGAGTCAGGGTTCTGCGAGTACCATAGCCGTTTAGGTCATAACTTGGTCAGGGTGAATCAAGGCAAAAATAGATTGAAATATTATCCATTTCATTATAATAAACGATTAAGGCTAGAAATAGATAAATTCGATCACAGTTTGGATATCAATTTTCTTTACAACTATTTTTTTTTAGATTTCTCACGTAATCAACTATAATATTTAATAATTATTTAACAATGGACATACATGTTAGTGTTTATCTCAAGAATAATTTACAATATAAGCTTTTATAAATAATATACATACTATTTATTGGGGTTAGAGTTTTAACCCAAAAAGTTAATTTATTAAGAAGAATAGTCTATCCTAACTATATAACCAATTTACTATTCTTATTTTTTTAATGTGTGACTTGTTTGCACAACTAACAATCCCTCTCGAATGAAAACACATTATTCTAATACCAAGGACTAATCATTTAGGTGTATCCTCCAAACAAACATCTATACTTTATGTAATTTACATACGTGATAAGAAATAACTAAAGAACTCGAACCAACTTAATCAAACTTTGAGAATCTAAATGAGTATAAAATAATATCATATGATTTTCATCTCAATCCAATATAGACCTATGATTCGTTCTGCCTTAGGCTACGTATAATGCCTATATGAATTCATTTTCATCTTAAGAATTCACCTCGTGTCCATCCACGCAATACAAATTAGTCTTTAACTCTCATACTACTTATTGAGTATAAGGTTTTAACCATAAATGTCAACCTATTAGAAATATTATCTCATCTCAATTATATATTTGCTACTCATATGGGACTTCATTGCATACTTAACAGTATTCTTGGTTTTAAATTTTTTTATAGATAAAATAATATTTAATGTGGTTCAAATTTATATTACATAATATTGATTATAAATATTTTTGAATAAAATTTTTTAATTTATTAATTCTAGCTTTAAATATTTTTGGATCATGATGTGTTATTTTTACGGAGAATTGTGGAAAATATTTTATAATTTATTTTTTTGAAATTTTAACCGAATGATTATTTAAAAGTAATATTATGAGTATGAATATCAATGAATTAATATATTTTAGTTTGGTTAATTTTATTTTTGTTAATTAGTATTATTATAAATAATTATATAATTATTATTTTTTAAGTACATGTCATTCACATAATGTACTTATGGTAAGATTCATCTATCAATTTAAGTCATTTTTATTATATAAAAATATAATATTGCATATTGTATTTGAAAAATGTAAAAATGCAAATAAAAAAAATACCAAATAGGTTAATGGAGTGGTTTTTTGATCCACAAATATTATCCAAAATAACTTTAAATGGTTTAGTTTAAAATGTCTCGAGGGTTTGATCGAATCAGTTAAAATATGATCTAAATTGAAGACTTATCGTCTCTAATTTAATACCCAATTGGTTTTTCTTAAAAATTGTTTACAAATTTAAAAAAAATATATTTAGACAACTGTGATGACAATATTATAAATATTTTGAATGATATTTTATTAATTATTTTAGAAAAAACATATATATAAAACTATTTCTATTAAAAATAAATATTATTTATTTCATTTAAAATTTTAATATTGCTCCTAATTTTTTTTGAATTACTTTTATTATTTGTGGTCGTCAAACACTTCAAAAAGGGTTTTAAGCTATTAAGAGCCATTTTATACTTCAAATCACTAAAAGTTGCAGCTGCTTTTTCAAGAAGCATATGCATCTTTTTGAAATTAATCGTTGTATGGTTTCACATAGGTTTGTTGAATATTAAAATCGACTTTTAATTAGTGTCATTTTTTTTCATTTGATTTGGTATTGACTTATACAACACATTGTTTTCGTATATATATACAGAGAAAGAGAGTAAAATTTTACAATCATACAATTAAGTGTTTAAGTGGAAAAAATTGCAGTTCTAATGTAAGTGCTAAAAAGAAAAAGAAGTAATTTTTAGAAGAGTAAGGAGTTGAATTAAATTTATAATTTTTAAAAATAAATAATTTACTCTTAATATTTTTGGGTTAAATCAATTTGTCTAAACTTAAAAAAAATTAAATTATAAATTTTTGTTAAAATAAAATAAAATAATACAAATAAGAGATTAATAAATTTTTTTTCACGATTTAAACTTTAATCATTTTGGTGTCAATTAAAACTATAATATTATTGCATTTTTTATTTTTATTATACATGTATTTTTTTTAAATTTATATGTTATAGCTTAAAATTATTAAGTTATTCATTTTAGTTAATTAGATATATATTTAACAAATATATTTTTAATTTTAATAACATTATAATAATTAAATTAATTCGTATATTTTTATCTTGAGTTAACATTTTAATAATCATAAATATAAAATTTTTATTTTATAAAAATTATGTAAATAAAATAATAATTATCTCTTTTTCTTAAAAAAAGAATGACTGCCTGATAGTCCAACAACTCGAAATTAGAAAAAGTGCATTTTCTTTTCAAAATGTCAAATTTTATTTGTGAAATATATATAGATTTCTTTCCAAATATATATCTATTAGATATGGATATTCTAATGCACGCCATGTACACATCACTAATTTGTCCATGGTTACACACAACAATATAATTGCATTATAATTTATCATTATTTTTATATAAATTAAATGGTCATAATAAATATTTTAGGCGATAAAATGATTTAGAATTTTCAATATAAATAAAAAAACAATTCAATAAAATTTAAATTTCAAACAAATTATATAACCAATTATAATGGAAGGATATTTGCATTATTTAATAATTTTAATTTGATTAAATTATTATAAAAAATATATCAATATCTTTAATTAATTTTATTTATTTTATGAACAGAACTTTTAAATTATTATGATTTTCAACAAATAAAAAAGTAAAGTTACATTTAAAATTATATCTAAAGAAAACGTAAACAATAATAAAAACATATTAAAAAATCACAACAGATAAATTTTACGTGAAAAAATACCATTATAAATCTAAATTTAGATATAAAAAAATATAAATCATGATCGATTTTATTTAACTAAAATATGAAAGAAGAAAAAACTTATCTAAAAAGAGTACCAATTTCGAGAAGAGATTTTCTATTCTACTTGTATGCAAAATCTAAAATATGAAAAATGAAGTATTTACTCTTATTATAATATGATAAGATAGTTTGGATATAAGAAATGATTTACTGCTTGAATTTTATTCAGCTCGAGCCTTAAGGCATTAGCTTTAGCCTTGAAACGTCAGCCCAAACCTTAATATGTTAGCTCGATCCTTGATACACTAGCCTGAGTTATAGGGTGGTCAACCTTAAGCTTTAAGTGTATTTTACTTTATTCTTATACCTCTCTGACATACTGTAACATGTATGTCCTATGTAATCGAAATTTTTACATATAAAACTATATATATACGTGGACTCTCTAAGAGATCCACACATTTCATCAATTGTTTTAATTTTTCTCTAGTTTCTTTCTCTATAAATTAGACCAATCCCAACATTATTGGTGCTTACCGTGGGGCTCAGATTCTGAGGTCGAGCTTTAACTTATGATCCTATATTTTCTATGATTCACCTCGAATTCTGAAAGAGACTTAAAAGACCAAACACCTATTTCATTTACTAGTTACCCTCAGAATCACGATCACTTGTTCCTTATCCTTATGGTAGGGACCCGTGCTAAAGGTCAACTAAGACTAGCAAACAAGGAAGCAGTGGAAGCAATGGAAGCATTGGACAACACTTCGCCAACCCATGGCAAGGTTAGAATGGAGACTAACTCTTATCGAGATTAGCTCGTCAACTTCTCGAGTTAAGAAGAGAACTCGTGGAGATTGGGCAAGAAAATCAGTCACTACGCTTCCAATCAGGTAGGAGAACCTCCGATGATCGAACTGCCAACCTTATTGGAAAAAATATACTAGAGCGCATCATACCCATGCTTAACCAGAGAAAACAGGAAGTTAAGTAGGACTCCTTTTCTGGTTTGGTGAGACCGCAACGAGCAGTGGTTGTAGGAGAGAAAAAGCTAGGAGGTGTGATTTCAGGTATTGGATAAAGTTAACAAAAATCCAGACCAAGCCTTAAAAATTACCAATGAAAGGCATGAAAAGGGAAAGGCCCCTTATGATATGGATAGGGAATACGGGCAATTATGTGTCTCTCTCTTTTATGGTGTAATAGAGCATGACGAGCCACCACCCTAGTTCATTTCTCCCAAGTTCCCAAACTATGAAGAGACTAAAGATCTAGTAACTCACGTGCAATACTTTAAAATGGCTATGTCCCCTGTGAGCTTCACTCAGGACAAGAGAGACGTCATGATGTGTAAAATGTTTGCTACCATCATGTGTGATAGTGCATAAAAATGGTTCAATAACCTGGCACCTCGTACCATAACCTCATTCTCATAGTTTGCCAGGTTGTTTATCACTAAATTATACCTACAATAAGATATTGAGAAAAGAGTCGTATCACCTTTTCTCAATCACCCAAGGAAATGGTGAGTCTATCGAAAAATATATGAGAAGGTTTAAAGAAGAAAGGTTAGATATATCAGATTGCCCAAATGAGAAGGGCATAAAGAAGATAAGGGGAAACTAGGAAAAGGCCAGAAGTTGTTATAATGCCATATGAAAGAGGTTGATCTTAAGTAGCAACCATAACATGGGCTTTTTTTTTAAAAAAAAAGGCTTGGAGGTAGATGTCTAGCAAAGTCTGTCAATTCAAATGAAATGCGAGATCTACCAAATGGAGACAAGGAGGACCGTACACTTGTAATGTACCTTATTTTACCATCTTCGTGTACTTCAAATAGAGTTGATCACCTCAAGCTCATAAAAGGTAGAACATTCTTCCTCAAAGAGAGTTGATCATTTGGAGCTCAAACTAGGTAAAACGTTCTCCCTCAAAGAGAGTTGATCACATCAAGCTCAAAAAAGGTAGGGCTTCACACTGTGTGGACCATTGTGTCTAGCACATCCCATATATAGATGTTGAGAAAGAGCTCGACATCATGCATAAGAATGTCAATCCTATTTTTGTCATGTGTAGGTTCTTTTTTCAGATTCAATGTGTCGTTTTCTATGCTGAGTCTTTTATTCTTCCACCTCAGTTGAAGAAACCGAGTTAAAAGAACAAAGCGATTGATTTTTGGACATAAAGAATGACCTGTTACTTGACCTTTGTTGAACCAGAGCCTTAAGATGTCAGCCCGAGCCTTGATACGTCAGCTCGAGCATTGATACACCAACCCGAGCCATGGGGTGATTGAGCTCAAACTTTAAATATATTTTGCTTTATTTTTATATCCATATGACACGCTTTGAAGTGTACGTCGTCCTATGTAATTGACACTTATACATGTAAAGATTTACATATTCTATCAATTGTTTTGATTTCTCTCTAATTTCTCTATCTAAACCAATCCCAACAAAAATTAATATATATTGCTTTAATTTTCTAAAAGATTTTTTTTTTCTTCCGAGTGATTTAGATATATGAATAAATAAGAATATAATATTATGTATTTATAAAATTAACCGCTGTGCCATTATTTATTTGTAATTTTTTTACTTCCCTCACGTTTCAAAATTTAACTCAAAAATGAAAACTTACACGTATTTGATTTTTTGAAAGGCCTGCATATACATTTTCATTGGTATAAATAATATTATTAATATTTTTATATAATTAAATTGTTAATATGTTAATAAAAATTAATAATTTAATCTTAGATAAACTAAAGTCGACAAAATTTTCAAATCTCTAAAATTTACTTTTCTCTTCCAACCAAATTAAAGCTCGTTGACCTGAAATTGATCAGCCGGCATTTAGGACTGTTGTTCGACATTGGTCGTGGGATGTGGTAGGATTCATCATTAATCACCTTTAAAAGGCTCAAATTTTTATTTTTATTTTTACTAAAAGTTCTTCAAAGTCAACCTAAAATCTTTTTAAAAAGAAATAAAATAAAATAAATCCAACAAAACATTTAAAAATTAAGATTAAAATAATGCAGTAAATAGTATCATTTTATGTTTAACACAAATTATTTGTGTTCTATTTTTTCTTTTCTAAAATATTTAAGAAAGATAAAAATTAATATAATATTTATTTTTTAACAATATATAACTAATCTAATAAATAGAATATTTTAATTATTAATTTTTTAAATTAAATTATAATTTTTAATTCTCGCTAAGTCATACTGATTTGATGACGATGAATTCCATCCGTATAAATGTGAGGCTTCATCACAAGAAATTCTTTATTTAAAAAACTAGTAGGCATGAAAAATAGCTCAGTCAACGTCTTTAGTCTTTACTATAGTTCTACTAATAACAACTTAATTCTACGAATGCCTCGTTAATAATGGCCGACTTAATTTAAAAATATCTTCTTAAATTTTTCACATAACACTACTTAATTTATAGTACATGGAAAAGATACACAAAGTAATACAGAGGACTTGGGATAGTTAGTTATAATTAGGTTGGTAAATAATTCGATAAAATAGTTTAAAAAAAATTGATTTAAATTCGAATGATATTTGGATTGAGAGATTTTATTATATACTGTATATAATCATTCTTAAATAATAAATAAATGTATATTTAAATATTATACATATCATAATTATATTAAATTATTATTTTAATTTAAAAATAAATATAAATATTTATATAATTTAATAATTATATTGTCAAATTTCTTATCTATTTGATTTTCTTAGTTATGATTGTAAATAAATAAATTTTAATATCAATCTAACTTTATTCAATCGAAAAAATTTATCTGTTTAGATTCAGATTGATTTGAAATGATTACATTATTGGATCAAATTCAAATTAAAAATCTTCAAATCTGTTTGAAAATAAATCGACCAAAAAATAGATAATTTTGATCCGCTATTTATCACTAGTTATAACAATTAATAAAAAAAATGATTTGTGATCTAACTGGTATGACTCTCTATCCCATTATCATATATTCAAATTCGAATACTACCATTTAGTATTTTCTTTATTTAATAATAAAAATAGACTTTATTGTTTTAAAAAAAATAGAGACTATAAATAATTATAGTTTGTTTTTTGAAATAAACTTTATTAACTATAGTTTATAAGAAAATGTTTTCTAGATTAGGGATTCGATTAGATGAGTCGGTGAAGTTATTAATATATATAGTTTATAACCCAAATAATTAATATGTACATAACTATGATTTATTTTTTCATTTAAAAAAACTTGTTCCGTCATCTTTATATATATATTTTTTTCAAATAAGTGGTTACATAATTACACCCGTTTTGAAGTCATATTATTTCATTCTCGTTTAAAATATATGTTATTGTGATTGAAAATAATTGACTTTTGCGTGCTTCTTAATGAGATTCTAAAAATAATGTAAACACGTAATGGTAATGGATGGTAATGTGAATATTTTATTTTTCATTTAGAGTAGTGTTAATGTGAATATCATCTTGTATCAATATCTTAAAAATAAATTAATAAATAAATAACTACTTGTGAATTTAGGATATTTCAAGGGAAATATCCCTCCATTATTGCGTAATAAACAGAAAGATAGAGAGAAGAAAAAAAAAAAGAGATCTGAAATGTTGATATGCTAGAACTGAAAACTTGGCATCATTCGTCTCATGTTCTTAATGTTAGCCATACACACATGATAATAACCACTGCCTAGTGGTGGTCCCTTTCTTCCAAGTTTGACCTTTCCCGGTGGAATCGTCAAAGTTAGCTTGTTCTATAGTAGCTCGGCTTGCCATCTCATTCACGTCAAATTCAAAGTGAGAAGTGAAGATGTAAGTTTGTGTACGTACGTGTTTTAAAATATAATTTACATATTTTAAATTTTATAAAAAATTAGATTACTTTGAGTTAATTTACTGATTTTTGTTGACAAGTGGATTAGTATAGTAATTAGCAATTTGGATCGTTAGCATTATTTATGTATCACGGATATTTTTTTTAAGTATTTGGGTATGAAACACGTTTAATTTTTTAATTTAATATATATTTCTACCAAATTATAATAACAAATACCTAAGCTCACGTACATGACAGTGTCACTCTGACATCATATGTTTCATAAAAATTACAAAGTCATAAATATATTTTGAGAAGATTAAAATATAATTTCTTTTTAAAGTACAATAAAATCATTTTTTTTAATAAATAAATAAAATATTATAGGTTAGAATTCGATCTTAGATCTATAATAATGAGTTAAGAATTATACCAGTTAGACCACGAGCCAATCTCAAAAGAGTAAATAATAATTTTTTAATATAAAATAAAAAATTATATTTATATATTTAAAAAATAAAAAATATATCATGATATGAATTTAATAAGAGTCTAAGAACTTTAATGAATTATTCTTAATTAAAGAAAACTTTAAGTTCATGCTACAAGAGATATATAAAATTAACATATTATAATTTACAATAAAAATTATCTAATATAAAGCATTTAAGATCCTCCCATCATTGCAATTTTTAACTTTTTGGTTGGGTTGGTTATTTTTGTGGTACCCTTAATATATATATATATATATAATAATTTAATAAGTATTAATATCATAAATATATAAATACTAAACACTAAAATTAAAATACACATATTAAAATATAAAAAATAAGATATAATTTAAGATTTTAAGTTTTAAAATTAAAAATATGCATCGTTAAAAATAAAAAAATAACAAATATAAACATTTTTTTGTCTACTTGTTTCATCTATTTTCTTGAATCGACAAAATAAACTAATTTTATAGTAATGATAAAAATGAATGAAAAAAATATTTTTCATCTATTTTTTTATGTGCTTGTTTCATCTATTTTGTAGTAGTTTTGTAGTAAAATTGGCATAATATTTTTCTCTTTAGAAACATATATTGATATGAATAATTAATCATATATATTCATGACTTTTTGGTCTTTATAAACAAAACAAAGTCCAATGTTTTAGTAAAATATATAATTAATTTAGGTAGCCTAAACAAAAGAAAATTTATTATGTGTCTCTCTCTAGTCTAAAGTCATGAGAGAGGAAGGCACGATGGGGTTCTATTCTTCTTAATTTTATTGGTTTTGAAGTTGATACATAAAATATTAAGTCATTGTATTTTAATATCTGCTATATAGGTGTTGTTTTATTAATCAACTACTTGTTCTAGCCCACGGGGCCTTGTTAGGTTATAATAAAATTTGTGGCTATCTGGTTGAGGTTTTCTTCTTGTAACATTATTACTACATAGAACTCTTCATTTTCATTAATTGGTTGCGTCCAATATTGGTTTTTATGTAAAAAAAAAAAAAATTAGAAAATGGGTATATCTACACCAAATAAGTATCACAAATTTAGGAAATAAAACATATATTATTATAATCCATTAGACGTTTAGTTATTAGATGAACATGTTTATTAGATAATCATTTAAATAGATAAATAATTAATATATATCATCAAATTGTTAGAAAGAAATAACAATTCATATTTTAAAATGAATATGGTGAGTAACGAGAATATGTAGAATTTTTCATATTAAAAAGGCAGTTCAAGAATGAAAAAGATAAATGAACGCTTTGAATTATATTGTACAACTCTGAAATTATTCAAATGAAAGATATCATTAGTTAGAGAATGTGTAAAACAACTTCGAAAAGCAGTGAAAGAGTCCCCTTTGTAGAATTTGTTTGAGTTAGATAATGATGTTTATAAGAAATATCTCGACACACTTTAAAACAATTTAGAGAATAATGTTAGCATAAAAAAATCTATAGGAAATATATAAAAGTATGCCCGGAAAACAACCAAAAAAGTGAGTTTAGAATTAAAAGATAATTTTAGATGATCTTAGTTTTCAAGTAAAACTTATGGATAATTTTAAATTCATTGTGTATAATAGGTTTCTTTATTTAAATAGAATCATGATTTTATTTTTGATATATTTTTTTATTCAGAATTTTGAGTTGAGACCTTAATGATATCCCATTTAAAAATTTATTAATATTTTATAATTCATTATTTAATTGAATATTTTTTACATATGTAATAATATACTTGTGATATTTAAAGAATATTTTAAATAATAAATTAATTAAATAATATTTAGGGAATATTTTGAGATAATTAATTTATTATTTAAAAATATTTTTTACATATTACACGTGTATTATTAAAACATGTAAAAAATCTCCAATTAAATAACAAATTATATTATTAATACTTTTTTTTTAATTGGTATACAATCATGATACCACCTCAAAAATATAAATAAAAATATTAAAATAAAATCATAATACTATTAAAATAACTAACCCTATATAATCTATAATCTATTTGCTATATAAAACAAGTCCAAAACCAACTTCAATACTACAAGAATTACAATTAAAATTAAAATTAGTTTCTACCAAACAAGAATTACAAACAAGATGAATTTGGGTAAGATAAAGGAATTTTTTTTTGTTTTTTCAATATCACTCCATGTACCACTTATCATATGTTGACATGTATATTATTAATTTAAAGAAGAGATAATAAGAAAATTCTTAGAAAAATAATTGTTCTTGAAAATAAGGTGCTGATCAAGTTTTGAATTTAGTTGTTATTTGAGATGGAAAAGGAGTGAAGCTTGGTTGGCGCTCTATGTATAAAGTGTTTGGTAAATAGAATATATACTAAGAATAATATGAAGCTAGCATCTTGTGGCATATACCTAATATTATCGTCATCATCAGTTGAAGTCCACATTTTCGCAGATTAATTATCTTTTACTTTTTAATTTCCTTTGAATGTTTATTTAAAATAAACCAAGTAATGAAACATAATTAAGCTGGTGACTTGTTAACTATAAATTCTATAATAGAGACTTTTGCTTCAAAGTTGTGATCACCATTCACCATTAATTGATTATATATATATGTTAATTAACGTCAAATAATATTATACATGCAGGAGTAAATGTTGAACAAACAAAATAGGCAGAGTCAAAATTTGACTAAAAAGATATCTTGAACTAAGTTTACATTCTTTCTTTTTCTTTGTCGGATGGAGGTTTATGTTGAAATAAATGCATATGAAAATGATTTGTTACCTAATATTTGTTTATTATAACATAATTATATAAATATAATAAAATTGAATTACACGATCGTTATTTGTTAGATACCATATTATATACCTGAAGTGGGTACCTTATATCAATCCTCGTAGTACATGTGTGATAATGTATATGATAGCCATAGTTTGGTTTCACTTTGTATAATATTCAGAAGATGGTATTGAATTTTTAATAGTCTTTAGTTTATGCTAATGCATGTGCATTTTAGTCAAATAAAATAAATAAATAAATAAATGCACTTCAATCCTTATTTTATTCTCTTTAAATATTTTAGTATTTTACATCTCTAAAATATAAAAAGTGAAAAGCTACATCAAAAAGTTTTTCAATTAAAAATGAAAACGTTGAAGATCTTCATATATATTAAAGATGGCGTTAATAATGCTTTATAAGTTTATTACATTCTATTAATATATATCATGTTTTAATATATATTATATTATAAATTTTAAATACATCTAATTTATTTATATCTCTTATATAAAAATATCATATATATTCTTTAAAATATAAAATATAATATAATTTATCAATTCTATTTAGCCGTTATTGTTTCTTAATACAGCTGATTTAAAATTTGAAAGTACAAAGTGGGCAAAATTTTAACAAACTTAAAAATATGAACCTGCACATACATCTCTACCTACACTTTCATCATCAATCACACACAAACTTAAATATTATAAATGATACAAATATATATAAAAAATATGAAAAAAAATACTAAATAAGAACAAGTTAAAAATCAATTGAAACATTTATATTTTTGATATTTTTTCGATAATTTTTTATTGAATTTATGATAAATTAATGTTCGATAACTCTTACCGAATTTACACAATATCATTTTCTTTCTTCCCTTATAACTTTAACAAACCATACACCCAAACACCATTTATTTCAATTTTTCTTTTTTTGTAACCACAATTAATTTTGATTGTGGCACGTGATGGCTCGTTTGGGGTGCGACGCATATAAGGGGTGCATGTGACGAGAGATGTGTGAGGTATTTTTGTCATTTTAGGTACTCTTTATTGATATATAAATTTTAGTGCATTTAGTGAGATGTTTGAAAATAAAATTCTAGATTTCTCCATAATTTCTCTTTAATTTTATTTCTTTTTTGCTATAACTTAAAAGTGATTGAAAGAATAAGAAAACAACTTTTTACTAAACAAATTTTTATTTTTTTAAATGAACTAAAAACCATAAAATTAATTTCTAACACAATAAAACCAAACTTAAAAAAAAAAGACATTGTTACAAAATGAGTCCTAAGAAATAAGCTCCTTTAAGTAACACGCATTCGTCCCAGCAAACTGGTGGTATAGGTGATGCTCCATGTTTTCTTAGATGGGTTCGAATCAGAGGCGTAAACCAGTAATGGGCTGAACCGGACTTCAACACAGACAAGTCTTTTGAAAAAAATTAATTAATACATATATCTTGTTATTTCAGTCTAACTTCCTAACAAAGCCCAGTCTATTTTAACAAATAAAAGCACATTCTATTTACATCCCATACTTTTTCACATTTTATTCATCCCAATCTCTCTTTTTAAATATCCACGTATACTTGGTTTTCTCTCTCTCGCACAGCGTATTTTTTTCTTCTGATTTTGTCGCATAATTTTTTTCATTGCTGATTTCACTGTCTGGTTTGCCATTGATTACATCGTATACTGTTGACCTTCGCCTGTTGTTGTTGTTGTTGTTGCAGTGTGGGTTGGCACAGAACTTGATTTGCGGAGATTGGAGTTTGTAGAGGAACGAGGTAGTGGTTTTGGGATTTTTGCGAATAGAAAAAAAGATCAGATGCCCTGTAATTGATACTCCTCCATTAAAACCTTTAGTGGGAGCGACAGAAGAATAGAGGCAACACTATTATAACTGTGTATGAATCTTTGACTTTTAAGTTAGATCCTATTATAATAACACCCTCTTCTTCTTCTTCTTCTTCTTCTTCTTGTTGCTGAATCTATTATAATAACACTTCAACAGCTTATATTTTTTTTTTTTTTTAATAAAACAGTTCATATTTTATAAGTTATAATTTTATATCTTCTTATTTTTTTATGTAGTAATCTTTATTTAAGTTCCAAGTCCTAATAATCTTTTTCATTTGTTCTCAATCCCCACTTTCTCTCTTGTTTCTCAACTTATTTTATGAAGGTTACAAACAAAGAAAAAAGAAGTTATTTTTTTTATGAAAAGTGAAAACTTTAATACTTTTTCAAGGCAATTTTTATGAATATTAATTTTCTTTTGATTTTGCATGATTTATTTTAGATTCTTATAAACGATAATTATTTAATAACACAATAAAATAAAATTTTGAAATATTGATGCTCGGTATTACATAATCCATAATATAGATATACATTATCAAAATAAGAATTGTTAATTATGCTTTAGACTAACCCTAAAATAGATAGTATATTTCGTCACAATGACAAAAGTGGTTAACTATTTCTATCATTTTTTATTGTTAGGGCAATTTTATTTTTATTTACTCGAATAATGTATAAATATTTTTCTTAAAAAGAGAAAATAATATTTTATAGTATAACATAGCTTAATTCTTTAATATCATTGTTTTTTATTATATTTTTTACTTATTTAAAATATAGTAATTAATCATGAAAAATATCCATCTAATTTCTAAGTAAGTGAAAATTCTTCATTTATTTTTTAAGAAAATAAGAAATAAATGTCCAATAAAAGACACAATCACCAAACACCAACTCTTAAAGAAATGTATTCTTTTAAATTTTTAGAAGATTGTATTTGAAAATGGTGACATTAATTTGTTAGAACATGATTCTAAATTAAGAAATATAATATAATCGTATCATGCTAATAAACAAGATAATGTTCGAATACGTTATATTAGCACGAGATTATATCAACTCAAGTTGGATGATTATTGTAGTTTTGAATTTAAAATTCAGAATCAAAGATTTCAATATTCATGGTTTGTACATTTTCTTTGGATAGAGTACTCTTCAAATGAGAACAAAGTTTTTTGTTTTTCATGTCTTAATTTTGATAATAATCTACTAGTATTTATTATTACTAGATTTAGAAATTAAAAAAGAATTAATGATGGAAATAAATGTGCTCTTGTAACACACGAGGGAGAATCTCATAATTAAATTAGTTATGTAAAAATGGAATGCTTTGAGAAACCCAACCACACATATTGATAAGGTGATAAATGCACAATCTTTGAAACAAGTGTTACAAAATTGATTGAGGTTTAAAACTTCAATAGGGGCTACCAAGTAGTTAGCAAAGCAAGTATATGCATTTCAATGTCACAATGAATCTAGTATCTCAATTAATCGTGATAATTTTTTTGAGTTGATAAAACTTCTAAGACTAATGAATAAAAATATTGCTAGGATTGTTTTAGAGTGTGTTCCAATCAATGACAAGTATACCTCTTTAATGATTTAAAAGAAAATATTAAATATTCTTGCTAGTAATGAATAGGGAAAAATTTGCTAAGATTGTTTTAGAGTGTACTCTGAACAATGACAAGTATACTTCTTTAATGATTTAAAAGAAAATATTAAATATTCTTGCTAGTAATGAATGGGGAAAAATTCGTAAAAAAATTAGAAATGCTAAATTTTGTATTCTTAATGATAAAGCACTTGATGAATCCCAAATGAAACAAATGATAATAATTTTAAAACGATGAGATAACTGATATTTTATGTAAGACATTATAGTTAGAATATCAAGAGATTTTGTATGCATTAATATTAGTATCATCAACAAAATATTTCCATCGAGAGCTTGGAGAAGAATGTCGGGTTGATTTTTTACAAGATATGATATCATTTTTTGAAAAACATTCACGTTCTAAATATGAGTGTTCAATACAAGGATGTTACATGATGTCAATAACAAAATTCTATCACAATCTTTAAGTATTACTATTTTGACATATTTAATAGTGTGATTGATTTTTAATTGATCGATATAGGTAAAAGATTTATTGAACACACAGTGAAGCTTCTTACACTTAGTATATCTTTAGATCCTAATGATATATTCAAATTGTTTAATATTGATGATATTTGTAATATTGTTAAGAATTTTTATTCTATTGATTTCACATAAAAAAATCTTGAAGATTTAAAGAAATAATTGAAATTCTATGAGACTAATGTCATCAACCATTCAAAGTGTCAAAATATATGGTCTCTTTCTAAATTATGTTAAGAGTTAATCAAATCAAACAAGTCACAAATTTATATCATGATTGATAGATTAATCCGCTTGGTATTGACATTACATGTTATAATTGCAATTACAGAATGTGCATTTTCAACAATGAAGCTTATTAAAACATTATTTCAAAACAAAATGGATGAGGAATTTCTTGCAAATTGTATGACTTTGTATATTGAAAAATAATTTACTAAAATATTGACTCTAATATGATAATTGATGATTTTTATATATTGAAACATCGCATGACATAACTTAAATAGTATTTTTTATTTTGTTTTATTAAAAGTATTAGATATGCCATTTAAAAACTAAAAAAAGACTATTAGGCGATTACTTTTTTCCACGTGTACATTCTATGCTGAAAAAGAAAGACTAAGACAGGAGTTTTGTTGAAAGGAAAATAGAAAAACTCTTTATCGGATTAGAACCGATAACTTATGCTTATTTCGTTTAGCGTTTAAAGTGTGACTTTATAACATAGTTAAAAATGACCCATTTGATTAGGCTTAGTTTATTTTGTTAGAAAAGAAATTAGGCTTTGGGGTTCATTGATTAATACACCTATGATGCTGGTAAGGTTAGGGACCTTGGTCATCCGTCTCTTATTTTTCGGTCGGTAATATCTTTAAGATTGAGCAACCATTTGGATTGATTTGACTAACATTTTGTTGATACAAGTTTGTTAAAACAGTGTTGAAACAATATTACCGATAAACTGGAATGAACTGCTTGGGTTGAGTCACAGACTAGGTCGCTCTCTTTAAGACGTTTTGTGGCTCTATCCAAATTTGTGCAAGCAAACACATCCCCGTCGTCCCTAGGATAAAACAGCCCAGAATCTTTTTCTCTGTCTCGAAACTTCACTACACTTATAAAGACCGAAATGCTACACTTGAAAAATTTTGTTGCTCAAAAAACTAAAAAAATAACTTAGAATTTTTTTCGTAGAGAGATGAGTTTGCAGATTGTTGTGTTGAAATTGAGAACTGAGGTCCTTTATTTATAGGTTTCAAAAACCGTGTGGCTATTATGATAATAACGGTAATATCTGGGGATGGAGAGCGTAACAATCATTCTGAGTAATGAAGAGTAACGATCTTTTCTGAGTAAAGACGAGTAACATATATTTTTGTGAGTAAAGAAAAATAACAACCATTTTTCTGAATAAAAAAAAGTAACGGATATTTCTGATAAAAGAATACAACGGTCACATTTGAGTAAAAGGAAATAACAGTTGTTTTTTTTTAAAGAGAAAAAAAATATATATATATATAACAACCATTTTCTGATTGGAAAACGTTTTTGTAAAAAAAAAAATAAAAATAAAATAAAATGCCATCACACACACGCATTCGGCTCGGCTCGGGTTGGTCGGAAGGACGACGACTGTGCATGACATGATATTCTCGTTTAAATATAAGCTAGTTATATTTGTTATGGTTTTCAAGATCCAAATGTAAAACATATATTTTGAAATAAAATTGTATCTTTGATCGTTAAATTTTATAGTATATTTATTATTATTAAAATATCTTATAAGTGTAAATTATCCAAAAAAAAAAAAGATCTTGACTACATTCGTGGTTCGAATTCTCTTCCCCGTAGTTTTAAACCATTATCTAGTCAATGTTATATGGTGGATAATATTGATTGATTTTTATTTTTATTTTTTGACAAAATAAACGACTTTGTATTTAAAAAAAAATCCAAGAAAGGAATTAAAAAAAATGAAAAATTGTGTAAGGAAAGGAGGCCGCTTTACAGTTAATTGTTTAGAAAGTATATATTTGCCAGCTAAGGTTTTTTAGTTCAAACAGTTTCATTTGGCTTTTTGACCTTTCGCGAATGACATGATAATCTTATCAATTGGGTTACGATAGCGTGCGGTATGTTGGCTTAG
This sequence comes from Hippophae gyantsensis, assembly GCA_030763125.1. NCBI lineage: Eukaryota > Viridiplantae > Streptophyta > Magnoliopsida > Rosales > Elaeagnaceae > Hippophae > Hippophae gyantsensis. The sequence continues at coordinate 42,927,565 of CM061033.1, forward strand.
CTTGCTATCTTTATTTGTTTCTTTATATTTATTAATAACATTATATTATGTTATTTATAATTTATTAGATATATAGAATTTTATTTTAACATATAATAGACAACAAGGCAGAGATATACGAAGAAATTAATAAAAAAGTGTCAAGTTAATTAAAATATTTTGATATATATAATAAAATAGATCAGTTGTAATATTTCATTAAAAAAACTAAAAATATAGAAAGAAACGTTAAAGCCTAAAACTTGACCTTGAAATCTGAACCAAAAAAAGTTGACCTTTGAAAAATTTCATGTCTTGTCTATAGGTAAGAAGCAAGTGGCAATTAGTCGTCCTAGCTAATTACGGGTGAAGGTTATAATATTAAATAATTTTTAAAAATTAATAATTTAGTATTCAAAATTTTAAATTAAATACTTAAATTTTATAATTATAAAATTGATTAACTTAACTTAATTTATATTAATATGTTAAAAATTAACGATATATATATATTATTTAATTTATATAATAAATATATAAAAATAATTAATTTTAATTATTTATTATAAATCATGAGATAATTACATATTAATTTTGTTAATTTTAACATATAATTTTAATTCATTATAAAATATATTGTATTTAACTAATACTTATTAACTAAATATATATTTTATCGGTGAATCTTATAACACATTTTTCCCTGATAATTATAGTTTATTGATATTTTAATGTTCTTGGTTTCTTAGTCATCATTAAATTTTCTTGCGAGTTGGAATGAGTTTGGTTGTTGCTTGCTCGTGCTGCCAATTTTTTTTAATAAATTGCACAAATTAAAAATTAGAGGTTCAATTTTTAATGTAATGTTAGTTAAAAAATGAACCCAGTTGATATAGATTTCGGAGAAAAAATGTGACAATTCTCTTATATTAAATGAAAAGGGTCATTTAATTCATGAAGAAAAAAAATGTTATTTGATTTTTTATTTTTCTAAAATAAAAGTAGGCATATTTATTATTTTTTGTTAGTATCTTAGATAAAAATATTATTTTCTTAATATTTTATTTTATTGATAAATAAGGAGAATAGTAATAACTTTTTATTATAGTATTTTATCATAAAATAAACTCATTTTTTTATTATAATATTTTATGAACTCAATTTTTATAATAAATATTATTAAAATATTAAATAAATAATAAAATTTATTATTTTATTATTTTTTATAAAATATAAAAAAATAAATAAAAATACAAACCTCATCCTATATTATATTTTGTGAGAAAGAATGGTCACGGAAGGTACGTGGAAGCATCCTGAAACCGATGTCTTTGAAAGAAAATATCTTATCCAAGATACTATCCAGAATTGTAGGCTGTCATTGCAGAACTTATAATTAAAATATTTAGTATTTTTTTTTTAAATAAACATTTATTTACTAACATATGATATAGAAACGAAAAAAGAAATGCTTTATACTTCTTATGCATGCATTAAACATTATATAGAAGAATCCTGAGAGATCATTGAATCACATAATATTATTTAAGTATCATATATGTAATATTTTTTTGTGTATTATTGTTATTATAGAATTACTCAATAATTACGATAATATCTTGTGTAATTAAATTAATATTTAATCTATTATTAACATATTATTTAATAATATAATTTGATGTATATTGTATTATTAAAAACAATATGCTGACATACACACGTATCATTAGCCGGACATATAATTTATATTATGTAGCCAAAAAACATTGACTGAACATTTTATAATTTTTACATGTCGTGGGCTTTGAAAAGTGCTAAAAAAAATTACTAATAATGCTCCCACATGCCACATGCCACGTGACATTTTATATTATGTTTTATTTATTTGTAAAGTATAATAATACCTTATTATATCTAATTCTATGAAAATTATTTTTTTTATAATTTAATTTTTTGTAATTGTACATGTTAATTTCTTTAATATTTTTTATTTTTCTTATAATTTAGTCCCTTATTATTTAATTTTCATAATTTTAGTCTTAATTAATTAAGTTCATTATAATTTAATATTTTAATATCTTTTTTATACTTTTAAAAAAAATTAATGGTAAAAAAATCCATAATAAAATCCTATAATACCCTAATAATTCAACCGGAAAAAACGTAAGAGAAATCTTATAGAAATGATTTTTTAAAAATCTTCAAGGAATAAAGTGTGTTATGCATACGTGACTTCCAAAGAAAGTCATTTTTGCTTCCTTTTGTGGAGATTAAAATAATTTTTTGGCTTTTTTATTTTAATTTTTAAGTTACATATTTAAATTATATTAAATATCATTTTATTTAACAAAAATAAAAAAAAATAATAATTTTTATTATTATTATTATTATTTTATTTTATTTTAAGAAAATAGATGATTCTTGTTATTTTTATAGAGAGTTATAATAAAGACCAAATTGATTTGGTCCTTAGTTTATGATTTTACCTCTAAACAAAAACAAAGGAAGAAAAAGAAAAGAGTAAAGACTTAATTAATGTCCTAAATTACTGACAAGAACAAAATTTTAAACAATTTGTATGCATGCATTTGAGAAGCTTACTCAACGTCCCTCTCTCTTTGAGGAATAAAAGAATCACCTTCTTGTTGGAAGCTTTGAATTTATATAAAAAACTAGCTTTATATCGATCGAATATCTTGTTATGATTCCATAAATGATTTCCTTGGAACAGCTTGCAAGACGATATATAACTAACTGAGTAATACACCATCCAACTTTTATATTTAAGTAATTCGTTTTTCCAAACAATAAATTGTATAGTCTTTCACACGCTTTTATTCATATAGTTGTCGCATGTAATTGTAATTCATGTAATAATACACCCAAAATAATACATACATTTATTTTGTTTATTTGGATAGTAATTTTCATTTATACTTTCTTATCGGTTTATTAAAAAAAATAGCCCTTATAATTTTGTAGTATACATCGTTTTTTTTAATTCCTCTATAACTCAAATATATCTTTTTATTAAAAAACATTACTTATAATAACAATATTAAGACTTGAAATCGTGTTTATTTATTTATTTGTTTATTTTTATTTTATTATGAAAAATTGTACATTTTCCATTAAATTAGAGTATCATTTGTTTATATTATGGTTACTCATCTACAAATCAAACTAATAATAAATATATGTTTTGTATTAAAAATTAATTTATACTCTTGACATAAATTAGAATGTTGTAAAAAAATTTTTTTTATGAAAAATAGCCACTAATTAAATAATACTTATGTTTGTTTTTTTATTTTATATTTTAAAAATTAATTTCATGTTGAAACAAAAATTATTATTTAATAATATAATTAAATTATAAATAATAAAGTATTAATTTTAATGTACTTAAATAAAAGATTTGTGTATTTATTATAATTTTATTAGGTAATTATTAGTATTATATTAAAAATTCTAAATTTTTTATTTAAATATTATATACACATACAAATTTGAATTTAAATTTTTTAAGATATTTGAATTTGTTTGTTTATGCATCTATGTAATAATAATATCATAAGACTTAAAACAAACAAAAAAATAATTATACAACTTTTGCATGAATTAATACATGCTTAATAAAATAAACATGTTTCATTGCTTCAATAGATAAATTCATAATCCAATACACAAGAGGGAGATATGGATCTTGATAAGGGCTATTGGAGTTGAGAAAGGTGTTACAAGTCTTGAGGAGAAATAACTATATATGTATGAATTTTGGTTTGATAGAATTGTGTCCTTGGGGCATGTTCTAAAGTAAAATTGAAACACTTGTTTATTGTCCTAGACCTTCAAATGTTAGGGAAGTTAATTTGAAGTTTTCTAAGACTAATTGGTTATTATAGTTACTTTGTTGAGAGCTTCTCTAAGATAACTTATCCGTTTACACAATTAATAAGAATATCAAATTCCAATGGTTTGATAGTTATGGAAGGAGCTTTCATAATTTTAAACAAAGATTGGTGATTGCATATATGTTAATTATTCCTTTTGGGACACATGTATATGTCATCTATAGTGATGCATCTCACAAAGGTTTAAGTTGCATTCACATTCACATTTAAAATAGAAGAGTTATAACTTATGCCTCAAGATAATTGAAGAGTTATGAGCAGAACTACTCGACCTATGATCTAGAGCTAGTAGCGATGGTATTTTCCCTTATGATTTGGAGGCATTACTTATACGTGAACACCGAACACAAAAGCCTCAAATATTTCTTCACTCAAAAGAAGTTGAATATGAGACAAAGGTGATGGTTAGAAATGGTCAAGGATTATTATGATTATACTATCACTTATGACCCAAAAAAGGCTAATGTTGTAGTAGATGCTCTAATACCATTTGTAATGCTCCACTCTAATACATGGTATGATATTTTTCACTTTGTGTTTAGAACCACATGATTTTACTTAAAAATCTAAAATGCTAGAAACTAAAAAAAAGGAGAAAAGAAAGGAAGTGATTTAACATGAACTTCACGTTATCCTTTTATTTTAAAACTCTTCTATTCATTTTTTGTTATTTCCTAACCTTAACAAACTTTTTTTTCCCTTAGTTACAATTCTACTCCCTTAAAATGAATTTAGTCTCAAATAACATACCTTATTGTTAAAGAGTTAGGGATACTTTTCACGAATCTCATCTTTGAGCTCCCAAGTGATCTCCTCTTTAAGGTGATTTTTCGATACAATCTTTTCCAAATTTATCCTCTTGAAACGTAACTCTTATTCCTTATAATCTAATACTTTTCTAATGCTTCCTCATAATTAGTTAGATCATCTTTTATTTGGAGGGACTCATATCTAAGAATATATAAAGGGTTATAGACATGATGTAACATTAACATGTAAAAATACATTATAAATTCTTAAAAATAATGGTGGAAGGGCAAGTTTGTATGCTACTTTGCCAATCCTATCCAGTATTTCAAAAAGGCTAATGAACCTTGGGCTTAGCTTCTCAATCACTACCCTATCTCTTAGGCTTTTACACAAAAGATTTTATATTATTTAGAATGAAACCTATATTATACAAGTTATCTTATTTTGTCCAAACTCAAGGAATTTCAACTCAAGGGATTGATGATTGTTACAATCACCCCCGATAGTGGACCCGACATCCTTGTTGACCACATTTTTAATTGAGCTATGCTTTGATACCATTTCTAACGTTCCATGCGAACACATGGTATGTTTTGTCCATTTTGAAGCCTTTTGGATGAAAGCCTGATTGTAAAACCATGAAGGTTTAGACTCAAAATGGACACTATCATATCGTGTGTTAGAATGGAACGTTATTTAAGTATACATGATTTCATCTCACTCTATATAAATAGACTTCTAATACATAATTAAAAGGTAATTCATATTAGTTAACTTCACTGATAAAGAAATACTCAGAAGTGAAACAAAAACCACATTTTGAAACACAAATACTCGATCCATCGATATAATTTTGAATCTAGTGAAGATCAAGAATTAATGGTAATGGTGAAGGATTAATTGAAATATTGTAAAAAAAAATGGACGATTGTATATGTATAAAAACCATTACAATGATTTTTTAACGCCATTACAAAAATCAAGAAATAGAAAGAAAAGAGGAGAAAAAAATTATAAAGAGTCAAATATAAGCCTACTCATATAACATAAGCTATAATATTTAAACCTCAATAATACCATTTGTTTAAGTATACTGTTGCGTGTTTTTCAACACACGAACTCGTGCAAGCATACACGGTCACAAGTAATAAAGATTTGTAAGTAAAGATCGATCCCACGAGAAATTGTTACTATAGTTTGTCGAGTACTAAAATTGTATCTCTCTGATTTTATCCAAAACAATCGTTGGTTAACAAAAAGGTAATAAAAGAAAATAAAAGAAATCTAGGATTGCAATTTTTCACCAAACTAATCCACTCAAATCATGTTATTTTCTTTTGATTTATATTTTTAGTACATTTAATTTGTCAACCGAAAACTTCTTTTTTATTATTCATACATCTCTTTCGAGTTCGTATAAACACACCTCGTTAAATTAATTTACTATATCTCTATGAAAATTAAATTTACCGAGATTCATTACTGCTCTAAATTTTCAAATGGCCACACATACAATTAGTGGTATATCTCTATCCTTCATCATACATGTCATTCTATTTACAAGCAATATACACACAAATGCCTTTCTCAAGTTTATTCATGTACACGGATCATTTTGATAAGATTCAGAATAATCAAAAAGCATTAAGAACAAAATAAAACGAACAAATCGAACGCCTTATAAATCTATCAAAAATAATTAAAATCAAGTTTCATAAATTTAGATCAAATGCAACCCTAGAAAAATTAAATTACTTCATAAAATTAAAATAAAAATTACAACAACTACAAAAAATTAAGAAGAAGTAGAAATAAAATTAAAACATAACTTAAAACAAATATTTATACACGCAAAACACAACAAAAGCCAAAATGGCTTCGCGTGTTTTGCCGTCCAACACACAAACACAATAAAAATACAAAGTCAAAAAAATAAAAGACTCTAAAAACTTTAAAAATAAAAACTAAAACTCTACTCCAAAAATTTTACTCCAACCAAACTTTTTTATAACTAAAAACTATCTCCTATTTATAGCAAAAAAATACATCACTAAAATATTAAATTAAATTCCACCCGCGGGACATAAAATTGTGGCGACAATTATAATCTAAACCCCTCCGCCGGACAAAAATTGTATCGAAAATGGAATCGAGGGACGCCGCGCTTCGTTTAATTTTTCTTCCACGCCGCCACGTGTCGCGCTCGATTCGCGACACAATTAGCGGGACACGTGGCAAAGATCTCATTCGTCGAGAGGAAACGGGCGCACGATAAATGGTCGCACAGAGCCAACGGCCACAACACGGCTTGATCCAGCCATGGCCGCGTCATTGAACATGCCACGTGTCACAACACGATTAGCCGCAAAATTGGAGCGGGACACGTGTCATATCTTTATCGAGGAAAATCGGCCGCACGCAGAGATCGCCGCACGGATCGAGGCGCGCGAACGCGGGGGACAAGATCACCGCGCGGGCGTCGCACGGCGGGTCCCATTCTCGCACGCCGGCCTCAAGCGCTGCGCAGCGGGCCCTACTGGCGCCGAGCCGCGTGGAAGGAATCTTCCCCGCATCCATTCGCTTTGGTCGGGCTTGATCTACACGCGCCCAATCCTAAACGTATGATTTGACGGGACCTGGCCCACGTTGTACGCGTGATGACGACGCGTGCATTCTTCTCTCCTCGCACGAATATTAAACTTTATTTAATTATATTTTGACGCACAAATTTAATTCAAATTACATTTTAAACTTTCTTTAATTACAATTGACTCCTTTTCTAATATTAAATTAAATTTTTCAACTTTTAATAATTACAATTAAGCCCAAATTTAAATTTAATTTATATTTTCAACTTTTATAAATTGTAATTAAGAACTTTAATATTTGAAATTACATTTGTGGACAAAAATTTGAAATTAAGAACGTTAAAGATACAATTTATTTATTTTTCTTATAATATATAAAAACAAAAGAATACTAATTTATTAAACTAAAATTAACTAAAAATAGAGATAACATAACAATTATGATTAATAAAATAGGTGAAAATAACTATATAAAATACAGTTATCATATACACCATTTGATATCATTTTATATAAATGCATTTATAATGTATAATTAAAAACTCTGACTATATATAATGATACAATTATATAAATTAATGATCATATCAAAATATGAAATTAAGAATTTTACAACAAAACAAATTACAAATAGGTCCGTATTTTTTATTTTATTTTTCTGTAATACCTTCCAATCAAATATCTACGTTATTATTATTTTTTTCACAACTTACAAAGTAGTAGTAGAAAAGAGGAAAAGAAAAAAACAAACTTTGAAATTTAATACAAACCAAGCTTTAGAAACTCTATTTATGTAGTCAAATTACACAGGGACAGTTCTGGAAGATGCTTGAGTCTCCATAATCTCACCTCCATCATTCTCATTCTCACCACTCAACTCCTCAAGTGATTTTCCTTTAGATTCAGGAACTAACAATGTAAAAAAAATCCCAGCACAGTTAATCACTCCCAACATAATCAATGAATTCTTAACACCAATACCAGTTGGGTACCCTGCATCTGTCTTTTTAGGGTCTTTGCTTTGTGCTGCATACAAAAATCCAAATGCACCAACTATAGCTCCAGCCTTTCCTGCTGCAGCCGATATTCCATGACAAGTAGACCTTAACCGTGCAGGGAAAATCTCCGCCGGGACAACAAACGTAGTTGCATTGGGTCCAAAATTTGCAAAGAAAAAGGTCAAAGAGTACATAACAACAAACCCAATTCTGTTTTCCTCTAAAGTCCAATGATGATAAGGAAATGCAATAGCAAACATAAAAACAGTCATGAAGAAAAAACCCATAATTTGAATTGCAAATCTACCCATGTAGTCAATTAAAGCCACAGTAAACCAATAACCAGGTACTGTACTTCCGAGTGCTATAAGAGTTTGAGCTCTTCCAATTCTATAAACTTCATGAATTGCATTCATTGAAGCTGCTGGTGGGATCCACCCAATTGCAGTAAAAATGTCCTTTTGGAAAAGATTTTGACTATAAAAGGCAATATCTAACAAAAACCAAGTAGAAGTTGTACCTAACAAATGAAGACCATGTCGACGAGCGAATTGTTTAGAAAACAAACCAAATGAATTAGATGGTTCTGCTGTTAATTTCTGTAGTTTTTCCTCTTCAGCTTCAATTTCAACTTGCAAAACTTTAGACATGTCTTGTGCAGCTTGTTTTGCATTTTTGGCAACAAGGGCAGTGTAACGAGCAGTCTCAGGCATTTTCATACGCCAATAGTAAGTTAAAGCAGCTGGTAACGCACCAAACATTAAAATAAGACGCCAAAGGTAATCAGCTTGATCTACTAAAGAGGCTTTTGGGTTAACTGAGTACGGAGGAGCTTTAAATTTATGATCAAATGCAGAAGATAAAATTAAAGCCACAATACCACCACCTAAAATCCCAAAACCTTGCATAGCAAAAACTGCAGCTATGAAAGCACCACGTGTTTTTTTGTTTGCATATTCGGACATGATTGTAGCTGAAAGTGGATAATCACCACCAATGCCAAAACCAAGCCAAAACCTGAAGAAACATAAGGTTGCTATAACACCATTTGGTGAAGAACTAAAGGAGAGACCAGAGGCAATAGAGCAAACAACCATGAGGATTAGAGTTATTCCGTACACCTTTTTCCGGCCTAATTTGTCGCCGAGCCAGCCAAAGAAGAGCTGGCCGGCGAGAGTGCCAACAAGGGCAACACCATTGACAGCAGCAGCGACATTAGGAGGTAAAGTTCCAGGCTTTGGTTTGGTTGGATCAGTGTAGTAAATACGACCAAGTAATTTTGTTACAAGGGATATACAAAAAAGATCATAAGCATCTGTGAAAAATCCCATTCCTGCAATTACAATTGCTGTGAAATGGTACCATTGTGTCTTTGCTATATCAAGTGCGTTAAGCACTCTCAATTGTTCTCCTGCCATGAGTATGTACTATAGTTTAATTACTATTATAGTTCCTGCAAATCAGTTCAAAATTGTGTCAATATGTTATGTTTATTATAAGTTTAACTTCAAATGGAGTGAAAATTAAAAGGTATAATTAAGTTTTTTTTTTAAATTATAAATGGCATTGAAATTCAATAGTCTTGTTGTATACGGACGCAATATGCAGGGACATGATATATTAAATGAAGGAAGACTATTTCAAAATTGAATATTCAATGCATAATTTGGAAGCTATATATTTATATCTAATACAGCGATGGAATTTGTAAGTCAACTAGACAAAGCCTACTAAAGAAACAACAAATAAACCAAAAATATGCTGATCAAGTATTTATATTGTTGAGTATGTGCCACTAAAGTCCCACGTTGAATACACTTGGATGATTCACAAGTTAATAAGAACTTAGATAATTCCATCTGATATGCTAATATTTAAGACGTAATCTAAATTAATTACTTTGTTAATTCTGTTTATTTGAACCCAACACTTGTTGTGGATTATTTTACTTAGTAATTAACTTTTTAATGGAACCTAAAATTTTATAACAGAAGAAGAACTTTTTAATATTATATACTAATTGTGACAACTAATAATTGCTTACTCTTTTATTTATAATTATATTATTAATTTATTTTAATTTAAGACTACCATATTGCTTAGACGGCTAGATGTCCATCACCATAATAGGGAGAGCATGACTTTCTAGATAACTACCAGTATTGAGACAACTTGGATTTTTATTTTTATTTTTTAAAAATCACAGGAAAAAATTTAATATGGAAATACCATTTAAGCTCCCAAAAATGTAAAAAAAGTTGCTAAATAAAAAATAAAAATGTAAATTTTGTGTTCTATGCTTATAACAATTGCATTGCTTTGAAACGTAGCAAAAACTAATTTCCAGTGAATTATTATGATGTTTTCCAAGCCGATAAAATTATAAGAAATGATTTCGAGTGATATTTAATTAGTAATTATTTAAGTGTGAGAGCATATATTTAAAAACTATTTTCATAAACAAGTTGTATTTAATTCTCTTAAGAGCATAAATAATGTTTTTTAAATTGTGAAAGTATTTCTATTAAAAGCACGAATAATATTCTCATAACAGTGAATGTAATTCTCTTAAAATTTATCAAACATCCTTAAAAGTATTTTCATAGAAGTATTTACGATCAAATCCATAAAGCAATTAAACGGATTGAACTATATAAATAATTACTTTAAGGATGAACTGTTACATTGAATTCCTATTGCAAAAAAGTGAATTGGAAAACCATCCTTGCAAGCTATGTTTTTGCAAAGAAACATATTTATATGATATTTTGCAAAGAAAATTAAGAAGAAGAAGAAGAAGAAAATACCACAAACCACAACAATGAAGGTCTATTTGCCAAAGGATTGGGCTTTTTGCCGATGCTTTTGATGTTAAAAGACTCCAAATATGCAAACAGTCTCTTAAAAACGATAGTAAGAAATATTATACTTTGAACCAAATTCAACAAATTCGTGATAATCAGAATTAACGTAACAGTTTTTAACTTTGAATATATACAATTTCAACGAGATAATAGTATTTACCATTATATCATCATTTGAGTTCATCACAAATTTGTATTCAACAAAAATATCAGAGAGTCAGAGAGTGACTTACTTCTTGAATCTAAGGTAGCTGCTGATGCAGGAAATTAGAAAAGCCTAGAAAAGTATTACAAACATAGTCGAGAAGCTAACAGTGGCTACTTGTGTTATGGGATGGAAGGATATAGAAATGTAGCTGCCTTTATATAAATTTGCTTTACCGCATCTTTCGGTATATTCTTTCTCATCTTTTGTTTTTAATTATTAATATTATTATTATTAATTTTTTTTTAGAAAACTTATATTATTTATAAGTCAACGTTATCATATAAGGTAACTTGCAACCTTTAATTTTCCAATTTCCAGCCCTTTCATTCTTTTGAACTAATCTTATAAAATTAAAAAAAATTAAAAAAAGTTTTCTTTTTTTTCTTTATTAAATTAAATGTATGGGGAAAAGGCAAGTTGAGGCGGTCGTTATCCACTTTGTAGAACTCGGTTATTCAAGTCCGTGAAGGTTATAATGTTGGCCCATTGCATTTTACCGTGAATGATTCGTAATATCATCATCTATTTATTTATTTTTTAGCTTGTTGGTATTAATTTTTAAATTTTAATTGTTTATTTTTATATTTAATACATGTGTTAATTTTAAATTATTAACAAAAAAATATTTTAATTTTTATATTAAAAACGTATGATTTAACAAATAAAAATAAAAATAAACAGAGAATACTATCCCGAACAATTTAATCGAGAATAAATTAAACAAATCTCAAAATAACTATCTAAATATAAGCATTGAGTTGTGTACAAAATGTCAACTATTTTATTTTTGAAAAAAAAGGATTTATTTAAATTATATAAAATTTATTACAATAAATAATATAAAAAATCATAAGCAGAATGTAAAGAATTTAGAAAATTTAGGTATGTATATTGTTTGAAATATATCATAGTTCGAATCACCTACTTCAATTATTTTTAGTTAAAAAAAATTACATCAGTTTTTATTACCATAAGTTGTAAAACTAACAAAATTAATGAAGTTAATTGAAAAAATTAAGGGATTAAAACAAATTTAAAAAAATTGTACTCTTAAAATCAACGGTGAACTAATCAAATTAATTTAAAAAATTAAGAGATTAAAACAAATTTAAAAAATTAAAAACTTACACTCTTAAAATCAATGGTGGAAACTTATTTAGAATGAAAAAATGGACTTGTTTGATCAAGTAATTGAAAAACTATTTTTTATATTTAAAAATAAAATATTAATTTTAAAAATAATTAATATATTTGATCGTAATTTTTAAAATTTATTTGAATTTAAAAACAAAAAATTAAAAACATCTAATACATGTTTTCACTTTTTTTTTTAAAACACAGAAAATTTGTTTTCTTAAAAGCAAAGAGTACTAATGCTTTTTATAATCTTGTCATGTTATTTTGCTTTAGTTTTGGTACCTTTTTAACATTTGTTTTTACTTCTTTTTTTCTTACTTTAAAAAATGTATTCACATATGGCTTTAACGGGGTTTGATCGAATGACTTAAGAAAGTTACCTTTTGAATATTTTTTTATTTTAATTAAAAAAAAGTATACACATATTTTTTAATCCGGTTGGATTCAATCATTTTAAATTCACACATTTAATGATCAAACACCATCTAAATTATGGTTCTCTTGTTACCTTTTGAAAATTTATTTTAATGATAATATCATATTAGTCATCTTAATTTGTTTTTATTTTAATAGATAATTATATTATCAAAATTATTATTTTCACAAAAAAATTATTATTAATAATTTTATTTAATATTAATAGCATTAAAATATAATTAATATTAAAAATAAAATATATATTTCATATATTTCATATATTTTTATGGAGACAATAATAAAAATTATTGTAATAATATTATTGTTAATTTTATTATTTTTTATCCTAATTTTTATAATTTTATTATTTTTTAATAATTGACAATTATATATATATATATATATATATATATATATATATATATATATATATATATATATATATATATATATATATATATATATATATATATATATATATATATATATATATATATATATATATATAATGATAAGTTTGAACTCACTCTCTTATTAAAATATCAATTTAACGATTCTAATTATCATATTTTACTCATTAGCAAACTAGTTAAAAGGGATAGTTCGTAATAAAAATGAGCAAAGATTATGATCATAATAAACTAAAATCTATAACCAATTGCTAACATGTATACAATTTCAATGAGCATATTTCATTATATGTTATAAAAAGATTATATTAATTTATATTACATTAATAACTTACTAATTTAAATATTATTGAATATTTTTAATTTTTCTAATTCATAGATAATTACTTAAAATTATAGTAAAAATTCGTTAGAGAAAAAAAATATTATAACTAAGATTTTAAATGAAAGTATTTCATATAAAAGCAATTTCTTAGAACGGCTTTTTAAACTAAGGACCAAATCGTTAGTTTTTAAAAGTATAAAAACTTATTTTTTGATAACGATATAAGAATAAATTTTAAAAACCGCTTTTGAATTAAACGGTAAAACAAGCCTAGTATTTGATATCTTATAAGACTAGTATGGGAGATCATATAATTTTATTAATGTGCATTTACGCCGATCTCATCTTGAAGTAGGAGTATTTTTTATGTCTGTACATGTCAATAGTAAATTTTTTATATTGTTTCAAAACTATCTGGTTCTAATTACATTTTAGTAAAAGAATAAAACTTATATCAATTTTATTTCCATAAGTTAGTAAAACTAATAAAAATAACGAAAACAATTTTAACAAATTAATATATTAAAAATAATTTAAAAAAATTACTAACAAATGAAACTTTTACACTTAAAAAATCAATCTTGGCAAAGTATTTAGAACGATGTTAAAGAACATGAGATCTAGCTGGTGACAACCAATACAACAGTTAGAAGTAGCCATCAATAGCTTGGTGGGGAATGATAAGCTGTCTAAGAACATGTCTCTTCATAATTATGTTTATTTTTAATTATTACAATTTTGTTTTCCTTTTGTATAAATAGGTTGTAAACATTCGTTTATTCATCATCAATAAATCCATTTCTTACATGGTATCAAAGCTTAGGAAACAATTTCTAAAAAATTCAGCTCATAGAAATTTTTTTCCATTTTTTCTCAATCTGTTTTTTTTTTCAAAACCAATTTCGATTCAAAAAATAATTTCAATTTCATCCCATCATATTACTCAGAAGAATCCGAGCAATCTGCAATTAAAATCAAGCCAAAATACCTCTCCACGCGTTCACACGCACCTTGTTTAAACTAACCTGCGTTCCACGCGCCTCGCCGGAGACACACGTGCCAACACGCGCCAGTTGCTGAGGAAGACGACTCCAACGACATGTCGTTCGCTCGCCGCTAAAACAAACGACGTGTCGTTCACTCGGTTTGGTCCTCCATCCGGTCTAGTCTGGTTCAGTCTTCATCCGGTTCAATGCTTCATCGTTACAACCACCGTTCCAGCCACTCTAGACGCCGGTTCACCCATTTTTCGACCAGTTCTGCGGCTGAAATTTCCTTTTCTGTAATCCTTGACTCATTTTTTATAAGATAAAGCATATTTTAGTCCATTATTTATTTCATAAATAGTTATTATTGTCTAAAACACACTTAAACCTATCCCGTTCTTTCAAATTTATTCAACAAAAAAATGTCTATAACTACCAATACCAACCCTACTTTACCAAAATAGTATGATGACCTTAGCCATTCATTATATCTACACCACTCAGACCAACCAGACATGGTTCTCGTAGCTCAATCCTTAAACCAAGAAAATTATTACATTTGGAGTCATGCAATGCTCATGGCTCTAATAACCAAAAACAAAGAAGGATTCATTGACGGTACAATTAAAAGGCCATCAACAAACCTTGAAGCAGAAATCAAACAATGGACTCGCTGCAACATTCTTGTCAAAGGATGGATCCTTAACACCATATCACCCAAAATTGTAGAAAGTGTCATGTATAGTGATACTGCATATGAGCTATGGGAAGAATTAAAGGAATGCTTTTCGCACACCAACAGTGTGCACCTATTCCACATTGAGCAAGAGATCCATGATTGCATGCAAAAAGGTGTAAGCATTGGAGAATACTATACCAAATTGAAAAGTTTATAGGATAGTTGCGATGCACTATGTCCTCTTCCACATTGTGGAGGAAATGCTGGAAGGGAATTACAAGAATATCAACAAAAGCAACGAACCATAAAGTTTCTCATGGGCCTTAACACGGTTTACACATCAGCACGTGGACAAATCTTGCTCATGGAACCATTACCTACAGTAAATAAGGTATATTCACTTATTGTTCAAGATGAAAAGCAAATAGCTGTCTCCACTCAAAGCATAGGAAGGATGCCAGAAGCTGCCGCACTTGTTGCCAGAGATAGTCGTCCACAATATCCTCACAAAAATTACCCACCAAGGAACCCACATCTCAAGTGCAATAGATGCAACAATATAGGCCATAATTTTGAGAATTGTTGAAGTCACCTCAAATGTGATTTTTGTGGTCTCAATGGACACAATTTTGAAAACTGCCGAAAACGTCTCAAATGTAATTTCTGTGGTTTGAATGGACATGAAATCAACATGTGTCGGAAGAAAGAAGCAATTCAAGATAAGAGAAACACAAGTTATGGCTTCCCTTCCAAAGCTCATCATACTAACTTTCAGGAAAGCTGCTCCAACACAAAGACACCATCCCACAACCTTACATCTGCCCAATATCAAGAGCTTCTTACACTTCTCAATCAATCCAAATCAGGTAGCATGGCAAGTCAAGTGACTACTTCTTCAGGTAACACATTATGTGCAACTGTTTTTCATTCAGAAACTCGTTGGATTTTTGATACAGGGGCAACTGATCACATGGTCTATTCCCAAAACCTTATGAGCTCCAGCATTCCAATCACTTATTGGCATGTGCATTTATCTGATCATTCTCTTGCCCGTGTCACACATATTGGCACTATACATTTCATACTCCATAATGTCTTGTGTGTTCCCTCTTTCAAATTAAACTTAGTTTCAGTAGCCAAACTAACTCAAACCTCATTTTTCCATGTCACCTTCACTAATAGTATGTGCTTTGTTCAGGACAAATACTCAGGGAAGACGATTGGGATGAGAACTGAGAAAGCAGGACTCTACTACCTGACTATTTCTAAAAAGGTTGGATGTTTCTCCGTTTCAAACACTGATTCCACCAACTCTCATCTATGACATCAACGACTTGATCATTTATCTAATAACAGTTTGCGTGTAATTTCTCTTTCCATCAACACACCTTTTTGTTCCATTAGTGATTGTTCTATTTGTCCATTAGCTAAGCAAACACGTAATCCATTTCCTTTAAGTTCCATCAATACAAAGCACCTTTTGAAATGATTCATGTCGATATTTGGGGTGGTTATCACATTCCAACACTTAATGGAGCACGTTATTTTCTCACTATTGTTGATGACTACTCAAGATGCACATGAGATTATCTCTTACATACTAAATTTGATACATGCACATTTCTTACCACCTTCATCAATCTTGTTGAAACACAATTTTCATCCAGAGTTAAAATCATTCGTAGTGACAATGGACCAGAATTCTCTATGACCCAGTTGTTTTCTACCAATGGAATCCTTCATCAAACTAGTTGTGTCTCTACCCCTAAACAAAATGGTGTTGCTGAACGCAAACACATGCATCTTCTCAATGTCGCTCGTTCATTGCTCTTCCAAGCCAATCTTGCTAAACAATTTTGGGGAGATGCCACTCTTACAGCCACATACCTCATAAATCGTACTCCAACACCTGTTCTCAAGGGTAAAACACCATTTGAAGTCCTTTTTCACAAAATTCCTAGGTATGAACATCTTCGTGTTTTTGGTTCCATTTGTTTTGTGTCTACACATCATGATCGACTCACCAAGTTTGATGTTAGGTCACATAAATGCATATTCATTGGGTATCCATCTGGGATCAAAGGTTATTGTGTCTACAATCTGGAAACAAGCAAGACTTTAGTGTCTCGTGATGTTATCTTTCATGAACATGTATTTTCTTATTTCACTTCCGCTGTCAACACTCTAACTCTATTTCCTCCATCAGAAGATACTATTTACGATGACATACCCAACATTCGTCAATCAACCAATCTAAATATATCACTTGATTATACACCATCTATCCTTCCAACAATCAACTCAGACACTCTTCATCTTCAAAATTCATCTCCAGAAATCTCATTATCAACTTCTCCACCACACATAACTCCTCCAACATCAGTCACACATAGGCTTCGTCGATCCACCAATGTTCCTAGCTACCTTCAAAAATATCATGTAGAAGCTTCCTTGCCTTCTCGATCCTTCCCTTCGTCTCACTCAGCATCGTCCAAAGACAAAAGTACTTCTCATTCTTTATCTCATGTACTTACCTATGACCAATTATCACCTGCACATCGTGCTTTTGCTACTTCTATTTCCATTCTCAAGGAACCAACTACCTTTGCTGAAGCTTTCAATGATCCAAAATGGCGGGTTTCCATGAAACAAGAACTGGATGCTCTTGAAACTAATAGCACTTGGACGCTTCAACAGCTTCCTCCAAACAAGAAACCAGTTGGTTGTAAATGGGTCTACAAAATCAAGTATAATCCCGATGGCTCTGTGGAACAATACAAGGCTCGGTTAGTGGCCAAAGGATACAGTCAGATTGAAGGTTTTGACTACCAAGAAACTTTTGCACCAGTAGCCAAACTTGTCATTGTTCGGCTTCTCCTTGCCGTTACTGCTATTCAAAATTGGCATCTTCGATAACTCGATGTCAACAATACTTTTCTCTATGGTGATCTTCATGAAGATGTCTATATGTCCCTTCCACCTGAATTCGGACGAAAGGGGGAAACACGAGTATGTAAGTTACATAAATCTTTGTATGGACTCAAACAAGCCTCACGACAATGGTTCATCAAGCTATCAACAACACTTAAACTAGCTGGTTTTAACCAATCCAAGTATGATCACTCACTGTTCGTCCGAACCCGTGGTAATTCCTTCTCTGCTCTTTTTGTCTATGTAGATGATATAATCATAACAGGAAACAATATACAAGACATTGAAGAAACTAAGAATCATCTCATGAGACAATTCAAGCTTAAAGATCTCGGTGAATTAAAGTATTTTTTGGGCATAGAAGTTTCACGTTCCAAGAAGGGAATTGTTCTATCACAACGCAAATACGCACTTGAAATATTAGAGGACATGGGTTATCTTGGTGCCAAATCTTCCAATTCACCTATGGAACAAAATTTATCCCTCAACAAGGTTGAAGGGGAATTCATCAATAATCTCACATCCTATCGAAGAATTGTTGGGAGATTAATATACTTGACCATCACAAGGCCTGACTTAGTGTATGTCGTGCATATTCTCAGTCAATATATGGATAAACCATGCCAACCACATTTGGGAGCAGCTCAACGAGTGCTACGATATGTCAAGAACACACCAGAGCAAGGTCTCTTTTTCTCAGCAACTAGTTCATTACAACTAAATGCTTTTTGTGATGCAGATTGGGCAAAATGCACAGATACACAACGATCAACCACATGATATTGTATGTTTCTTGGAAACTCGCTAATTTCTTGGAAGACTAAGAAATAAAATACAGTCTCACGATCAAGTACAGAAGCAGAATACCACTCTATGGCAGCAGCATGTTGCGAAGTAACCTGATTACGATATGTTTTGGATGATTTGGGTATCAAACACTCCCAACCGACCAAGTTATATTGTGACAATCAAGAAGCTCTTCACATTGCATCAAATCCAGTGTTTCATGAGCGAACCAAACACATAGAGATTGATTGCCATCTAGTAAGAGAAAAGATTCAAGCCGGAATGATCAAAACTTATCATATCTCTACATTAGAGCAATCAGCAGATATATTTACCAAATCCCTGAGTTTTCTACAGTTCTCAAGCTTACTTAACAAGTTATGAATAATTAACATATATTCTAACTTAAGGGAGAATGTTAAAAAACATGAGATCCAGCTGGTGACAACCAACACACCAGCTGGAAGCAGTCACCAACTGCTTGGTGGGAAATGATAGATTGTCCAAGAACATGCCTCTTCATAATTGTGTTTATTTTTAATTATTATAATTTTACTTTTTTTTGTATAAATTGATTGTAAATATTCGTTTATTCATCATCAATAAATTCATTTTTTAAGAACAATCTTTTTTTAACCAGTTGTTATGTATAAGACTAATAATGGGAGTCATCATATAATTTTATTAATGTACGCATTGACGCAGATCCCAACTTGCGTTAAGAATATTTTTTATTAACAAAAGTTTTCCTTTTCAATTTCTCATACTTTAAAAAAGAAAGAAAAAAAATTATTTTCTTTTTTGTTATTTATATAGCTGAAATTTACACAATTAATTAAATTTCATACTCACATGATAATACTTGTTAATTAATAATTATCTAACTATATTTTGTTGGATTTCATATCCTGATTTAAAATTGCAAGAAAAAGGGATTAAGAAAATTGCAGTAAGAGACAGCGAAAATACAGCTAACTAGCTAAGTAACGAAGGCTGATTAATGGCTCCAATCCATAGCAACAACACGATTCATGGTTCAAGTAATTAAACAAACAAACAAACTGAAGCCGAATATTCTCTATTTTTATTTTATTTTTTTTAAAAGAAGAAGAAGAAGTGAGGCTAGTGATAATTTGTACGGAAAAAAACTATAAATTTGCTTTATATTCTAATGGATAAAAAGTAGAAATCGCGTTGAGCAACTTTTTATGCTTCTAGTGGTTTCTCTATGCTGGATCTTCACAAGCCGATAAAAGTAAGAAAGCAAAAAATGAAAATGTTATCGTAAAAACGATATATCTATGCTGGATCTTCACAAGCCGATAAAAGTAAGAAAGCAAAAAATGAAAATGTTATCATAAAAACGAAATATGGAATGAGATCATTACCCTTTATTATGATTTAATTTTTTATCTACTTTTAAATATATTTTTAAAAATATAATTAAAAAATTATAAAAAATAACTAAAACGATTTATATCGATTAGAATTTAATTTAAATGATATATATTAAAATAAAATTCAACCGAATTTATTCATTGTGAAATTTTTGTACAAGTTTTTCTTTATAATAAAAATATATAAGTTTTATATAAAGAATTAAATTTTGTATAATATATAAAAACATGAATTATCAAATCTTAAACGATTAATTCCATATATTAATATTTTTTTTAATTAATGTGAAGTATTTTTTTATAAATTAAAACACTCAAAATATGTTTCATTTTACGGAATATTTTATATTTTTTAACATATTTTCATTATATTATAATTTTAAATTAAGTTATTATCTTTTTTTTTACGATACCCATATATATTATTTTATATGATAATTTTATTAATTTTTTTTATCCATTGATTAATTGTTTAATTAGTGTTGTGATACCATATAAATTTTGTATAATATATAAGAAACATAAGGTTAACTCAAAGAAAAATAAATCTCATGTTAATTATTTATAAACACATACATTTTTTAATTAATGTCGAGACATTTTTTTATACATTAATATAGAGTTATTTTTGTGTTACAAATTTCATAAAAATTATTTTTTCAAATATTTATGTGTGTTTAAAAGTATAAAAGTAAACTAGAATTCCAATAATCTCGACAATAAATAGCCATCAGAGTATTTACGGATCATGTTATACATCACTACTACAATATATGTTTTTGGTCTCGAAATTTTAGCCTCGGTTTTTAAAAAAACCGAGGCAATAGGATTTTGGCCACGGTTTAATAAAAACCGAGACCATAGTGTATATATATAGCCTCGGTTTTATTAATAACCGTGGTTATAGGTTAAATTACAAAAAATATTTAAATATATATAAATAAATTTATATAGTAATTTTTATTAAATAACTGTAATTATAATTAAAATTATAAAAAATTTAATATTTTTAAAACCGAAATAAAATAATATACTATATGTAATTCATTTAAAAAAATAAAAAATTACTTTACAATTTAATTTAATATATTTTATTTCTTTTATAATATATATATCAAATTTTTTTTCACTTTTTTTTTATCTCTTTCTTCTTTTTTCCATTTTTTCTTTACAATTAAATTTCAATTATATTAATATATAATTTCTAATTAATATATATATATATATTATCAGCGTATCTCCCATTTTTTTTCCTAAAATATATATTATCACCATTCACGTACGCGTTGCATTAGGGTTTTTTCAATTTCGTTGTTTTAATCGCAACGCTTGCTCTCTCGCTCTCGCTGCCGCCGCTGGCCGCTTTCGCCTTTCTTTATCGCTCGCAATCTCATGAGCTCTCAACCTCTCCTTTCTACCTCACCGATATCACGATTCACGCGTTGCATTAGGATTTTTTCACTTTCGCCGTTTCTAATCGCAGCCTCTCTCTCGCCTTTGTCGCTACTTTCGCCACCGAGCCAAATGATCTAGGCTCATACTTCATGAGGTTTCTTAGCACTTTGCACAACATCCCTTCAATTTCCTTTTCTAGCTCTAGAACACGAGGAAGAGAATGTATTGAAAAAGTCAAAGCAATAGAAGCTTCACTTTTGGAGATGTGTACCTATTTTGGGTCTCCATATGTTCAAATAGCTTGTTAGGGCACGTATTGATTTGTTATTTTTTTTTATATTAAAAATCCGATTAAAATCTGAAGAGTAATCGTTGCAATTGTAGAGGTGCAATATCCATTTTTAGGGGTCCCTTTGTATAGATATTTGAATGAATCTTATATTATATATCAAAGACCTTGTCCCCTACCCAGTGTACTCTTCTCCTTTATACTTTGTCCAGAATATGCCTTGGGGCGAATTCTAAAGTCATTTTGTTATGGATAAGGTTTCTTATAGTGGATATTATAAATAATGGGCAATTTAGTCTTTAATATGATATTGTTTATGGTACGATCAATGCTCCTTTCCCATGTGTTGATAAATTGAGTAATATAGGCCAACATATTTAAAATTCCTATTATCTTGTTCTTTGAAAGTACTTTATACAAGACAATTTTTTACTCGACATAATATACATATATTTAAATGATTTATTTATGGCAAAAAGAACTAATCACGGGCTTGGTATTGATGCAAATAGAATGCATGCCCTTAGATACTTGCTCATCCAATTGCTTTTGCAAGTGCTTCTTTAACCTAGAGAATTTTCGTAAGTCGCCTTGAGCTAATTATCTATCAGACCAAAGTTTTTCCCAAGCTCCCGATCTTGATAACTCGTTGGAAGATATGGATGAAGTATGCAATGCTCCAAGTAATGGATGTTCTTGTGGATACATTGCTTTCATTATTGCCACAATCATCACTCTCGCGAACAAAGAATCGAAAGGTGTGAGATATAGTTATGCTTCTTATTTTCAATAGCTATGCATTTGTTCACCTTTTTTACATATATATATCATGCATAATTTATTTGATGTCATTGCTCGTGAAATTTGTGAGAATTATGGTATCAGGTCAGTGATTATCATCATATATGGCACCATTGACTACGGGTACGTGATCCTTCAAGTTCATCCAATAAGTTTGATGCCTTCTTGAAAGTACAAATGGGTGTTAATAATTTATGGTACCACTTTGGATTATCACTTTGTTAGTTTTTCCCTTCAAAAACTTGTTTTTTCTCGAAAGTATTTTTTTTTAATAGGAAACAAACACCATTAAATTAAAAAAATGAAGTACAAAGTGAAGCAGAGGGTCTAACTAGAGATGCTACTACGTAAGACAAAAGAAACGACATAGATAAATCAATATGGCACATCTTTCCTGGATGGGGCTAGTATCCTAAACCATGTCCATCTTTCTAAATATCCTAATACCGTTAGTTGGCTTCTCGCTTTCTCCATAGGTATTTAAATACTTACGTGATGATATCACGAACGATGGTTTGTCATGCGGATGTCATGCGTTATCAAGAAGAGTTTGAAGAGAGAAAATCAAGCCTGGGAGTGAATCAAGCCATTTCCAATCGAGCCGCTTAAGTCCTGTCCTCTCATTGCTTGAAATTTACGTACATGAAAATCCATGTAA
Organism: Hippophae gyantsensis; assembly: GCA_030763125.1. NCBI lineage: Eukaryota > Viridiplantae > Streptophyta > Magnoliopsida > Rosales > Elaeagnaceae > Hippophae > Hippophae gyantsensis. Next base: position 42,951,077 of record CM061033.1, read on the forward strand.
GTCTTGCTCTTCCCAACTAGTAATTATCAAAATAGTGCGGCAAAGATATAATATTCAGTTTAAGAAAAAATCAGGAATTTCTATTGGGCACTTTGAATTTGTAAAAGGGACTATAGAATAAGTTTTGAGTAGTGACCTCAAAAGAAAAAAATTATCCCATAAATATAGGTTTGCATTTTGTCTGCAACCAAATTTATTATTCATTATAGTTAAAAAAAAATTGGAATGAAGAGGCACATTTAATACCGTAACTCTTCATTTGTGATATTTGGGACCAAATTGCGAAGCCTAACGCTATAATGGGTGATATTTTTAGTAAATTTTTGTAATTTTACCTCTTTTTTTTTTTCATCAAGTCTTTGGTAAGCATTAAAACACTTGATTATTGTTGGTAGTATTGTTATTAAATTGATTTAAATCTCTCTGCTACTCAGGCCGTGCCCGTTGAATCTGGCTGGGCGCTGCTCATTGCCGCCAGCCGCTAAGCCGCGTCCGGCGCCATGGCCGCGCTTGGCCAGGCCGGTGTCATTGTGCCGCTACATTGTCGGTTGGTGCCGCGTTGGTTGATGGTCTTTATCGCTTATTGGTGTTATTGATGGCGCGTTTGCGGCCGTTGCTAATTAATATAAATTTTTTTTCATGTTTGTAATTAATACTAAAAAGTTAGTTTGTAATACTAAGTTTTTTTGTGTATAATAAACTCTCAAATGTAATTATACTTTTAATATTTGAATTAATAAATTTATTGTAATTTATATTGATTTTTAATTTTGTAATTACTAATTATTGTATTTTTTTTAATTTATGCGTATCCTATGACCTCGGTTAAAAATCGAGGTTATATGTCATTATCTATGGTCTCTCTCACTTAGGCCTTGCCTATAACCGTAATATAGACTTCACCACGGTGCCAATGTTAAAAACCGAGACCGTATGCATGTTTTGTAGTAGTGCATTTAAGAAAAAATTATCATTAGTGTTACTACTCTTAAAACTTGTTAATGAAATTCATTTTTGAAAACATATTTAATTTTAAACATAATTTTTTAAAGGATACTTAGTCTTTTTTTTATTAAATAAATAAAATCTTAAAAAAATGAGATTTGAATTTGTGTCCACGGTGATGGTGTAGAGCCATCTGCATCAGAAATCAATCTCAAAAGATTAATAATATATCAAAAACCAATAAACTATTATTTGACTGATAAAATATATAACCAATGTACACAGTTTAAAAAATAAATTGCTTTATTAAAACTCCATAAACTACTAAAAAATGGAATTTTATTTATGTATGCACAATATATGTATGAACAAAACCTACCACTGTACAATTATGCATAGTTGTACAATTATGTTAATCTACTTCAACATTTATTAGTATGCCTATAAAAGTTATATTTTTTATTAGTTTATAGTGTATGATTCTTGCGGTTGAAGTTACATCAACGAATTGCTTGTGATTATAGTAATATTTGTGATTCGTTTAGTAATATGACAGTAAAATTCATCTTATATTTTTTTGTTTGAAGTTAAAAATTTAAATCATACAAAAATATCGTTTAATTTAAAAAAAAGTATAACAATAAATAATTTTCATTCCTTTTCTTTTAGCAAAAACTTTAATTTTAAGGTGAAACCAAATACTAAAGTAATTTTTTAATAAAGCATAATGATGAAATTATATAACCTTTATTTGATTTTTTTTTTTTACTTTGTAAACAACTTAAGTAGTGATATTGTTTTGCAAAGAAGTTTATTAGTGAAACGTAAACTATGTAGTTCCCTCTTTCTAATATATTCTATTTTGTACATTACACTACAAAAGGATAGGAACAAATATATAAAGTCTAAGAATAAAACATGTATACGCGTAAATCAGTATATAACATTCACGTGATTTTTCGAACACAACAAGCACATTCCAAATTAACATTAATTTAGGCATATGTATCCTTTGCCATGAAACTCATTTAGATTTGTGATTAACTCAATTGTTCTATTTTTTTAATTTAATACGTACAAAAAAAATAAAAATTATAAATTTAAAATCAAATTCTAACTGATTTCGTTACGATTCAATTAGAATAATAATAATAAATAATATAATATTTTTAACTTTATTTAAAATTTATATAAAAATATATATATCACGTTAATAATTTACTAAATATTTTTTTCATTTGATATAATTTTATGAAATTAATTGTATTTATTAATAATATTATACTTTATTATTTGTGATTTATCGTGAGAAAAGTTCAACGTTGATGTATGAAATGTTGTACGTATGTCCCCTTAGAGGAACAAACAAGAAGAAATTATATATAAAATTAGCTAATTTGTGATTGGTTTGATAATTTAATTAGCTAGAAGGTAAAGCCCACAATTTCCAAGAAAATTCTAGTGATAGAAGGAAGTATAATTTTAAAGGATTCATATTCATGAAAAGAACAACTATATTATAAAATTTCAAGCGCGGTGTGAAACCAACCATTTCGTGTAAATTTCCAAGAATGTTGATTGATGCTACATTCTAATTATATATGTCAACCTAATTATAAATCATGAAGAGATAAGTGAGGGACACGTTAAATTCTGCAAATTAATAATTCTATGAATATTATCACATGCTAATAATTATTACTCTTGTATTTTATTATTTTTAAATAACATATTGTTCACGCAAATATTCAATTAAATTAGGTGATATTTAAACTTACATCTTCTTAATATACAATTAGCTAGCATACGTGGCAACTTGCAACTCTTATATTTTATTTTTGTAATGGATATTTAAAAGTTTATGATTTTCAGTCTACTTCCTTCAAATGCGGTTAATGAGTTTGTAGTTAATGTGAAAATGAAAACACCTTATTATCACTATTTTTATTAAGTTTTTATTTTATAAACCAAACATAATTACAGTATCATTCATAATAATAATGTCATTTATAAAGGAACATTAAGGTCAAATTAGATCTACTTGATACACATATATTTAAGAATTAATAAATGGCATGTTTAAATAAAATTAAGTATTTAGCTGTTAATTACAAAATTAAGTTAGGATGCATGTGCTAAAATTAAAAGATTTGAAATCAAATCAAAAGAATTTATTTTTTTTAAGAATTTAAGTGTATTAAAATGTTGAGCCTAAATTAGGTCATAAATTTTTCTTAGTTAGCCTTGAGTCATACCGTAATAAACTTGCAATTGGAAGTTTGGACAGCTCACAAATATTTAATCCAAAGAATTGCGGAGGAAGTTACACCATTAATCGTTAAGGTACTTTGGCTTGCATAGAGGCGTAAGCTAGATCCTATTATTAAAAAAATTTGTTCCTTAAACTTGTCATCAGTTTTTTTATATGAGACTGCCTTTAATTTGTTCACGTATCACCATGAAAAAAAAAACATAACTCAACTTTAAGGAGTTTGAGCTTTTTTATGAAAACTGTGAAAATAGATAGCGAAGATGATACTAATGATGAGGATGATGGCGAAGATGATATTGACGATGGTAATGGTAGTGATAATAAATATATATTTTATATAGTTATAACAGAGATATATATAATAAAGTTTTAGAGATATTATAGAAGAATGTAATTGTAAGTTTGAATCTTCTTTTTCCAAGTTTCGTTGTTGTGTAGTTTGTTTGATTTTATATCTGATATACTTTCTCCCTTGCAATATGCTTTTCTCAGTACTGTTTTGATCATATTTGTCTAGTTCTCCTGCAACAACCTACTCTATGTTTTATTTTCTTTTCATGTTACTTCGTACCGGAAAAATGTTTAAAAAATTCATTTACTTCAACATTTGTGAGAGTTTTAGACCGAAAAGATGAGTATTCCATTGGGTTTGGTGAAAGGTATCAGGAAATATGCATGGAGAATATTGTAGTATTAATATATAGAGAGTTAAATAAGCTTTTATTTTCTATCTATAGTATTATTCTTATGTAATTTCTAAATAATTATTATGTATGAATTATTTAATTATAAAAGATTTTTATGAATTTATAATTATAATTATGAAATTAAGTTGTTAGGTTAATAACCATAAAATAAATTATATTATATGTTTTATTATTCTAATATAATATAATACGAGAATATTAAAAATAATCTCATATAATATAATATGAGAATATTAAAAATAATCTGATAAATAATAATTATTAATTAAATAAAACGAATAACTTATATATTTTATTAAAATTTAAAATTAATCATTATATCATGACATATTAACCACAAGTATACGGATCGTATATATTTTAAGTATTAATTAGTACACATTTTTATATCAAGTAAATTATGTATTATATACTAATTAATTGGATCAAATTCTCATGCTAATCATATTACTTATTAAGTTTGTAATTATCGATCTCATGTATAAAAATCATATATCTATATTTAAAAATTATGTATATTATTTAATCATGATAAGTAATTAAGTAATTTTTTCAAATATATTTAATTGTTTCTATAAATAATTGTTGGTTAAATAACTAATATCATAAAAATCAGATTAAATAATATGATATAAAAAAACACAATAAGTTTAAAATAATCAATTTACATAATAAAATATTGGATTTATAAGACATCTAGAAAATAAAATCTAGCATGTACACATCATGATCAAGTACATAATTATCATGTAAAAGATAATGAAAATTAACAAAACATTAAGTAAGAAACAATATATAATCAATCTCTTAACTTGTACTAGTTTTGTCTTCGTTTGCATAGATGTGTTGTTCTTTTCTCTTCTCTTAATACTTTGCCTTAACTCTCTGTATGTAAATTATGACTTCATTATATTTTCTACCATATGTTAAAAATGACTTAATTTAATTCATAAAACATATTTATCTTGATTCAACAATTGAGATTGATGGATATAAAAAAATGATAATATGAAATGCACACGTTGTTCGATCGATCAGACCCTTAGTTGATCTATCTAAGTGTGTCATCATTTCAATCAAAAATCCCTTGTCAAAGCTCAATTGATCAAGATATCTATATTGATCTAGACTCTTTTAGATCGATTGACTTGTGATAACCTGTTGTTATCCATGGCTCTTCGATTGAAGTCAATCTTAATTAGATCGATCGATCAATCTTAAAATGTTCAAAATGACTTATTTTGATTCTCTTTGATGTTGATCTAATTATATTAACATAATATAAGTATTTTTAATAATACTTTATCTAGACAAATATTTGACTTGAAATGTCTAAATAACTAATTTTAAAGTTAACATAATTTATTGAAAGAACCAATATTATCTTTTTTTTAAGTTATCCATGATTTAAATACTTTAACTTCTTATACATATATTTTAAGAAAAATTATCGGAGAATAAAAAATTATTGTCTGAGCAATTAATTTTTTATCTAATAATTGACTATTGAATATTTTTTAAAATAGAATTTTTGGTATAAAAATAGGGATACCTTATCCCTATTCTAGCTCAATGTTATATGTCTTTCTAGCTCAATTTTAGTTTTTATTTAAGTTTTATAATATTATTTTTTATAGTTTGGATGGGTAGAGTCAATCATTTATTTTTTTAAATGTTTTCATATGTATAATTTAAATTTATGTTTTGAAACATATAAAAAATAAATTTAATCGTACAATCCCTAAATAAACTACCACAAACTAACAATTGAGTGTAACGAGTTTTAAAACAATATATTAAGGTTTATTTTGCCAAATAATTCATGTTAAGTTTTTTTTGGTTTCACATCGATTAAGAATTCGATAATAGTGTTGTTTATAAACTTGAATACTTCTTAATTTAATAAAATTTTATTAGATTGAGTTAAATTTGTGTTTCTAACCATTCAAAAGTTATATTCTATATTTAAAAACAAAGGACTTAGTTTTAAAAACACTTTTGCATATTTGTCCAAGTTACAATTTATGCTACAACTTGTTTTCAATGTTCTAAAAAACAATTCAAAACACAGAAAATAATGATCTTGGAGCGTTGTTTTCGTTTTTCCAACAACTCCAAGGTTCGAATAACAAAGATTACATTTATGAAGATTTTTCAGATGTTTTCTCTTATGTTTAAAAAGAAACTGGACAAGATAATAAAAGTGAAACTGAAGCCACTAGGATGTTGCACGTGTATTCAATTATTTCTTCTTCTTTCTTTTTTGTGCTGAAGGAATTGAAGATGTTTTTTTTTTCAATTTTAATATATATATATATTATAATGTTTTAAAATAAAAAATAATTTTATTGAATTCTAACATGATTGAATATATATATATATATATATATATATATTATAATGTTTAAATTATTGTAATAAAAATACTAAATTTAATGTTAAAATGAATACAATCAAATAAGTTTTAAAATAATTTGTCCGAACAACAACACAATCATGTTTTTCGTTTTTTGTTTTTAAAAATAGTTTTTCAAATATATGTCAAATATCGTATTATTTTTATAAAATATAAAAAATTATTTTTAAATTATACAGTCAAATATATATGTTCTAACTTTCTCAAAATATCACGAATAGAGGACAATTGAAATGAAATTTATAACATAAAGGCTTTTTCAAAATGAAATTTATCAAATCACGAATTAAATCCCAACAAATCCTCAACTAAATAGAGATGGCTATAAATATCTTTAAACCTAAGCAATCAAGCGACTTCATGGAGTTGCTACTTGCAAGCATCATTTACTTCTTCTTTTTTAGATTAAAGCATCATTTATTTACTTAATAGTAACGATATTCAAGTAACTTTATTTCATATAGTATACAATTATATTTAAATTAAAGAAAATAAAGTGTAGTTAATTATATAAATATAATAAATAATTTATAAAATTTTGTTGTGAAAATAATAAAAATAATTGTTATAATATTATTATTCATATTTAAACTAAAAATGTCAAAATTATATTTGTTATATAAAAATAAAAAGTTGGCACGTAATGGAAGAAAACTAATGGATTAGCACTTTGATTTAAGAAAAATGCTATTTAATTAGTAAATGTAGCATTACTTGTTTAAATTTACAACTTCACGTGTATAAATGATTGCAGTCAACTATAATTTGTCGATATGTGATCCATCGGATAACTATTATTCGTGCTCATGAACTTCTTGTTTCAGACTCGAAAAAATATCTGAAAAGTAGAGAAATTATTAATCGATATATAGTTTAAGATTAATGTAATTTTTTCTTTAAAAAATAAATATCTAATAAATAATACATCTTTAAAAATATATTTATAAATTTTTTTATATATTACAATTATATTATAATTATAAGTGATATGTTAATTTTTATTAGACATACTACTTATCATTTATAATAAATATTTTTTTTCATATTTACAACAGTCATTTATCGTATCAATTACATCATAAATAATAATTATATATATTATTAAAATTTATAATATATTTATTTATTTAATATATAATCTTTATTAATTATAATAGTATATATAATTATTATTTTTCTCTATTAATAGACATGTAACTATTAACAGAACAGAGCATTAATCATATCTATATTTTTAATATAGTGTACACCCACATGCCCCATTGACTTTTCGGCCATCCGAATCGCAATGTTCTATATAAAAAAAAAACCATTATTTAAAAAAAAATTATTCGTTATTGTTTAGTGACGAGCATGTAATAATTAATTAAAAAAAAATTAAACCTAATTATATTACTCAACTATTTCATATATATGCTCCCATTTTGTGTTAATTTATATAATAAATATATAGATAAAAAATAGTTAAAAATACGAATATTCGTTATATAAAAATAAATTATGTTAATAAAGTAACGTAATAAAAATAAGAAAAGTAAATTTCATCACTAAATACTAAATACAAAAAAATTGTCCTTAAATAGAGTTTGATCTTAAAACACTAAAGAAGTTAATTAAAATAATTTTAAAATTTATAATAATAAAATATCATTTAAATTTAAAAGAGTTAAATTAGATAAATTTTAACATTAAAAGAAAATTAAATAATCAAATTTAAATGACATAAAATGTAAAATTATGTTTAAATTTTTTTTAATAATAAGATTATAATTGAAGGATATAAAAGGGTGTTATTTTGTTGTTTTTTAAAAAATGTTAATTAATCTAATAAAAAATAATGATTAAGAGTTTAAAGAGTTTCAGACAGCTAATAAATCAGTTTAGCTTAGATTCGCTAACCTAATATAAGGTGCACGTTGTGAGATTATTCTATGGAAATGAGTCAGCTTCAAATTAGACAGCAATTATTTAAATCGCGCTTCTGATAACTGTAATATCTCTTCCAATTGATAAATAATAGCCTTGGCTAGTAAACATCAATAAAACTCTCTATGTTTGCAAAAATAACATATATTTCAAATTATTTTGCTTTGGTTAACTACTCTTGAGATATTACGTTAATTAAATAACTCATGCATAACCCAAGAAATAGCTACAAGGAAAAAAAAATACAAAAAATAACTTGACTTAAATAAAAATAAAAATATTCATAACTATAAATAAAATGTAAAGTGATACATAGAAAAAGAAAAAAAGATAAAATAATAAAAATGTTTCTCATCCTTAATAATAATTACTCTTTTTCCTCACGCTATGTAGCTAAAAAGTTATAATAAGAAGAAAAAAATTTAATATTCATAAAAATATATAAATTAATCAATCACTTCCTTTATGAAAAATAACAATTTAATTTTTAGCAAATTATTGTGACGATGATCAACGACGATCAACGACAATCAATGAATTTATTTTTTTAATGTTTATTCAACTTTTATCTTGATAATGTTATTAATTTATTTATTTTTTATAAAAAATTAGATTACATATTTATAATTGTTTCGAATATATATATTTTAATCATGTGTCAAAATGGGAATTACGGATATTATTTGAAACTTGGAACATTTTTGTTAATTAAACATTTTCCTCTCATTTTGGTAAATTACATCTAAAGACGATGCTTTATGTTATCACTCTCTACAGATTATTAGAATTAGTTTGCATAGGAAGTGCAGTTCTTATTTTGTTTCAAAGTCAAGAAGGGAAATACTAATTTTCTATTGGAAAATTATTTTATTTTAAGTCGAGATATACATATCATAATATAATCAGTTATATTTAACAAGTAATCTATAATTAATTTAAAATCTAACATCTTAATTTTATATTATATCTAATAATAACATATCACTTATTACACATATAAATTTTTTGTCCAAATAAAACATTTAAAATAATATGAATAAATCTGTAATATGATCATTTGTAATAAGGGAAAAACAGATGAAAATTAAAAAAAAATAGAGTAATTGACACGAGCACATACATATTTATTAGATTATAACTGATATTAGATTATTGCCAGTAACCTTTATAAAAGAGGTACGATTAGTAGAGTAGAATTCATAAAATTTAATTAAATAATAATCAAAATATTTGGATTAAGCCGTGCATGCAAATTGCCTTTTAGCTGATGTCTCCCCCATGCAATCACTAAACATACTCATACTATAACTAATACCCAACTCGGCTTTAATTATATTAATTAATTTAGTGCAGTTGCCTTATGAGTCTAAATATATTTTATTGCAATATTACTTTGCAATGAAAATGTCTGCTCCGTTGACATTCAACATTATCAACCCTATTATGGTATATATTTTTCCCACTATATATTATGCATAATATTTTCCATCAATTAAATTAATAACCTAATTTATTTTTAATTAAAATCTTAATTAATTAATAGACCTCTTGTGTTACTGAGAATTAGTTTAACATTTGATTATAATATCATAACATCATTAGCTTAATAGATAACTTCTTTTACTAATAAAGTTGTAATTGATTGCTCCGTCAACATTCAATTTTTTCAACTCTACTATGATCTATTTATGAAATATTTTTCATCAATTAAGTTAATAAGCTGACTTTTCTTAACTAAAAACTTAATCAATCAATACTTATGTTACTTAGAATTAGTTTAACATTTGATTATAATATATATCATAACATCATTAGCTTAATTGATATCTCATATTACTAATAAAATTGTAATTGAATGCTATGTTGACCTTAAACATTGTCAATCCTACTATGATATATTTATGACATTTTTTTTCATTATTAAGCATAATTTTTTTCACCAATTAAGTTAATAAGAAGACTTTTTTAATTAAAAGCTTAATCTATTAATAGACCTTATGTTATTGAGAATTAGTTTTACATTTGATTATAATATCACAACATTATCAACTTAATTAATATCTCCTGTAATGAATAAAATTATAATTTACTATTCCGTTGACATTCAATATTGTCAACTCTACTATGATTTGTCATATTTTTTTCCATGTTTTTCACCAAGATAATAAGCTGACTTTTTTTAATTAAAAGCTTAATCCATTAATAGACCGTTTATGTTATTGAGAATTAGTTTTACATTTTATTATAATATTATAACATCATCATTTTAATTGATAGCTCCTATTATGAATAAAGTTGTAATTGACTGCTCCATTGACATTCAACAGTGTCAATCCTATTATGATCTATTTATGACATATGTTTTTCCATTATTATGCATAATGTTTTTCACTAATTAAGTTAGTAAGATTATTTTTCTTAATTAAAAGTTTAATTCATTAATAGACCTTTTATGTTACTCAAAATTAATTTATCATTTGATTATAATATTATAACATCATTAGCTTAATTGATAAACTTATACTCGAAAGAAAATTTATAATAATATAACATTATTAGCTTAATTAATAGCTCTTATTATGAATAAAGTTATAATCGAAAGAAAATTTATAAGTAGTAGAAGAGCATGTATTCTAGATCTTAATTGAAAATTCTAGAAAAATTGTAAAATATTAAGATAATTAAAATATAACGATAAAATAATATTAAACGAATCAAAAATATCGTATTTTTATTTAAATATATTCAATTTGATGATATTTAAAACGAAATTATATGTTTAATTTTTTTATTAAGAAAAATACACTATATAACATAAAAATAATATTATAAGTTTTTAAAATATTATTTTTATTATTTCTAAAGATTTTATAAAAGATAACATTTACTTTTTTTTTTAATTGCAAAGCATTTTAATTATCGGAAAATAAAAAGAAAAAAGGTCTAAATCTAGCTGGTAGCTACGTACCCGAAAGTTGTCTATCTTGAATCCTTGATTCGATGTTGAAAATTATTTTTATTACAAATACATATCAACCAATGCATTTTTACTAAATATATGAGACAGGGCCACCTCCATAGATTTTTATTTTTATAAAAAAATTAATATCATTTAGTTACCTTATTAAAATAAAATTATTTATTATTACGAGAAATTCAATAAAAATAAAAAATAGTTATGCTTTTTTTTAGTGTTTTTAAGAACAGTTTACACTCTTTCTTTTTACCTCCTTAATATTCTTCTGCCAATTTTTTTTATAGTTATTTCAACAATAACGGCATATTTTAGCTAAAACACATTTTATTATATCTCTGATATATTACCCTGTGTACTAGCAATATATTTATTAAACTTGTACATTATTATTTGTTACTTTTTTTTCGTCATCCTTTAACCATGTGCTACTACATTTTGGTATTTTTTTTCCTAAAAAAAATTACTTACATTACTTATTAAATTTTAAGATTTTAATAAAATTTAAAAATAAAAATATTTTTCTAATAATACCATTTTAATACTAAATTTTACTAATTAAAATATCAGTACTAAAAAGTTCATATATAAATATCACATTCAAAGTCAAAAGCGTTAGTGCACACACAAAAGGTCAAAAGTAAACATTTTTTTTTGTACAAAGTAGTAGATAACTTTCAATTATTCTCTGTCAAAACTTAACATATTAATTATTTATTGATTATCATTCACTAGTAGTGTTAACCAGTTGGTGGATAATGATTGACATTGATCGAATTTGACCTACAGTTGATAGCATATTCATCACTAGATGAATGTTAAATGAAGTGAGCTTCTTTTAATTTAATTGTTACAAAATTTATCAATTAAGCTGAAAGTAAGAGTTTGTTTAATCAAAAAACCAACCTAAAACATTGATTTTATCGAAAGGTGATTGAAGATCACCTAATTTAAAGTAAAATTTATAATTTTACAAAGAATATGATTTATAATTATAAAAATAATAATAATAGAAACTTTAAATAGATAAGTATATTTTATAAGTGAGAAAATAGATTTAAAATATCGAAATAAACAAAAATATCGAGATATAATTTTAATAAAAATATCAAATATATTGATATAAGAGTCCTTAAATACAAATATATTTGTATTTAAATTGTTATTATACTCCACTCCTACTCAACTCAAATCCCAAATTTCATTCTAAAATTAAAATTTCAGTCGATTATTTTTATTAAATCGTTAGAGAACAAATTTGTAAGTTTTTAGATATTTAATTTTCAACCTGCCATTATAGGCTTGAATTCCCAAGATGCCTTTAAAATTTGCATTGATGCTAATCATATGATCAATCTAATGCTCATTTTGGATCGTATGGTAAGGAAATAAATTCGGATACTAATAAATTGACACAAAAATTGTATTTATGATAGTAAATTGAAACTAAAACAATAATTTTAATACCAAATAATACATTAGTTCTAAAATGAAAAATAGAGACTCTTATTTTTAGTAAAGAAAAATGCCTCAGCCAGAGTCATATGGTTGTTCTTTTATTGTTCCACTGAGCAAAGCAGCAAAGTAGCTAGCTATCTTCAAAAGTATCTTCTCAGCCTGGAACATTATTTTATCCTTTTGTACCAAGAAATGACTGGTGAAGGAAAAACAACACACATGTATATATATCAATGATAATGCTGTGACTGGTAAGTAAAATAGGACGAATTAAGGATAATAACTGTAGCGTCAAAGTTGAGGATAATCCAATATGAAGACGGGTGAATATGGTAAAATTTCAACCCACATGTTTTTTATTGTTTTTAAAAAACATGTAAAAGTGAAAATGAGTTTCCAACTTGATTTTGAACTTAGAAAATTAAAAATCTTCTCTAAAACACTCATTTTGAAAACTTGAGTTCGAAAATTATATCTTAAAAACAAAATTGGTTATAAAGTAGACCTCAAAAGATTCGATTTTTAATGTTTACAAATGTACGAAGATAAATGTACCTTGAGTTTAGCCGGGGTACTGGACTTGGCTGAGACTGTGCCACCAAAGCCAAAGCCAAATTTTGGTTTCTTATCAATAGGCTTTAATATCTGGAAAGAACACAATAAAGACTCATCTACACTCATCATGGCTCCAGCATTATCAAACTCTCCACAATAATTAGGAGCTGAAAATATGGTAACAAGTTGCCTATTAGCAAAGAACTCATATCCATCTTCCACAACCTGAAAATTATAATATAACCCACTTATTAGTTAAGGTATTATACATTTTCTGAACTTTGCATATTTTTTAAAAATAAATGTCACAAAGACAAAGACAAAGCATTGCACTAGGTCTAGTAGTACTATTGTAAAAAATATATTTTTTCAAATGTTAATAAAGAAAATTTTAACATAAATAATTACTGAAATAATATTTTAGAATAAATTAAAAAAAAACAAAAATTAACTGTTTATCTTACTTTTTAAAAAGTAATATACTAAATATTGCTTCGATGTTAATAGGTTGCGAAATTTGAGCCTTTACTACTAATAGATATTTCAAACCTGATGAGCTCGACAAATCAAGTCAAGTTGATGCTTCCTTAAGAACTCTGTAACTCTATCAGCACCAAATGTGTATGAAACTCCACGTTCATTAGGACCCCAACCTTTAATTTCTTGACTAGGATCAGACCAAAGGAGATCACATAGTAAACCACTTTCAGGAACGTCACAAGGTCGTTTAATGTCTCTTATCTGATTCAAATTGTTCAATTCTGGAGAAAGTCCACCATGCATGCAGAGTATCTTGTCATCAATGAGAGCTGCAACAGGAAGGCAATTGAAACACTCTGCAAATGTTTTCCAGAGTCTAACATTGTATCTTCTCTTACATTCATCATAAAATCCATATATGCGGTTTACAGAAGCACATTCATGATTTCCCCTTAAGAGAAAGAAGTTTCCAGGATATTTTATTTTGTATGCAAGTAGAAGACATATTGTTTCAAGGCTTTGCTTTCCACGATCTACATAGTCCCCCAAAAACAAATAGTTGGAACGAGGAGGTAGTCCACCGTACTCAAAAAGCCGAAGAAGATCACTATACTGACCATGAACATCACCTGTATCACGTAATGAATATCGAAATTCTTACCCATTTACATCTCATTATATATCATCATGCTTTCTACCATACGTCTAAATATAATACAGACTATCAAGACCTTCTCATCACAACAATTTAGGGAAACTAAAGAAGCTTTGTTGGACATGAAAATTGTAACATTTTTAATACGAAAACAGAATATATGTTACATACCTCCTAATTTCAAAGCAGATTGTTACGTTGTTTCTAATAAAAGCATGGAATCCTACGAAAAGATAACTACCGAAATTATTAACTTTGTGAACTTAGATATGTTACTAACTCTTTTAGGACATTAAGAATAGTAAATTTTGAATACATATCCGACACGTTAATTTTTCTCTCTCTATATATATTTTATAAATTTATATTAAATTAGAGTGTCTGAATGCATATCCCATGATCATGTCATATCACTTAGATACAAATATTTTACGAAATTTCAAGAGTTCAAGTAACATAAGAACTTAACTAATTACACAATCTTACCAGAAAATAAAAGAATTGCACAGAGTTATCATATCCGTTAGACACTGAAAATATGTTTAAGATGACTAAACCCATCAATGAATTTATGTTCCTGAGGCTATAGTAGCGAAACTTCTTTTTAAACTTTGTCTCGAGGCGAACCTTGTAATAACTCTTTACAGCAATGGTTATTTAGAGAGTATCTTATTAACTCAAAGGTTGAGAGATCGAGTCTCAAAACCAGAACATTTTGTTTGTTATAATTTCGGCAAATCACATTAAAATTGGCATGTACTTCTCTCTTTGTTATTTATTTGGCATCATTAAGTGCTCTAATTAAATGCCATATTTTACATGGATTGAAACCCTGTTTCTAATCTTTCACTTCACAATTGTGACTTCCATGGTCAATAGAATGTTAATCAGAAGATTTTTCCTCAGATTTTTCAGAAACAAAAACCATTCCTGGTTTATTTTAAACAATTAAGAGAGGGAATCTCTTCACTAATTGAAGAATAACCCTCACATGATAACAGTAAACCAAGTCCAAAGCCCCTCGTAGATGTAGAGGTTTCATGATTCATCTAACCTCGTAGATTTAGAGGTTTTATGATTCATCTAAGGAATTGCACTAAACACAATACATAATCTTAGAAGTTCACGGATGATACATTTCTTTTAATAACGACAATATCCATTGATGGAATTTTTTAATTTAGTTATACTTCTTTATCTAGCAACAGGTAAACCACCTATCTTTCAAACCCATCTTCGAAGGTCTAAATCACGGTTGTTTGAATACTGAACAGTATTTACACGTTGTATATAATCAAATTAATCTTTAAAATATATACACATAGTACTAATATATATTCATTTATGTACATAGTATACACAAACAAAATATGTATATATGTTCCGATATGTCCAAACGATATATTATTTTAGGACAATCTGATTAAGTACCAACCTATACATGCTATTATACGGGGATTCAATATCTAAACTCATGCTAAAGAGACAAAGATCACTAACTCAATTTTGAAATTGAAATTATACTAATTTACAAGGATTCATCACTCATTTTATATATCATTAAAAAGATCAAGAATTTTAGTGTATAATAAATTTTATGCTTTAAAATTTTGAGTTTCTTAAAAATTGTTCTTATTATGTTGAACATTTAACTCATTTTTGAAATATAAATTATACTAACTTATAAAAAAATTATAATTCGTTTCATATACCATTTAAAAACTCTGTAAGTTTAGTTTTAGGATATTTTACGGTTCATGATTTCGATTTTTCTATTGAAAATTATGGTCATTTTACTGATTTTTATTTTCTGTTAATCATCTTTGACTCATTTTTGAAATTAAATTGTACTAACTTACAATAATTATGATTCATCCATATACCATCTGAAATCTTGAAATCTAAATTCTAAGAAATTTTATCGTTTTGATTTCGAGTTTATTATAAAAAATTATAATTAATCTTACTAAGTTTTCTTCATATTCTATTAAACATCTCTTATTTTTTGAAATATAAACTGTAATAACTTATAAAAAACTTGATTTACTTTATATATCATTAGAAACATCTTGAAGTTTAGTTTCTAAAGAGTTTTACGGTTTGTGAGTTCGAGTTTTATGTAAAAAGTTATACTATATTACATTCCAAAATTCTCAACTTAATTTTTTTCAAAATTATTTTGTTATTTACTAGCCTTATTCATTATTTTCTTTGAATTTTGGGATTGAACTTGTGGAGGGACTTTAATGGATCTCTATTTAAAAAAAAAAAAACTTTATATTAATTTTTACAATATTTAATTGTTTTCTTAAGCTATAAAAATAAAAAAAATTGCATAAACAAATTGCAAGTTGTGTTATTTTTATTGCTATGATACATTTGAAATCAATTGTATTATTTGAATATGTAAACATGTCATAAATAAATATAATAAAATCCTAAGTCAAATTAAATACAAAAAAAATAAAAAAATATCTATAGAAATCAACAGGAAATTAGACTACCAAAAAAAATGTTTAAGTTGAAGCACCAAGTCACCAGCCATCTGGATGAGATGATATAGATTTGAATGGAATAACTTTAAACTAAGAGTCTGTTTAACCATATTGTTAAGTCTCACGTCGATCAAGACTTAGGTAACAGTGTTACTTATAAGTCTGAACAATCCTCTAATTAATTAGTTGATTTTTGGGTTCAGAGTTAGACCTGAGTTTCTAAGTTGGTATCAGAGTTAGGCTCTTGGCTTCTTCACCCCCATCGGTGCTCAAGTGACTGACGACGTACTCAGGACTAAGGTCCGCTCACTCCATGCCGACCAGGACTCACCCCAACCGATGTGAAAGGGGAATGTTAAGTCACACATCAACCAAGAGTTAGGCAACAATATTGTTTATAAGTCTCGGCAACGTATTAACTAACAAACTGGTTTTTTGGTTCAGAATTAGGCTTGGATTTCTAAGTCATATAATGAAATATATGATCTTATGATAACACCCAAATTAGACCTCTAAATTCGGAAGGAGTTTTTCTTAAGTTTATGACAAAATTGTTAAGCTACCAATTTCATCGAAAAACAAATTTTAGTCATCAAGTCTTTCTTCAAAAATATATAGAATTATCAGATTCTGTACATATACTCTTAATAATGTGATTGGAGAAATATTTTTTTTAATTTTTGTTTCTTGATTGTTGGTTTGACTTTTATCTGTGTTCCACTCATATTCGATGAATTTAACTTTTATTTTTGGTTACTAAAATTTACTTAGGAGTATTTGATTATTCAAGTTATTAACAAAATCAATGCCATGCCATTAAGAATACCTATGTATTGTTTGTAAAAAAAAATTATTTATTAAAATAACCAACATTATGTTACTAAGAAAAGCTTATATAATGTTTTTTCCTTTCTAAATTAGGTTATTAAAAAGCTTAGTCATGTTATTAAAATTATGCTTGTATGTTATTTTATAAAAAAAAATTTGATCGTTATTAAAAGGGAAAAAAAGCCCATGTATTGCCAGATAATAAAAAAACTGTGCTTATCATAAAGAAAAAAACATACGTGACAAAACTCATTTTAAGTTTAATTAAATTTCAATCCATATTATAGTCCATATTTCATTTGGGTCATTTAATCATTATGGACAAATTAAATAAAAATAATATAAGATATATTAAGAGATTCGGTAAATACTATTTATAAATTAGATAATATGTTATTTTTAAATATTATTTTAAATAAAATATAAAGAAAGATTTTCGTTGATTTAAGTTTTTTTTCCTCTCCTCGATGACTTAGAAATTATATATTCATCAAAACTTACTATACATGAAATAAAATTGGCTCTCTTATTTTATTAATTAGATAATGTTAAATTTGACTCTAATTCTATCTCAAAACGCAGGTTATGAGATGAAAGATTGTCCTCGTTTATATATGAGTTGGATACTTCATGTGAGACTTTTTAACACTCTCTTTCACATCAGTAGTCCAAATTTAACATGTTAACAAAGCAAGCAAACTCACTCCGTGATACGCAGCTGTAAACCCACCACCGTCCATCGATGAACTGCCGATGTGAAAGAAAGTGTTAAAAAATCTCACATCGACTGGACATGAAGTATCCAACTCATATATAAATGAGGACAATCTTCTATCTCATGACTTGAGTTTTCTAACTTAGGTAACTCAAGTTATGAGATGGAATTAAACCCAAATTTAACATGATATCAGATCACCTTGTGTCACGCAATTGTAAATTCACTATCGTCCATTGATGAATTATCGATATGAGAGAAAGTATTAAAAGATTACACATCAATTGAATATGAAATATCCAATGAAGTTAATCTTCCGTTTTTTAACTAAGAAAACACGGGAAAAGTAGAGGCAATGAAAAAGAAAAATTGGTTTATAGATTATGTGAATTTTTTTTATAATTATTACTTTATATATATAAGACTCATTTTAATCAAATACTAATAATATCTTATTAAAATTAACAAGATTCATCATTTATGTTATTCGTGTAAATGTTTTTCTTGAGCAGGATAGGTTTCAGACACAAAAACAGAACTCAAGACAA
Organism: Hippophae gyantsensis; assembly: GCA_030763125.1. Lineage (NCBI taxonomy): Eukaryota > Viridiplantae > Streptophyta > Magnoliopsida > Rosales > Elaeagnaceae > Hippophae > Hippophae gyantsensis. The sequence continues at coordinate 42,970,051 of CM061033.1, forward strand.
TGTAACATCGCAAGACCCATCTTCAAATTTCAAATCATGATAGCAGCAGCTAGAATAAAATAGAAAGAGATTACTGGGTTTAGTTGAATGTACCGCAAATTTTGATGGGTGCTTCAAGGTCTAAAAGAATTGGCTGCCTCAAGAAAATATCCTTTGAAACCATACAAAGCTGCCAAATCTCTGCTTCTGAAAGCTGTACTTGCTTCCCTGGATAACCTTGAACTTGAAGAAGCCTATTAATTATAGCGTCAAGAGCAACAGTATCCATGTCTGAGCTCTTTGTCTCTTTCAACCTTAAAATTAAAACTCTCGAGACCAATAAGCAGAGCACAAAGTGGGAAGATTAAAAAAAAAAAGCAATGGAGAATAAAAATTGGAACTTTGAGCTTCTGTATATTGAAAAATTCTCATCCTCAAAGAACAAAGCAATGGAAGAGAGAGAAAAGGAGAGAACTTTAATGGGAATTTGGGCATTATGCTTTAGGAACAACGGTTGTCCGCCAAATTGTAAAGCAAAGAATATATTCCATTGCGATGAAAGAAAGAAAGTGGGAAATCAAACTGAAACTCAAAACAAAGAGAGGGAAGGAAAGACAAAGGAATAAGTGGACTCCATCTATTATACGAAAAAAAAAAAAAATTTGTATGAGCGAAGTTTATGATAAAATGCTCTGAAATATTAATTTCTATAATATATTATCAGCTTTTATATTCAAACGTTAAATAAAAGTATATATGTAAAGTAATAAATGAATAGTTTTTTTACCCGTTAATAAACTTGGTTCATTTATATCGAGACTTTTATTTACATAGGCCTTTTGGTTGTGCCATTATTATTTTAAGAAGTTTTTTTCATTCTTATTAAGAGCTTGAACAACTAAGGTGTTTCCTATTGAATTTTTTATGCTGAAGTAAAATGAAGACGGCAAAAAATTAAAAATACTTTCGAGGTTTTCAATATTTTCAGAAATACACTTAATGTTAAAAAAAAATTACAATACTTTTAAGGTTTAAGATATTTTCAAAAATATCTTTATTATTTAACAGAAGCATAAAAAACCCGTAAAAAATCACATCAATATTTGAAAAATCTTTTCTACCCTTGCCTATATAGTTTTTTAAATATTAATGTTCAGAATATTATCGCAAATACCTTTCAAGTTTTTCTTTTCTTTAAAAATACTCTTGTTATAATAATTAATTTAATTTTATCAAAAATACTCCTACTATAATAATTAATTTAACTTAATTAAAAATACCCCTGTTATAATAATTAATTTAACTTCATCAAAAATGCTCATGTTATAATATTTAATTTATCTTCATAAAAAATATATCTACTTCTCAATAACATGATATAAAATATTTTCCAAAAATACACCTGAAGATAAATTAAGTTAACAAACCACACAATATCAAGTTAAATATTTTATATCTTGTTATTGAGAAGTAGGAGTATAATAGTGACATTTTTGATGAAGTTAAATTAATTATTATAGCAGAAGTATTTTTAATAAAATTAAATTTATTAATATAGCATAGGTATTTTTAAAGAAAAACAAAACATCAAGAGATATTTGCCATAATATTCTCAACGATAATATTCAAAAAACTATATAGGTAGAGGTAGAAATTTTTTTTTTTTTGATATTGATGTAATTTTTTACAACTTTTTTATGCTTATGTTAAATAATAAGGACATTTTTAAAGATACCTTAAACCTCAAGAGTATTGTAGCTTTTTTTAAACATTAAAGGTATTATTGAAGATATTGAAAACCTCGAGAGTATTTTTGATTTTTTTCCCGCGAGAGTGATATATATATATAGGGGTGAAATTACCATTTTACCCCTAATGTTAAACGAAAATATAACGCTGACAACATTTGTGAGTATTTTTGATATTAAATAAAACTCAAGGATAATTTTGTAAAAATATAAAACCTCAGAAATATTTGTGATAATAATCCGACGAATACGGATTTAAAATGAGATATGATCTTGTTATTTAATTAAGAGTAAAGACTTGATTATAATTTTTTTATATTTTAAGTTAAGTATGATTATTTTAAAAATGAATGTATATAGAAAGAAGAATAAATTATAAATATCTTTTTATCGAATATTTGTAATTTTATTGATATTTATTTAAAATTATATCTTTAAAATAATTAAAAAATAATTATTACATAATTATACTTATAAGTGGTTGTTGAGTTTGATACATAAAGATTTTTTTTTTGGTAAATGTGATCTTCTTTGGATGTAATAAATTACACCAACATCTATCCCAAATATTTTAAACTTTTAACAAATGGATGAGAATGTCGATAATAATTTTATCGACATCTAGATTCGCGACACTTTTAATCACATTAAAAACATTGGGCCACTTTCAGTGTAATGTTTTACTTTTATAGGTGTGGCCTTTGGTGTAAAATGTTAGGATTATTTATACCCTTCTCCGTATTTGTAAGTTATTTATATGATTTTTCAATCACATTTTAAAACTCAAATCTTTTTCCAACTATTGGGAATAAAATATGGTGATATTAACTACTTATATGCTCTACATGCGATACAAAGTTGTTAAAGCATAATTATTCTTTAGTATTTTATTTTTGTTTTCTTCTCTTCAATCATTTGTGTACTTAAAAATCTGCCAAATTTTTTTTAAAAGATTTGTTATATATGGACCGTAAAAACAATATAAGTATTATAATTAAATAAAACTATATAAATATTTAAGCATTTTTTTTAGAAAGTATGAATACTTAAGGTTGAGATTTGAGATGTGATTAGATTCACATCTTAAGATTAGACTATAAGAACAAATTGATCTTATCTTAAAAATTTAGCATATTTATATAAACATTATAAAAGTTTGAATTGGGGCAACCCGACCTTCAAAGAGCCATGCCCGTGAGTAGTAGACAACAACAAATAATAGTGACACAAGATTATCAAGGTGTGTTGTGAGGGTATATAATAAATATAAATAATATATTCTGCTCATTTATTTTAAGACAACGCATTTTTTTTTTTAGAGAAAGAATCTAACATCAACCAATTTATTGAAATAAGCCACTGTAATTGAACACTTAGCCTATACTTCAAATATTTTGTATAAATCCGAAAAGCTAGCATGTTAGGTCTGAGAAAAATTTTAAAAAATAAAATAAAATAAAGCTAATATATTAGGAAATGTGCTCCTCAAAAAAATGGTTTTTTCTAGTGAGGTACTTCTTTGATTATTTTTAAGGAATTTTATAAAAATAAAAAAATAAAGCAAACATCAAATTTCATTTTAAGCTTAGTTTGAAAAATGGGCCTTTTCGGCTTCCTGAAATTGAAGTTGGGCGTAAATTGTCCAACGAAATACCAACCACAGCCCAAGTTCCATCGGGATGTCTTTTACAGTACCTCTGGAACTAATTTTCTCTAGTTGAAACCAGTGGTGATGGTACACTAAAATAAATGAATCTATCATTGCCGAAAATAATATAAAATTAAGTAAAAGTAATTTCTTTAAGTAAATATACTCACCACTTGCTAGGCAAGGAATTTTAATTCGTTATTAACCGACTTAAAAGATAATTTAAGTCGATTTTACGTGTTAATTGACTTAAAATTTTAAGTTTATTTAATGATTCAATAGACTTAAAATTTTAAATCATTTTTAGGTTAAAATCAACTTAAAATTTTTAAATCATTTTTAGGTTAAAATCAACTTAAAATGATATAATCCTATAAATATATTTTGGTTATTTTCTACTAATCTCATTATATGTTTTCAATCACATAACAACAGAAAAAACTAAAATATAAGAATTTTAATTTTTTTTCATTTAAAAACTAGATATTAAGTATTTACTTAAGAAATAAATTTATAATAAAAAATAATTTATATGCAATATATATAAATTTAACTTAATTGGAATATCATTAAATATTATAGGATATCTATGCTATTTAATATCATTAGATTTTTTTATTGATCCTTTTTGCGATCTTATAATTTGAAGCATGTGTTTCGTCCATTTTTCTCGTAAATAATCAAAAATTTACATATCATAGCCCGTTTTACTCCAATCAAATAACTACGTGTATTTAAATTCAAAATAAAAATGTAATATCATGAATTCACAAAAAATAACTTATATATATTAAAATAATTTATTAATAAAAGAAATTACCATATTTTTAATTGATATGTTGATATTTGAGATGATTTCGCTTATAAATTTCATAACAAAGTAACCACACATGACTCCATTATTTTGTTATGAAACCAACAAAAAGCAAATATACGTGGTTTATCGATTCAAATATCTTTATTATTCAACTATAAAATAAATTATTAATATTCACTTGTACATACCATAATTTTATCACTTATATACTTATGTGATTTTTTAAAGGTAATGTTCTTACTCTTATCCTACAGTTTTCATGCCTTATCAAAGTTTAAAATAATTAGTTTTTTTTATTAAATATTACAAAGAAAAATAAGAGAAACATAGCTAGTTATAACTCTTATATTTTAACAACTTTTTGTGTATCTTTATTCAATTCTATAGAAGCCAAATCACAGTACCAAATATGATTACCATAAAGATCAAGAATTACCAACATTCAATGATCTTAACCTTGTTCAAAATTTAGTGGCAAAGAGATTATTAACTTTTGATTTCTCTGAAGTGTTAATGTCCTATCACATAATTGTTTCGCTCTTATGCTAACATCATGCTCTTGATATTAATTCATAAATGATGAATCATAGAACATTGCTACATCTGATAAGTAATTAGCTTGAATTCGATAATAATATGTTCTATATAAAATATATATATATAATTATATAATATAAATATAATTATATGCTCTACATAAATGAAAGTTATTTACTAATTGAGAACTCATATTCTCCACACTTGAATTATATTTAAATCGATTATTTGAAATTCATATAATTACAATATATACTCGATATATATATATATGATAATATGTGTGTGTGTGTGTGTGATTATCCAATGTCTACTCCAATATTTCTTTAGGAAGTGTAACAATCTATCCATCTTTTATGCTATTTTTATTGAAGTTTATAACATACTCATAATTAAACTATTTTCATGACTTCTTCTTGAATGACTTAGTACATGATGATTGTCCACTAGATATAGATTTTTCATGATATACTTGCTTTGTATCCCTTAAATTTACCGTATTTACTAATTTTGGTATAATAAATTAAACAAGAGCTCTTATATTAGTAATAATAAAAAAATAACAATATAATACAAGTACTAAATTTTTTTTATCTTAAAGTAAACTTTAAACAACTAATAAACTCATTATAACACTAACAATATATAATATTTAATAATTTATATATATAAATGCATGTAATAATAATGATTTAAAAAAAATTAAATTTAAAAAAATTAATATATATAAAATATGAAATACATAAAATTAGTTAAAATAAATAAATAAATAATACTTTCTTCTCTTTTAATCTTGAATAAAAATACACAATTTACATAACATGAAATATATACAAATAATGAATAACACATAATATACATTAAAATAAAAAATAATTTTACAAAAATTATATAAAAATATAAATATCAATAACAAGTGTAAAATAATTAATAGAAATATTTACAAGAATAAAACAAGCGAGAAAATGAAGAAAAATGATGTTTAATATGTGAGAAGTGAAGGAAAACGAGTAAAAAATATTGAATAGTATACTTAAAAAAATAGTAGATCTAGATAAAAAAAAATCAAAGAGGAACAAAACCCAACTGACGGTGTAAGAAATGGTGATAAAAAATAGACAAAGAAATTTAGAGGTAGCGTATGATTTTGAAGAGAAATGAGAAGACACAAGCAAAAACTGTGGGCAAACAAGGGAAAGAATAAGAAAAAGGAAAAAAAAGACAAATAACGTCGATTCTACGTGTCAATCAACATGAGTCACGGGTAGAATTGATTGATACATAGAACTAATGTTACTCGTTATGTGTCAGTTGATGTGGTAACTAACATTACATGTTGCACATAACGTCGGTTGTACACATCAATCAATGTGAATTTATATGTAGCATTGGTTATACATATCAATCGATGTAAAATTACGGGTCAGTTGACGTGTACAACCAACGCTAATTGTCACGTATAACGTCGAATGTACACGTTAACCGATGTTATTTTTTGATTTTTTTTATTTTTTAATTTTGAGTCTTTTAAATCGGTTATTAACATGAAAATTTTAAGTCGATTTATAAATACATCAATTTTAAAATGCGTTATAAGTTAATTTTTTTAAAAAATTAACTTTACATCTCAACTTAAATCATTTATGTTATAATTGTGAATAGTCACGACTCTTTCAAAATATAATGCAATATACTTAGACCATTGATTCCGTACACATTTCAAATAAATAAATAAAATAGAATTATGAAAATTAATTAAATCGCGATGCTAATAAACCATAGTGCACGCGACGTTGGGGAAGGGCAATGGTTAGGAACATAGGTGGAACTAGGTCTAATATTTTTTCCAAAATAACATATTAGTTCATATGTTAATCATCTTCGGTCAATTATTTCTAATAAAGCTTAGGTAAATTCATTAAGAAATAAGAAATAATTATAACTTATTTTTATAATATTTAAAGATTATGAAGGGATTATTATTGTGATGTTAAAATAATTTTTTAATATAAAATTTAGTTTATTTTTTTCTTAAATTGATAAAATATAATAAATATATTTCTTAAATTATTTTGATTCTCAAAATTTAAAAATTAAAAAGCTAACTAATAACTTAAACCATACGTAGTAAGTTATTGTAAAAAACATTTATACAACCAAATATTATTATTTTTCGTAAAAAATATAACTGATTCTTGAAAAATTATATTAAAAAAGTCCTATAATATATATAATTATGAATAAAATAATAACAATAATTTATCATATATTAAAAATATTGATTATAATTATGATTAGGATTTGAATAAATATGAATTTTGTTTGTAAAAGATTTTAGGTTTTTTATACAAATAAACTCTTATACTCATAAATAAGATTTAAATATTAGATCTTTAACTTGTTAAAATGGATTTTATGTTGTTAAATTATAATTTATTACCTATAATTTATAGATCTTATATTTAATATTTTACGTGAATATAAAAAATCTTATCTATAAAAAAAAAACTCATGCTCAATTACTAGTTGGAATGGACTGTAACTCGAATGCCATAATGATGGTTGGGAATAACTCTTAAGGGTATCGGGAGGTGGAAATGATATGGGAAATTTGACCATAAGTATTAAAAAATTCTTTTAAGACAACTACTAACGGTCTTAAATGTTATAAAATAGAAGGGTGAATAGCCATCTAGTTTGTTAATATTTAAGATGATCACTAGTCATCTTAAGAAATTTTTTTAAGACAATCAAAAATCATCATATAAAGTTTGACGTAATATTTTTTATAATAATCATTCTATATAATATATAAGATGATCAACAAATTTTATATTTTTTATAATAATCATTATTCTATATAATATATAAGATGATGATTTACTTGTAACTGTTTCATTTATTTCTCAATTTAACATAATGTCTTGTATTGTTATTGTGACAACTTCCACATTTCTTTAGCAACCTTGCAATTCCATATTGCCTGCTTATAAATGTCTTCCGCAGACCATTACAAATGGATATACAAATCTTTCAAAACCAAGGATTAATTTCATAGGTTTTCAATGCTAATTTGATTTCGGCTTAATTGGGAATGATAATTTTTAACTGGTATATTGCATGAGATGAATGTTTGGTACTTTCATTTTTTATCTTTTTATTTTTAAATACATATTAAATTTTTTTTTATATATATGGGTTAAAAAACACAAAGTTTACTGGAGCTACAATAACAACCCACCGAATCATTGACAACCAAGCTATATCTTTAAGAAAAACCATGAACTTATGAAAAATGATTCCATTTATTCAAATAATTTTTATTTTTAAACAGTGTAAAATTTTAAGTATAAATTGATGGAGGGGTAATGGTAGAGGTCTACTAGCTTTGTTTCTATAGAGTATTTGGGTCTAGTGGTTTTTTTTATGATCGTTTAGTCTATTAATTTTAAAAAAATAATACTTTATAGATCTAAATAGTTAATTTTTATATTTTTCTTCATTTTTTTCAATTTTTTTAAAATATTTATTTAAAAATTATTTCAGTAATTATTTTTGTTAAAGTTTTCTTTTTTAAATACAATAGAAAAAATAAATAAAAAATTGATTCTTAGGCATATCACTTTTTCAAATATGATAAATTAAACTATATTAAAAAAATTACATAATTTAAATGCTTTAACTATAAATGCTAATAAACCGCTCTGGTATTTGTGTATTAGAAATTTGATAAATTATTCATTATTTATAAAATATATAATGATATAATACTCCAATCAATGAAATTCAAGATTATTGTAACTTTTTTTTTGAAAAAATAAATATTTAATAACAGATTTAGAAAAAAAAATTAATTTAATTAATGAAAAATATACTTAAAAAAAATAACACCTTAACACACGTCAGTAAAAAAATTGATTTTTTAAACTCTTTTATTAAAGAAACAATTGATATGGGCCGGTGGTAGCAACAAAAGAAAAAAATAAAATAATAAAATAATAATAATAATAATAACGGGTACACCAATAAAAAAGAGTAAAAACGAAGCACGCGATTTACAACTTGTTTTTAGCATATATAATAATAATACAGTATTTTAAATCAATATAATTAACTATTAATACAATAACCATTTGAAAAGCATAATCAAATAAATATTTATACAAATAATTAATTTAACTAATAAAAAATCCACTATAAAAATAATGAATAACTCCTTTGCCATTATTGTGGTGAAAGTATTTTGTGATCCTAAAACGTTCAGGCCGCTTGATCAAAGGCCTAATTAATGTGTATAAAAAGCCTTATATTTTCCGGGGGGGAAAACCCCTAAGTACCTTAACTCAGAATAATACATTTAAGATACCATAATTATTAAGTCTACATTTCAAATACTCTAACATGAGGGGAGGGGGGAAGATTTAGATGTAATATGCTTATAATTAAAAGTATAAAATTGTCTTTTGCATTAGAATAACCCAAGCTACAATCTATTATGATTTTTTTTAACTATACTTACATTAATTATATTTTTTTATAAAAATCATTAATCATGAGGAAATAAAATGAATAAAAAACTAATTGCTAAACAATTAATTAACGATATACATTTCAATATCCATCTATTATTTAACCAAAAAAATTAAAATATTATCAACAATTAAGCTAAAACAATATATTTAGATCATAGCTATTCATCCCCTTCACCCAAAATCTTCATAATTTTCTTGAAATATCATTAATTACATTGTTTACTCATGAAATTTGGCATTAATTATTATTTTGAAGAGCTATAAAGAACGAATACCTTTACAAAAGTTAAATTATTATGGTAATTATTTTAAAGTAAAAATTATTATTTTGAAGAGCTATAAAGAACGAATACCTTTACAAAAGTTAAATTATTATGGTAATTGTTTTAAAGTAAAAAATAGGGTATTAATTTATATTATAACTCGATTAATTAAGTCGATCAAATCAAAAAATTTAAATCGAATTAAATATAAACAAATTCAAATATCTTAAAAAATCGAGTTGCTTTTAAGGTAACCCATTAGTTCAAAATTAAATTAAAAATATTATATTTTGTATACATATCTAAAATATTATGAATGATATTATAGTTTAAAATTTTTAAAATTTAGTATAGATTATTTTGAATCTTAATGTTTGAATGATAATGTAATAGGATGTTATTAATGTGTGTGTGTTTTTTTTGTGATTGATTGGTTATTGTAACATTATTTATATCATTTATTTTATCTCATGTAATGATGTTTTTGAAAAATTTAATATCATTTAAATTATTTTTTGAATTATAAAAAAAGTCCAATTAACTAAAACAAAAAACATGTAATTAATCATTCAGATTAGTTTGGGCCTGTTTAAACTAACCTATTTATATTTGGTTTGGATTTGGGCTTGACTTTATTAACTCAAATTAAATTCGATTTAAAATAAGATTTGACCAATTTAATTTGACCTAATTCGGGCCAACTAGTAAAAAGTTATGATACTTAAGTGTTCCTTTTTACTAGTTTTGTTACAAAGGGTTTGTTTTGTTGAGGTTTCAAGAGAAATAATTTAAAATGAATTAGCTTGATTATAAATAGTTTTAAAAGAAGTATTTAGATGCTAGAAAAATAAAAAAATAAAAAGTAAGGTGATCAAAGTATGAAAATTAAAAAATATAGAGACAAAATTGTAAGCATAAAAGTAATAAACCAAAGTGTAAAAATTAAAAATAAAGAGACATATCGTATGAAAAAAATAAAGAGATTAAAGTGTAAAATACATAAATATATATGGACTATTTATGTAATTTATCCTATTAAAAATAAAATTAAGTAAATATTTCTATTATAAAATTCACGGATAATATATTTTATGCCTTAACCTATTGATTTTCCTTAAAAAATGTCACCAATTTAATGTTTTATGTTGCATTTAAGGATTTCTTTCAAATTGTTGTTAATTATTTTAACAAATATAAGAAAAAATTAAATGTCATGTGTTATTTTTTTTGTTAAATTTGTTGAAAATATTGATGGAAGTTAAATGTAACATCGTCCTTAACTATGGGAAAAATATTTACAAATTAAAGGTTAAGATATATTTAAAACTATTTGGTATTTTCCATGTACCAGGAACGTGATCATAACAACTTGAGGTACCTCGCTCTTATGGTGAAGATAACATTGTCGTCACACATCTCGCATATAACGACCTGAATTATCTATTCATACAAGATCTCAAGTAGCTCGTATATGGTGACTTAAGAATTGTGACCTGATTTTGTATAGAATTACTTTTTGTAATGTACTTTAACAACTCAAATGAAGCTCTCGTCAATGTAACCTTGACACCTATTTAATAGGTGTTATATATACCTCCCTAGTGAGATGAATAATGGATCTGATCATTATTGACATTTCATACTTCTCTCTAGAAACCTAAACACATTAGAATCTCTCCAAACAATTGGTACTCATCATTTGGCCTTAAATCTTTCTAGTCCTTAGTTAACATTTGAGACCTTGTATTTTGCCCCTTGGAGAAACAACTCATGTCTTAGCGACATTCACTTTGCTTAATATGTCCAGCCCATCATCTCATACCGAGAGAACTAGTAGCCTCACTTTCCCAACTCTAGAATTCGATCTCAATGACTAGATTAATCATTCCTTGCCAATCAGAACGTTGAATAGTGAAAAAGAACTAGGTCACACATGGCCCTTTGTTAGTGAAAGCAGATGACCCTTACCCCACCATAAAACAATCAAACCAACCAAAACAATTCTACCACGAGTTCGATAAGTTATAGCTCTTAAAGTACATTTCTTGAAAAGGGTGCCATGTTAAAGAGTCTCCAAAGACAGATAACTGAGCTGCGACAAGCATTCATTAAGTCTAAATGAAATAATAAGAAACTTAGGTCTAATTTGGTGAATGAGGATTATTCAGAGGCAGGAAGTTCATTCCATACTCCTAGCCCTATATTGGACAGTCACCCACTTAGGATGAGGCATGCATCATGTAATTCTTACCAGCAACGACCTGATGAAATTGAAGATACCTATAACTCCAACCCTCAATCTCATTCCAAGACCTATATATATGAACCCATTGACTCACGAACATTTATTACAATGTGTTCTCTATTCATTCCCAGCATGTTTGGGTTTAGGGAATGCTACAACCTCAGGATTTTTACCACTGCCCGATTGTTCGAGTGGTTCCCTTGAGGAAAAATTTAAGGACATGGAGAAGAAAATGTTAGTAAAAATGGATGATGAGCTTAAAGGTCAAGAGAAGCTAAAACCTTATGGAGATATCGAAATCGTGTGTGATTAGTTCACCCTTTTCGAATTATATTAATCACATCAAAAGATGTGATCGGTTCCAAAGGCATGCTAATATTCCATACCAACCAGCCAGTGACCTAAAATCCATTGTCAATCCATGGCCATTTCAAAAGTGGGGGCTAGATATTGTCGATCCCTTACCCATTTTCCCCAAGCCAAAGAAAAGTTCTAATAGTGACAAATGATTACTTTTCCAAATGGATTGAGGCTAAACCATTGGCAAAAATCCAAAAGGTGGACGTTTGAAAATTTATTTGGCAGAATATCACATATAGGTACGGTTTTCCTAGAGATATGGTCACAGATAATGGCCACTAATTCATAAGTCAGTAGTTTATGTGTGTCTACAATGAAATGGGTATCAACTTATCACATTCCACCCCTTATTGACCATAAGCAAACAATCAAGCGTAGTCATCAAACAAAATCCTTATCAAAATACTGCAGAAACGTTTGGAAGTGGCGAAAGGAAAATGGTTAGATAAGCTACCCGATGTTCTTTGGGCTACAAGAACGATCCCTAGGATGGCAACAAAGGAAAACCCATTTTCTCTCATTTATAGCACGGAAATGACTATCAACTCGAAGGTACAAGATCCTACCCTTTGGTTGGACATCATGTAAAAATATAGTGATTACCTCGAAAGAGATGACCTCTTGTTAGTGGAAGAAAAAAGAGAGAATTCCCTAATATGCATTGAATCATAAAAAGAACAATCCAAAAGTCATCCAATAGATTTGTTAAACATAAGAACTTCAGGGTAAGTGATTGGGTATTTAGAAAATCATTGGGGAATAAATTTGAAGCTACCTATGAAATATTTGTTGTAATGTGGGAAGGTTTATACCAAATATATGATATCAATCGAAAAGGGTCTTATTGGATAGAGCACAATGGCGTAAGGGAGGAGTTAAGCTGGAATGGGGAACATTTAAAGAAATATTATGTATGAAATTTATGATATATTGATATGTAATGAAGTTTATTTCTAGATAATTTAGGTGCATCATATTGTCTCCCCTCTCGTGAAAAATTAATGTGATAATCCCCAAGTACGGAGTAAGGTGGGCAAATAGACCCCCTACTTGGGATGCAGAAAAAGATGCACATCGACTTTTCTAAGAAAGGGTCTTGAGTTCACCAAAGTGAACCCCTTCTTTAGGAAGCACGTGTAGGGGGTAAGATTCAATTTGACCCTTACATAACTCTTGTCCTTGAAAAATTAATACAATAACCCCCAAGTGCAGAGTGAGGAGGCCAAATGGACCCTTCCTCTTGGAATGCTAGATAAGGGCGTGCCGTTCATCTTAAGAAAGGGTCTTGAGTTCCCCAAAGTGAACCTCCTCTTTGGGAAACGCATATAAGGGTATGACCCCCCAAGTATAGAGTGAGGTGGCCAAATGGACCCCTTCACTTGGGATGTGGGATAAAAGGCATATTGTCCATCCTAAGAAAGGGTCTTGAGTTCACCAAAATGAACCCTCTCTTTGGGAAGCGCATATAGGGTTAGTATTCAATTTTACCCTTACATGTCTCTTGTCTCGTGAAAAATTAATACGATAACTCCTAAGTATGGAGTAAGGTGGCCGAATAGACCCTCATACTTAGGATGTGGAATAAGAGATGTGTCACCCATCCTAAGAAAGGATATTGAGTCCAACTCAAGAGGACCTTCCCTTTGCTAAAGAAAAACTCATGAATGCCTTGCTTTATTATTTAATACTAGGTACATTTAGATGAAGAAAAATTGCTTTATTATTTAATTCTAAGTAGATTCAGACGGAGTAAAAATTAAAATAACTATCATAATTGATAATCTTTATTTATTAATAAGCACATGATCCGGTACTTTCAAACACATGAGAATTACGAGTATTCTTTACTAGCACACTCTACTTCCAGTATTCAACCAGTTTGTGTAGTTCATCTCTTTCATCCTTGTATTTATCCCATTGATTGATTGCCTTGGTCAATTCAGTTTGTGTGTCTTCTAACTCTTGCTTCATGGCTTCAATACGAGTCTTTATGCTACTTAGTTCTTGGTCCATAAACTCAATGGTTTCACGACACATATCTGTTTCTTGCTCTGAATCCTTGCTAACAAATATTATCTAAAACAAGTAAAAAAGAAGGTTAAAATTACACATTATCTATATTATACATTATTAAATGCCTCGAGCTGTGATTGATGTCAAGCACATATTTGGCCATCAGGTGCTAGATTGTCCCTTTCTCACGTTTACGAGCTACATAAATGGGGGACCGATCTACGGGCACCTCGAAGTGATGGTACAAATCATCTTGAGCATTAGGGTTATCAAACATTTTGCTTCTAAAGAGGCTACTCAGACAACTACTTTCACCCTGTTCGAGTTTGGAAGGGAAAATACTTTGCAACTAGTTAATGTCTTCTCCTAAGAGACAATTCTTAGATGTGAACCAACTCTATTGATAGCTGGCATGGATTGATCTCCTTGTCCAGGGCACAAGGGGACACACGGACAAACCTGGATTTCTTGATTTTCTTCCCTGTAAAGGTATCAGGAGGCATTTGATTCATATCATCACTTATGGTAGGAGAGGCAGGGTGTTTCTTAGTAGCCCGAGGAAGGGTGTTCGGGGTATAAGAAAAACATGACCCCCGACATTTCGATGAGATCATCCAAGTCAACTTGGCTGTTATACATTCAACCTCAAAAACCTAAATCTAACAACTCAAAAATTACAAATTTAGGTGTTGCTTTGGAACAACCTGGAATTCAAAAACAGAACTTACAATTTCATACAATGGCCTTAAACACTTAAGAAAAGATCAAACTATTATTTCCAACAATAAGCCCAAATATAATAGGAGACAATTAAATTGAAGCTTAAAGGATTTCAATTAGAGAAATTAATTGCTAAATGACAAACATAAAGTGAAAAATACCATATATTTTGATGAGTTCATAAGGAAAATTCTATTACATCAAAAATTATGTGTCCCAAAAATTAGAAGGCTGCTTTATAAACATAAAGACAAAGACATAAGGTGCTCTCTATGGAATGGTCTCTTCAACCACACCTTCAAGCCTAACTTTCAACATGGCCTCATCACCATGTGGTGAATGTTGCGGGGTGCTTGCTGGGGGGCTTTCGTCTAGCTACTTTGAAAATCCCTTATCAAAGGGAAGTAGAGGACGATAAGGTCCAACTTCTCGGGCTAGGTTTTAAGATTACTTACTATAAAACTCACCTCGTTCCTGTAAGCTTTGGTATACTCTGCTTTTAAAGTCTCTACCAAGTCAGACAATGAGCTCATCTTGTCCTTCAATTAGTTCACCTTATCCTTGGCCTCATTCTCCATTTGCTAAAAATGGCTTGCCTACTGACCTTGCTCAAAGTAATAGCTACCCACTTATCTCAACTTCTCAAGCTTATCTAGCAAGTTGCCTTTCATCTTTAACAATTTTGTACTATATTTAGAAAAGAGGGTGTCCTTTTCCTCCATGTCCTTAAGATATTTTTCTATTTGTAATATGCTTGCTTGCACTTCATGCTTGTAGGCCTTTAGTCACAGCTCGCCTTCCCTGGAAAGTGATAAGACATACAATAGACAAATTGGTTATAAAAACATCATAAGTGAGAAACAAAGAATACACCCCTAAAATATACAGAATCACCTCGATCAGACGGTCAACCATTAGCTCTCTATTGGAACCCCTTCCAATTTGTAGGCCTCTGTAACCATGGTTCTCTCAGCATCATTACTGATGTGATGATAAATGCCCCTTTTTAGTTCAAGCTACCCAAAGATGCCCTTATTAAAATATTTCACCAAGGTATCTAAAACCATGACATCCATTAGGATGACTTTGTCAAATTAGAAGTCATCTAGATCCATGGCCTCAATTTTGGGTGTTGGATGTTCAACGACCTTCCTCTTTTTAAAAGCTTTAGTTATGGGGTGTAAGGAGGAGGAGATAGGCCTATCAAACATCATAGGTGGGGAAATCACCTCGATAAGCTCATCTAGAGGAGCGGAGTCCCTAGTGATAGATGGCAAAGTGGCGATAAGTCCTGGGTATGTTGGAACTAGATCTTGAACACCCAAGGTGTCAATCAGGTCCTCAAGATTGATGTTCAAGTAGTCTATACCTGTAAAAACAAGTAAAAAAATATTAGTAGCAGTTCGAGTTCCAATGACTAGTATTTACCTCGTTACAAAATAATGACTTAAGTACTCATCTGAATAGTCCCTCCAAACCTCTAATTTTTTCAAACAAACTACACTTAAAATTTCCTTATAGCTCTCGTTTGAGGTGTTTTAAAGCTCGATCCTTCTTATATTTTCCTTACCATTTGAACCTAATTTGTTTATCAACTTACTTGCACGAGGTTTAGATATGCTAAAGTGATGGTTCCAAGTCAACTTTATTTCCTCGAACGTCCTCAATAATATAAAATACTTATTTTTCCAACTCAATGTGCTATCGGGGAGTTTTAGATGCATCTCGTGCTCAACAACACAAGATATGTATGTCCATTCTTTATCCAAGTCATTCCTCTTTAAGAAATACATACATCTAATTTCGTCATTTTTTAGATCCACTCCATGTTCACCAGCGACAATACAGAGACACAAGAGAGTTCGCCTTTCGTTGGGATTGACTTGGGAGAGATTGATGTACCAGAGTCCAATTTTGAAGGGAGCCAACTGTACCATCCATCACCCTGCTGGGTGATCATTGGCATCACATAAATGATGGGGTACCGACATCAGACCCATACATGATGGGATGCGGTAAATATGCCTAATTTTAATCAATTTGTTAATGGTTGGAACACTAGGCATCTTTATATATGATGCTTGTCTTTTGTCCTATGGGTAGGTTCATCATGGTTATCACGTTTCTTCTTAGGACAGGGTACCTTAGCTACTGTGGATATAAGGAGGCTAATAATGAGCACTGGGTCCTACGAAGATGAGGAAAAAGCAAGATGGGAACTAGATGAAGCATGGAGAGCTAGAATGCTTTCCTTGGTAGGTTCCTCACCCTTTCTAGTAGGCCTTATTTCATGACATACAAAAGTTTCAGTAGGTTGCTTAGCTTGTGGCGAACTCATTACTAAATGAGTTGAGTCCCGAGATCTTTCTTAAGGTGTGCCTATCCTCAAAGGAATACTTTTGGTATGACTTGAAAGGACGTCTTTAGAAGATTATAAGTGTCCTATATCTTTTCCTTCGTTAGAAAACATGGTTAATAATAAGCGAGATAGGAAGCAATTACCTAATGCTTAAATGTTGCATGTTTGATAAAGAGTGGCCTGGTGATAAAAAACGGAATGGTTTTCAAGTAAAGCCGCTAGCTAAACATACTAAAATTGAAGCCAAGTATTTTTTTAAATGGATTGATGGCGAAAAAGAGTGGTATAAAATGTATAATAGGTTGAGATCCTCTGAAGACAGAATTTGGCTAAGTTACTTGCATTGGTAAAAAGTAAAAAAAATTCTTACTATTTATAAGGAAGGATGGAAGTTGAAAGGTTTTCCTGTTAAAACCTTGATTAATAATGTGAATATTCCCTGGACTCCCTGGAAACATCGCAAGTAGGGGAGTGGGTGTCAAGTATCGCACGCGTGAAGATGTCGTTATCTAGACGACCTTAATGACCTCACTTATTAAGAGCCCGTTGTATTAAATTTATTGTTAGTAGCAACTTAACCATGCATATGCATGGGTCAAGTAACGAAGTATTCCCTTGACTTTCTCAAAATGAAGGGAATATAAGAGTTAATGTTTGGTATTGTCTAAATAGCAGGTACACGATACTAACAATCTGAGGTACCTCGCTCATATGGTGAAGATAACATTGTCATCACACATTCTGTATATAACGACCTGGATCATCTATGCATACAAGACCTCAAGCAACTCGTATATAGCTACCTAAGAACAACAATCTGATTTTGTATAGAGCTACTTTTTTGTAATGTACTTTGGCAACTTAAATAGAGCTCTTATCAATGTAACCTCGACACCTATATAATATATGTTATATATACCTCCCTAGTGAAATGAATAAATAATCTAATCATTATTGACATTTCATACTTTTTTCTATAAATCTTAACACACTAAATCTCTCCAAACAATAACCAATCTAATTGGTAGTTTATGAACATAAAACACATTTTGGCCTAAAATAAATAACAAACATGCATTAAACATATTTTTAAAATATTTAATAATATCAATGTGTTTTTAATACAATTAATAACAAACATGCATTAAACTTATATTTATTGAACAAGTTTTACATATTCATTAATTTTTATTCAAGTGTCTAATATAGTTTAGATTTATACATGTCTTATAGATTAATTTTTTTACATAATCGTACCATAATAGAATCTAACTTCACAATTAAATACATGTCAGTAGGTAAATGTATTGTCCTAGTCTTCAATACTATATAAGTAACATCCATGCCCATAATAAGAGTTATATTTTTGAGAGTAAAATACAAGTTTAAACAATTGTCAAAATTGTTAACAAGTGATAAGTAACTTAAATTTGGATGATATTTTTAAGATAATTAAATTATTGTACAAATTAATGAATATCAAAGTTGAGTCATATTATCATTATTTAGCCAGTTGAATTTAAGTAATAAACAAATAAAATAAATTAATTGTAAAGAACTAAAATTAGATAAATTACAAGAAAATATAATTCTAGACCTAGAGTCCTATTTGTTATTTTCCCTTTTAATTTTGATAAAGGCATATATATTTGAATATTGAGTTACTTCATCTAAAATTATATGAATTGGTTTTCCGCTAATGTTTTGCACTTTTTCAAACATAATTGTGTTATTTTTTTAAAAGATTTTTTTTTAATTTCGAGTTATTTTTGTTCATACCGATTAACTATTATTGTTGGACCTCCATAACTCTTTTTTTTTGGACAACTGACCGGTCTTGTCAAATTGGAAAATAAAAATCGAAAATACCAAAGAAAGATAGAAATGTGAACCGATATATAGGAGCCACGTGAAATGAGTGGTCATAACTTTTGCTCATTGTAAGTATTTGTTTTGTGTTATGTTTTTTTTTCGTATTTTTTTAACTCGAATATACACAATTTTAACATTATTAAAATATATATTTTTTATTTTAGTTACTTGTAAAGATGAGAAAACTCAATTTTTAAGATAAAAAATGAATGAATAGTTAATATTCTAGTTTAAAAAATTTGTGACATCTTTAGTTGAATCGGTGGTTATGAGTTGTAGTCCCAATTGTCTTCTATGTATAGGAATGGGCATAATGATGGCGATGACCATTATAGTAATAACTATAATTATTTTGTATCTATTTTCAATTGATTTAGATAATAATTATTGATTATAAATAAATAATTATTTTTTTATGGTTTAAAAAATTAAAATATTAACTTAATATTTATTCTAATATATTATTTAAAATATTTTTATTAATTTTAATTTTTAGTTATCTATTATATATTTTTAAATAAAATAAAAATATAAACTTAAAATAAATAAAATAAAATTTAATTATTTAAAATATTGTGTGTATTAATATTAAAAGGATATATTTTTATGTAATTATATATATATATAATAATAATAATATTAGTATACGTTTTGTTTAATTTAACCATTATAAATATTTCATGCATAATTGGTAATGATTATTTTGGAGAAAAAACTATTAGATTTTTATAAATAATCATAATTTTTATTATCTATGAGACATAGTTTTTTCCTTTCATAATTGCTAGTGTCCAAATATATATAACTAATTTATTTATTTATAATGGTAAAAAACTCAATATTATGAATTAACATTTTATTTTAATTTTAAAAAAATTATATCGTGTTACATTGGATTCATGTTATATATAAATTATAGATTTGTAGTTAGAATTATCATCCAAATTAATAGTTAATTTTTTTTTAAATTAAATAATAATTTTATTTGATTCGAAATTATAATTTAAAATGGATGAAAGATAAATTTTACTATCAGAACATTCGAGGAATCACAAATAATATGATAAAAACTATCATGAAACATAACTAATGTACACATATTTATTTGAAAGATTCAATAACATGATAGAAACTATCATGAAACGTAACGAGTGTCCACGTATTTATTTGAAAGATTGAAAACAAAGTGTAATGTTTTCATATCACACAATAGTATGATAGAAACTATATTTATTGTACCTATATTTCTTCCTTTAATACAATTAATAACATACATGCATTAAATATATATTTATTGTACAAGTTTTACATAATCATTAATTTTTATTAAGTGTCTAATATATTTTAAATTTGAACAATCTCACGTGTTAAATTTTTTACATAATCGTATATTTATTATGTACAATAGAATTTAGCTTCACAACTAAATACATGTCACTACGTAAATGTATTATCTTAGTCTTTAATACTATATAAGTAACAAACATGACCATAGTAAGAGTTACATTTTGGAGAGTAAAGTCTTCAAGAAAGTGATAAGTAACTTAAATTTGGATTACCCTTCTCATCATAATTGAATTATTGTATAAATTAATGAATATCAAAGTTGAGGGCTAGGAGTCAAATTATTGTATTTTTGTTATGATTTAAAGGTTGATATTTGTATGAAAATTACGTTTTATTTTATTATTTAATCCACAAATGTCATTTCACGGGTATTTCGTGTTTAAAGTGCAATTGTAGGTAAAATCATGATTATGGAGAAGTTTGGGACAAATTTCAATGACCGGGATTGAGTGCAAATAAAAAGAAAACAAAATTTCAAAATTTGAAAGTTCGGCCGGCCGAAGAATATTCCCACCGCGGCGAAAACCTTACCGAGAAAATGTTGAAAATCATGCAGGGAGCACGGATTTTGGCAAAAGCAATCTCATGGCCGGCCAAGTACATCTCACGTAGGCCAAATACATATCGCCGCCGGCCAAGTGCATCTCGCCACGGCGAGATTTAGCGAACCGAAATCGTAAGTTTTCAAGAATCTCGCTGTGGCGAGAATAACTTTCGCCGCCGTAGTTTCGTTCGAAAACACATTTTTATGCTGTTTTGTTCCAAAATTTCCCTCCAAAACCCTAGATCTATATATACATTATGATGGAGAAGGAGGGGACGGCAGAAAAGAGAGTTCAAAGGCATTTTTGGAGAAGAGAAGGAAATTTTGGAGAAACTTGAAGGATCTTCACCATTGTTGCTACCAAGCCTTCATCTTCTAGAGTTTTTTCATCTCTTCTCCTTAGTTTTATTTTCTGCAGTTTATTCATATTTGTTATTCATGGATTCAATTGAAATAATGGTTGTTCTTATTTCCGTTATGAACTAATTCGTTTTTGCTAAGGCTATGATGTAGTTAGATCAAGGAAATCTGATTTCTTTTGTTATGGTTATATGAATTCATTGTTTTCAAGTCGAGTATTTATTTCCATGCTTAATGCTTTTAAATTTCTGATCAAGATTTAGATGATTTGTTGTATTATATTGAGACCGAGAGGAGATGTGTAATGAATGCTTCTTGTGATAAATACTGTATGTTGAATGCGAGTTTGACACCTAATGCATGATATATGTGGTTATTCCAGAAATTCCATAAATCGTAATGTGCTTATTTGTGATTAAATCTTCATAGAAATATAGTCGATTTTCATAGATAAGTAATTCTAATATAACTTGAGAAAGAGTATTAGATAAGTTTGGGTTTTTCAACCATCACTTTTAGCTTTGATTCTCATATAACATGACTTGAAATCGGATTGAATTGATTTAGCGAAATCAAATGCCTTAGCGTTTTTAATCATTAGTGAACAACATTAAATTTTGTTATTTGCATTTAGTTTTATGTTAATTTTCTTTTTAAACAATTTCAACAATTCAGTTTTCAAATAAAATTAGGGTTAGTCAATTTCGGTACTTAGTTACGCCATTCCTTGTGGGTTCGATATCCGTACTTTTGTACACTTTATTACTTGAACGATTCGTACACTTGCGAAAATAAGCATCAAGTTTTTGGCGTCGTTGCCGGAGATCGAACCCGGGTCACCCGCGTGCTCCCTGCATGATTTTCAACATTTTCTCAGTAAGGTTTTCGCCGGCGGCGAGAATATTCTCGCCGGCGGCGAACTTCCAAATTTTGAAATTTTGTTTTCTTTTTATTTGCACTCAATCCCGGTCATTGAAATTTGTCTCAAACTTCTCCATAATCATGATTTTACCTGCAATTGCACTTTAAACACGAAATACCCGTGAAATGACATTTGTGGATTAAATAATAAAATAAAACGCAATTTTCACACAAATATCAACCTTTAAATCATAACAAAAATGCAATAATTTGACTTCTATCAACAACCCCCAACCAGCTTCTTGCTAGTCTCTAGCAAGAAAAGCGAACTATGAATAATTTCAAAGGAGACATTAAAAGAAAAATTCAAAGGAAATTTATTCTATTTACAACATTACATTAAGCGTATGTAATAAGCCTTTAAACCCCTAGGCGGCCCTAGTAGGACGAGTTGTAGTCTCGTGAGGACTTCCAGTGATGACACCCACAAACATCTTACCTATAACTATCCTAACTTAAAACAATAAAATCACATAACAAATAATTTGCACAAATGTCTCAAAAATTGTAAATAACACCCAACATATAGAATAATTAAATGTCACCTAAGCTTTAAGAAATCTCAAATGCCAATTTCACTTTTATTATTGACTCTTAAACATCCATCAACCACAAACAAATAGCCATACTGCCCGGATAATATTATGCATAACATCCACAAACAAAAAGGTGAAATCTCGAACTCCATAGGCTCACTTTTCAAACATCTCTCCACTAATGACGGAAAATACACCACTTTGGATCAATAGGACTTTATGAGGCTTGTAATGTTAGGCTTAGGTATTTGGTTAAGAAAGAACGGGAAGTGTCAAAATACAAATAAGGGCACTTATTAGATTAAACACAACCAATTAAGTAAAAGAATAACACCATTTAACCCAAATTATTTCTTCCGATCATAACCCATTTTTCCACAGATAAACAAAGTTCTTCCTCAATCTTTCACCTTAGTACATCCATCACTAACACTCTTTTATTTACTAGAATGTGAAGGCTTTCTTCTTCTTCTTTTTCTTCTTCTTTTTTTTTTCATCACCCTTACTCTAATTGTTCTTGAAAGGACATAACCCCCAACCAATTTCTTCCAATATATGTGGAAGATTTCTCCAATTGCTCTTGCAAAGTTTGTGTTCAAAATTAAGTGCTCTTAACAAATAAGGTAGGAATTATATATATATATATATATATTGGGTCAATAAAAGGTAGGTTATAGAAGGCAAAAAGAAAGAAAAGTAAGGCTAACAATACATTTAAATAGGCTCAAAGAGGTAACTAGTGATATAAAGATAACAAGGTAGGCTTAAAATGGCACAATCGATCCAAAAATGGCCTACATCATATCCTACATAGTGCAATTCCAAATTATTTCGCCTCAAGAGGTTTTCAAATGAGTTCTAAAGTTTGTTAAAATCACAAAAATGTCCATGCAAAATTCACACATAAGACTTCTCTAAGCATTTAGACTAATCAACCAAATCATACCACATACCAAAAGAGTCGCCAACTAGGTAAAATCAACATTTGAAATTCTCTTTAAACCAAAGCAAAATTTAATGTCTTCTAACAGCTACTTGTTATCACAATCACATTATTATCATCAACGTGCAAATTAAAACAAGTAAAATGCAAATAAAATAAAAATAATAATAATAACAATAATAATAATAAAATAAGACAATAAAGAAATAAAATAAAATAAAAAAATTAAATCAAAATGCAGAAAAATAAATGGAAAATCAAAATTAAACACAACTAAACACACAAACAAAACTACTAAAAATGAAGGGGAGAAAAGATTTACCGTTTACCGCACCCCCAACCAAAACCTTACATTGTCCTCAATGTAAGAAAGGAAAAAGAGATCTCCTTTCCGCCGGCGGTGAAACTGCCATCGCCGGTGGTGAACGTAAGAATTTTTTTTTAGATGGGATGACATTGGGTTTAGCTCAATCTTGTTGGCTCCATACTTTACCACTGAGGTTGGAGTTTCATTTGTTCCCAACTCCTTTAATGTTCCATCACTGTATAAATATTCATTAGGTGCTGCCAGTAATCCAGAACATTGTCTCGTCCCCTCATCTTCCTCCTCAATTGTTGCAGATTTCACAAGGCCAGCTTCTAGTGGTAGCAATGGAGTTATCTCCTCATAAGTTTCCGAGATTAACCCGTCAAGTGTGTTAATTTGGAAACAAGAATGTACATCACTTGGAGATTTTATTTCTTCAAAAACATCAAAAGTTACTTGTTCATCTTGCACCCGTAGAATTAGCTTTCCTTGCTGAACATCAATCAATGTTCTTCCAGTTGCAAGGAACGGTCTCCCCAATATCAACGGTATCTCTCTATCTTCCTCCATGTCAAGCACCACGAAATCTACAGGGAAAATAAACTTACGGACTTTAATTAAAACATCCTCAATTACCCCTAGAGGATATTTCACCGATCGATCCGCTAATTGTAAAGATATTGAAGTGGGCTTCACTTCTCCCAGACCTAGTTTCCTAAAAACAGAAAGTGGCATCAAATTAATGCTTGCTCCTAAATCACATAGGACTTTATCAAAATTGCAACTTCCTATAGTACAAGGTATAGTAAAACTCCCTGGGTCTTTCAATTTCGTGGCGCTTTTCTTTGAAGAAGCGCATCGCACTCCTCATTTAGCATGATAGTTTCATTATCTCTGACCTCTCTCTTCTTTGATAGGATTTCCTTCATGAATTTTGCATATTTGGGCATTTGTTCCAACATCTCTACAAAAGGAATGTTAATATGCAATTTCTTAAAAATATCCAGAAATTTATCAAATTGATTATCAAGTTTTTTCTTATTCAATCTTTGAGGATATGGGATAAGAGGCTCATATTTTGCACATGGGGAAGGTTGAATATCTTGGGATCTTGATGGCTTTTCTTTAGATTCTTCCATCTTTTTCTCCGATTTCTTTTGATTCTCAAGTTCTTTTCCACTTCTCAATATGATAGCCTTTACATGCTCTGTGGGATTTATTGTGTCACTAGGCAGCGATCCTTGAGACCTTTCTGCAATCTGCTTTGAAAGGTGCCCTAGTTGGTTTTGGATGTCCCTGTTGATTGCCTCTTGATTTCTGAAATTTGCTCTTGTCTCCTTAATGAACTTTCCTAAAATTTCTTCCAAATTTGTTTGTTTTTTCTCTTGGGATTGGTAGGAAGATGATGACGGTTTGAATCCCCCTTGATTATTTCCCCATGATAAATTTGGATGATTTCTCCAACCTGGATTGTAGGTGTTCGAGTATGGGTTATGTTGAGGTTTTTGGAAATTTGAAACATAATTTGCTTGCTCAGCATTTGGTGAAGCAAATGGATTTCCAACTTGGCACTCGATGCTAGCATGATTTGCACCACATAAATCACATTGTGCAGTTGGTTTGGATTCAAATTTGGAGGACAAAGAATCCATCTTTCTTGAAAGAACACCAACTTGAGCCGACAAAGGATTCACTGAATCAATTTCATGCACTACCGCTGGTCTTTTTGCAATTACCCGCTCTGAATGCCACCGATTGTTGTTTTACGCCATAACCTCTAACAACTCATGAGCATCCTCCGGTGTTTTTCCCATTAAAGATCCTCCGGTACAAAGATCAATCATTGCACGATAGTTTGAAACCAACCCATTATAAAATGTAGAGACTTGTAGCCAAATTGGTATACCATGATGTGGGCATTTTCTCAACATTTCTTTGAATCTTTCCCAAGCTTCATACAATGATTCTTGGTCATATTGTGTAAAGGATGTGATTTCATTCCTTAATTTTGCTGTCTTAGTAGGAGGAAAGAACTTGGATAAGAATTTCTGAACCAATTCATTCCATGTTGTAATTGATCCTGGTGGTAATGAGTTTAGCCACTCCTTGGCTTTATCCCGAAGTGAAAAAGGAAAAACCCTCAATCTTACAGCATCTTCGGACACACCATTTATCTTATAAAGATCACACACTTCTAGAAAGTAAGTAATATGTGCATTCGGATCATCCTTTGACATTCCCCCAAACTGATTTGATTGAACCATTTGGATAAAGGATGATTTTATCTCAAAGTTATTGGCTTGAATAGCTGGCCTCCTTATACCCGAAATAGTTCCAGCAACATTAGGCGCAGTATAATCCCTCAAAGCTCTACGATTTCCACCTCCCTCAACAAATGGTGGATCCATGGTTGATTATCTATTAGGAACTGAGGTTGAACGTCTTCTCTCTCGATTTAGATGCCTATATGTTCTATCAATCTCCGGATCAAATGAAAGAAGGTTAAGGCTTCTTGTACGTCTCATACAAAAATCCTACAACCAGAAAATCAACTAACACAAAACAACACAAAGTTACCTTTTTTTTTATAAATAAAATAAAATAGCAAAATAAACAAATTAAAAATGAAAGAAAGATAAAGCAAATTAACTTCAAATTAAAACTAAGATTAGGTAGTATCGATATTAATAAAATCAAACCATCCCCGGCAACGGCGCCAAAAACTTGATGCTTATTTTCGCAAGTGTACGAATCGTTCAAGTAATAAAGTGTACAAAAGTACGGATATCGAACCCACAAGGAATGGCATTACTAAGTACCGAAATTGACTAACCCTAATTTTATTTGAAAACTGAATTGTTGAAATTGTTTAAAAAAGAAAATTAACATAAAACTAAACGCAAATAACAAAATTAAATTTTGTTCACTAATGATTAAAAACGCTAAGGCATTTGATTTCGCTAAATCAATTCAATCCGATTTCAAGTCATGTTATATGAGAATCAAAGCTAAAAGTGATGGTTGAAAAACCCAAATTTATCTAATACTCTTTCTCAAGTTATATTAGAATTACTTATCTATGAAAATCGACTATATTTCTATGAAGATTTAATCACAAATAAGCACATTACGATTTATGGAATTTTTGGAATAACCACATACATCATGCATTAGGTGTCAAACTCGCATTCAACATACGGTATTTATCACAAGAAGCATTCATTACACATCTCCTCTCGGTCTCAATATAATGCAACAAATAATCTAAATCTTGATCAGAAATTTAAAAGCATTAAGCATGGAAATAAATACTCGACTTGAAAATAATGAATTCATATAACCATAACAAAAGAAATCAGATTTCCTTGATCTAACTACATCATAGCCTTAGCATAAACGAATTAGTTCATAACGGAAATAAGAACAACCATTATTTCAATTGAATCCATGAATAACAAATATGAATAAACTACAGAAAATAAAAACTAAGGAGAAGAGATGAAAAAACTCTAGAAGATGAAGGCTTGGTAGCAACAATGGTGAAGATCCTTCAAGTTTCTCCAAAATTTCCTTATCTTCTCCAAAAATGCCTTTGAACTATCCTTTCTGCCGTCCCCTCCTTCTCCATCATAATGTATATATAGATCTAGGGTTTTGGAGGGCAATTTTGGACAAAACAGCATAAAAATGTGTTTTCGAATGAAACTCGCCGGTGGCGAAGTTATTCTCGCCGCGGCGAGATTTCTGGAAAACTTACGATTTCAGTTCCGCTAAATCTCGCCAGCGGCGGGATTATTGTGGCCGGCGGCGAGATGCACTTGGCCGGCGGCGATATGTATTTGGCCGGCGACGAGATGTACTTGGCCGGCGGCGAGATTGATTTGGCCGGCGGCGAGATTGCTTTGCCAAAATCCGTGCTCCCTACATGATTTTCAATATTTTCTCAGTAAGGTTTTCGCCGACGGCGGGAATATTCTCGCCGGCGGCGAACTTCTAAATTTTGAAATTTTGTTTTCTTTTTATTTGCACTCAATCCCGGTCATTAAAATTTGTCCCAAACTTCTCCATAATCATGATTTTACCTGCAATTGCACTTTAAACACGAAATACCCGTGAAATGACATTTGTGGATTAAATAATAAAATAAAACGCAATTTTCACACAAATATCAACCTTTAAATCATAACAAAAATGCAATAATTTGACTCCTATCAAGGGCCACTACCATTATTTAGACGGTTGAATTTGAATGATAAACAAGTAAAATAAAAATAAATAAAATACAATTAAAGTAAATTAATTATAAAGAATTAAAATTAGATAAATTCAAGAAAATATAATTCTAGACCTAGAGTTCTATATATTATCATTTATGCATATCTCTATAATTAATTGTATTTATTTCAATGAAGAACATTTTATAAAAAATTAATAAATGAGGGATATGTGTTCAGTCAAGCAGCATGTAAAAAAATATGAAAATCCATTCACATTGCCTTTTAATCTTCAAATAAAAGACTCAATATAGTGAATCTTTATATCCAACAACAATAAAAAAAGTTATGTTTAATAATTAAAAAACACAATATATATATATATATATATATATATATATAAAAGACTAAAATATCATAAATCTAAATGATTTAGAGTTTAGAATTTAGGGTTTATTGTAAGGTTTAGCAATCAATAAAGTTGTATTATTGATAAATTAATATTTTTTTCTTATTTAAAATATGCATTATATCTATTTATATTTATATTTATTTTATTTTTAAATATAAATAATTTCTATATCAATATAAAAGTCCTTACTTTTCTAATGCACTCTAAATAAAAGAGAATAAAAAAAACTTTATATGAATGAAGTGTTGAGTATTTTATATACCTTAATAATTTTAAGAAAATTTTATTAATATTTATATAAAATATTACCTTTTATAAGTAAATAAATAAAACTAAGTAAAGTAATTAATGAAAAATTCTTCACGCATAAAACTTTAGTATTTATGACCTATTTCTCTCATAAACAATGAATGGGTGATATTTTTTTTGAAAACTAATGATGTCTAGTTTTTGTGGGTTTTTAGAAAAATGAATTTGGAGTTTTCTACTTAAAGTTATATTAGTTTTATCAAATTATGGTATGAACAAATTGAAATGGAAAGCCCAATCTTACCTGTATTTTATGATTTTGAAGTTATTTTATATATTTTATTTGGATGAATTATATCTTATTTTAAACCTTGTGATGTCTAGTTTTATAGATATATGTTGGTATGTCATTTCAAATTTTATAGACAAAGTTATATAAATTTAACTAAGAGTATATTAATTAACCTTTAGAGTATCTTTCAATATTAAATTAACTAAAATGGCTATGGTATTATCTATAAGTGGATATATTTTATTTAAATTTTATAAGTACTTGTTTATTATTAACTTAAACATGTTCATAATATCTAAGTTTATTAAGTTTTTCACAAGTTTAATTCTTTTTCATTAGACAACGAGTATTTTATGTTTAAAAAATAAATAATTGATTATTACGTGAGTTCATAAATATTTATTTAGATTTATGGCATAAATATAGATTTTGACAAGAATTTAAAAGTTTATATTAAACTTTTAGCAACAATATTTTAAAACATTATTATTATGTATATTCAAAAAAATTTACTCAGTTTTATATTCTGATTTAAGTTGTAGTTTTTTTAGGATATTATGTATATTAGTAAGTATTATTATTTTTAAACAATCAAATAAACATTATCCCCCAGTTAAATAGTAATATAAGAAATAAATAATTAATTAATGAGCCCCTATGTGCATGACCAATACAAATGAAATTAAAACTTTTTTCGTTTGCGTGTATAAAGAGTTTTATACACCTATGACCAATTTTTCAATATGCGAGCTTGATGAGGTTTTCTTATTTCTTATAATTTATTTTATGTAGCCTATTCATAATTATTTTTACTTACATAAACGTATTTGTAATTATTTATATTACTCTAAATTATTAATACATCTTGTGAATATTTTCATGTTATGACTTGTTTTAAATTTTATAATTAAATCATTAAAATTAAATAGATATATTCAATAATTACTTATTTTTTAAACTTATTTACTCGGTGATTATTTTTACTTATTCTATTTTTGTGATATAATTTTGAAAATAAATATATTGAAAATATATATGGTATAAATGCCAATTATATCTAAATCATTATGATACATTTGCATTTTAAATTTAGGTATCATTGTTAACCATATTAAAAAATTATTGGCCTTCTAATGATAACGTACTTAAACTCTTTTTGGTTTGATTGTTTATTTTATTGGGTCCTGATATCAAATTACTTGGGTTGCATATCAATTAATAGAGCATTTACTTAATTTTTGTGTGGGATATATGCTAATAAACTACTGGGGAAATATATAGTTTTTCGATTAAAAGTGATGCTTTATGGGCCATAGTAGCATATATGTCATTTCAGGCAAGTTAAAAATCTAAAAAGAAATAGAAAGTACGTGGATGCTCTTAATTTTCTAAAAACTCTAATATGGTCAATTATAAGGTTAGAAATCGTTAAACCTGTTGTAACCAGATTTTTTTTTAATATCATTGTAACCCCAAGGGGTAGAATAGGTCAATTGTAACTCTAACATCATGGGTATAATATACTACTCTCAATCAATAAAAAAATGTAAAATATGTAACAAGAATGAGAAATAATTATATTTTATGCTAAAATTAATAAAATACAATTATACCATTAATCACAAATAATATGATATATAGTTTTTAATATTTTTAGATCAAAAGATATTTTTGATTGATACAAAATTATAACTTAAAATTGATAAAAGATTAATTTTACTATTATACCATTAATAACAAATAATATGATATAAACTATCATGAAACATAATTTATTCCTTTCATAATTACTAGTGTCCACGTATTTATTTGAAAGATTGAAAACAAAGTGTAATATTTTCATATCACACAATAGTACGATAGAAACTATATTTATTGTACCTATATTTCTTCCTTTAATACCTATATTACTTAAATTTGGACGACCCTTCCTAAGAGAATTGGATTATTGTAAAAATTAATTAATATCAAAGTTGAGCCCCACTACCATTATTTAGACAGTTGAATTTGAATGATAAACAAATAAAATTAAATTAAATAAATAAAATACAATTAAAGTAAATTAATTATAAAGAACTAAAATTAGATAAATTACAAGACAATATAATTCTAGACCAAGAGTTCTATATATTATCATTTATGCGTATCTCTATAATTAATTGTATTTATTTCAATGAACATTTTATAAAAAAAAAATAATAAACGAGGAATGTGTTCAGTCAAGCAGCATGTAAAAAAAATATGAAAATCCATTCACATTGCCTTTTAATCTTCAAATAAAAGACTCAATATAGTGAATCTTTATATCCAACAACAATAAAAAAATTTATGTTTAATAATTAAAAAACATAATATATATATATATATAAAAGACTAAAATATCATAAATCTAAATGATTTAGAGTTTAGAATTTAGGGTTTATTGTAAGGTTTAGCAATCAATAAAGTTGTATTATTGATAAATTAATATTTTTTTTCTTATTTAAAATATGCATTATATCTATTTATATTTATATTTATTTTATTTTTAAATATAAATAATTTCTATATCAATATAAAAGTCCTTACTTTTCTAATGCACTCTAAATAAAAGAGAATAAAAAAAAACTTTATATGAATGAAGTGTTGAGTATTTTATATACCTTAATAATTTTAAGAAAATTTTATTAATATTTATATAAAATATTACCTTTTATAAGTAAATAAATAAAACTAAGTAAAGTAATTAATGAAAAATTCTTCACGCAAATATAAGCCTCCGACTGATATCACCGTTACAAAATAATAAACATTCAATTGTACTACAAATATTCATAAAGTTCTTTAAAAAAAGAAAAAGAAAAAAAAACAATAAACGTATATGTTCTCTCTTTCTTCCTCACGTTCACATATTGGCTACGCATTAATTAGTCAAGGAAGGAAGACCAGTAATTGATTAATGTTGCCAATGGTTAAATGGAGTTCATTGATTGTGGATCGAAATTCACCAAATCATTGAATAATGTTAATTTGTCGTTTGATGTGGTTTTAATTTAGAAAATTAAACTTCAAATAACATTCCAAAACTCACAACAATTAAATTACCACCAATCATTTCTATCAATTGAGATGAATTTGAGTTAATTAATATTAACTCATATTATTTTACTGTTATGTGTTTTAATAAAAATAAGATTTCTTATTTTCCCTTTTAATTTTGATAAAGCCAAATATATTTGAATATTATTGATTTACTTCATCTAAAATTATATGAATTGGTTTTCAGCTAATGTTTTGCACTTTTTCAAACATAATTGTTTTTTTTTTATAATTTTGTTTTATTTTTGTTCATACCGATTTAACTATTATTGTTGGACCTCCATAACTTTTTTTTTTTTTAACAACTGACCAGCCTTCTCAAATTGGAAAATAAAGATCGAAAATACCAAAGAAAGATAGAAATGTGAACTCATATGAGCCACATGAAATTAGTGGTTATAACTTTTGCTCATTGTGAGTATTTGTTTTGTGTTATGTTTTTTTTCGTATTTTTTAGCTCGAATATACATAATTTTTAACATTATTAAAATATATATTTTTATTTTATTTACTTGTAAAGGTGAGAAAACTCAATTTTTACAATAAAAAATGAATTAGTAGTTAATATTCTAGTTTAAAAAATTTGTGACATGAATTGGTGTTATGAGTAGTATTTCCTACTGTCTTCCATGGATAGGAACGGGCGTGATGATGGCTAGCTAGGACCATTATAATAATATTCTTAATCGTTTTATATCGATTTTTGATAGAATGAGATAATAATTGTCGGTTATAAACGTATAATTATTTTCTCACGATTTAATCACGTTTTTTATTTTTTAAAATTCATTTAAAAATATTTTTAATCTTAAAAAATTAAAATGTTAATATAATATTTATTCTAATATATTATTTAAAATATTGTTATTAATTTTGATATATTAGTTATTTAGCACATATTTTAAATAAAATAAAAAATATAAATGTAAGAATAAATAATTTTTAATTTAATTATTCAAAATATTATGTGTATAAAACATAATTTCGTCTCTCCATAATTGCTAGTGTCTAAATATATATAATTTATTTCTTTATTTATAATGGTAAAAAAACTAAATATTATAAATTAACAATTTATTTAAATTTAAAAAAACTATATTTTGTTATGTTGAATTGATGTTATATATGAATTATAGAGTAGTAGTTTGAATTGTCATTTAAATGAATAATTAATTTTAATTTAAAATATTTTTTTATATTTTTTAGACTAAATAATATTTTTGTTTGATTCGAAATTATGATTTAAAATGAATAAAGGATAATTTTTTTTATCGAACTATTAGACGAATCATAAATAATACATTGGAAACTATCACGTAACATAATTTTTTTTTTTATAATTATTAGTATCCACGTATTTATTTGTAAGTATATTGTTTTAGTGTGATATGAACATAATTTGGTGGGGATGTGATGCTGCATTTATTTTGTGAAAATAACAAATAAATAGTATATTGTTTTCATCAAGAATTTTCTCTTTTAATTTTTTATTTTTTGATAAAATAGATGACATGGTTATCTATCAAAACATTTTTCTAAACCATAACAAATCCTCCACTTGTTTAAAAAAATGAACAAAAGACAAAAAGCAATAAGAAATCCATTTAAAAGCGTTGATTTTATGAGAGAATGGTCGTACTTACTTTCTCATATATTTGGTGGACACGTGATGCTGCATTTATTTTGTGAAAATAACAAATAAATAGAAGTAACCTTTTCTTTTCCTTGACGATATATATATATATATTCAAAATTTCTCATATATTTAAATAATAATTAAAATTATATTTAATTATTATATAATTTATTTAAAAAATTTACTTTTTTATCGATTAAATAATAAATTATAAATTTAAAGTGTATTTACAATTATCTTTTGATACTATTTAAAATATCTAACAAATTTACGACATATTTTAAAATAATAACTATATTTCCTTTAGTTATTGTATTTAGGAGTTTTTATTTTTTTTTATAAATAAAGTAATAAATCGTAAATATTTGAAATATTAATTATCTTTCGAAACTATTTAAAATATCAACGTAATACTATATATCAACGTAAATCAGTACTCAATTTGTTTTTAAGATAATAGTAACAGCTTTAATTAAAATAAAATTTAACAATAAAATAGCTTCAACACACGATGTTCAATTTTCAAGATAATAATACACTAATACACCTTTAATTAAATAAAAATTAAAAAATTACTTTTAAAATTTTGATAAATTACATGAAGCATAACACT
Organism: Hippophae gyantsensis; assembly: GCA_030763125.1. NCBI lineage: Eukaryota > Viridiplantae > Streptophyta > Magnoliopsida > Rosales > Elaeagnaceae > Hippophae > Hippophae gyantsensis. Next base: position 43,004,596 of record CM061033.1, read on the forward strand.
TTAAATAAAAATACTCTCATAATATTAAACAACTTATTTTTGTAATATATATATATATATCTTATCTTTATATTTATGTATTATTTTTTATTTCAAAAATATATGCATAGTTAAAAATAATTTCAAAATTTAAGAAGTTTAGTATCTTATTTATTTTTTTATATATAAATACTTTTAATTTTATAGTTTTTATAATAATAGATATCTAATTGATTCAAAAATTTGTAATAAAATTTGTTTACTTAATTTTTATTATATCAAATAAATTTTAAACATTTTACAAAAATCTAAAAAAATTTAAAAAATAATAATTTATGTGCAAAGCACGTATCTTTTAACTAATAGTAATAAAAATAACACTTCTTAAATTAACCATACATTTTTAAATTTGAAAAAAATATATTATTTTTATGGTTATGAATTTTAGTGAGATAATTTCTCTTTTTGATAAAATAGATGACATGGTTATCCATAGAAACATTTTTCTAAACCATATAAATCCTCCACTTGTTTAAAATAATAAACAAAAGAAAAAAAGTCATAAGAAATTCATTTAAAAGCTTTGATTTTATGAGAGAATAATTGTACTTATAGTTTGTAATCTTGATATTAAAAGAGACTTCGAGGTACTAGAACTTCGACGAGTAGTGCAGAAGTAAGTTCCAAGAGAGGCAATGGTAAGATGCGTGAGACTTTGTTTGATCCTATTAAGATATTCTCTGATCTTTTGCAATGATAGGATTAGTAAGATCATTCTCTAAAAGCTCTACTTCTACTTCAGCTAGATCTACAAAAAATAAAGAAATAATAAATATAGAAAATATTGAACAAGATTTAGCTAGCTGGAATGTTCCTAAAGTAGAAACTTCACGAGTCTATAATAAGGATAGTTTTCTTTTTAAATCTAATTATATAATAAAAACAATAGAAGAAACATATCCTTTAGCTAAAGAGTCTTTAGACTTAAGCTTATTATCTAAAGGTCTTGTAGATCAATAAAAAGAAAAATATAATTATCTGCATGTTGGTTTAGTATAAATTACAATTAAATCTCTTACTAGAGAAGGACGTAATAATTCAGTTCTTATTTATGTTAGAGATAAAAGACACAATCAGATTAAAGATTCAATGCTAGGATGTATTGAATCGTCTTTAAGCTAAGGACCTATATATTTCAATTGGTTCCCTAATTTTTCTGTGTGCATTAAAGATGCAAATGTTTTAAGATGTTTAAAGGTAGATGTGCAGACACATGGTTTCGACATAGAGGAAGGAACCAGTAATGTTGCTCTCATATATAGAGTATAATTCAAAGTCATGAACACTATTTGCCTAGACATCAACTTAAGATCTCTTATCAGAGATAAAAAAAAGGAGAAACAACACTATTCCAAACAAATAGTGAAAAAACCAGATTGGCTACACCTAAAAGGTTAGCATGGGATAAAATTACCCTTCCAGAAAGCTGGTTTATACAACAAGAACCTAAAAAGGTTAAAACCCCTCAAAATACTGAAGTTGATCAAAACATAGAACATGAAGATGGATCGGTAGAAATCATGTTTGACTTAACAAGAAAAATAAGAATATATGAGTCAAGACCATCAACTACAAGCAATCGGTTCTCGAACATTTCAGAAAGATTCTCAAATGTTTCTATAAATTTCTCAAGAGAGACCAATTTTTTAGGAACTCAGAGGCTTCCTATGGGAATAAACTTACCAGTTTATCAAAATGAAGGATCTAAAATATCTGAAACAATAGAAGAAAGATCTAATAGATCTGAGGATCAAACGGAAAGACCAATGAGTCCAACACTCTCTGATATGGGATATGAATCAAACACTAGGTTCCAGAGTGTTATCGTATTACAAAAATCGTCATTTAATGAATCTCTAAAAGAGATGTTTAATGATATAATACTATGAGTGAACATATTTTACTCAAATTTTATAAGTACTTTTTATTATTAATTTAAACATGTTCATAATATCTAAGTTTATTAAGTTTTTTACAAGTTTAATTCTTTTTTATTAAACAATGAGTATTTTATGTTTAAAAAATAAATAATTGATTATTACGTGAGTTCATAAATATTTATTTAGATTTACGGCATAAATACAGATTTTGAAAAGAACATAAAAGTTTATATTTAACTTTTAGCAGTAATAATTTAAAACATTATTATTATGTAAATTCAAAAACTTTTACTCAATTTTATATCCTGATTTAAGTAGTAATTTTTCCCCCAGGATATTATGTATATTAGTAAGTATTATTATTTTTAAAAAATCAAATAAGCATTATCCCCCAATTCAATAGTAATATAAGAAATAAATAATTAATTAATGAATCCCTGTGTGCATGTATATGACCAATACAAATGAAATTAATTTTTTTTTCGTTTGCGTGTCTAAAGAGTTCTATACACGTATGACTAGTTTTTACATATGCGAGCTTGATGAGGTTTTACTATTTTTTATAATTTATTTTACGTAAGTTATTCATAATTATTTTTACTTACATAAACGTATTTGTAATTATTTATATTACTCTAAATTATTAATACAGCTTGTAAATATTTTCATGTTATGACTTGTTTTAAATTTTATAATTAAATTATTAAGTTAAATAGATATATTCAATAATTACTTATTTTTTAAACTTATCTATTCAATGATTATTTTTACTTACTCTATTTTTGTTTTAAATTATTTTCTCTCAAATATCAATAGTTATTAATTGAAGATTTGAGTAGAGTGAAACTTAAATCAATTCGTTCATATTATAATGGATGAATTTTCATTGGTTTAGTAGCAATAAGAGCTTATTCCATTTTCTTAGTGATGTCAATTTATTAGAAGATTTTGGTGACCCTATTATGAGTGTAAATTGTATAATAAGCTTAGATCACTTATTAATTAGTATTGTTATTCTTTTATGATTGAATAAATTATTAGATTTAAATATTTTAAATAATTAGACATTATATTATTACATGATGTTTTATGATAAAAAAAGAGAAATTATGTTAAATTTCACATAGACTTTAAATTATATCATTACTTCAGTAAGTACTAGATGACTTGGGTCAGCTCCTGAAATATTATTTCTATTAAGTTTAATTTCTATTATAATTTTTATTTTTATTATATTTTTATTTTACAAACTAATAAAAAATAGTTCGTCTTATCAAAAGTTAAATCAAATTCTTTCAAATCAAATATTTAAATTACATAATTTATTATTTGATATAAAAATTTCTAAACTCTCAACCACCAATCTATAAATGTACTAAAAAAAAAGAAAAGGCAAGTCACCGGTACGATACTAATTAACCATTATAAATTGCAATTAGAAAATAAATATGGCTACATAATATATATATATATATATATATATATATATATATATATATATATTTTCTTTCCCATTTGTCAAAAACTTATGAAATATTAAGTGATTATCTATAGAGGTGGTTGAGATTGCATTTTAAAAGCTTAGTTTTCTTATTGTAGGCTTAAAACGCTAGTGTATGTTATATAATAAATTTTTATATTAAAAATTAACTTTGTTGTCAATTTTAAAATTTCTTAATTTATCTAAATGATATTAAAGTAAAAAAATTATCAAAGTAATTTTTGGATAGATTAATAGTTTTTTAAATAATGAACGGTGATCAAATTTACCCATAATAAGATTGAGGAAAAAATTATTAGTCCCAATTGAGTGGGGCATATCCATTAGACGACCAACACCACTAATGTAATTAGTAATTAGTTGAGATGATTATATTAATGAATATTGGATAATTTGATATAGCTTTGCTACAAGTATAGTGATAAGAAACAACTTGAGAGTCCATCTATTTTTTTTTTTTGGGATAGTGTGCTAATTGCTTATGTACTTAAAGGTTGAAGATGGTTGTTATAAAGCATAAAAAAAATGTCACAGAAAAAGAAATAGATTTGAATTTTAAAAAAAGAAAAAAACTTTCTTATAAATAACAATCCTCTCAAAAATAAAACAAAATTTAATATACATAGAATTCACATTCATATTATATAATGATATAATTTTAAAAATAATTATATCGAAAAATATATCTTATAGATTATGTAAAAATATATAGCTTTTTAAATAAACAAAAGTGATCATAATTTAGTAAAAATTATTTGTCCCAATTAAGTGGAGTATATCCATTACACCACCAACAACAATAATCTAATTAGTAATTAGTGTAAATGATTATATTAATGAATATTATATAATTTGATATAATTTTGTTACGATTATAGTGATAAGAAACAACTTGAGAGTTGATGTACTTTATTTTAAGATATTGTACTAATTACATATTTAAAGGTTCAAGTTAAATTGTTATGATTCAAAGAAATAGGTTTGAATGTAAAGAAACGAAAAAAGCTTTCCTATAAATAAAATCTTTTCAAAAATAAAATAAAATTTTAATTTACACATGGTTTGATATTCGTAGTATAAAATGATATAATTTTAAAAATAAGTATATTAAAAATATATAGAGTATAAATGTCAATTATATCTAAATCATTATGATACATTTGCATTTTTAATTTAGGTATCATTGTTAACCATATTAAAAAATTATTTGCCTTCTAGTGATAACGTACTTCAACTCTTTTTGGTGTGATTGTTTATTTTATTGGGTCCTGATATCAAATTACTTGGGTTGCATATCAATTAATAGAGCATTTACTTAATTTTTGTGTGGGATATATGCTAATAAACTACTGGGGAAATATATAGTTTTTCGATTAAAAGTGATTCTTTATGGGCCATAGTGGCATATATGTCATTTCAGGCAAGTTAAAAATTTTAAAAATCTAAAAAGAAATAGAAAGTACGTGGATGCTTTTAATTTTCTAAAAACTCTAATATGGTCAATTGTAAGGTTAGAAATTGTGCTAGAAATTGTTAAACCTGCTGTAACCAGATTTTGTTTTTTTAATATCATTGTAACCCCAACGGGTAGAATAGGTCAATTGTAACTCTAACATCATGGGTATAATATATACTACTCTCAATCAATAGAAATATGTAAAATATGTAACAAGAATGATAAATAATTAGATTTTATGCTAAAATTAATACAAATTATTATAATCTTACCTAAAATTATATGACAAAATATTAAAACAATCAATTTCATGAAAGATTAAAATTGTTAATTTTATTGAATTTTTTGTACTTTATTTATTTAAAAATATGTCAATATGTAAAAAATATAAAATATGCTAAAATTGGTTCCAATTATATATTATAGTACCATCCAAGGTTATATATTCACCAAAATATTGAATTATAATTTGTAACCGTTCTGTCCAATTGTAGGACTTTTGTCATTCAGTGCTTACTTTCGGTTAAGAGGTATAAATTGAGATAGAATGTTAATAATATTTATAGTATAATATATTAATTTTTAAAACAAATTTTAGTTTATTTTATTTAATTTTTAATGAGATATGACGATAATAAGATAATATTAATTGAGATATTTTATTTATTTTTATTGAATCTAAATGAGACAAAAAAGAATTTACAATTTAAAGTTAATAAAAGAAATAATATAACATATATTTAATGTTAGATCCATTAGGATTATAATCTAAATAAGATGAGATAGTATTCAAATGAAATGAGATAATATTGTACTACAAACTCATTAAAGATACTAAATATGATATGAGATGAGATAACTTAATTTATATTTCATCTTAGATCTAATAAATATAATGTTTCGACTTTATAATGAGAAAGGGAATCAAATAAGAAAAGCAATTGCTCACCTCATAAGGTGACAGGGGCCTCCTCCCCTAAAACTCAATCATGAAGCCAATAAAATTACTTAAAAGGGAAATTTGTTGGCACTTTGAGGCTTAAATCTTAACGGGATACCAATAGATAATAGGAAGGTATAAGTACTCTTAAAAATTAGTTTCTAAGGTTAGATCACTCACTAAAAGCAGATGATGTTATAAAAGAGTGAGAAAGAGGAGTGATCTCGTGTGAGTGAGAGTAAAATCTTGGTGTATTGATTAACAATGAATGTACTTGGACTTGATCGTAGTAAACACACTTCAAGGGGTGAATTGATGTAGTCATTGCTTTGACTGAACCATTGTAGGTAGTTCTTCAAATCTTGGTGTCATATTCTAGCTTTACGTAATAGTTGATTATTTATTGAATTGTGATGAAAATTATGTAATATTATATTTAAACTAGAAAGATTTGATAAAATTAATATGAATTTTTTGACTATTTGTTACATTGCTTGTAAACTCTATAGAATATAGAATGCTCATTTAAAAGATACTATTATAAATGATTGGATCTTAGTATTGAAATATAGTTAGAATCTAAGGGAAATAATGTGTAATTATTTGAAATAAAATTGTTAATTATACGAATATTTTTATATTAAAAAAAAATAAATAATAAAGATTTGATAAAATTGATGTGGATTTTTTTTGCTATTTGTTACATTGCAAAGAAATATTTGATCTTAGTATTGAAATATAATTATTTTTTATTTAAAAAAAAAAGTCCTACTTCGCAACTGAACGGAGGATTTGTTATGGAGCCAAAAGCACAGGACCAAACCACCCAAGCAGTGTACTATATAAGAGTAAGTATGGTATGACAGATGTCAAAATTATATTGGATCCTTCTCGTTATAAGAGGGTGCTAACTTGTTCAAGTTTTTGCACAATCAAAACCCAAATTCTCAAAGAGCATGAAAATGTCTCCAAGAATACTAGTCTTGCTCTTAGCTTTGGTGATCCTTACCACCTCACTCACTGCTGATGCCCAGCGTCCTAGGCCTTTTGGGAAAAAATCTCCTTCTTTATAGGGAAATTCCCCAAAACACAAGCCATCACATCAAGAAGAGGCATTCCCAGAAGGCAAGCCAACATACCGTGAAGAGAAGCCGCCAATTGCACTAAGGCCACACCCACATAAACATTTAGGCACATAATTTGTGAACAAATATAGAAATAAAAATTTAAAATAATAGTTAAATTGTAATAGAGAATAATAAAGAAATTAAACCAAATTATCATAATTGAATTTATAAATAAAGAAGTTATAAATTTAAAGTAATATATTTCGGTAAGAATTGTTATTGTTCTAGCACTCTTTTTTATGTTATAATGTTTGTGAAAATGTTTAAAATTAGGATATTTTTTACAAAAAAAAGTTAGCATTTGTGCACTCTACTAAATATTTAAAACTTAAATTATAAATTTTAAAATATAAATTTTCTTTTAAAGAAGAAAATCTAAATGAAAATATAACAATTTTATTAATTATTATGTATAAAAATATGAGTATAAAATAATATTTTAATCATGATGTTTTCGTTAAAGATGAATATTTCCATGCAACGTATGAAAAGAAAATAGGTTTTGATAAAAACCAATAACGTATATAGTTAGAATTAATGTTTAGAGTGAAGACCAAACATAAATTTAATAATAAAAATGTATATTTTTAGTATTATTTGAATGATTATAGTATAGTTTATAAATTTTTTAATCAAATCATTATAAAATGATATGAAAAATTATTAATGGTACAAAAATTACAAATTTAATATTTTTAAATATTATACTACAAGTATTATATGTCAAATGTTTATTTTTATTCGATTAAATTAAAAACTCAAAATTATGTAAATTAAGTTATAACAAAATTAAATAATATAACTTAATATCTATGTAGATGAATAAAAAAATAAAAAAATAAAATAATATAAATTATAATAAACATTTAAAAATTTGAAAAAAAAATAAATAAAATCAATATAACGTGTTATTTGATGTAATTGTTTTAAATTTTATGAAAAATTATTAAAATATTTATCACTTTATTAAAATCTAATTAATAAAAATTATATAATATCTAATTAATAAAAATTATATAATAGTAAAAAATATATAAAAAATGTAAATAAGTATTCAATATAATAAAAACAAAAAAAATTAATATTAATTAATAAATTTGAGTGAGGATATTATTATATATTTTATAAAATAATCAATATATCTACGGTTAAAATGTACATCCCTATCGTGTATGAAACGTAGTTTTGTCCCTTCATAATTCCTAGTGTTTAAATATATATAACTAATTTATTTATTTATAATGGTAAGAAAATTCAATATTATAAATTAATATTTTATTTTAATTTTAAAAAAATTATATTGTGTTATGCCGGATTAGTGTTATATATGAATTATAGAGTTGAAGTTAGAATTGTCATCTAAATTAATAGTTAATTTTAATATAAAAAAATATTTTTTAAAACAAACGATATTTTTGATTGATTCAAAATTGTAACCTGAAATTGATGAAAGATAAATTTTACTATCATATCATTTGAGAAATTACAAATAATATGATAGAAATTATCATGAAACATAATTTCTTCCTTTCATAATTACTAGTATCCACATATTTATTTAAAAGATTGAAAACAAAGTGTAATGTTTTCATATCACACAATAGTATGATAGAAACTATATTTATTGTACCTATATTTCATCCTTTTAATACCTATATTACTTAAATTTGGATTACCTTGTTAAGAGAAATGGATTATTGTACAAATTAATGAATATCAAAGTTGAGCCCCATTACCATTATTTAGAATAAAAAAAACTTTTATATGAATGAAGTGTTGAGTATTTTACATACCTTAATAATTTTAAGAAAATATTATTAATATTTATATAAAATATTAACTTTTATATGTAAATAAATATATAAAATATTATCTTTTATACGTAAATAAATAAAACTAAGTAAAGTAATTAATGAAAAATTCTTCAGATAATTTATGAAACTTATTCTTGTATAAGCCTCCGACTAACATAACCGTTACAAAATAATAAACATTCAATTGTACTACAAATTTTCATAAATTTCCTTTAAATTAAAAAAGAAAAAGAAAAAAAAACAATAAACGTATATGTTCTCTCTTTCTTCCTCACGTTCACATATTGGTTACGCATTAATTAGTCAAGGAAGGAAGACCAGTAATTGATTAATGTTGCCAATGGTTAAATGAAGTTCATTGATTGTGGATCGAAATTCACCAAATCATTGAATAATGTTAATTTGTCGTTTGATGTGGTTTTAATTTAGAAAATTAAACTTCAAATAACATTCCAAAACTCACAACAATTAAATTACCACCAATCATTTCTATCAATTGAGATGAATTTGAGTTAATTAATATTAACTGATATTATTTTACTGTTATGTATTTTAATAAAAATAAGATTTCTTATTTTCCCTTTTAATTTTGATAAAGCCAAATATATTTGAATATTATTGATTTACTTCATCTAAAATTATATGAATTGATTTTCAGCTAATGTTTTGCACTTTTTCAAAATATATTTGTGTTATTTTTTTTAATTTCGAGTTATTTTTTGTTCATACCGATTAACTATTATCGTTTGGACCTCTATAACTCTTTTTTTTTTTTTGGACAACTGACTGGCCTTCTCAAATTGGAAAATAAAAATCGAAAATACCAAAGAAAGATAGAAATGTGAACTCATATGAGCCACATGAAATTAGTGGTCATAACTTTTGCTCACTGTGAGTATTTGTTTTGTGTTATGTTTTTTTTTCGTATTTTTTAGCTCGAATATACAAAAATTTTAACATTATTAAAATATATATTTTTTATTTTATTTACTTGTAAAGGTGAGAAAACTCCATTTTTACAATAAAAAATGAATTGGTAGTTAATATTCTAGTTTAAAAAATTTGTGACATGAATTGGTGTTATGAGTTGTATTCTCTACTGTCTTCCATGGATATGAACGGGCGTGATGATGGCTAGGACCATTATAATAATAATCATAATTGTTTTATATTAATTTTCGATAGATTTAGATAATAATCATCGGTTATGAACATATAGTTATTTTCTAATGATTTAATCATGTTTTTTATTTTTTAATATTTATTTAAAAATATTTTTAATTTTAAAAAATTAAAATGTTATTATAATATTTATTCTAGTATATTATTTAAAATATTATTATTAATTTTGATTTTTTAGTTATTTAACACATATTTTAAATAAAATAAAAAATATAAATGTAAGAATAAATAATTTTTAATTTAATTATTTAAAATATTATGTGTATTAATATTAAAAGAGAATTTTTCTATGTAATTATATGTATATAAAATAATAATATTAATATATGTTTTATTTTTGTTAACCATAATTTTGGTATTGTAATAACTATCAATGCTCCATACCTAATTGATAGAGGTTATTTTCGAAAAAAATTGTCAATTTTTTATAAATAACCATAATTTTGATCATTTATAGCTAAAATGGACATCCCTATCGTGTATAAAACATAATTTCGTCCCTTCATAATGGTTAGTGTTTAAATATATATAATTTATTTATTTATTTATAATGGTAAGAAAATTTAATATTATAAATTAATATTTCATTTTAAATTAAAAAAATTATATCATGTTATGTTAAATTCGTGTTATATATGAATTATAGAGTAATAGTTTGAATTGTCATTTAAATTAATAATTAATTTTAATTTAAAATATTTTTTTATATTTTTTTAGATCAAATAATATTTTTATTTAATTCGAAACTGTGACCTAAAATGAATAAAGGATAAATTTTACTATCAAACTATTAGACGAATCATAAATAATACATTGGAAACTATCACGTAACATAATTTTTCCTTTTATAATTATTAGTATCCACGTATTTATTTGAAAGTATATTGTTTTAGTGTGATATGAACTATACCGAATAAAAACAACGGACAGTACTAGTTGGATTTGTTTGTCCTGTACTACATTTTCCAAAATACGTCTAGATTAATTCATCAATAATTTGGTGGACACGTGATGCTGCATTTATTTTGTGAAAATAACAAATAAATAGAAGTAACCTTTTCTTTTCCTTGACGATATATATATATATATTTGTTCAAAATTTCTCATATATTTAAATAATAATTAAAATTATATTTAATTATTATATAATTTATTTAAAAATTTTACTTTTTTATCGATTAAATAATAAATTATAAATTTAAAGTGTATTTACAATTATCTTTTGATACTATTTAAAATATCTAACAAATTTACGGCATATTTTAAAATAATAACTATATTTCCTTTAATTATTGTATTTAAGGGTTTTTATTTTTTATAAATAAAGTAATAAATCGTAAATATTTAAAATATTAATTATCTTTCGAAACTATTTAAAATATCAACGTAATACTATACATCAACGTAAATCTGTACTCAATTTGTTTTTAAGATAATAATAACAGCTTTAATTAAAATAAAATTTAACAATAAAATAGCTTCAACATTCTAATAAATCACGGATAACACGATGTTCAATTTTCAAGATAATAGTACACTAATACACCTTTAATTAAATAAAAATTAAAAAATTACTTTTAAAATTTTGATAAATTACATGAAGCATAACACTTTAAATAAAAATACTCTCATAATATTAAACAACTTATTTTTGTAATATATATATATATATATATCTTATCTTTATGTTTATTTATTATTTTTTATTTAAAAAATGTATGCATAATTAAAAATAATTTCAAAATTTAAGAAGTTTAGTATCACATCTATTTTTTATATATATAAATACTTTTAATTTTGGAGTTTTTATAATAATAGATATCTAATTGATTCAAAAATTTGTAATAAAATTTATTTATTTAATTTTTATTATATCAAATAAATTTTAAACATTTTGAAAAAATTTAAAAAAATTTAAAAAATAATAATTCATGTGCATAGCACGTATCTTTTAACTAATAATAATAAAATAAGACTTCTTAAATTAACCAAACATTTTTAAATTAAAAAATATATATTATTTTTATGGTTATGAATTTTAGTGAGATAATTTCTCTTTTTGATAAAATAGATAACATGGTTATCCATAGAAATATTTTTCTAAACCATGCAAATCCTCCCCTTGTTTAAAATAATAAACAAAAGAAAAAAGTTATAAGAAATCCATTTAAAAGCTTTGATATTATGAGAGAATAGTTGTACTTATAGTTTGTAATCTTAATAATCTTGATATTAAAAGAGACTTCGAGGTACTAGAACTTCGACAAGCATCACAGAAGTAAGTTTCAAGAGAGGCAATGGTAAGACGCGTGAGACTTTGTTTAATCCTATTAAGATATTCTCTCATCTTTTGCAATGGTAGGATTAGTAAGACTATTCTCTAAAAGCTCTACTTCTACTTCAGCTAGATCTGCAAAAAATAAAGAAATAATAAATATAGAAAATATTGAACAAGATTTAGTTAATTGGAATGTTCCTAAAGTAGGAACTTCACGAGTCTATAATAAGGATAGTTTTCTTTTTAAATCTAATTATATAATAAAAATAATAGAAGAAACATATCCTTTAGCTAAAGAGTCTTTAGACTTAAGCTTATTATCTCAAGGTCTTATAGATCAATAAAAAGAAAAATATAATTATCTGCATGTTGGTTTAGTATAAATTACAGTTAAATCTCTTACTAGAGAAAGACTTAATAATTCAGTTCTTATTTGTGTTAGAGTTAAAAGACACAATCAAATTAAAGATTCGATGTTGGGATGTATTGAATCGTCTTTAAGCTAAGGACCTATATATTTGAATTGGTTCCCTAATTTTTCTGTGTGCATTAAAGATGCAAATGTTTTAAGATGTTTAAAGGTAGATGTGCAGACACATGGTTTCGACATAGAGGAAGGAACGAGTAATGTTGCTCTCATATATAGAGTATACTTCAAAGTCATAAACACTATCTGCCTAGACATCAACTTAAGATTTCTTATTAGAGATAAAAGAGGAGAAATAACACTATTCCAAACAAATAGTGAAAAAATCAGATTGGCTACACCTAAAAGGTTAGCATGGGATAAAATTACCCTTCCAGAAAGCTGGTTGATACAACAAGAACCTGAAAAGGTTAAAACCCCTCAAAATACTTAAGTTGATCAAAACATAGAACATGAAGATGGCTCAGTAGAAATCATATTTGACTTAACAAGAAAAGTAAGAATATATGAGTCAAGACCATCAACTACAAGCAATCGATTCTCGAACATTTCAGAAAGATTCTCAAATGTTTCTATAAATTTCTCAAGAGAGACCAATTTTGTAGGAACTGAGAGGCTTCCTATGGGAATAAACTTACCAGTTTATCAAAATGAAGGATCTAAAATATCTGAAGCAATAGAAGAAAGATCTAATAGATCTGAGGATCAGACGAAAAGACCAATGAGTTCAACACTCTCTGATATGGGATATGAATCAAACACTAGGTTCCAGAGTGTTATGGTATTACAAAAACCGTCATTTAATGAATCTCTAAAAGAGATGTTTTATGATCCAGAAAATTATGAAAAAAGAAAAATATTTTATTCTCTAAATAGAGAACAATAAAAAATGTTCTATGAAAAGTATAAAGCATTGTTAAAATATGCTGAAAAGAAGAATAGAGAAGGAGAATTAAATTTCTTAGATTTTATTATCAAATATTCTGAAAAAATGGAATCATAATTCCTAAAGTTTATAACCTTGAAAAGGTTCATCAAACATATACCTTAGAATCTGGTGATAAGATAATGGCAATTCATCCTCCAGAAGCAGTCATTAAGATATTAGACAAAGGTGCAAGCAGTTCCTTACAAAGAAAACTCAACAAAACCAGAGTTACAAGCCACGGACGAATCTATGATTCAAGTTATAGAACAAGAAAATTACACCAACTTATTCTTACAAACAATTGGGAGTCAATTAACAAGAATTGAAAAATCAGTTCAAAAGTAGACTCAAAGTTTGCCATCTACTTCTAAGAAAGAAGTAAAACCAGCTTTCTTTAAACCTATTCAAGAGTTTAAATTACGAAAAGAAGATAACTAAGAATTCTTAAAAAAATTATTAGAAAAAATGTCTAAATTAGACACTACAGATAAAGGAAAATCTATACGAATGCTTGAAGAAGATCTAAATGAGATCTCTAAAAAAGAGGTAGATGAAATTTATCATTATCTGAAAGAATCTTATAAAAATGATTCTATAGAAATAAATAAATTGGAAAGACCAATTCCAGTTTACAAAGCAAAGCCTTATTATTCTAGGTAATCTCCAGTCGATTTACAAATCGAAGAAGAGTTACCCAACAGAATAGTATTTCTCTGGTAGTACCATTCAAGAATGGAGTATTGACAAACTATCTGAATATCAAGTTATTCGGGTAATTAAAAATATGCTTATGTATGCAACTACAATCAAGTTTCAAGGAAACTCAGATAAGCAAGTAGCATTAGCAATAATAGCTAGCTTTGTTGGACAATTACAAGGCTGGTGGGATACTCACTTAGGTCCCCAAGAACGTCATACAATTCTTAGCTCAATTAAGCAAGAAGTAAATGAAAATGGCGATGTTCTCCAAATAGAAGACATAGTCAATACACTAGTCTACACGATATTGTTGCACTTTGTGGGAAGTACAACTTTGCAACAAGATAAAAGTCATGAACAACTTATAAGCTTAAGATGTCCTACCATGTCACATTTCAAATGGTATAAGGATGTTTTCTTCTCTAAATTTTTCACAAGAGAAGACTCTAATAACAACTTCTGGAAAGAAAGATTCATTGTAGGGTTACCTACCCTATTTGTAGATAAAATTCGTGCAAGACTCCAAGCCAAACATTGTGGTTCCATACCCTATGGTATGTATACATTTGGAGAATTAGTCGCTAAAATAGTGTCAGAAGGATTAGCATTCTGTACTGATATGAAGCTCAAAAGACAAATGGACAAAGAAAGAGTCCAAAGCAAGCAAGCCTTAGGAGAATTCTGCGAACAGTATGGGTATCAAAATATCCTTAAAGGATTATCTCAAAAGAAAGCCCATAAATCCCAAAAGGCTTATAAAAAACCTTGGTTTAAAGAATCAAAAACTTATCCTTCTAAAAGAAGGAAAAAATCTAAAAGATTTAATTGGACTAAAAAGCCCAATAATGAAGCCCGATTTTCTAAAAATAAAATACCCACTTGTTATAAGTTTGAAAAGCGGGGACACTATTGCCCAAATTGTAGAATTCAACAAAAAATCAATGAATTAAATATTGATGAGAAACTTAAAAATCAATTTCTACAAATACTCTTAACAGAGCAATCTTTTGAAGAAGAAAATAATGAAGAAGATAGTATATCCTCATCTTCCTCATCTCAAGAAGATGAATCAAGTCAAGAAGACTGTGAATGCGATTACTATAAATCCATCATTAAAATGAATGGTTTAGACTTAAATGTATTAACAAAAGAAGAAAATTTCATTCTAGACATTATAGACAAAATTCACGATCCAGAAGAAAAAAGAAAAACCTTAGCAAAATATATAGAAGTTGCTAAAGAGGAAGTCCCTCAAAGGAAAAATAAAAAGGGATTACAAGCTCAAATACAGCAACATCAGCAACAATATTCCTTCAATGAAATCCTTAAAAGGGTTAGAAATACTCATCCTGGAATTTAGGAACCAACAGTAAGTGATCTCAGAAAAGAGATTAATTAAATTAAAAAAGATATTAAAGATCTAAAAACAAGAGTTCAGATCCTTGAACTACAATAGTGTGTCCAAACACCGCTCATCTCTGAAAATAATAGAGAAAAAGACTTTGATGATCTCTTAGAAGAGGTCCCAAAAATTCCTACTGAAAAGAAGAAAGAAGTTCTCAAAGAAGAAGAAAATTCTAATCCAAAATTTGCTGATATGTACTTTGTCAACTCCTTAGACAAAGTCATAAATCACAAATGGTACTCAAAAATGACTATTGTGATCAACAAAGAATATTCTTTCAAAGCAGAAGCCCTAATTGATACAGAAGCTAATTTAAACTACATTAGTGAAGACATTGTACCTACAAGGTATTTTACAAAAATCACTCAAGTATTATATACTGCTAATGGTGGAAGAATGCCTATACATTATAAGCTATCCAATGCAATTGTATGTAATAATGGAGTATGCCTAGAAACTACATTTTTATTAAGTAAAGAATTATTAAGAATGGTAATAATGGCTCCTTAGACAAAGTCATAAATCACAAATGGTACTCAAAACTGATCGGACTTCTCAAATTAGAAAATAAAGATCTAAAATACCAAAAAAAGATAGAAATGTGAACTCATATGAGCCACATGAAATTAGTGGTCATAACTTTTGCTCATTGTGAGTATTTTCAAGAAAAACTGTAAGATTTTTGTGGATAACTATAATTGTAATTTGTCCCTTCATAATTGCTAGTGTACAAATATATATAACTAATTTATTTATTTATAATGGTAAGAAAATTTAATATTATAAATTAATATTTTATTTTAATTTAAAAAAATTATATCGTGTTATGTTGATTTCGTGTTATATATGAATTATAGAGTTGTAGTTTGAATTGTCGTCTAAATTAATAGTTAATTTTTATTTAAAATATTTTTTTATATTTTTTTAATTAAACAATATTTTTGTTTAAAATTGTGACTTGATGAAAGATAAATTTTAGTAACAAAACATTATACGAATCATAAATAATATATGAAAACTATCATGTAACATAAATTTTCCTTTTTATAATTACTAGTGTCACTTATTTATTTGAAAGTATATTGTTTTCATATCACACAATAGTATGGTAGAAACTATACCGAATAAAAACAACGGACACTAGTTGGATTTGTTTGTCCTGTACTACATTTTCCAAAATACGTCTAGATTAATTCATCAATAATTTGGTGGACACGTGATGCTGCACTTATTTTGTGAAAATAACAAATAAATAGTATATTGTTTTCATCAAGAATTTTCTCTTTTAATTTTTTATTTTTTGATAAAATAGATGACATGGTTATCCATCAAAACATTTTTTTAAACCATAACAAATCTTCCACTTGTTTAAAAAAATGAACAAAAGACAAAAAGCAGTAAGAAATCCATTTAAAAGCTTTTATTTTATCAGAGAATGGTCGTACTTACCTTTCTCCATAGAAAGGTAACTTTACTTTATCGAAAGTTATTGCATAAGAATATTTAATTTAAATTTTTTTATAAATACATAATTAAGTTATTATCTTATATCTTAAATTTTATATTTTATATTTAATTAATAATTAATATATTATTTAAAATATACAACAACTTTAATTATATATAAATATATATATAACATGAAAAAGTTTTATCTCTTAAATTATAATAAAATCTCAATTAAAATAATATTATTTGAATAATTGATAAATTTTATAAATTATTTATATTTTAGATCTTATCTCAAGTTAAGATAACATTATTTATAAAAAATATATCTCATTAGATTGGATGGAGGAATAAAAACTTTGCTACGTCATAGAATTATAATATAACTTTTTTTTGGTTAATTTATGATTGATAATCTCACAAAATCACGAGCTTTTTTAAAAGTTAATTATATGGCCGGGTATGATTTCTTAATGTAATCAGTGCATGTCTGCTACTCTGCTTCAAATGAAACCTAGCTTGTTGAAAAGTCCAAGTTTTCAGCTCAGTGCGTAGTAAGTATAAAAGGCCGGATGATCAACTAGTAAAACACAGCTTTAGCAAACTACAATGACCCATCGGAAAATTTTCTTCTGTGGGGCTCATTATAATATTATAGCATATTGAAAATGGGTGTGGTTGCTATTCTTTTGAATTTATCTACTTCCTTATTATTTATGATAAGAAATATTAAATATATATATGAATTTATTTATACAAATTAATTATAATGTGATGGATTTTTTATGAAAAATAAATAATTTCTCAAAAAAGTTTTTTTACAACCTGATGTATTATAATTGGTATAATATAAATATATATTATTATAATTATATGAGAATGAAAAAAAATTAAGTTAAATTAAATGTTTATACCATTACAATTTCTACAAGAATAAAATAAATAAATAAAATTAATCAATTATTATGTTGGTCTGCCAAACCTCTATTTACATGGTATTTGAAATAGGTTGGCTAAAACCTACCAAACCCACGATTATAAACGTAAATAATATTTTTAACCTACATTATTAAAATACTTATTTAATATTAAACAAAGAAGAGCTTGAATTTATATCCATATGTCTCACTTATACAGCGAGCGGGTGATAATATTTTTTTTAATAATATAAATAAAAATATATATATAAATAAGTGAATTATATATAAATTATGATAAATTAATTTTATTATTATATAAAACTATGAAAGAATTGAAAATATTTTTTCAAACTTTTCCCTTATATATTTCCACACTTAGACTCTATACTAGTTAAATGCCATGTTTTGTATTTGTCATATTATTGTTTTTCTCCGACATGATTGCATCAAATCATAGGAATTTAATTATTGTTAATTAAATTATATATTTAAAAAAATCTTAGGAAAAAAATTATACAAAATAATACTTTAAAACTTAACAACTATTAACATTAAAAAATATTCAAATAATCATAATTTAATATTTAACGAATCTAATTTATCAAAATTAAATTCAAATAATGTTAAATTAAAAAATGTTTACCTTTCAATCAAGTTTTTAAGGTGAATTATATTTTTTTGTAATAAAAATTTATAAACTATATATAAAATGTGTTATTTTATGATTATAAGTTTATAATTATTGTTTTTTAATTTATAATGAATTAAATATTGAAGACATCTCTAAAATTTTAATCCACCATGTTCTGTTAGAATATATAATATTAAATTAGAATTAGAATGAGTAAACATCATGACTAAAAGAATTTTCAGAAAAAAATATTATACTTTATGTTTTTTAAAATTTGACATCTTAATGAAATTTTAGTCATGCAACTTGTCACTCAAAGTAAGTGACACTCAAAATAAATAAATAATATCTAATGGAAAGAAAAAAAAAGTAAAGAAAAATATGGCACACGTCATTTTCATTAAGTTATTGAAGTTATTTAGTTTATTAGAAAAAAAAGTTTCATATTTGTAAAAATGTTTAATATTTTAAATAAAATAATATTATTTTCACAATATTTTATTTTATTGATAAATAAATAAAGAATAAAATTTACTTTTTATTATATTATTAATTATTAAAATCATAAAAATATTGATAATATTTATACAATATAATTAAATAATACTATTTATAATATAAGAGATTAATTAATACAAACATATTAATATAACCTTTAGGTCACGTAACAAAAAAACACCCTAATAGTTGATAATTTAAAAATAAATAAAAATAAAATTAACAATAATATATTTTTAATATAAAGAAAATTAAAATTTTAAATTATATTAGCATTTATCTTGAAACAACAAATAGTTAATTTGCGGATAAAAGTATATTTTTTGATCAGAATCGTAGGGAATATTTTCATATTATTCTATCAATTTAAAGCCCTAATTATTTCTTTTTTCTTTTTCTATTGTGTAATTATGCAAAATTTTCTTCGAGCATAATTTACACAATATCCATTAATAATAATTTGCATAATAAAGTGAATAAATTATTAAAAGAAAATAAATAAATAATGAGATTATATTTAAATATGTTGGAGAATATAATAAAATTTTATTATAGCCCATGAAAACATAATATATATGCATTGCTTTGATATAACTGTAATACAAGTTACAATACAAGAAAATTCTACATAACATTGATTTAATTAAGCTCATTAGAAATTGTTACGAGAGTTTCTTAAGAAAAAAAAAATTATCCTTAAATTATTTTTGAAACACAAAATTCCAAGTCAAACAAGATGATGCACGTGCTTAAGAATATAAGTTAAAACTTTTACCGTAAAAAGTCGAAATCTGTGGAAGTTTATTCCTATTATTCCTTTTCTTTTAATTATTATAGAAGAATAAGATTTTCTATAGAAAGTATATGTTCCTAGAAAACAAAAGTTTTTTCTCAAAACGCATTTATCAGTAAAAGATCACCTAGATTTGTAACCAGCACAAGGTTGACATCCCTGGTCGATGTGGGACTCAACACTCCCCCTCATATCGAACGGAGACACCACATGACCGGGGAACTGTGAGGTGAGCGAGAGGGGACTCACCAACCAGAGACCTGTTCTGATACCAAATTGAAAGCTAGATAACCAAAACTTTCCCTCAAAATGCACTTATCAAGAAAGGGACCACCCAGACTTATAACCAGCACAAGGCTGACATCCCTGGTCGATGTGGGACTTAACACTCCCCCTCACATCAGACGGGGACACCGCAAAGACCGATTCCACCGGACGGGAACACCGTATGACCGAGGAACTATGAGGTGAGCGAGTGAGGACTCACCAACCAGGAACCTACTCTGATACCAAATTGAAAGCTGGACAACCAAAGTTTTCCCTCAAAATGTACTTATCAAAAAAGGGACTACCCAGACTTATAACTAACACAAAGCTGACATCCCTGATCGATGTGGGATTCAACGGTATTTACATAAATATATTAATTTGTTTTAAATTGAGTATATTCACGTTACCTACAACTATATCAAAGTATGATTTATTTTTATAAAGTGATGATTTAGATGATGAAATGAGTCAACATCCTTCTAAATTGAGAGCTTTTTCATGAAACACTTAGAATATTAAGTGATTAATTTTAAAAAATTTCTTGATATCATACAATTATCGTTAAATTTCTAGAGATAATTTTGTTTAACTTGATCTTCAATATCATTTAGTTAACTATATATATTTAGATAACTCTATTGTTATAAATGAGATCATGAAATTATAAAAGTATTTTGATAAATATTACTAAAAGATATTACTTAATATTTAATCATAAATTTTTTAAAAATAGCCGATTAAATTAGTTTACTTTATAATTATTTTTAGATAAGGTTAAATTCAAATATGTTTCTTAAATACTCTATCCACGTCTTTTTAGATCTATAGTTTAAAATAATTAACTAATGAATTTATATTGTGTATTTAAAAATGAATTATATATATAGATTGAGGGAAAAAAACACATTTCTTGAATATTCTAAACATATTATTTGCTTATTTATTTTCCCCCAACAAATTGAATAGATAATAATGAGTCAAATGGTCCTTTAGATAATTTTTCAAAAGGGGTCTACTGCTCAGTAATGAGTAGACCTTTAGATAATTCTAAACACGTGACTAACAAGTGTCAAAATCACTCCACAACCAAGTTGAGACCATTAAGTTCACTCAGCAATATTAATATCTAATATTGGAGTTCTAATTATATATGTATGTATTACGTTGTATTAAAAAATAAACAAATGTTAAAATCCCTGAAAAAAATATAGGAAATGTCAAGTATGTACAGCGCCTAATCCATTATAAAAGCTCACAAGATGTTTATGATTTTCACCATCACTAATTCACAACACAAAGAGTGAAAATGTCTCCTAAATACTTGCTATTTCTGCTCATAGCAGTGGTGGTTCTTACCACTTATTCTTCTCTTGTTGATGCTGATGTTGATGGCTACAAGCCAAAGCCACCATATTATCCTCGTCCAAAAAAGCATTATCCTCCAAAAAAGCATTATCCTCCTACAGAAGAAGAGGATGCCTCCACCACTGGCATTGTTGATGAGGAAAAAGCTTCAACAACTGCAGAAGAAGATGCTAAGGACCACTACAAGCCTCCCTACCACAAGCCTCCCTACCACAAGCCTCCCCACTACAAGCCTCCCCACTACAAGCCTCCACACTACAAGCCTCCAACTGCCAATTGATTAGCCCTTCCTTAATAATTATGTTATTTCCATAGCATGTAGTTTTTAAGAATAAGGGATCCCATATGATGATCCTAGCTAGATCTCTATGGTTCAATTGTTATCTAGTACTCAATCATAAGTAGTGAACTACATATGTTTGAGCTACTTCTTGTATGTGTACGTGTTGTTGCATATCATCATGTTAATGAAGTTTACATTGCTAACGTTGTAAAACTTTCATTTTGTTTTATCTAAAACAAATAGTTACTTAATTTATATTTTATCACTATTATAAAACAGACTATTAAAGTCTATTAAAAATCGATTTTAAATAGAATAACTTAAAATTTAATGAATTGTAAAATCAATTTACACGTTGAATAAATTTTTAATTTTTAATTTTTTTTAACAAAATTTACTCATTTTCTATTATATTTAAATTAAAACCTATATTGAATAACTATATAATAGCAAGAAAAAAATCAAAATTTATTTTAATAAACAATTTAAATAATATAAATAATTGAAAAATAAAATATTAATTAATAGTAGAAAAATTATTATGGTTTTTTCCTATGTTATTCAAGATAATTATATTCTTCTCATGATGTTATAATATAAAACTTACATATATAATACAAAAATTTATACACATAAATAATAACACAAAATAGTAGAAAAAATATGATTAATAAGTGCATATGATTAATAGAAATACTTACAAAAGTAAATGAAGTAATAAAATGAAAAAAAAATGTAGAAAAAACGATGTTTTGTAAGTGTGAAATAAGTATAAATTTTTTGAGTATTTTTGCTCAAAGATGAGATCTAAAAGATAAGTTAGAGAGAAATAAAATCCACTAACTAGTGTTGAAATTGATGGTTGTAGGTGGTCGAAAAATGAGAGAGTGGAGGAGAAGTGGAAGAAGAGGTTTTGAGTTTTTGAGTGTTATGCGGAAAGAAAGAAGGAAAAAGGAAAATGGAAAATCCACGTGTATTGCTTCGGTTTTACGTATTAATCAATGTTATCCATGTAGTTCATAACGTTGGTTTACATATCGAATTGACGCTACTCGTGGACGTAACATCAGTTATATACCGAATTGATTTTAAATTTGTTATAAGTTTTTTTTTAAATTGATTTTATATATCGACTTAAATATTTTTTTTTAAAATAATATATAGTAATTTCGTAAGTAATAATTATCAATTTCTCATTTTTATCTATTGATTTCAGAAATGGATAAGTTTGGATAGGGTTTGCTACTTGCTAGCAAAGTACGTGTATTTATAAAAAAAAAAAAGTAGTCGACCTCACACAATAAGAATATGCTGCTACTTTTTTTTTTTTTTGTCTAAATCTAGTAAATATCTTCCTATTTTTCTCTAATGCCTTCTTATAAAATAAATTAGAGAATTACTACTCCATCATTCTCCAAATTTTAATAAGCTAAAATTTTATAAATTAACAAAATTATCACTAAAATTTTATTTATATATATATATATATTGTATTTTTTTACAATAACCTCATGTAATCAATTTAAGTTGTAAATTTAGGCAAATCATGAAATTTTAATGATAATTTTGTACGTAATATGTGGTAAATTTTGACAAATTGTAAAAATTTGGTGATTAGTTTGTTAATTTACTCTAATATATATATATAATCAACAAACAATTATTACTTTTTATTTACAAAATTAAACGGATAATTATTTATGTGAATACATGGTTGTAATAACTCGCTAAAGCACTTAATGAGTTTACTTTTTACCAATATTAATAATGAGATATAAAAAGTTTTGCATCTTATTTAGTTGTTGAATATATAGGAATGTAGAGCTGATATTTAAAAATTAAACAACTAAATAACATTTAAAAGTTTAATAGCATATTGTAAAAGGGGTATACATTTAACCAAAAACAATAAACCTAATTTTCTTCTTCCTAAAACAAGATAAGAGAGAAATATAACCTATATATTTATCTTATGTTTGGTTGATAATTGCAAGAATATTAATGAAAATATTCTTATGTTTAATTCGTCTGTTAATTTTGAATTGAATGTAAGACATTTCAACAATAATAAGAATATTCATTCCTCCCATACTCAAAAATATTGGAATGATCTACTTTCTTTGTACATTTATATTATTATTTATTATTTTTTCTTTTCTAAAAATTAAAAAAATTATTTCTAATTTTACTTCATTTACGCTTTTATAAATTTTATTTTAATATTTATCGTTATTTTTATTACACTTCTTGAACAAACCGTAATAATAATATTGTGTAACATCCTATATGTGAGATCCTATTTTCTTTGGAGAAAATAATTAGGTAAATTATTTTATGTCTATTAACTAGATTTTACCTTACAATTATAATTAAATAATGTGACACCTTAAATAGTATACATAGACTAATAAGTTTTGGTTAAGTTTTAAGAATTGTTATTTAGTCTAACTATCTTTTAGTAAATAATTGGGGTTAATAGGTCTTAATATAACATATGGGTTTAGGGTCTAAAAAAAAACTTAGTAAGATTACAAAAAAAGTTATTTAAGTCAATATGTAAAGTCGATTTTTGAAAAAAATTAACTTATAATGCATTTAAAGTCTGTTCGGTGTAGAACCGACGCTATCCACGTAGGATGTATCGTCAGTTAATGTGTCGAATCGACACTACACAAAGGACTTAGCATCAGTTTCAAGTGTCAACCGACGCTATCCACGTAGGACGTAGCGTCGGTTGACACCTGGAATCGACGCTACGTCCTACATGGATAGTGATGAGTGCTCAAAAAGCACTAAAATTATCATAATTTTATGCACTATAATTGATTAAACTAATATATATTTATATGATTTTATCATATTTTTATATATTTTTGTATTTTTGGAATCACAAGTATTTTTAATATTTTTTAGGTATTTTAGCTTTAAAAAAGTAACTTAAAGACTCAAAGAAAAATAACGGAAGCAATACATTACAAATATATTCATAAAATAAATGAGGAAAACTCAACAAAGATGAAAAAATTGGATAAAATGAATCAAAAGTGTCAAAAAAGTTAAAAAGCATGAAATTGCGCATGCAGCTGCCCAATAGTGTCGACCAACGTGCACCACAATGCCCAACTACGCCTAGTTCACGCCCGCCACACACCCATCTGCACCCAGCCCACACACACCGCTGCGCCCATCTGCCCCATCCACGTGTGCCGCCACCTCCCACCAACCAATGACGTTAGCGATGATGTCATCATTCACCTAACATGCATTTTCTACATTTTTTATCCCACTTTTTCTTCCTATCCTTACATATAAATACCATCATTCTCTCCACACCAAAACACACCTCAAATCATCTTCCTCTCTCTTTCTTTCTCTCCATTTCTTCGTTTTTAGTTTTTCTTAGTTTTAGAGTTCTTTTCTTTTTGAGAAGAAGTAATTATGTTTTTGTAATTTATTTGCTTTTTGATTTAATAAATGGAAATATAATTCCGTTTGGAGGTTTTTTAACAACAGAATTAGTATCAAAGTACTGTAAGGATTTTATTTTCTTTGTAGTTATTTTTTATGTTTTATTCTTGTATGTTATATTTAATTTGTGTGTGATTAAATTTAACATTGTTGGTTGTTTGTAAACATGATATAATAATAACGTTGTTATGCTTGCAAAATATTAAATAGGTAAAAATCTCTAAAATGAATTGATTTTGTTTTTATTCAAGATTTTATATTAAGAATGTTAGAGAGAAATTTAATAATAATAATAATTCTCTAAAATGAATTCATTACAAATTGAAATTTAAAAATTAGAGTTTAAGGTTTAGTTATCCGGTCTAATTTAGAGCAGTGTTATTTTATTTGTTGGTATAATCGCCCGGTAGTTAGAGTGAAGTTCTATTTCAAAAGTTTTTATAAGAATTATTAACTGAAAATGTATTGACAACATGTTTTCAGTAGTGGTTTTAAAACTTGAAAGTTAGTACTCAGATAATAGGTTTAATTTGGACACCTTGAATAAATTTAAACTGTCTAACCCTACCAAATGTGACATTTAAATGGTTAATTTTCAATCTCTTAGAAAAAGGAATTAATTTAATTAACCAAATTAGTTATTAACCCCACTCATAGGTGTTAATTGATTTGTTTAGTTAACAAAAAATATCTAACCCTACCAAATGTGGTATTCATATAAAAAAGAGAGAATCAATAAATATCAATTTATATCTTTAATAGCCTAAATAATATGAGTAAACATAATTAACTTAATTATTATATCCATAAATGCTCCACTATTATAAATGTTTATTGAATATGTATCTATGTTTATTTTTATGTTGTTAGATTAGAAACACAAAACCTAAAATATCATGACACGATATTTAGGATTTAATTTCATTTTTAAAAGTTTAAATAATAAATTAAAAACCATATATATTCCTTCCTTAGATCGACCTTTGGAGTATAATTATCATTTTTTATGAAATGATTCGTACACTTGCGAGAGTTTTATAAATATAAAACCAAAGCATTGGCAGGATCAGCGATGCCGATTTTTCTCGTCAAGTTTTTTGGCACCGTTATCGGAGATGGAATCAAGTTTTTGGCACCGTTGCGAGGAAAAAAATAACGTTTTTAAATTATTTATCAAAATTTTAAAAACTTTTTATGTTATAAATAATTGTGATTTTTTTTTATTTTGTGCTAAAAATAATAATAAGTAAATAAATAAAAAATTGTTGTTTATGAATAGTTAAAAAATTGAAATAAATATATTTTTTCATTTAAAAAAAACTTACCGTTCATGAATAGTAAAACAAAACATGAAAAAAATGACCAAAATTAATAAAAAAAATTAAAAATTTATTTTATTTAATTATTTTCTTTTAAAAAAATAAAAATATTTATAAAAAATTTTCAGTTTTTAAAATTTTATTTTTTTATTTATTTATTTTAAATCTTAATTTTAAGTTTTTTAAATAAACAAATCATAATAAAAAATAAATGAATAAAAAAATTTAATTTTTACTTTTTCAAAAAAAAAAAATTCTATTTTTATTTTTATTTTTTTCTTTTACCTTTTTCAATTTTTTTGGTTCAATTTTTAGTTTAATTTTTTTATTTTTTTTATTGTTTTTATTTTTTTTTTTTTTGTTTTAACTTTTTCAAAAAAAAATTTATATTATTTTATTTTTGGTTTAATTTTAATTAATTTTTTTCATTTAACTTGTTTTTTCTTAATTTTAATTTAACTTAATTAACTTAAATTTTTATTAACTTAATTTCTAATTTAATTAACTTAGATTTTTATTAACTTAATTTACTAATTTAATTAACTTAGATTTTCATTACCTTAATTAACCTACCTTTTTATTAACTTAATTAACTTAAAAAATTTAGTTAACTTTAAGTTAATTTTAATAACATAAAAAGTAAAGATCTAAGGAGTTTTGTCTAGAAGATTAATTCTTGGTTGCCTTTGTGCCACTAGTCTTTCTTGGGAACGTTGTTATGTGTAGAAGGATGATTTATAAGGAATCTTTGCACCACTATTATTTCGTGAGAGCATTTTTAATTAATACTGATTATGTTATTTTAACTTAGATATTATACTTATATAAATAAAGAATAAAAAAAAATTCTAAAACTATCTCCAAAATTTTAAAATTTTAATTACAATTTTAGTTAGTTACTTTGTTAGATCTAGGTGTAATTTTGCTTTGATGTCCTAATTATTTGACTTGCATCTAAACGTGGGTTATCTAAAACCCTCAAGTATGCCCGAAGAACAAAAAATTTTGAAAATCAATAAGGCATAACTGAAAAGTATAGATAAAGAACCTTATCTTATTTGTAGGTTTGATTGACATCAATGATGTGGGGACTAAAAGGGTCAAGAAATACTAGTTATGATAAAAATTAACTAATTACTAAAAAATATATTTCATAACATGTTTTCAAAAATTAATCTAACAGTACAAAAAAATTAACTATTTACTTAAATTTAATTTAAAGAAATGATTTTTTTTTTTAAAACTAATTCTAAAATTCTAAAAATTACTAAACCACACAGAAAATAAAATCAAGCATAAAAAAATGAAAATGTGAATATAATAGTAAAATAAATTTTATTTTTATTTTTATTTATTTTATTTTTTTTAAATTAAGCATGTTACTCTTCACCACCCCTAACCTAAAAATTACCTATTTCCTCAGAATGTGCTAGTAACGGAGAAATGCAGGTGCATCCATCATGTTCATTAAAGTGGACACAAATAGATCATTGTGAACTTCTAAAATCTCAATAAATATTTTTATTTTTAACAATTTTTAAATTATTCACATGCAATTAAACTAAAATAAAGAACAAATAAAAGAAAATTACCTAAAATGATGGGTTGCTTCCCATTCAGCACTTAGTTTAAAGTCTTAGCAAAACGTAACTTGAAGATTTCATTTTAAGTAAACTCAATGTCCTCACATTATTGAGTCAATCAAACCTACAGATAAGACAATGTTGTCTACTTATACTTTTCAATCATGCCCTATGGATTTTCAAATTTTTAAACTAGGGGCATACTTGAGGGTTTTAGATAACCCACGTCTAGGTGCAAGTTAAATAATTAAGGCATCAAAACACAATTGTACCTAGATCTAACAAAGCAACTAACTACTTAGATTGTAATTAAAACTTTAAAATTTTTGGAGATAGTTTCAGATTATTTTTTATTTTTTATTTATTTAAGTATAATATCTAAGTTAAAATAACATAATCAGTATTAACCAAAAGTGATCTCAGGAAAGACTAGTGACACAAAGGTTTTCAAAAACTAGTCTCCTAGATAGAACTCCCTTAAATCTTTCTTTTTTATGCTATTAAAATTAAGTTAAAGTTAAGTAAAAATTTTAAGTTAATTAAGTTAATAAATAGGTTAATTAAGTTAAGGAAAATCTAAGTTAATTAAGAAAAAAATTAAATTAAAAATTAAACCAAAAATAAAATAAAAGAAAAAAAGTTTGAAAAAGTTAAAGAAAAAAATAAAAAACAATAAAAACTAAAAATTCAACAAAAAATAAAAAAATTGAAAAAGGTGAAAGAGAAAAAAATTGAAAATAATTTTTTTTTACAAAAAAGTAAAAATTAAATTTTTTTGTTCATTTATTTTTTATTATTATTTGTTTATTTCAAAAAAAGTTAAAATTAAGATTTAAAATAAAAAAAATTAAAATTAAATGAAAATTAAAACTTATATTTTAAATGTTTTTATTATTTTATTTTATTTTTTAAAAGAAAATAATTAAATAAAATAAATTTAATTTTTTTTTCATAAATCTTATTATTTTATTATTATTATTTTTATTTAAAATTTATTAATTTTTTTTCTTTTAAACTTTAAATTTCAAATTTCAAAATTATTTTACTATTCACATTGTAATGTTTTTTTAAATTAAGCATTGTAGCTCTTCATATAGCGTCGGTTGATAAGTAGAACCGACGTTAAATATGTGGATAAAATTTTTTCTTTTCTTTATTCCCAAAATAGAAACTATTCTAAATGGTGCATAACTCTCAAAACCGAAAACTTCTTCCACTTTTCCTCCACTCTTTTTCATTTTCTGGCCAACTATGATCACTAAATCTTGTGCCGGTTAGTGAGTTTTCTTGCTCTTTAACTAATCTTTTAGATCCCTATTTTTTGAGCAAAATACTAAAAAAAATTATACCAATTTCTCAATTACAAAACATCATTTTTTCTTCATTTCTTTTATTTTGTCACTTCATTCATTTTTGGAAGTATTTCTATTAATTCTACACACTTATTATTCATATTTTTTCTATTATTATGTATTATTATTTATGTGTATAATTTTTTTGTATTATATATGTAGGTTTGTATTATAACATGAGGAGAAGAATATGATGATTTTGAATAACATAAAACAACACCATGATAATTTTTCTGATATTAATTAATATTTTATTTTTCAATATAGTGATCAAATATAGGTTTTAATTTGAGTATAATAGAAAATGAGTAAATTTTGTAAAAAAAAAAAATTAAAGTCGGTTCACCGCTTGAATCGATTTTAAACGTAAAGTCGGTTCATCAAGTGAACCAACTTTAAACGTAAAATTGGTTCACACATTGAATTGACTTTAATACTTTTTTTTATAATTGTTTTGGAAAACATGGTTAGTAAGAACCCACTCTTAGGTTATTCTAGAATTGAATAGGAGAGAGGAGAAGAGAAGAGAATGGAAAGAAGGCCTAAAGAGAAAGGCCAAATCTTTTGTATTTACTAACAAATTCTTCTCTTTCTTAATGCAAATTTTAATTATTGGATTTGATTCATACATGAAATTGGAGACAATTCTTGCGTGTTAGGATAAACTTTGTGATGGAAAGTGTATTATTTTTTGCTAAAACTTTTATTCTTAAAACTTTATTTTTAGACTATAAAAACTATATCAAGAACTTATGTTTTAAACTAAAAAATTAGTCATATTGAATTAGGTTTTTAGTTCATATCATTGGGAAGATATGTATGTCTAGCTTAAAAGTTTTCTACACAAAGATATACATATTTTGTTGAAAGTGGTTTTTGGAAATCATGCTAGAAATATTATTTTGAACCCTTCGATATTTTTGTTATTTGAAATGGTTTTATAGATTTAAATTGAATTTGTTATATTGTGTTTTAAATCTTGACATGTTTAGTTTCAAAAACAAATTACGATTTTTTCTTTGAAATTTTCTACAAAAAGTTATGAATATTTTTCAAAGATATGTATAAAGGATGATGAGTTTAAAATTCAGTGTTGCATCTGATTAGTATTTTATTGTTTTTGACCTATTTCTCTCGTAAACAATGAGTTAGTGATATTTTCTTTGAAAACTAATGATGTCTAGTTTTTGTTAGAAAATTGAATTTAGAGTTTTATACGAAAAGTTAAATTAGTTTTATCAAAGTAAGTTCTATACAAATCAAAACTGAAAACTTTGTTTCAATCTTACCTATATTTTGTGATTTTGAAGTTTTTTTTATATATTTTATTTAGATAAGTTATACCTTACTTTAAAGTTTGTGATGTCTAGTTTTATAGATATTTTATGGTTTGTCATTTTAAATTTTATAGACAAAGTTATAATGAAATTACACAAACTGAAAGTTTATATTTTTTAAAATAACTTCGTTAATTTTTAATGGGCATATGTTATTTTTTTAAATAGCTAAAAATGTCTAATTTTTGAATATTTTAATTTGGACATTCCCACTTAAAGTTATGTTTGCTTGAATTGAGTTAAGAAACTATTTTTAGTGATTTATAAATATTTTTAACTCAAGTTTATTGTCAAGGAGACAAGTTTCGATGATATTTTTTTAACTATTTTGAACCTATTTAGTTTTACGTTGAATTGATTAAAGACTCTACCTTTTTTAATTGAAATATAAATGTAAGAGTATCTAAACTATACGTTATATGTTATTAGTTCATGTTTTAGAACCTTTAGAGTATCTTTCTGTATTAAATTAACTAAACTGACTATGATATTATTCTTACTTTTGACACAAATATGGGTCACTAGAAAGGGATGATTGAGTAGACCTTACAAGACAGTTTGTTATGATACAATATTGTGAATGAACACATTTTACTCAAATTTTATAAGTAATTGTTTATTATTAACTTAAATATATTCATAATATTTAAGTTTTTTAAGTTTTTCACAAGTTTAATTCTTTTTTATTATATAATGAATATTTTATCTTAGAAAATAAATAATTGATTCTTAGTGAGTTCATAAGTATTTATTTAGATTTAGGTCATAAATATAGATTTTAATTATAACATTAAAAATTTATATATTAAACTTTTAACAAAAATATTTCAAAATATTATTATTATGTAAATTCAGAAGCTTATACTCAATTTTATATCCTAATTTAAGCAATAATTTTTTAAAATATTATGAATATTAGTAAATATTATTATTTTTAAACCATCAAATAATCCTCCTAATTCAATAGTAATATAAAAAATAATTAATTAATTAATGGGTTCCTATATGCACACATATGACCAACACACATGAAATTAAGATTTTTTCTATCTATGTGTTCAAAAAGCTCTTTATACATGTATGACCAGCTTTCCTCGTGTGCGAGTTTGATGAAGCTTTTCTATTTTTTTTATAAATTTGTGTAAACTATTCACATTTTATTTTTCTTTACATAAACTTGTAATTATTTATATTACTCTAAATTATTAATATAGCTTGTGAATATTTTCATGTTATAACTTGTTTTAAATTTTATAATTAATTCATTAAAATTAAATAGATATATTTATTAATTACTTATTTTTTAAACTTTTTTATTCACTAAGTATTTTTACTCATTGTATTTTTGTTTAAATTTTTTTTCTAAGGAGACTTAAATGAGTTTGTTTATATTGTAACAAACTTAAATCACTATATTATTTTTACTCACTACTAAAATATGTGCTTATGGCCTCGGTTATAAGAACCGAGGCCTAAGTGAGAGAGACCAAAAGTCATTACCTATGGTCTCGATTTTTCAATAACCGAGGCTATAAGTGGTACCTCTAGCCTCGGTTTTTCAATAACCCAGGTTATAAGTGGTACCTATTGTCTCGGTTTTTCAATAACCGAGGCCACATGTGCGACCTATGGCCTTGGTTTTTCAATAACTGAGGCCATAAGTCTTACCTATGGCCACAGTTTTGCTATATAATTGAGACCATAGATAATCAAAATGAATTATTATTACATTAAATTTTCAAATATAAATTGAAAAAATTAAAAAAATTAAGATTAATTATATTAAATTTAAAAGAGATATTACATTAAGAGTTTAATAAAAAATGATACAATAAAACACATAATAAAAACTAACTAATTAAAGAATTCCAAAAATATAAAAAAATACAATAAACAACTTTAAAGCTGCTAACAGTCTACAATCTAAATCAATCTGAAAAAGAGTAAGTCTCATTGTAATAATGCTATTCTTCAAAATCTTTGTCCTTGGCATCATGTATTAATTTCCTCATAAAAAACAACATCTAGTATAAGCATACCAACATCCAATTTCCATGAATATAATCCTGCATATACAACATCCAGAACATAATAGTTCTCTCTACTTATTTATTCTTAATATATAGGTTACATCATAATTATAATGTCATAATAATGTCTATAATAAATGACACCGTGGGATAGTACCTATGAATATAAACATCTACTATATATGAACATACCAACATCCAGATTACATGAATATAAGCAATACCTCATATTAACACAATAAGTTCTTCAATCTACATCTGTTCATGCATATACAACAAATGGCAAAATAAGTAGTTCTTCAACCTATTTAAGAGCAACAATCATGGAATTCTTATTAGCCTCAAAGTAAATTTATGATACTCAATATAAAACAAAAACAATTGAGATACAATTCAAGAAAATTAGTAATATCCATATTAATACCAACAGTGACATTATTATTTAGTACTACACATATCAATAACAACAATAACATTATTATTAGTACCATCCATATCAATTACGCATGGCAGAGATCCAAACGAAGGGTCCTTGCAAGCGTTGGAAGATACCCATATCAATAACAACAACAAAATTATTATTTAGTACTACTCATATCAATAACAACAACAACATTATTATTTAGTACCATCCATATCAATTACGTATGACAGAGATCTAGACGAAGGGTCCTTGCAAGCGTTGGACAATACCCATATCAATAACAATAACATCATTATTATTTAGTACTACTCATATCAATAACAACAACAACATTATTATTTAGTAATACCCATATCAATTACGCATAACAGAGATACAGACGAAGGGTCCTTGCAAGTGTTGGACAATACCTATGAATATTATAAGCATCTACTATATATGAGCATACCAACATCCAGATTACATGAATATAAGCAATACCTCATATTTACACAATAAGTTCTTCAACCTACATCTATTCCTGCATATACAATAAATGGTCCATAATAACTAGTTCTTCAAACTGTTCAAGAGTGACAATCATGGAATTCTTATCTAGCCTCTAAGTAAATTTATGATACTCGATATAAAACGAAAAATTGAGATACAATTCAACAAAATCAGTAATATCCATATCAATAACAACAACAACATTATTATTTAGTACTACTCATATAAATAACAGTAGCAACATTATTATTTACTAATACCCACATTAATTACGCATAAAAAAGATACATACGAAAGGTCCTTGCAAGCGTTGGACAATACCTATGAATATTACAAGCATCTACTATATATGAGCATATCAATATCCACATTACATGACTATAATCATGCATATACAACATCAAGAACACACAAGAGTCCTATCTAAAAATGAAACAGGAAATCCAGATTTTTGATTAAAAAACCAGTCATGAACATCCCACATCATTCACCTTACCATTTTATTCGACTATATGGTGAGTTACAGTTGTAAGAATCGATTGGTGAATTATGCCTACTCATTTCACATCTCATCAACTTCAGTATCAATGTAAGTTCCTTCATGTACACGCACACGCGTGCGCGCGCGCGCGCACACACACACACACACACACACACACATATATATATATATATATATATATATATATATATATATATATATATATATATATATATATATTGTTAGCTAATTAACTAAAAAATTAAAATCATGAATAAAATAAGAAATAAAAATACACAAAATTATTGAAATTATTACCAAATCAATAATAAAAACAAGTGGATTACCAATAATTATCCTCATAAACATAAGGAAATAATACCCACATGTTACCAAATCATCTTATCATCTTACTTATGACACTGTTCATTAGAATGAAAATTGAGTCGTAAGATTAATATATATTATCTAATAAAAAAACATTACATAGATATTATCAATAAATATTGTTAGTACTTTTAGTGAATAGCAAATAGATATGAAAAATCTACAAAATTAAATTTAAGGAGTTTAATAAACCATGCATTAATTATAACTTATTCTCGTTATAGACCATATTGGTAAACCTTGAGAACTAATATTTCTATTAAAACTAAATAAATATGACCAGGAATTAGTTAACGATTCTAATGCAATTGGCTGGCAACTAAGAAGAAGATCCACCCACTCATCAAATTCTTTATATCCTTTTTCTACCCCTACAAACTTGAGGACTCCATTAAAACTCCACAAGCACACAAAAGCAAGCAACAATGCCTATCAAAAAGTAATCTCAAAGCGAAAACAGTATTACATATTTCTGCCAAGAAAAGGGTCCATAAAGAAACTATTGCACTTTGATTCCTTACTTCATTCTCTCCTTGACTGTTTTAAACCTTACCAAGAAACAAAAGAACCCATCAACCAACCATGACATTAACATTCACATATTCAAAACTAGGTGTTATTGGGGACAAGCTTTGCCTACATAACAGCTACTTTCAACAGGAAATGCCATTAACAAGTCCAATAATTAATCATAAAGTAATCAAACATAGACTTAAGAGTGCTCTGGCAGTCAGCTACAAAAGCATAACAGTCTGGAGTTCTCGAGTTATACCATATCAACTCTCTGCCACACAACAGGTACGTATTTCAATCTGGAAAAATGTTACAAGGAAAATCTAACTTAAATCTTCATGTTCTATCGATTCTCTATATGTGATGGTACACTGATATTCCATTTAATTTGGAAAAAGTCTTAGAAAGTTTAATGCTACTACTCATAATATAATTGCATTTTTTTTCTTGTATAAAATCTTCATTTTCCATTCTCTCAGAAAATCCTAAAACACTACCTAATTTGTTTAAAAAGCGCAGGCTCTAAGTGCTCTAACTTATGATGACAAGATGCTAAGAAACTGTGTCAATCTATGTTATGCTCCCAGTAAGTAACTATTATCTTCTCACTAGCATAAATGAATTTATTAAATACTTGTTTGACAATGTAATTAAAACCCACAACTTGTACTTTTCCATCTTAATCATGTGCGAGCCAGTTGGGAGTTATTACAATTGATAATGTTTTAGAAGAAAAAGACAAACTTGAAAAACAGCTGAAGGAGCTGCAATCAGCAGGTGTTGACGGTGTGATGGTTGATGTCTGGTGGGGGATTGTGGAATCCAAAGGGCCAAAGCAGTATGATTGGACTGCTTATAGGAGTTTGTTTCAGCTCATTCAAAAATTTGGGTTGAAACTGCAAGTTATAATGTCATTCCACGAGTGTGGTGGGAATATAGGAGATATTGTTTCCATACCACTACCCCAGTGGGTTATCGAAATAGGGAAATCAAATCCTGATATCTATTATACCAATCGCAAAGGTAATAGGAATAAAGAATACCTCAGTCTAGGAGTTAGTGGACAAATTGTGTCTTCTTAGGATTATGTCTATTAAAGAATACATCAAGATCTTCTTCTTAGGATTATGTCTATTAAAACTAAATCATGCAAAATAAATTATTTTGAATATCTATGTGTGAAGAAGGTTGGAGTTAGTGGACAAATTGTACAGTGAAACCTAATATGCAAATCTTTCTTTGTTTTCCAATTAGTTAGCATATTAATTGATAATAGAAATAATTTTCTAAATACAAAAATTGAAACCTAAGTAATTAATTATGTGACAAAAACATTTATACATGTTCAGTAAAAGTGTTTCAGGACCAAACAGGAAAAAAAATTGTAAAAACTATTTTCAAGGTTTAGAATGCACAAATTATGTTTACCAATAGAAACACATTGTTTTTATGTGTTTTTATCCGGAACCACTTTTAACATAAATACAAACAAACATATACTAATATAATTGTTTCCAAATGATTTAAGCATATTAATTGATAATTGAAATTATCAAATTATTTTCTCAATAAATCCTCAATTTGTATAACAAATTTTATGCTTATTGATTTTCATTTCAGTTGGCAGACTTAGAAGTTGTGAAAAAAAGGTGCAATGTAAATGAAGAGTATCTCAATGTCTTAAGAACCAAATCTTATATTTCCAAAATCTAAACATACTTCCAAAATCTAAACTCACCAAATAAAAATTTGTAAACCCATTAGCTTTTCTGCAAATGAAAATTTGTATAGACTCATCGGCATGTATATAAACATTCTTCCAAAAGCTAAACTCAGCAACAATAGCCAGTTCCTAAATCCCTAAAAATGTTTCAAATTTGATGCAATACAATGAAAAAAAATTTAGAGGTAATTATCAGATAACAGAAGATGGATTTGTATAACACTGAAAAAATAACCCTAACTAAAATGTATTATGCGCAGAACTAATCCACTAAGAATCAACACATATGAATTGATATTGTAAAAATTGAGGGTATCACACTTACCAGGAGCTGCGTCGTGAGCGACAACACTACAAATGGCCGACGATGAGTGCAAATATGAACAAAAAAGAAATAGAGAGAAAAGAAGAAGTTGTTGGAAAGGAACGAGTGCGAGAGAGGTGTTGGAAAAGAGGAGCTGCTGTAAGTTTACAATTTCTTCAGGTGTGACGCGATGTGGCGCAGTGCGGTGAATATCGATATATTGGAACGAAGGATTTGTATTTTGCTGGGAAAGAGGGACAGATCGACTAGATGGATTACGCGTACGATTCTTAATATATATATATATATATTAATTAGAAATTATATATATATATATTACTTCGCGCGGTAAATGCGCTAAAAATTATATATATATTAATTAGAAATTATATATTAATATACATATCTATATTATATAAGAAATAAAAATATATTAAATTAAATTAATAATAGAGAAAAATAAAAAAATTGTAAATTAATTTTTGTATTTTTTTTAAATGAATGACATACAGTATTTTAATATTAAAACTTTTATTATTTTAATTATAATCACAATCATTTAATAATCGTGTCTATATAAATTTATTTATATATATTTAAATATTTTTTGTAATTTAACTTATAGTCACAGTTATTGAAAAAGCTGAGACTATATGTATATACTATAATCTCGGGTGTTATCAAACTATGTCCAAAAACCTATGACCTCGATTTTTAAAAGAACTGATGCTAAAATTTCGAGACCAAAAATACATATTGTAGTAGTAGTGATAATAATAACTTATTACATTTTTTTAGTGACATAAATCTATTATAAGGTGTTTAGTAACCCTATTATAGTTAGAAATTGTATAATAGACTGATATTATTTATTAATTAGTAGTATTATTCTTTTATAATCGTTCAAATTGTAAGATTTACATACTATAAATAAATATACGTTCTTTTATTACCTATGTTTTATGATAAAAAAGGAAAAATTATGTTAAATTTTAGATAGATATTAAATTATATCAAGAATTTTGTATGTAATAAAAGTCTTAAAACAAGTATTATTTTTATTAAATTTAATTTATATTGTCATTAAAATTTTTATTTTATGAACCAATAAAAAGTAATTGTTATTGTAAAAAGGCTAAACAAACTCTCTTTCAAATAACATAGTTAAATTACGGCACAATTATTATTTGATGTAAAAAGGTCTAAACTCTCAATGGTCTATAAATGTACTACAAAAAGTAGAAAAAGAAAAGCAACCCATCAACAATACTAATTATTATAAATAACAGTGACAAAATAAATATGCCTACCTAATATATATATATATATATATTTATTTTCTTTACAACTTGTCAAAAACATTTGAGATATTAAATACTTATCTATAGAGAGGTGGTTGAGATTTCATTTTAAAAGCTTAGTTTTCTCATTTTACACTTAAAACGATGTTATATAATAAACTTTTATATTAAAAATTAATTATATAGTCAATTTTTTAATTTTTTAATTTATCTAAATGATATTAAAGTAAAAAAATTATCCTTATTTCAAAGTAATTTTTAACTAGATTATTAACTTTTTAAATAAACAAAAGTGATCAAATTATCCATAATAAAATTGAGGAAAAATTATTTATCCCAATTAAGTGTAGTATATTCATTGTACGACCAACAGTACCTCTAATCTTGATCAGAAACAACTTGAGAGTCCATATATTTTATTTTCGGATATTGTGTTAATTACTTATTTAAAATTTGAAGTTGATTATTACAAGCATAGAAAAATATCACAGAAAAAGAAATAGGTTTGAATGTAAAGAAAAGAAAAAAAATCCATATAAATAACAATCGTTTCAAAAATAAAACAAAATTTTAATTTATATATAGTTGATATTGGTACCGTAAAATGATATAACTTTGGAAATAATTATATCTAAATCATTATAATACATTTACATTTTTTATTTAGGTATGATTGTTAACAATACCAAAAAATTATTGAATGGTACTTAAACTCTTTTTTGTGTGATTGTTTATTTTATTGGGTCCTGATATCAAATTAATAGAGCATTAACGTAATTTTTGTGTGGGATGCTAATAAACTACTGTGGAAATATATAGTTTTTCAATTAAAAGTGATGCTTTGTGGGTCATAGTGGCATATATATGTAATTTCAGGCAAGTTAAAAATTTTAAAAATCTTAAAAGAAATAGAAAGTGGATGCTTTTAATTTTCTAAAAACTCTAATAGGGAACCACGAAATTGATATTATATATAGTTAAACACATGAGTTGGTTTTTAAGATAAGTAATTGAAAAAAATATGGATATGCTTCACTAGTTTTTAAATATATATGTATATTATGATCTGTTTTTCAAAAACATTTAGCTAAAGTTACGAAAAATTGTGCTAGAAATTGCTAAACATGTTGTAACCAGATTTGTTTTTTAATATAATTGTAACCCCAATGGGTAGAATAGGTCAATTGCAACTCTAACATGATGGGTATAATATACTACTCTCAATCAATGAAAATATGTAAAATATGTACCAAGAATGTGAAATAATTAGACTTTATGCTAAAATTAATACAAGTTATTATAATCTTATCTAAAATTATTTGACAAAATATTGAAACAATCAATTTCATAAAAAAATAAAGTTATTAATTCTATTAAATTTTTTGTTCTTTATTTATTTAAAAATATGTCGATATGTGAAAAATATAAAATATATTAAAATTGGTTTCAATTATATATTATAGTCCCATCCAAGGCTATATATTCACCAAAATATTGAATTATCATTTGTATACGTTATGCCTAATTGTAGGATTTGTATCATTGGGTGCGAAGTTCAAGAGGTATAAATTAAGATGAAATATTAATGAGATTTATGGTATAATTTATTAATTTTTAAAATGCATTTTATCTTATCTCAATTTTTAATGAGATATAATGATAATGAGACGGTATTAATTGAGATATCTTATTGACACTAAAACTCAATCATGAAGTCAATAAAATTATTTAAAAGGAAAATTTGTTGGCACTTTGAGGCTTAAATCTTAACGGGGTAACAATGGATAATAAGAAGGTATAATTACTCTAAAAAATTAGTTTATAAGGTTAGATCACTCACTAAGAGAAGATGAGGCTATAAAAGAGTGAGAAAGATGAGTGATCTCGTGTGAATGAGAGTGAAATCTTGGTGTATTGATTAACAATGAATGTCCTTGACTTGATGCTAGTAAACACACTTCAAGGACTTGATGCTATAAATTAAGATGGACTTGACCGAACAGGTAGTTCTTGAAATCTTGGTGTCATATTCTTTACTTTGTGCTATTTACTTTATTGCTAATTTCTTTCTCTTAATGTTGTCATAATTGTTGATATGTATGGAAAATGTGTAGAATAAACTATGACATTTGTTAATATTATTTTTGAAAAGCGTGAATAATCAATCTTAAAAATCCAACAAGTTATTAGTTGATCAAAGGAATTTTATTTTCATCAATAAAAATTTATGTATTAATTGTGCGAACAAATCTTATATTAAAAAAATATGAATAATAAATTAATTATATAATTAAAATAAATTATTCATTCTAATAGATTAATTTTTCAGGTATATACCTAAGTCTAACTATTGATATAGGCCTAATTTACTTGGGTAGATATAAGGTCTATTTTTTTTTTATAAAAAAACTAACATTTGTGCACTCTACTAAATATTCAAAACTTAAAATATACATTCTAAAATATAAATTTTCTTTTAAAGAAAAAAAATAAAATAAAAATGTAACAATTTTTTAATTGTCATGTATAATAGTACGAGTATAAAATAATATTTTAATCATGATTTTGTCATTACATGTCGATATTTCCATGCACATGAAAAAGAAAATACATCTTGATAAATAACATAAGTAAATTTAATTATAAAAATAAATAATTATGACATCATTTGAATTAATATAACAAAATTTATGAATTTTTCAATCGAATCATTATAAAATAATATGAAAAATGATCATAATAGATGTTTCAAAAATTTACAACTTCAATATTTTTAAATAATATACCACAAGTGTTATAAGTCAATTGTTTATTTTTATATAATTAAAATAAAAACTAAAAAATACATAAATTAAGTTATATTAAGACTAAATGATATAACTTAATATCTATGCATATTAATAGAAAAATAAAAAAAATTAAACAATATAAATTATAATAAACGTGTAAAAATTCAAGTATATGAAAGAAAAATAAATAAAATCAATATTATATATTATTTGATGTAATTTTTTTAAAATTTATTAGAATATGCTAAAATATTTATTAATTTATTAGAATCTAATTAGTAAAAGTTATATAATAATAGAATAAAAGTAAAAATTATATAAATAGGGTAAATAAATATACATACAACAAAAAAAAATTCAATTAATAAATTTTAAAGAATATAATATTATATATTTTTATAAAATAAAGAGAAACTTACAAATATAACTAAAAAATTCTTTACTAAAATTTTATTGAAAATACGTGTTATTTCTCACAATTGTGGATAAACCCTATGTTTGGTTGGAGGGAATGAAAAAGAATCAAAATTGATTCCTTTCATTTTGTGTGTTTGGTTGGACGTAATCGACAGAGGTAATGGAATCGATTACTAAAAAAGAAGGAATCACAATTCCTTCTCCTCCCTTGGTAATCATAATTTCATTCTCATCTAAACTTTTTTTTCCAATTTTATCCTCATCTAAAATATAACCTTAAACTCAAATCCCAAATTCTCAAATCCAAAATTCCAAAACTCAAAACCCTAAATCCAAAATTTTAAAACCCCAAACCCAAAACCCTAAATCCAAATCCTAAAACCATAAACCCTAAACCCCAAATCCTTAAACCCTAAACCCAAATCCCCAAATCTCTAAACCCTAAACCCCAAATCCTTAAACCCTAAACCTTAAACCCTAAACCCAAATCCCCAAATCTCTAAACCCTAAACCCTAAACCCTAAACCTTAAAACCCTAAAACCCTAAACCTTAAAACATAAATCCCAAAACCCAAAATCCTAAAACATAAATCCCAAAACCCAAAACCCTAAACTCCAAATTTCAAATCCTAAAACCCTAAACCCCAAATCCAAAATTCTAAAACCCTAAACCCTTTTTAGAAAAATAATAATTTTAACCCTAAACCCTAAATCGCACATCCCAAACCTCAAAACCCTAAACCCTATTTAGAATAATAATTTTAATAATATATTTCTTTTTAATTAAGTAATAATTATTTAGAAAAATAATGATTTTAATAATGTATTTTGTCTAACGAAAAATGACATTATTTGAACTTTATAACATGTAGGGGTATTAAGGTCATTTATAACTTTTTTAATTCCATTTCAGTGACAAACTAAATACTGTAATCCTAATTCCGAGCTTAATTCTAGTGGTTAAATCAAACAACATTGTTTTCTTTTCATTCCATTCCATTTCGATTTCGATTTTATTCCAGAAACCAAACACCACCAAATGGAGGGAAAAAATATACTTTTCAGCACCGACGTACGACGACATACTTTCTTTTATTATTTGTTTTATGACAAAACATGGTGCCCAGGACCCAGGCCCCTGATGTCGGAATGCGACAAGTTTGAAAGGATTTTGTTTTAATACGTAATTTAAATATCTTTATTATTTTTAATAGTATTTGATCTTATTTATTTAAAATTAATCATATGTGTCTTACATGATACAAGAGTATTTATAAAAAATAAAAAAAATAAAAAAATTATAATTTTATTTCCTATTAATTAGAAAAATTAATGATATGAATATTTATTTTATAATATGTGAACATTTTAATAAATAAATTAATATCAATATATAATAAACACAAAAAAAAATATATCAATTAATTTTTTTAGCTTACAACTTTATTCTACTTTATTTAACTAGGTACCTCTGCTTAGCAGGGTATAATCATTTTTTTTTTTGGTAAAAAAGAGTCGATTATTACATGATAGGTGTAAAATATAAAAGTTAAAATTAAACCGAAGTATAGTTAATTTTTTTATTAAAGTATAATTATATATATATATATACACATACATACGGAAATGTTATCACATTTGATGCAACAAAAAAAAACCTAGGAAACGGAATGTTGGAGAGAGAAAGTTGAGTAAATAATTTTATTAATTAATTTAAATTGAAAAATTTGATTGAATTGTTAGATTTAAATTGAATTAGATTAATAAATTTTAATCAAATAATTCAATTAATCTATTTAAATTGAAAAATCTGACCTGGTCTATTGAAATCGAATAAGATTAGATTAGATTGGATTGATAAATTTTTGAAGAATAATAGTTTGTGGTGAATAAATAATTTGTTCAATCCATTTAAATTGATAAATATGATCTAATTCTCAAATTCAAATTGAATTTGATTGATACATTTTGGAATTTGATCAGATTCAGATTGAAAAGTATATAATCTGTTTGGATTTGGATTGATATATTTTATAATCTCATGTATTCGATATAAATCA
This sequence comes from Hippophae gyantsensis, assembly GCA_030763125.1. Taxonomy (NCBI): domain Eukaryota; kingdom Viridiplantae; phylum Streptophyta; class Magnoliopsida; order Rosales; family Elaeagnaceae; genus Hippophae; species Hippophae gyantsensis. The sequence continues at coordinate 43,048,458 of CM061033.1, forward strand.
AATTATTATTAAATTATAAATAAATGTATATTTTATTTTATAATATGTTATATTTAAATATTATACATAATATGATTAGATTATATTATTATTTTATCTTAAAAATAAATATAACATATTTATAATAATTTAATAATTGTACAAATATATTTATTATTATTTTGATTTTTTTAGTTGTAACTATAAATAATAAATTTTACTAAAGATAAATCAATTTAAAATTCAAATAATTTGTATTTCGTGTTTTATATATAACAATAATTCTTAAATAAAATTTAATATAAATTTGACATTCTTTAATTCAAAAAAATTCGATCTATTTGGATTCGTATTAGTTCAAATTGATTATATCATCGAATCGAATTTAGATTAAATTTAATTTAATCAAAAATAAAAAGTTTCAATCCATAGTTCATCCTTAATAATATTAATAATAATACTAACAGTAATAATAATAATAAAAAAAATAATAGTAATAGGAGGTGGAGGAGGAGGAGGGACATTTCAATACTTGTGAGTGCACTTAGAATAAAGGCTAACAAAATTAATAAAAAAAGTTATTGTTCACAAACTCAGTGTGGTGTAACCCACTTTGTACGAGGAGGGACATTTCAATATTTGCGAGTGCACTTAGAATAAAAGCTAACAAAATTAATAAAAAAAATTATTGTTCACAAACTGAGTGTGGTGTAACCCACTCTGTTGTAGTACAACGAGAATAAAAATTCCTTATATGGCACCCAAAATGATGGCATAAATTAGTAGGATATAGAAAAAATTACAAAAAACATGTGAGATTTTCATAAACGGCAAAAAATCCAACAATTTCAAAAAATATGTAATTATATATAACTCCTAATTAGTTATTGTAATATTACAATATCATTACATCTATATCTTGATTTTATCATATATTTTCTACAAACTCATATCCTAAAAAGTCTAAAAAAGTTAGTATTAGTAAAGAATTTAGTTTGATAAGAATTCTAGTGATTTTGAGTGAAAAGTAAAAATATTGATAAATAAACAAATCACGTATTCTTTTCATTAAATGAGTATATATAACACCTAGACAAGTGTATGAGTTACATAGGTAGAAGTTCTCATATAAGTAACCTAAATATATTCTAAAATACGTACAATTCAATTCATATTAACTAGGTCGTTATAGGCGTTTACATAAATAGGTCATTGTATATAGATTGATTGCGATCCTAAAATTGGCCACCCAAGTCGTTAGGATGATGTAGGGTGGGGAGGTTGCTTATGGTATAGAGCTCCAGACTTATCAAGTCTTGACTTTCATCATGTATTGACCTTCATCAGGTTATAATCTTTATTAGGTCATTATATAGTAGTGAGGTACCATAAATCGCTAGGTCGTGTGCCTATTACATGTATAATACTAAACATTAACTATATAGTAATGAGGTACCATAAATCGTTAGGCTACGTATCTGCTATATATATAATACCAAACATTAACTCCTATATTCCCTCGATTTTGAGAAGTTAAAGGGAATACTACTTCACTATTTGATCCTTACATAGTTCAAGGTGCTATAAATAGAAAGTTTGACTCAACGAGCTCATCTATATATTTAGGTAGACAATTTGATACAAACTCCTCTAATTATGTTAACAAATCATTACAAAGAAAATTTCCCTAATTAATTTATTTTCACCGGATAAACTCTTCAACTTCCATATCTCTTTTATAAATAGTAAGGAAATTCATTTTTACCCTATCTATTTTAACTTAGTTAAATTTATTTTTAGAGAATTTTACCAAGTTAATTATTTTTATATTACTCTGTTCTTTGTCAATCAATGAGAAAAACATTTGGTTTATAGTTTAGCTCGTTTTGATTAACGACATCAATTGGAAATCAACCTGTTTTCTATCCTTAGGCCAAGATTCAAACGACATGTATCATATAATTTAGGTAATTTCTTCTCATTTTTTACTTACCATGTCTCACAAAGGAAAGGAAGTGGTCCACTTTCTTCCGGAGGTATCCCCTACTTAGAATATTCCTTTAAGGGGGATCCTTCCAAAGAAAAGTGTAGGATTTAGGCCTTTTAGTGACTAGATTGTCACAAACCATAATACCTTCTGAGATCTTTTGGAGTTGCGATAAGAGGCTTATTTAAGTGGATCTATTCAAGGAGAGCATCCTTACTCTCCACGCCTCATCAGGATCCCATGCGATTTCTTCATCGTCATCATGGGGTCCTGTACCTGTTATTAGGATCCTAATGTTAGCGACTACCAAAGTTCTCCATCTCAAGAAAAAAGCATGAGATTCGGAGTGAACCCACTCATAGAACCAAAGATAAACATCAAATTGAAAAGATTCCTAGCGTTCTAGTAGCAAACAACTTGGTTGAAATTAGAAAAACAAAATATGACCTCCTTTCTCGTGTAGTTTAATGCCAGTACCTCCCCATCTATATGATGTCAATGATCCCCCAGTGGGGTGATAGCTCACACCCTTTACACTTTCCATATCAATCCCACCTAAGTAAATCCCAATGGAAGGTGAACTCTCTTGTGTCTCTTTGTTGTTACTGGTGAACACGAGGCAGACCTTATAGGTGACCACCTTAGAAGTGTGTATTGTTTGAAGAGGAATGACCTAGATATAGAAATAGCATATATAAATATTGTGTTGTTGGGCACATGCTTCATCTCAAACTCCCTGATAGTAGTTTAGGCTAGAAGAATAAATATTTTTATATTACTGGGGATATTTGGAGTAGTGGGGTAGACCTACCTATCTGTCACACTTGGAATCATTATTTTAGCATTACCTAACCTTGTGCATGTGAACTTATGAGAAAACTAGATCCAAGTGGTAAAGAAAAAAATTAGGAGGATCGAGCTACATAACACTTCATTTGAAAGCTATCGACAAATACTAATTGTAGCTCGCTTGAAAAAATTTAGGGTGTAGAGAGAATATACAAACGAGTATTTAGATAGTCATATTGTTTACGAGGTAACTACTTTAGTTTGTGGTTCGTATTATTTGATTGACTTTTTAATTTTATCTTGTACAAGTATGGATTATTCACATATTGATTTTGAAGACTTGATAGACAATTCTAGTGTCCACGACCTTGTTCCCACTTACTCACATCTAGAACCCATGTCTCCTTCACCTTCCAAGGACCAAATTCCCTTTATGGAATCAGTAGAGGTCACACCCATAATAGAGGTTGCACCCACAATAGAGATTGTACCCCCTCCGATGTGTGGTCAACCAAGTTCTCCCCCACCCTTTAGACATGAAGCCACCAAGAAGATAAAGGTTGGGGAAGAGTACACCCTAGACATAGAAGCTATGAATCTGGATGACTTCGAGTTTGAGGAAGATAAACAGACATTTATTTAATTACACAGTAAGAAAATATATGAGAAATATTAAATTGACCTAGATTTTTAAAACTAAATTTAATAATTCAAGAATGATTTTAAATTATAAAAAAAATTTAAATCTTGAGAAATTAATTTACATTCAAGACATATTTGATAATGTTATAGGCTAGAAGTAAAGGAAATCTCAATCATATATATCTTTAAAAAAATTTACAATTTATTTTATTTCTTTATGTTATTTTTCTTAAAAATAATTCAAAAATCTAATTTGTTAATTAATTAACTTACAAATAAATTAATAACTAATAGTAAAAATTGTCATCAGTGGTTACGATAATTCTAATTCTTAAATTTACTTATACTAATACTTGATTAAATTAAGTGTTCTAAATCATGTCAAGCAATAGGAATAAGATTTTACATGACAAGAAGGGAAGGAATGTTGATGAGATATTGATATGGTGCGACTTCTTGGGTGACTGATTACCTCAGGGCTAATGGTAAATAAGGAAGACAAGTGATGCTTATTTTCTCAAGTGTACGAATCGTTCAAGTAATAAAGTTTAATGTTGTTCACAAAATTTAAAAGCAAATTAACATAAAACTAAACGTAAATAACAAAATTTAATGTTGTTCACAAATGATTAAAAATGCTAAGTCATTTGAATTCGCTAAATCAATTCAATCCGATTTCAAGTCTTGTTATATGAGAATCAAAGCTAAAAGTGATGGTTGAAAAACCCAAATTTACCTAATACTCTCTCTCGAGTTATATTAGAATTACTTATCTATGAAAATCAACTATATTTATATGATGATTTAATCACAAACAAGCACATTAAGATTTATGAAATTTCTAGATTAACCACATACATCATGCATTAGTTCTCACACTCGCATTCAACATACGGTATTTATCACAAGAAGCATTCATTACATATCTCCTCTCGGTCTCAATATAATGCAACTAATCATCTAAATCTTGGCCAGAAATTTAAAAGCATTAAGCATGGAAATAAACACTCAACTTGAAAACAATGAACTCATATAACAATAACAAAAGAAATCAGATTTCCTTGATTCAACTACATCATAGCCTTAGCAAAAACGAATTAGTTCATAACAGAAATAAGAACAACCATTATTTCAATTGAATTCATGAATAAAAAATCTAAATAAAATGCAGAATATGAAGGCTAAGGAGAAGAGATGAAAAACTCTTGAAGATGAAGACTTGCTAGCAACAATGGTGATGATCCTTCAAGCTTCTCCAAACTTTCTCTCCAAAATTGTCTTTTCTCCTCCAAAAATGACTCAAATCTGTTCTCTCTATCGTCCCCCTCTTTCTCCATCATATTGTATATATAGATCTAGGGTTTGGGGGGCAATTTTGGAACAAAACACAATAAAAATTATATTTTCGGACGAAACTCACCGCGGCGAGATTTCTGGAAAAGTTACGATTTTTGTTTCACTAAATCTCACCGGCGGCAAGATGTAGTTGGCCGGCGGCGAGGTTAAGTTGGCCGGCGGCGAGATTGCTTTGGCCAGCGGCGAGATTTATTTGGCCGGCGGCGAGATTGCTTTGCCAAAATCCGTGCTCCCTGCATGATTTTCAACGTATTCTCCATAAGGTTTTCGCTGGCGGCGAGAATATTCTCGCCGGCGGCGAAATTCCATATTTTGAAATTTTGTTTTCTTTTTATTTGCACTCAATCCCGTTCATTGAAATTTGTCCCAAACTTCTCCAAAATTATGATTTTACCTGAAATTGCACTTTAAACACGAAATACCCGTGAAATGACATTTGTGGATTAAATAATCAAATAAATGCAATTTTCACACAAATATCAATATTTAAATCATAACAAAAATGCAATAATTTGACTCTTATCAACAACCCACAACCAGCTTCTTGCTAGTCTCTAGCAAGAAAAACGATCTATGAATAATTTCAAAGGAGACATTAAAAAAAAATTCAAAGGAAATTTATTCTATTTACAACATTACATTAAGCGTATGCAATAAGCCTTTAAACCCCTAGGTGGCCCTAGTAGGATGAGTTGTAGTCTCGTGAGGGCTTCCAGTGATGATACCCACAAACATCTTGCCTATGACTATCCTAGCTTAAAATAATAAAATCACATAACAAATAATTTGCACAAATGTCTCAAAAATTGTAAATAACATCCAACATATAGAATAATTAAATGTCACCTAAGCTTTAAGAAATCTCAAATGCCAATTTCACTTTTGTTATAGACTCTCAAACATCCATCAAACCACAAACCAATAGTCATAATGCCCTGGATAATATTATGCATAACATCCACAAACAAAAAGGTGAAATCTCAAACTCCATAGGCTCACTTTTCAAACCTCTCTCCACTAATGAAGGAAAACACACCACTTCGGATCAATAGGACTTTATGAGGCTTGTAATGTTAGGCTTAGGTATTTGGTTAAGAAAGAAGGGGAAGTGTCAAAATACAAATAAGGGCACTTATTAGATTAAACACAACCAATTAAGTAAAAGAGTAACACCATTCAACCCAAATTGTTTCTTCCGATCATAACCCATTTTTCCACAGATAAACAAAGTTCTTCCTCAATCTTTCACCTTAGTACATCCATCACTAACACTCTTTTATTTACTAGAATGTGAATGCTTTCTTCTTCTTCTTCTTCTTCTTATTTTTTCTTTTCACTTTTTTTTTACTCAATTGTTCTTGAAAAGCCAACCACTTTCTTCCAATATATGTGGATTCCTTTTTTTTTTTGCATCCTTACTCCAATTGCTCTTGAAAAGACATAACTCCTAACCAATTTCTTCCAATATATATGGAAGATTTCTCAAATTGCTCTTGAAAAGTTTGTGTTCAAAATTAAGTGCTCTTAACAAGTAAGGTAGGAATTATATATATATATATTGGCTCAATAAAGGGTAGGTTATATAAGGCAAAAAGAAAGAAAAGTGAGGCTAACAATATGTTTAAATAGGTTCAAAGAGGTTACTAGTGATATAAGGATAACAAGGTAGGCTTAAAATGGCACAATCGATCCAAAAATGGCCTATATCATATCTTAAATAGTGCAATTCCAAATTATTTCGCCTCAAGAGGTTTTCAAATGAGTTCTATAGTTTGTTGAGATCACAAAAATGTCCATGAAAAATTCGTACATAAGACTTCTCTAAGCATTTAGACTAATCAAGCAAATCATACCACATACCAAAAGAGTCGCCAATTAGATAAAATCAACATTTGAAATTATCTTTAAACCGAAGCAAAATTTAATGTTTTCTAAAAGCTACTTGTTATCACAATCACATTATTATCATCAACGTGCAAATTAAAATAAAAAAAATAAAAATAAAAATAGAAATAAGACAATAAACAAATAAAAGAAATTAAATCAAAATGTAGAAAAATAAATGGAAAATCAAAATTAAACACAAATAAACACACAAAAAAAACTACTAAAAATGAAGGGAAGAAAAGATTTACCGTTTACCGCACCCCCAACCAAAACCTTACATTGTCCTCAATGTAAGAAAGGAAAGAGAGATTTCCTTTCCGCCGGCGGTGAAACTGCCGTCGTCGGCGGTGAACGTAAGATTTTTTTTTAGATGGGATGGCATTGGGTTTAGCTCAATCTTGTTGGCTCCATTCTTTACCACTGAGGTTGGAGTTTCTTTTGTTCCCAACTCCTTAAATGTTTCATCACTGCATAAATATTCATTAGGTGCTGCCAGTAATTCAGAACATTGTCTCATCCCCTCATCTTCCCCTCAATTGTTACAGATTTCACAAGGAAAGCTTCTAGTGGTAGCAATGGAGTTCTCTCCTCAAAAGTTTCCGAGATTAACCCGTCAAGAGTGTTAATTTGAAAACAAGAATGTACATGACTTCAAAATTTTATTTCTTCAAAAACATCAAAAGTTACTTGTTCATCTTGCACCCGTAAAATGAGCTTTCCTTGCTAAACATCAATCAATGTTCTTCCAGTTGCTAGGAACGGTCTCCCCAATATCAACGGTATCTCTCTATCTTCCTCCATGTCAAGCACCACGAAATCTATAGGGAAAATAAATTTGTCGACTTTAATTAAAACATCCTCAATTACCCCTAGAGGATATTTCACCGATCGATCGGCTAATTGTAAAGAGATTAAAGTGGGCTTCACTTCTCCCAGGCCTAGTTTCCTGAAAACAGAAAGTGGCATCAAATTAATGCTTGCTCCTAAATCACATAGGACTTTATCAAAATTGCAACTTCCTATAGTACAAGGTATAGTAAAACTCCCTGGGTCTTTCAATTTCTGTGGTAGTTTTCTTTGAAGAACTGCACTGCACTCCTCATTTAGCATGACAGTTTCATAATCTCCCAGCTTCCTCTTCTTTGATAGAATCTCCTTCATGAAATTTGCATACTTGGTCATTTGTTCCAACATCTCTGTAAAAGGAATGTTAATATGCAATTTCTTAAAAATATCTAGAAATTTATCAAATTGATTATCAAGTTTTTTCTTATTCAATCTTTGAGGATATGGGATAGGAGGTTGTCACGCGGGTGACCCGGGTTCGATCCGGGTAAGTATTCCCGCCTGTCACGCGGGTACCCGGCTTCGATCCCCGGCAACGGCGCCAAAAACTTGATGCTTATTTTCGTAAGTGTAGGAATCGTTCAAGTAATAAAGTGTACAAAAGTACGGATATCAAACCCACAAGGAATGACGTTATTAAGTACTGAAATTGACTAACCCTAATTTTATTTGAAAATCGAATTGTTGAAATTGTTTTAAAAGCAAATTAACATAAAACTAAACGCAAATAACAAAATTTAATGTTGTTCACAAATGATTAAAAACGCTAAGGCATTTGATTTCGCTAAATCAATTCAATCCGATTTCAAGTCATGTTATATGAGAATCAAAGCTAAAAGTGATGGTTGAAAAACCCAAATTTACCTAATACTTTCTCTCGAGTTATATTAGAATTACTTATCTATGAAAATCAACTATATTTCTATGAAGATTTAATCACAAACAAGCACATTAAGATTTATGGAATTTCTAGATTAACCACATACATCATGCATTAGTTTTCACACTCGCATTCAACATACAGTATTTATCACAAGAAGCATTCATTACATATCTCCTCTCGGTCTCAATATAATGCAACTAATCATCTAAATCTTGGCCAGAAATTTAAAAGCATTAAGCATGGAAATAAACACTCAACTTGAAAACAATGAACTCATATAACAATAACAAAAGAAATCAGATTTCCTTGATTCAACTACATCATAGCCTTAGGAAAAACGAATTAGTTCATAACGGAAATAAGAACAACCATTATTTCAATTGAATTCATGAATAATAAATCTGAATAAAATGCAGAATATGAAGGCTAAGGAGAAGAGATGAAAAACTCTTGAAGATGAAGACTTGGTAGCAACAATGGTGATGATCATTCAAGCTTCTCCAAACTTTCTCTCCAAAATTGCCTTTTCTCCTCCAAAAATGACTGAAATCTGTTCTCTCTGTCGTCCCCCTCTTTCTCCATCATATTGTATATATAGATCTAGGGTTTGGGGGGAAATTTTGGAACAAAACACAATAAAAATTATGTTTTCGGACGACAGAGATTGCTTTGGCCGGCGGCGAGATTTATTTGGCCGACGGCGAGATTGCTTTGCCAAAATCTGTGCTCCCTGCATGATTTCCAACGATAGAGATTGCTTTGGCCGGCGGCGAAATTTCATATTTTGAAATTTTGTTTTCTTTTTATTTGCACTCAATCCCGTTTATTGAAATTTGTCCCTAACTTCTCCAAAATTATGATTTTACCTGAAATTGCACTTTAAACACGAAATACCCGTGAAATGACATTTGTGGATTAAATAATCAAATAAACATAATTTTCACACAAATATCAATATTTAAATCATAACAAAAATACAATAATTTGACTTTTATCAACAAGCTACTGGTAATAGAAATGAGGTTAAGTGGAAGAGGATACCTTCTAGGACTTAAAGATAAATATCTATGCTACTGGAAATAAAATGGGTTTAGTGGTTGTGTTCACAGATGATAAAGAGGTTATTATTTTGTGTATGGTGGGTATAAGGATAGGATGTTTATTTGTTAGGTAGCTTAGGCTATTGTTGCAGCCTTACAGGTTGCAGAGGCAATGCTGCTTAAGAATATAATAGTAGAAACTGATTCATTGAAGGCTGCGAGATGGATTAGTCAAGATAAGAAGTGCCTAGCTATAGAAGGTGTGCTTGTTGAAAAAGATAAAAAGCTACTAGAAAGGTGTAGTTCATCTGTGGTGTTAAGTGATTGGGAGGGTGATGAGTGCTCAAGAAGCACTAAAATTACCATGATTTTATGCACATTAATTGATTAAAAATATATATATTTATATAAATTTTTATTTTCGAAATCACGGGTATTTTTATTGTTTTTCAGGTATTTTCGCTTAAAAACGTAACTTAAAGACTCAAAGAGGAATACTGGAGGCAATACATCACTTATATATTCATAAAATAAATGAGGAAAAGTCAACAAATATGGAAAATTTGGACAAAATGGGTCAAAATGGTCAAAAAGGAGGAAATCGCGCACGCAACCGCCCAGCTACGATTTCCTCCTTTTTGAGAAGAACTAATTATGTTTATGTAATTTATTTGTTTTTTGATTCAATAAATGAGAGTGCAAATTCCGTTTGGAGGTTTTCCAGCAACAGGAATAACATCAAAGTATTGTAAGGATTTTATTTTCTTTACAGTTATTTTTTATGCTTTATTCTTATATGTTATATTTATTTTGTCTGTGATTAAATTTAACTTTGATGACTGTTTGTAAACATGATATAATAATAACGTTGTTATGCTTGCGAAATATTAAATAGGTAAAAATCTCTAAAATGAATTGATTTTATTTTTATTTAAGATTTTATATTAAGAATGTTAGAGAGAAATATATTATTTTTCATTACAATCTTAAATCTGAAAATTAGATTTTAAGGTTTAGTTATTCGGTCTGATTTAGAGTAGTGTTCTTTTATTTGTTAATACAATCGCTCGGTAGTTAGAGTGAAGCTCTATTTTAAAATTTTTTATAAAAATTATTATCTAAAAATGTATTGATAATATGTTTTTAGTAGTGGTTTTAAAATTTGAAAGTTAGTACTCGGATAATTAAATTCTTAGGTTTAATTTGGACAATTTGAATAAAGTTTAAACTGTTTAACCCCACCAAAGGTGTCATTTAAATGGTTCATTTTCAATCTCTTAGAAAAAAAAAATTAATTTAATTAACCAAATTAGTTATCAACCCCACCCATAGGTGTTAATTGATTTGCTTAGTTAACAAAGAATATCTAACTCCACCAAAGGTGGTATTCATATAAAAAAGAGAGAATCAATAAATATCAATTTATATCTTTAATAACTTAAATAATATGAGCAAATATAATTAACCTAGTTATTATATCCATAAATACTCCACTATTATAAAAGATAAAATTTGCATAAATGTTTATTGAATCTGTATCTATGTTTATTTTTATGTTATTAGATTAAAAACACAAAAACCAAAATATCGTAACAGGATGTTTAGAATTTAATTTCGTTTTTAAAAGTTTGAATAATAAATTAAAAATCACATATATTTCTTCCTTAGATAAACCTTGGAAGTATACTTATCATTTTCTACGAAATGATACGTACACTTTCGAAAGTTTTATAAATATAAAACAAAATTATTGCTAGGATCGGCGATATCGATTCTATCACATCAGAGGCTAATAAGGTAGCACATGAGATTGCTTCTTTTGCATTGGAGGGAATGAGAACTCGTGTATGGGATAGGGATTCGCCTATGAGGTTTTGAGATTTAATCTCTACTAATATTGTTGTACATTCTATATCTTGATAATGAACGACTTCTTTAATATAAAAAAAGGGAAAAAGAAAAATCACTCTCAAACTCAAGAATCTCTCATGCTTCTTCAGAAGTACCTATTATGACTAAAACTTTATAGTGTTTTTTTTTTCAAAATATAAAGGAAAAAAATTAGGTTAATGTCTTAACAAGTATCATAATGTTTTTTTTAAATATACTTTAGTCCTTTATCATTTAAGATATATATCTAATATAATGTAAATCATCAAAATATATATTTTAATCATCTATTTTTTTTAAAATAGACAGATAAGAACCTTTAATTTTTTAAAAGTTCTAATTAAGTTTAAATAGTGTTATTTTTTCAAGAATAAGTTTGAAACTTTAAAAAATTAAATCCTAAAAAAAATTAAAATTAAAATTAATAAAAATTAATTTTTGAAAAACACTAAAACATAATATATTTTGAAAAAAAATGTTCATCGCATTTTTTGTTTTTTCAAAATTTAAATTCTTTAAACTTCTGAGTTATGTCTTTGAAAGAATAAAAATAAAAATTTCTTTTTTTATTTTTACTTTTTTTACTTTAAAAATCAAAATTTTAATATCCACTTTTCAAAAAACTTCATTGCATTTTATATTTTATTTTTCAAAATATTAAATTTATGATTGAAAAAAATGACTACTAGAGTTTATTTAAATTTTAAAGAATTAGAGAACTCTAGGTATTAACCTTAAAATAAAATATATATTTTAATAAATAATATGATTATATGTATATATCTTAAAAGATGTAAGACTAAATACATTTTAAAAAATTACATTAATTGTAAAAACTTTTAATTCAAATAACTATATAGTTGAAAATTTGTGAAACTCAAGGATATATATTGACCTAGAGGAACATATGTAACATGAAAGCAATTACAATCTGAATTATTTATGGTTTTAAAAAAAAATTATTAAAAAAATATAATTTATTATCAATTGATTAATGTTTTAAATAAATTAAAATAAATAACAACAATTTTATTATAAATGATCAAATAATATCAATAATTCAATAAAATCATTTCATTAACTTTTATAAAATAAAGTATCAATTGTTTCATTATGAAATAACATATACATGAAGTGAAAAATAAAAAAGATGTGAATTTAAATTACGCTAAATGTAAATAGGTTTATGAGTATTCGATGTGTTATTTGAAATTAGATAAAACTAGACACCTTGCGATATACGATACTATAATGAGCCTTAGCTTTCATCTTTTGTTAAAGGCAATGTAGATGTTGTCTAATTTGTCTTATTATTAGAATATTAGCTACGGAAAGATTGGTAGAGATTCTTTCAATTATTTTAGAACACACAAATTCCAAACCAAACAAGATGATGCACGGGCTAAAGAATATAAATTAAAACTTTTAGTGTAAGAAGGCTAGATAATATTAAAAATATCTTCAAATTTTAAATTATCTTAAAAAATATTATTAAGGTTTCAAAAAATTCAAAAATACTCCTATATATAACGAAAATTAAATCTAACAAAAATAAATAGTAATATTCTTAAAATGAAAAAAGAAATAATAGAAAATCAAGAAAAATTAAACAATAATAGAATTAGAAATAAAAGACATATCAAGATATTTTTCACTAACTTAAGATATCAAAAACTAAAATTTATAGCATATCATAAGTTTGTTATAGGTATTCGTGATAAAAACTTAAATCAAGTATTTAAGTCTAACTTATGAATTTGAAATAAGAGATTTAATTGAATAAGGAAATTATTCATTTTCAATACACTACTTAGTAGGATATTATTTAACAAATAGTCATAATAGTTTTGGAAAAAATAAATTTATAGAAATAGAAAAATCATTTCAAGAAATTGAAAAAATAATAAAACCAAAAATACTAACATATTTTATAATACAAAAGGAGTGACACTTAAATATCAAGGAAAAACCTTTGATAACAGGAAGAAAAAATAATATTATTAAAAATGATAATATATCAAAATTTATTTTTATAGACAATGAAGGAGAAATTTCTAACCAAGAAGAATTTAAAAAACTAAAAGATGAAGTCTAAGTAACGAAAGTATTAGTTTATTATGTCATATTAGGAAAATAATAATATTTAAAAATAAAATAAAAAATATACAGATAGAAGTAAATGGAAACCTAATAGGCGTAACAAAAAATTAAGCAACATTACTTGAAGCTTTGAAACTTTTAACAGAGAAAATAGATTTAATCCAGAAAGTAAACACAAAATACTTATAAGATATAATATAAACACAAAAAGAATTACTAAAGAAAATAAAAGAATGTGGTTATAATAAACTTCAACACTATATACATATGAAATATACAGAACTAAGAATAAATGTATATAACATACACAAAAACAATGATATTGTAGGTAATAAATATAATCACATAATAGTTTTAAAATTGGAACCACCTAGGATATTAGATGTCATTAATTTCAAATTAATGAAATATAGGAAAAAAAATAAAAGAATAATTCATGAACCCCAAAAATAGAGATATAGAAAAATTAGTTAGTTTATTAACACACGAAGAATTAGAAGAACATCAAGATGAAAAATGTTGTATAAACAAAGAAGAAGATGATATGACAATAATTAATAAGACTAATTTTGAACTTGAAATCATGATCCAAAAAGGTTATATGAAACCAATTTCACTACCAGTTCCTTACCAAGAAGGAACATCTGATCTACATAGGGAGAAAAGAAATAGGCAAAGGTTAGGATAACCTGAAACCATAGATAGAAGAAGACAACCACCAAAAATAGAAGAAGACTGCATTGAGGAACTAGATGTAGTCTCCCATAAGAATTCAAACTCCTTAGATGAATGGGCTAGTGGTATAAGAGTGCTCATACAAACCTCTCAAACTATGCAAACAAATCCTTCAATTTGTAGAGTATTAGTAGCTCATAAAATGATAGAAAATGTTAAAATTTAGTATTCAAATCTAATATACCAACAACATTTATTAATGTAAGGGAATGCTTCTAAAGGAAGAGAATACTTAAATACAATAATAAGGGAAATATACAATTAATTTATTAGAGAAGATAAATGAATAATTATCATTGAATTTAGTGAAAATGAAATAAATGAAGCCAAATGGCATATACAAATATGGAAATTTGTAACATGTTTTACATAGATTTTTTTATTTATGAATATAAAATGTATTATCATAAATTATCACCCTCTATGCAAACAACTTATAAGGAAATATTTTTCTATAAATTACTTGGAATATTACATAAGACCCTAATAGAAAGTTGGAATCAGAGAAATAGAAAACTATACTAGACATCCTAAGAGGAAATTATAAAATTTGTTGTGATACAAGAGATTTTAGAATACTAGAAAAATATGGATGTAACATAAAATCATACAAACAAAAATACAAAAAAATATAAACAATACAAGAGAATTAAAAAATATAAATTCAGAAAATAAGATTTTCAAAAATATAAAAGAAGATTCAATAGGGAAACCTATAGGAAGAAATATTTTAATAAAAATAGATATAAACCTTTTGGAAATAGAAATTATTTTCCTTTAAGAAAGAAAAAAATACATATATTGGGTCTATAATGAAGAAGAACATTATGCCAACGAATGTCCAAGCAATCTTCAACATAGGAAAGAATTCAAAATATAATTTCCACAAAAATAAAAAAATCTTATAAGAATCTTTTAAGATGAAATTAGAACTAATCGATGAATATGATATAGATTATACTTACAATATTTATCTATTAGAAGAATCCTAGGAAGAAATAATTGACTGAGAATATGAGCACTCAAATTATGAATACTCTTCATCAAAAGATGGATGATTTGTATAGTAGTACAAATTCAAATAGTACCTACATCAAAGTAGGACTAAAATTTAAAGGTTATGACAGTTATCATTTACATGCAATAAATAGATACAAAAGCTAGTATGTGTGTAGCAAGTAAATATGTGTTTCCAGAAGAACACTGAAAATAGGCACCAAAAGATTTAAATGTAAGAATTGTTAATAATGCTATAATAAATCTTAATAAAGTTTTAAAATATACGGATATAATGATAGGAGTAGAAAAGTTTCACAATCATATTATATATCAACAGGAAACAAGAGTTGATTTATTAATAAGAAATAATTTTCTAAATTTTTATCAACATTTTACACAATATTTAGACAAAATAAGTCTAATAACATTAAATGGTGATGCCATTTATGTATCGAAAATAAAAAAAATCTTTGATTGTATCAAACCCAACTTCTGTGCAATAACATAAAAAACGTGGTGAAATAGAACAAAACTCTTATTTAAAAAATATTTCATTATATATAGAAGAAAAAAACTATTTTCTCAATGAAATATAGGAGGACAAAGCCATAACATGCATCAAAAAACTATTAAAAATGGTAAGCTCAGAAAATCCTTTCGATCCAAAAATAAATAAATCTAAGAAGATTGTTAACATAAAATTAACAGACCCTAACAAGGTTATACTAGTAAAATCGATGATTTATACTCTAAAATACATGATTGAATTTGAAAGAAAATTAAGAACTTTTGGAATTGAAAGTCATAATACCAAGTAATTCATCTTACTCTAGTCCAACATTCCTAGTTAAAAAGGAAGTTGAAAAAAGAGAATGATAATAAATTTCAAAGAATTGAATAAAGAAACCAATGATAATGAAAATTTTATTCCAAAGAAAGAAGAATTATTATCATTACTAAAAGAAAAGAAATACTTATTAAGTTTTGATTACAAAAGTGGATTTTGGTAAATAAGATTGGATGAAAAATCTCAAAAATTAACGGCATTTAGTTTCCCCCAAGGACAATTCTAATGGACTCTTATACCATTTGAACTAAAATAAGCTTAAGGTATCTTTCAAAAATATATTGATAATATTTTCAAAAAATTACAAAATATTTATTGTGTCTATATAGATGATATTTTAGTTTTTAGTAATGAATTAAATAAACACTATTTAGATATTATTAATATTCTATAAGAATCTAGAAAAGAAGACATTGTACTCTCGGCTACAGAAGAAGATGCTAAGCCTCCCGGCTACGGGCCTGACCCTCCCGGCTACGGGCCTCCCTCCGACAGTCATCCCAACGACAGGAATCCCTACTACAGGCCTCCCCAATACAAGCCTCCAACTGCCAATTGATTGACCCTTACTTAATAATTATGTTATTTCCATATGATATAGTTTTTTAAGAATAAGGGATCCCATATGATGATCCTAGCTAGATCTCTATGGTTCAATTGTTATCTAGTACTCAATCATAAGTAGTGAACTACATATGTTTGAGCTACTTCTTGTATGTGCACTCGTTGTTGCATATCATCATGTTAATAAAGTTTACGTAATTAACGTTGTAAAACTTTCATTTTGTTTTATCTAAAACAAATAGCTACGTAATTTATATTCTATAGTAATCCCGTTTAAGTACCCATTTTTTCATTTTGATATATTAATTTCTGAAATATATGAGTTTGGATAGGGTTTGCTACTTGCTAGCAAAATACTTGGACTGTATTTATCAAAAAAGAGTAATCGAACTGACTCAATAAGAATAAATATCTACTCTACTTTTTTTTGGGTCTAAATCTAGTAAATATCTTTCTTTTTTACTTTATATCATTCTTATAAAATACATTATACAATTATTACTCATCATTCTACAAACTTTAATAAGCTAAAATTTTATATCAAAGAATAAACTAACAAAATTATTACCAAAGTTTCTTGTTTTGTTGATATATACCACTTAATTCTTAAACATGATAAATGTGACATTAATCTCCTTATATGTGTTACAAAATATTATCTTTTCATTTAGATAAAGAAAATTAACTTTTTTTCTTGAGAGCCTCATGTAACAATTTAAGTGATAAATTTAGATTAATCATAAAAATTCAATAATAGTTTTATATGTAATATGTAATTTATTTAAAAAAAATAAGTTAATTTCGGTTATCTAAATGATAATGGTCGCATTTTTATAACACATATTAAGAAGTCGATTGTATATTTTGTTAAGTTCATAAATTAAGAAATAGATTTTGATAAATGGTAAAAATTTAGTAAATAATTTGTTAGTTTATCCTAAATTATATACATATAACTTACTTTTCAAACTCATAAACATTTTATGCATTTATAGGTCCCAATTTATAAATCAACAAACAACTATGATTTTTATTTGCAAAATTAACTAGTTAATGGATGATTATATATGTCAGTACATATAACATGGGTTGTAATTGTAATTGTTAGAGCATTTAATGACTTTACTTTTTACCCGTATTAATATTGAGAAATAAAAAGTTTTCCATCTTATTTAGTCATCGAATATATAAGAATTTATACGTTAAATTTAAAAATTTAATAACGTTTTGTAAAAGGGGATATATAGTTAAAAAAAAAGCAATAAAACCAATTTTCTTCCCCTAAAACAAGGTAAGAGAGAGATATATATATCCTTTATACTTATGTTATGTTTAGTTGATTTTAACAAAATTATTAATGAAAATAATTTTGAATATTCTTATGTTTGATTCTACTATTAATCTGGAATAAAATATTAAGTATTTTAATAGTAACAAAAATCCTTATTCTTCTTACACCCCATAGAAAAATATTAGAATACTCTATTTTACTTATACATTTTATGATTATTTATTACTTTTTTTATCATTTTTTCTTATCTAATAATAAAAAAAAATTACTTTTAATTTTACTTTATTTATAATTTTATAAATTTTATTTTAATATTTATCATTATTTTTATTACACTTCTTGAACAAACAATAATAATAATATTGTGTAACATTCTATTTTCTTTGGAGAAATTAATTACATAAATTATTTTATATGTCTTTTAACCAGATTTTATCTTGCAATTATAATTAAATAATGTAACGTCTTAAATAATACATAGAGATTAATAAGTTTTGCTTCTAAGAATACTAACTTGAGTTATTTAGCCTAAATATCTTTTAGTAAATAGTTGGACTTAATATAACATATGGGTTTAGGGGGTTTAGAATAAATTGACTTAATGAGCTTAGTGTAAAAAAAATGAAAAATATGGGTCGTGAGAACCCACTCTTAAGCTATTTTAGAATTGAGTAGAAGAGAAGAAAAGGGATGAAAGGCCTAAGGAGAAAACCCAAATCTTTTTCATCTATTGACAAATTCTTCTCTTTCTTAATGTAAATTTTAATTATTGGATTTGATTCTTACATGAAATATGAGAACTCTTGGGTGTTAGTATAAACTTTGTGATGGAAATGATATTCTTTTGGCCAAAACTTTTATGCTTAAAACTTTGTTTTTAAACTAGGAAAACTATACCAGGAAATTGTGTTTTAAACTGAAAATTGATCATATCAAATTAGGTTTGGAATTATATCTCATTGGGAAGATATTTATATCTAGTTTAAAAGGAATTTTACTATTTGTTATTTGGAGTTTTCTACACAAAGATATACATGTTTTATTGAAGGTGGTTTATGAAGATCATGCTAGAAATATTGTTTTGAACCTTTCCTTATTTTTTTAATTTGAAATGGTTTTACATATTGAAATTGGATAGATTATACTGTGTTTTCAATATTGACATTTTTAATTTCAAATTTGTTTTACAATTTTTCATTTGAAATTTTCTAAAAAATTTATGAATGTTTTTCAAAAGTATGTATGAAAGATGACGAGTTGAAAATTCTGTGTTGAATCTGATCGATACTTTAGTATTTATGACCTATTTCTCTCATAAACATTGAATGGGTGATATTTTTTTTGAAAACTAATGATGTCTAGTTTTTGTGGGTTTTTAGAAAAATGAATTTGGAGTTTTCTACTTAAAGTTATATTAGTTTTATCAAATTATGTTATGAACAAATTGAAATGGAAAGCCCAATCTTACCTGTATTTTATGATTTTGAAGTTATTTTATATATTTTATTTGGATGAATTATATCCTATTTTAAACCTTGTGATGTCTAGTTTTATAGATATATGTTGGTATGTCATTTCAAATTTTATAGACAAAGTTATATAAATTTAACTAAGAGTATATTAATTAACCTTTAGAATATCTTTCAATATTAAATTAACTAAAATGGCTATGGTATTATCTATAAGTGGATATATTTTATTTAAATTTTATAAGTACTTGTTTATTATTAACTTAAACATGTTCATAATATCTAAGTTTATTAAGTTTTTCACAAGTTTAATTCTTTTTCATTAGACAACGAGTATTTTATGTTTAAAAAATAAATAATTGATTATTACGTGAGTTCATAAATATTTATTTAGATTTATGGCATAAATATAGATTTTGACAAGAATTTAAAAGTTTATATTAAACTTTTAGCAACAATATTTTAAAACATTATTATTATGTATATTCAAAAAATTTTACTCAGTTTTATATTCTGATTTAAGTTGTAGTTTTTTTAGGATATTATGTATATTAGTAAGTATTATTATTTTTAAACAATCAAATAAACATTATCCCCCAGTTAATTAGTAATATAAGAAATAAATAATTAATTAATGAGCCCCTATGTGCATGACCAATACAAATGAAATTAAAACTTTTTTCGTTTGCGTGTATAAAGAGTTCTATACACGTATGACCAATTTTTCAATATGCGAGCTTGATGAGGTTTTCTTATTTCTTATAATTTATTTTATGTAGCCTATTCATAATTATTTTTACTTACATAAACGTATTTGTAATTATTTATATTACTCTAAATTATTAATACATCTTGTGAATATTTTCATGTTATGACTTGTTTTAAATTTTATAATTAAATCATTAAAATTAAATAGATATATTCAATAATTACTTATTTTTTAAACTTATTTACTCGGTGATTATTTTTACTTATTCTATTTTTGTGATATAATTTTGAAAATAAATATATTGAAAATATATATGGTATAAATGCCAATTATATCTAAATCATTATGATACATTTGCATTTTAAATTTAGGTATCATTGTTAACCATATTAAAAAATTATTGGCCTTCTAATGATAACGTACTTAAACTCTTTTTGGTTTGATTGTTTATTTTATTGGGTCCTGATATCAAATTACTTGGGTTGCATATCAATTAATAGAGCATTTACTTAATTTTTGTGTGGGATATATGCTAATAAACTACTGGGGAAATATATAGTTTTTCGATTAAAAGTGATGCTTTATGGGCCATAGTAGCATATATGTCATTTCAGGCAAGTTAAAAATCTAAAAAGAAATAGAAAGTACGTGGATGCTCTTAATTTTCTAAAAACTCTAATATGGTCAATTATAAGGTTAGAAATTGTTAAATCTGTTGTAAACATATTTTTTTATAATATGATTGTAAGCCGAAGGGGTAGAATAGATCAATTGTAACTCTAACATCATGGGTATAATATACTACTCTCAATCAATAAAAAAATGTAAAATATGTAACAAGAATGAGAAATAATTATATTTTATGCTAAAATTAATAAAATACAATTATACCATTAATCACAAATAATATGATATATAGTTTTTAATATTTTTAGATCAAAAGATATTTTTGATTGATACAAAATTATAACTTAAAATTGATAAAAGATTAATTTTACTATTATACCATTAATAACAAATAATATGATATAAACTATCATGAAACATAATTTATTCCTTTCATAATTACTAGTGTCCACGTATTTATTTGAAAGATTGAAAACAAAGTGTAATATTTTCATATCACACAATAGTACGATAGAAACTATATTTATTGTACCTATATTTCTTCCTTTAATACCTATATTACTTAAATTTGGACGACCCTTCCTAAGAGAATTGGATTATTGTAAAAATTAATTAATATCAAAGTTGAGCCCCACTACCATTATTTAGACAGTTGAATTTGAATGATAAACAAATAAAATTAAATTAAATAAATAAAATACAATTAAAGTAAATTAATTATAAAGAACTAAAATTAGATAAATTACAAGACAATATAATTCTAGACCAAGAGTTCTATATATTATCATTTATGCGTATCTCCATAATTAATTGTATTTATTTCAATGAACATTTTATAAAAAAAAAATAATAAACGAGGAATGTGTTCAGTCAAGCAGCATGTAAAAAAAATATGAAAATCCATTCACATTGCCTTTTAATCTTCAAATAAAAGACTCAATATAGTGAATCTTTATATCCAACAACAATAAAAAAATTTATGTTTAATAATTAAAAAACATAATATATATATATATATAAAAGACTAAAATATCATAAATCTAAATGATTTAGAGTTTAGAATTTAGGGTTTATTGTAAGGTTTAGCAATCAATAAAGTTGTATTATTGATAAATTAATATTTTTTTTCTTATTTAAAATATGCATTATATCTATTTATATTTATATTTATTTTATTTTTAAATATAAATAATTTCTATATCAATATAAAAGTCCTTACTTTTCTAATGCACTCTAAATAAAAGAGAATAAAAAAAACTTTATATGAATGAAGTGTTGAGTATTTTATATACCTTAATAATTTTAAGAAAATTTTATTAATATTTATATAAAATATTACCTTTTATAAGTAAATAAATAAAACTAAGTAAAGTAATTAATGAAAAATTCTTCACGCAAATATAAGCCTCCGACTGATATCACCGTTACAAAATAATAAACATTCAATTGTACTACAAATATTCATAAAGTTCTTTAAAAAAAGAAAAAGAAAAAAACAATAAACGTATATGTTCTCTCTTTCTTCCTCACGTTCACATATTGGCTACGCATTAATTAGTCAAGGAAGGAAGACCAGTAATTGATTAATGTTGCCAATGGTTAAATGGAGTTCATTGATTGTGGATCGAAATTCACCAAATCATTGAATAATGTTAATTTGTCGTTTGATGTGGTTTTAATTTAGAAAATTAAACTTCAAATAACATTCCAAAACTCACAACAATTAAATTACCACCAATCATTTCTATCAATTGAGATGAATTTGAGTTAATTAATATTAACTCATATTATTTTACTGTTATGTGTTTTAATAAAAATAAGATTTCTTATTTTCCCTTTTAATTTTGATAAAGCCAAATATATTTGAATATTATTGATTTACTTCATCTAAAATTATATGAATTGGTTTTCAGCTAATGTTTTGCACTTTTTCAAACATAATTGTTTTTTTTTTATAATTTTGTTTTATTTTTGTTCATACCGATTTAACTATTATTGTTGGACCTCCATAACTTTTTTTTTTTTTAACAACTGACCAGCCTTCTCAAATTGGAAAATAAAGATCGAAAATACCAAAGAAAGATAGAAATGTGAACTCATATGAGCCACATGAAATTAGTGGTTATAACTTTTGCTCATTGTGAGTATTTGTTTTGTGTTATGTTTTTTTTTCGTATTTTTTAGCTCGAATATACATAATTTTTAACATTATTAAAATATATATTTTTATTTTATTTACTTGTAAAGGTGAGAAAACTCAATTTTTACAATAAAAAATGAATTAGTAGTTAATATTCTAGTTTAAAAAATTTGTGACATGAATTGGTGTTATGAGTAGTATTTCCTACTGTCTTCCATGGATAGGAACGGGCGTGATGATGGCTAGCTAGGACCATTATAATAATATTCTTAATCGTTTTATATCGATTTTTGATAGAATGAGATAATAATTGTCGGTTATAAACGTATAATTATTTTCTCACGATTTAATCACGTTTTTTATTTTTTAAAATTCATTTAAAAATATTTTTAATCTTAAAAAATTAAAATGTTAATATAATATTTATTCTAATATATTATTTAAAATATTGTTATTAATTTTGATATATTAGTTATTTAGCACATATTTTAAATAAAATAAAAAATATAAATGTAAGAATAAATAATTTTTAATTTAATTATTCAAAATATTATGTGTATAAAACATAATTTCGTCTCTTCATAATTCCTAGCGTCTAAATATACATAAATTATTTCTTTATTTATAATGGTAAAAAAGCTAAATATTATAAATTAACAATTTATTTAAATTTAAAAAAACTATATTGTGTTATGTTGAATTGGTGTTATATATGAATTATAGAGTAGTAGTTTGAATTGTCATTTAAATGAATAATTAATTTTAATTTAAAATATTTTTTTATATTTTTTAGACTAAATAATATTTTTGTTTGATTCGAAATTATGATTTAAAATGAATAAAGGATAATTTTTTTTATCGAACTATTAGACGAATCATAAATAATACATTGGAAACTATCACGTAACATAATTTTTCCTTTTATAATTATTAGTATCCACGTATTTATTTGTAAGTATATTGTTTTAGTGTGATATGAACATAATTTGGTGGGGATGTGATGCTGCATTTATTTTGTGAAAATAACAAATAAATAGTATATTGTTTTCATCAAGAATTTTCTCTTTTAATTTTTTATTTTTTGATAAAATAGATGACATGGTTATCTATCAAAACATTTTTCTAAACCATAACAAATCCTCCACTTGTTTAAAAAAATGAACAAAAGACAAAAAGCAATAAGAAATCCATTTAAAAGCGTTGATTTTATGAGAGAATGGTCGTACTTACTTTCTCATATATTTGGTGGACACGTGATGCTGCATTTATTTTGTGAAAATAACAAATAAATAGAAGTAACCTTTTCTTTTCCTTGACGATATATATATATATATTCAAAATTTCTCATATATTTAAATAATAATTAAAATTATATTTAATTATTATATAATTTATTTAAAAACTTTACTTTTTTATCGATTAAATAATAAATTATAAATTTAAAGTGTATTTACAATTATCTTTTGATACTATTTAAAATATCTAACAAATTTACAACATATTTTAAAATAATAACTATATTTCCTTTAGTTATTGTATTTAGGAGTTTTTATTTTTTTATAAATAAAGTAATAAATAGTAAATATTTGAAATATTAATTATCTTTCGAAACTATTTAAAATATCAACGTAATACTATATATCAACGTAAATCAGTACTCAATTTGTTTTTAAGATAATAGTAACAGCTTTAATTAAAATAAAATTTAACAATAAAATAGCTTCAACACACGATGTTCAATTTTCAAGATAATAATACACTAATACACCTTTAATTAAATAAAAATTAAAAAATTACTTTTAAAATTTTGATAAATTACATGAAGCATAACACTTTAAATAAAAATACTCTCATAATATTAAACAACTTATTTTTGTAATATATATATATATATATATATATATCTTATCTTTATATTTATGTATTATTTTTTATTTCAAAAATATATGCATAGTTAAAAATAATTTCAAAATTTAAGAAGTTTAGTATCTTATCTATTTTTTTATATATAAATACTTTTAATTTTAGAGTTTTTATAATAATAGATATCTAATTGATTCAAAAATTTGTAATAAAATTTGTTTACTTAATTTTTATTATATCAAATAAATTTTAAACATTTTACAAAAATCTAAAAAATTTAAAAAATAATAATTTATGTGCAAAGCACGTATCTTTTAACTAATAGTAATAAAAATAACACTTCTTAAATTAACCATACATTTTTAAATTTGAAAAAAATATATTATTTTTATGGTTATGAATTTTAGTGAGATAATTTCTCTTTTTGATAAAATAGATGACATGGTTATCCATAGAAACATTTTTCTAAACCATACAAATCCTCCACTTGTTTAAAATAATAAACAAAAGAAAAAAAGTCATAAGAAATTCATTTAAAAGCTTTGATTTTATGAGAGAATAATTGTAATCTTGATATTAAAAGAGACTTCTAGGTACTAGAACTTCGACGAGTTGTGCAGAAGTAAGTTCCAAGAGAGGCAATGGTAAGACGCGTGAGACTTTGTTTGATCCTATTAAGATATTCTCTGATCTTTTGCAATGATAGGATTAGTAAGATCATTCTCTAAAAGCTCTACTTCTACTTCAGCTAGATCTACAAAAAATAAAGAAATAATAAATATAGAAAATATTGAACAAGATTTAGCTAGCTGGAATGTTCCTAAAGTAGAAACTTCACGAGTCTATAATAAGGATAGTTTTCTTTTTAAATCTAATTATATAATAAAAACAATAGAAGAAACATATCCTTTAGCTAAAGAGTCTTTAGACTTAAGCTTATTATCTAAAGGTCTTGTAGGTCAATAAAAAGAAAAATATAATTATCTGCATGTTGGTTTAGTATAAATTACAATTAAATCTCTTACTAGAGAAGGACGTAATAATTCAGTTCTTATTTATGTTAGAGATAAAAGACACAATCAGATTAAAGATTCAATGTTAGGATGTATTGAATCGTCTTTAAGCTAAGGACCTATATATTTCAATTGGTTCCCTAATTTTTCTGTGTGCATTAAAGATGCAAATGTTTTAAGATGTTTAAAGGTAAATGTGCAGACACATGGTTTCGACATAGAGGAAGGAACCAGTAATGTTGCTCTCATTTATAGAGTATACTTCAAAGTCATGAACACTATTTGCCTAGACATCAACTTAAGATCTCTTATCAGAGATTAAGAAAAAGGAGAAACAACACTATTCCAAACAAATAGTAAAAAAACCAGATTGGCTACACCTAAAAGGTTAGCATGGGATAAAATTACCCTTCCAGAAAGCTGGTTTATACAACAAGAACCTAAAAAGGTTAAAACCCCTCAAAATACTGAAGTTGATCAAAACATAGAACATGAAGATGGATCAGTAGAAATCATGTTTGACTTAACAAGAAAAATAAGAATATATGAGTCAAGACCATCAACTACAAGCAATCGATTTTCGAACATTTCAGAAAGATTCTCAAATGTTTCTATAAATTTCTCAAGAGAGACCAATTTTTTAGGAACTCAGAGGCTTCCTATGGGAATAAACTTACCAGTTTATCAAAATGAAGGATCTAAAATATCTGAAACAATAGAAGAAAGATCTAATAGATCTGAGGATCAAACGGAAAGACCAATAAGTCCAACACTCTCTGATATGGGATATGAATCAAACACTAGGTTCCAGAGTGTTATGGTATTACAAAAATCGTCATTTAATGAATCTCTAAAAGAGATGTTTTATGATCCAGAAAATTCTGAAAAAAGAAAAATATTTTATTTTCTAAATAGAGAACAATAAAAAATGTTCTATCAAAAGTATAAAGCATTATTAAAATATGCTAAAAAGAAGAATTGAGAAGGAGAATTAAATTTCTTCGATTTTATTATCAAATATTCTGAAAAAATGGCAATTCATCCTCCAAAAGCAATCATTAAGATATTAGAAAAAGTGCAAGCAGTTCCTTACAAAGGAAACTCAAAAAAACCAGAGTTACAAGCCATGGACGAATCTGTGAATCAAGTTATAGAACAAGAAAATTACACCAACTTATTCTTACAAACAGTTAGGAGTCAATTAACAAGAATTGAAAAATCAGTTCAAAAGTAGACTGAAAGTTTACCATCTACTTCTAAGAAAGAAGTAAAACCAGCTTTCTTTAAACCTATTCAAGAGTTTAAATTGCGAAAAGAAGATAACTAAGAATTCTTAAAAAAATTATTAGAAAAAATGTCTAAATTAGACACTACAGATAAAGGAAAATCTATACAAATGCTTGAAGAAGATCGAAATGAGATCTCTAAAAAAGAGGTAGATGAAATTTATCATTATCTGAAAGAATCTTATAAAAATGATTCTGTAGAAATAAATAAATTGGAAAGACCAATTCCAGTTTACAAAGCAAAGCCTTATTATCCTAGGCAATCTCTAGTCTATTTACAAATCGAAGAAGAGCTACCCAACATAATAGTATATTCTGCTAGTACCATTCAAGAATGGAGTATTGACGGACTATCTGAATATCAAGTTATTCGAGTAATTAAAAATATGCTTATGTATGCAACTGCAATCAAGTTTCAAGGAAACTCAGATAAGTAAGCAGTATTAGCAATAATAGCTGACTTTCTTGGACAATTACAAGGCTGGTGGGATACTCACTTAGGTTCCTAAGAACGTCATACAATTCTTAGCTCAATTAAGAAAGAAGTAAATAAAAATGGCGATGTTCTCCAAATAGGAGACACAGTCGATACACTAGTCTACACGATATTGTTGCACTTTGTGGGAAGTACAACTTTGCAACAAGATAAAAGTCATGAACAACTTATAAGCTTAAGATGTCCTACCATGTCACATTTCAAATGGTATAAGGATGTTTTCTTCTCTAAAGTTTTCACAAGAGTTCAGATCCTTGAACTACAACAGTGTGTCCAAACACCGCTCATCTCTAAAAATAATAGAGAAAAAGACTTTGATGATCTCTTAGAAGAGGTCCTAAAAATTCCTACTGGAAAGAAGAAAGAAGTTCTCAAAGAAGAAGAAAATTCTAATGCAAAATTTGCTGATATGCACTTTGTCAACTCCTTAGACAAAGTCATAAATCACAAATGGTACTCAAAAGTGACCATTGTGATCAACAAAGAATATTCTTTCAAAGCAGAAGCCCTAATTGATACAGGAGCTGATTTAAACTACATTAGTGAAGACATTGTATCTACAAGGTATTTTACAAAAACCACTCAAGTATTAAATACTGATAATGGTGGAAGAATGCCTATACATTATAAGCTATCCAATGCAGTTGTATGTAATAATGGAGTATGCTTAGAAACTACATTTTTATTAAGTAAAGAATTATCAAGAATGGTAATTCTAGGCACACCATTCATCAACATGCTATATTCTTTCAAAACCACTACAGAAGGGATCAAAACAAAAATTGATGGATATCCTATTATTTTCAAGTTCACAAAAGAACCTTAGATACATGAAGTAAATTACCTCAAAGGTAAGATTACTGAAAAAGAAAAATTTATTTTTTCCTTAAAAGAAGAAGTGAATTTTAAAACAATTCAACAGAAGATTTTTTCTAAAGAAATACAAGAGAAAGTTCAATCTGTCAAAGAGAAATTTGAAAAAGAAATATGCGCTGAAATCCCTAGTGCATTTTGGAAGAGAAAGAAAAATGTGGTAGAATTGCCATATGAACCTAACTTTACGAATGAAATGTTATGCCATATAGGCTTAAGAATGCCCCAAGTAAATACTAGAGAATTATGAATGATATTTTTAACCCTTATTTAGGCTTCACTATTGTCTACATAGACGATGTCCTAGTCTACTCAAATATAGTAGATCAACATTGGAAACACTTAGAAGTGTTTTTTAAAATAGTTAAATCCAATGGGTTTGTTGTATCATCTAAAAAGATGAAGTTATTTCAAACCCAAGTAAGGTTCTTGGGCCATAACATAGAACATGGACTTATAAGTCCTATTGAGAGATCAATAGTCTTTACAGAAAAGTTTCCGGATGAAATAAAAGATAAGAAACAGTTGCAAATATTTCTAGGGAGTCTTAATTATATTGCAGATTTTTATAAAAATCTTGCATAAGAGACCAGCCCATTATTTCAAAGACTAAAAAAGAATCCTCCAGAATGGAATACAACTTGCACAACAATTGTCCAAAAAATCAAGCTTCGAGCTAAAAAGTTCCCATGCCTAGCTTTATCTAATCCCGAAGCTCCAAAAATAGTGTAGATTGATGCTTTGGAGTTAGGCTATGAAGGAATTTTGAAGCAAAAAATGCCTATAAAAGAGGTCTTAATAAGATATACCTCAGGCACCTAAAAACTAGCTTAGAAAAATTGTTCTACAATAAAATAAATAAATATTAGCCATTGTTCTGAGCATTACCAAATTCCAAGACGACCTTCTACATAAGAAATTTTTATTTAGAGTTGATTGTAAAAGTGCTAAAGAAGTACTTTAGAAAGACGTTAAAAATATAACATTAAAACAGATTTTTACTAGGTGACAAGCCATCCTATCTATATTCGATTTTGATATTCAATATATTAAGGTGGCGTTTGGTTCACAAAATGGAATCGGAATTGAAATGGGAATAGGAATGGAATGGAATGAAAAAAATGTTGTTTGGTTTGACCACTGGAATCAAGCTTTGAATCAAGATTAGAGTGTTTGGTTTGTCACTCGAATGGAATGGAAAAAGCTATAAATTACCTTAATACCCCTACATTCAGTAAAATTCAAATAATATCATTTAATTACTATTTTTTCGTCAAACAAAATACATTATTGAAATCATTATTTTTCTAAATAATTATTACTTAATTAAAAAGAAAATATATTATTAAAATTATTATTTTTCTAAATAGGGTTTAGGGTTTTGAGGTTTGGGATTTGAGATTTAAGGTTTAGGGATTTAGGATTTAGGGTTTAGGATTTAGGGTTATATTTGTGGGTTAAGGTTTAGAGTTAAAATTATTATTTTTCTAAAAAGGGTTTAGGGTTTTAGAATTTGGGATTTTAGATTTAGGGTTTAGGGTTTAGGGTTTTGGGTTTTGGGTTTTGGGTTTGGGGTTATATTTGGGGTGAGGGTAAAATTGGAAAAAACAATTAAATGGGAATGGAATCATGATTCCTAAAGGGGAGAGAAGGAATCACAATTCCTTCTCCTTTAGTAATCAATTTCATTCCGTCCCCTCCATTCCATCCAACCAAACACACAAATGGAAGGAATCAATTCTGATTCCTTTCCATTCCCTCCAATCAAACATCACCTAAGGGGGGAGAGAACTCACTCCCAGAATTTCTCATCAAGGAATACTTACAAGGCCATAAAGAAAATAATTATCTTCAGGCACTGAAGAAAAAAAATGCTCCTCAAAAGGAGTACGAATGGCACAAGATCGCCCACAAATCTATCATCTCAGTTGAGGATGAAGATATGGCTAAATCACTTGAACATGTAGCTAATATATATCTTAAAGATAATTTACCAGCAAATACTATCCCTAAATCTAGGGAATATTTTGAATTAATCTTAAAAGAAACTAATTCGGTTGACATAATTCATAATATGAGAAATTCTCATGAAATTGCTTACTCAACTTTTAAAGTAAAAAATATTTTATCTAAATCATATTGGAATTCTAACTTATTCGTTAGAGAAAGATTTAAAAATAAACGGATGAATCTAGTCTCATATGACTATTTTGATTATACCCAAGCGTGGGAAAGCACGCTCTTCTATCAAAGCTCAAAGAAAACCCATACGTGATTGATCCAGTTTTTAACAGGGGATCGTTATGCTTTTAATGATTTTCCTACTTGGTTTAGAGATTGGTTCTCATTTTTCGGACCAACTAAAGATATATTTCCTCAAAAGGTTTTAGAAGTTTTTATAATATTTGAAGAGTTTAATTTAAACTCTACTAAAAATAAAGATCATTCATTATTGTTCTTCTTTGCATTATATAAAGTCCCATGGATATGGAAATGGGATTATGCCGTAACTCATTGGGATGAAATCTATTGTCTTATAAGACGATCATGGGGAAGATGGTGGGATAAAACTCCACTAAAACAGTTTGATAATGTTAAAATTATTGAATTATTCCAAGCACTCAAAGTGAAAAAAACTACTGACCCTAAACCACTTAAGGGGAAAACTAAAGTAGAAATTGTTATAGAAACCTTAAAAGAAAAAGGAAAAAGTGATGAATATATCTCTAAAAAATTAGAGAAATTATATTCTAAAGAAGAAGAAAGCTCTACCAAATTTAATGAAAAATTAGATCTAGAGCGTTTTGAAAGTGATTTATGATGGCATTTCCAAGCTAAAAGTCAAGCCAACCACCCACTAAAGAAAGTAACCGACATCAAAGGGACCCACAAAACACTCTAGACGGATGACTCCAAAACTTAAATAGGGACACATCATCAGAACAAAGGGTCCATTCTTCACATGGGGGAGCATCTGCTTTTAAGAAAAGTCTTACTAGACTTATCTTGTGAATTATTGTATTTTGTTTTTAGATGAGCCTCTTTGTCTATATAAGGCTCTTAAACTTCTAAGGGAAGCATCCGAATAATTTTCATATATTTTCTCTTTGTATATTCCATTAATACTCTCTGTAATATATTCATAATCAATTTATATATATATATCTTCGAATTTCTTTACCATTTTACAACTTAGCAGATCTTGGTCGTATTTGGTATCAAAGCCATCTAAGTTGGAAAAGATAGTAATATTATAGTTTGTAATCTTAATAATCTTGATATTAAAAGAGACTTCGAGATACTAGGACTTCGACGAGCAGTGTAGAAGTGAGTCTCAAGAGAGACAGTGGTAAGACGCGTGAGATTTTGTTTATGTAATTATATGTATGTAAAATAATTATATTTAATTTAATTATTCAAAATATTGTGTGTTAATATTAAAATGATATTTTTTATGGAATTATATGTATATAAAATAATAATATTAGTATATATTTTGTTTCATTTAACCATAGTTTAGGTATTGCAATAACTATCAATGTTCTATGCCTAATTAGTAACAGTTATTTTTTAAAAAATTATCAAATTTTTGTGAGTAACCATAATTTTGATTATCTATAGTTAAAATACACATCCCTACCGTGTATAAAACATAGTTTTGTCCCTTCATAAGTGTCCAAATACATATAACTAATTTATTTATTTATAACAATAAAAAACTTAATATTATGAATTAATATTTCATTCTAATTTTAAAAAAAATTATATAGTGTTACGTTGTATTCATGTTATATATGAATTAGAGAGTTATAGTTAGAATTTTCATCTAAATTAATAGTTCATTTTAATTTAAAAAATTATTTAATATTTTTTTAGAATAATTTAAAATAGATAAAAAATAAATTTTACTCTCAAACTTCTAAGAATCACTTATAATATGATAGAAACTATGCAGAAATATAATTTCTTCCTGTCATGATTAGTAGTGTCCACATCTTTATTTGAAAGATTGAAAACAAGTGTAATGTTTTCATACGACACAATAGTATGATAGACACTACTGAATAAAACAACGGACACTAGTTGCATTTTGTTTGTCCTATACTACATTTTATTAATTCATCAATAATTTGGTGGACACGTGATGCTGCATTTATTTTGTGAAAATAACAAATAAATAGAAGTAACCTTTTCTTTTCCTTGACGATATATATATATTTGTTCAAAATTTCTCACATCTTTAAATAATAATTACAATTATATTTAATTATTATATAATTTATTTAAAAATTTTACTTTTCTATCAATTAAATAATAAATTATAAATTTAAAGTGTATTTATAATTATTTTTGATACTATTTAAAATATCTAACAAATTTACGTCATATTTTAAAATAATAACTATATTTCCTTTAGTTATTGTATTGAGGGTTCTTATTTTTTTATAAATAAATTAATAAATTATAAATATTTGAAATATTAATTATCTTTCGAAACTATTTAAAATATCAACGTAATACTATACATCAACGTAAATCTGTACTCAATTTTTTTAAGATAATAGTAACAGTTTTAATTAAAATAAAATTTAACAATAAAATAACTTCAACATTCTAATAAATCATGGATAACACGATGTTCAATTTTCAAGATAATAGTACACTAATACACCTTTAATTAAATGAAATTTAGAAAATTATTTTTAAAATTTTGATAAATTACATGTAACATAACACTTTAAATAAAAATACTCTCGTGATATTAAACAACTTATTTTTGTAATATATATCTTATCTTTATGTTTATTTATTACTTTTATTTAAAAAAAATTATCTATAGGTTAAAAATAATTTCAAAATTTAAAAAATTTAATATATATCTATTTTTGATATATATGAATGCTTTTAATCGTGGAGTTGTTACAATAAGAACAAAAGGAAAAAAAGCCATAACAAATCCTCCACTTGTTTAAAAATATGAACAAAAGAAAAAAAAGCAATAAGAAATCCATTTAAAAGCTTTGATTTTATCAGAGAATGGTCGTACTTACCTTTCTCCATCAATTTAAGAATGGTAACTTGACTTTATCGAAAGTTATTGCATAAGAAGATTTAATTTTTAAAAAAATTATATCTTAAATTTCATATTTAATTAATGTTATTTAAAATATACTATATATATATAACATGAAAAAGTTTTATCGTCTTAAATTATAATAAAATAACATTATTTAAATAATTGATAAATTTAATATAAAATTTTATAAATAATTTATATTTGAGATCTTATCTCAAGTTAAGATAACATTATTTATAAAAAATATATCTCACTAAAACAGATCA
The DNA here is from genome assembly GCA_030763125.1 of Hippophae gyantsensis. Taxonomy (NCBI): domain Eukaryota; kingdom Viridiplantae; phylum Streptophyta; class Magnoliopsida; order Rosales; family Elaeagnaceae; genus Hippophae; species Hippophae gyantsensis. Next base: position 43,082,112 of record CM061033.1, read on the forward strand.
ATTAGATTGGATGGAGGAATAAAAACTTTGCTAAGTCATAGAATTATAATATAACTTTTTTATCAAAGTAATAATTTTGTTTGGTTAATTTATGATTGATAATCTCACAAAATCACGAGCTTTTTTAAAAGTTAATTATATGGCCGGGTATGATTTCTTAATGTAATCAGTGCATGTCTGCTACTCTGCTTCAAATGAAACCTAGCTTGTTGAAAAGTCCAAGTTTTCAGCTCAGTGCGTAGTAAGTATAAAAGGCCGGATGATCAACTAGTAAAACACAGCTTTAGCAAACTACAATGACCCATCGGAAAATTTTCTTCTGTGGGGCTCATTATAATATTATAGCATATTGAAAATGGGTGTGGTTGCTATTCTTTTGAATTTATCTACTTCCTTATTATTTATGATAAGAAATATTAAATATATATATGAATTTATTTATACAAATTAATTATAATGTGATGGATTTTTTATGAAAAATAAATAATTTCTCAAAAAAGTTTTTTTACAACCTGATGTATTATAATTGGTATAATATAAATATATATTATTATAATTATATGAGAATGAAAAAAAATTAAGTTAAATTAAATGTTTATACCATTACAATTTCTACGAGAATAAAATAAATAAATTAAATTAATCAATTATTATGTCGGTCTGTCAAACCTCTATTTACATGGTATTTGAAATAGGTTGGCTAAAACCTACCAAACCCACGATTATAAACGTCAATAATATTTTTAACCTACATTATTAAAATACTTATTTAATATTAAAACAAAGAAGAGCTTGAATTTATGTCCATATGTCTCACTTATACAGCGAGCGGGTGATAATATTTTTTTTAATAATATAAATAAAAAAATTATATAAATAAGTGAATTATATATAAATTATGATAAATTAATTTTATTATTATATAAAACTATGAAAGAATTGAAAATATTTTTTCAAACTTTTCCCTTATATATTTCCACACTTAGACTCTATACTAGTTAAATGCCATGTTTTGTATTTGTCATATTATTGTTTTTTCTCCTACATGATTGCATCAAATCATAAAAAAATCTTAGGAAAAAAATTATACAAAATAATACTTTAAAACTTAACAACTATTAACATTTAACAATATTCAAATAATCATAATTTAATATTTAATAAATCTAATTTATCAAAATTAAATTCAAATAATGTTAAATTAAAAAATGTTCACCTTTCAATATCAAGTTTTTAGGATGAATTATATTTTTTTGTAATAAAAATTTATAAACTACATATAAATTAAAATGTGTTATTTTATGGTTATAAGTTTATAATTATTATTTTTTAATTTATAATGAATTAAATATTGAAGATATCTCTAAAATTTTAATCTAGAATATATAATATTAAATTAGAATTAGAATGAGTAAACATCATGACTAAAAGAATTTGGAGAAAAAAATACTATACTTTATGTTTTTTAAAATTTGACATCTTAATGAAATTTTAGTCATGCAACTTGTCACTCAAAGTAAGTGACACTCAAAATAAATAAATAATATCTTATGGAAAGAGAAAAAAGTAAAGAAAAATATGGCACACGTCATTTTCATTAAGTTAAAAAAGTTATTAAGTTTATTAGAAGAAAAAAGTTTCATTTTGATTCGTAAAAAATGTTTACTATTTTAAATAAAATAATATTATTTTTTCAATATTTTATTTTATTAGTTTATTTTATTGATAAATAAATAGAGAATAAAAATTACTTTTTGTTATATTATTTATCATAAAAACTATTAAAATATTGATAATATTTACAAAATATAAAAAATAATATTGTTTATAATATAAAAAACTAATTAATACAAATTTATTGTAACATTTATGTCACACCACATGTCCAGCAAAAAAACCCATAAAAGATAACAATGGGTAATTTAAAAGTAAATGAAAATAAAATTAACACCAATATATTTTTAATAGGAAGAAAATTAAAAATTTAAATTATATTAGCATTTATTTTTAAACAACACATGGTTAATTGGCGGATAAAAGTATATTATCTAGATCAGAACCGTAGGGAATATTTTCAGATTATTCTACCAATTTAAAGCTCTAATTAGTTCTTTTTCTATTATATATTTATGTAAAATTTTCTTCAACCATAATTTACACAATCTTCATTAATAATCATTTGCATAAGAAAGTGAATAAATTATTAAAAGAAAAAAAATAAATATGTTGGAGAATATAAGAAAATTTTATTATAACATTGATTTAATTAAGCTCATTAGAAATTGTTACGAGAGTTTCTTAAGAAAAAAAAAATTATCCTTCAATTATTTTTGAACACACAAAATTCCAAGTCAAACAAGATGTTGCACGTGCTTAAGAATATAAGTTAAAACTTTTACGGTAAAAAGTCGAAATCTGTGGAAGTTTATTCCTATTATTCCTTTTCTTTTAATTATTATAGAAGAATAAGATTTTCGATAGAAAGTACTTACATGAATATATCAATTTGTTTTTAAATTGGGTACATTCACGTTACCTACAACTATATCAAAGTTTGATTTACTTTTATAAAGTGATGATTTAGATGATGAAATGAGTCAACATCCCTCTAAATTGAGAGCTTTTTCATGAAACACACTTAGAATATTAAGTAATTAATTTTAAAAATTTCTTTGATATCATATAATTGTAGTTAAATTTCTAGAGATAATTTTGTTTAACTTGATCTTCAATATCATTTAGTTAACTATATATATTTGGATAACTCAATTGTTATAAATGAGATCATGAAGTCATAAAAGTACTATTTTGATAAATATTACTAAAAGATATTACTTAATATTTAATCATAATTTTTTTAAAAAATAGCGATTAAATTAGTTTACTTTATAATTATTTTATTTTTAGATAAGGTTAAATTCAAATATGTTTCTTAAATACTCGATCCACATCTTTTTAGATATATAGTTTAAAATAATTAACTAATGAATTTATATTGTATTAAAAAATTAAAAAATAAACAAATGTTAAAATCCCTGAAAAAAATATAGGAAATGTCAAGTATGTACAGCGCCTAATCCATTATAAAAGCTCACAAGATGTTTATGCTTTTCACCATCACTAATTCACAACACAAAGAGTGAAAATGTCTCCTAAATACTTGCTATTTCTGCTCATAGCAGTGGTGGTTCTTACCACTTATTCTTCTCTTGTTGATGCTGATGTTGATGGCTACAAGTACAAGCGACCACATTATCCTCCAAAGCATTATCCTCCAAAAAAGCATTATCCTCCTACAGAAGAAGAGGAGGCCTCCACCACTGGCATTGTTGATGAGGAAAAAGCTTCAACAACTGCAGAAGAAGATGCTAAGGACTACTACAAGAAAAGGCCTCCATATTATAAGCCACCACACAAGCCTCCCCATTACAAGCCTCCCCACTACAAGCCTCCCCACTACAAGCCTCCAACTGCCAATTAATTAGCCCTTCCTTAATAATTATGTTATTTCCATATCATGTAGTTTTTGAGAATAAGGGATCCCATATGATGATCCTAGCTAGATCTCTATGGTTCAATTGTTATCTACTACTCAATCATAAGTAGTGAACTACATATGTTTGAGCTACTTCTTGTATGTGTACGTGTTGTTGCATATCATCATGTTAATGAAGTTTACATTATTAACGTTGTAAAACTTTTATTTTGTTTTATCTAAAACAAATAGCTACTTAATTTATATTTTATAGTAGTCGACCTGACACAATAAGAAACTAAATATCTGCTGCTGCTTCTTTTTTGTCTAAATCTAGTAAATATCTTCCTATTTTACTTTAATGCCTTCTTATAAAATAAATTAGAGAATTACTAAATATCTGCTGCTGCTTCTTTTTTGTCTAAATCTAGTAAATATCTTCCTATTTTACTTTAATGCCTTTTTATAAAATAAATTAGAGAATAACTACTCCATCCTTCTCCAAATTTTAATGAGCTAAAATTTTACATCATAAGATAAATTAATAAAATTATCACCAAATTTTTATTTTTTTTATATATATATTGTTTTTTTTACAAGAACCTCATGTAATCAATTTAAGTTGTAAATTTAGGCAAATCATGAAATTTTAATGATAGTTTTGTAAATAATATGTGATAAATTTTGATAAATTGTAAAAATTTGGTGATTAGTTTGTTAATTTATTCTAATATATATATATAATCAACAAACAATTATTACTTTTTATTTACAAAATTAAACGGATAATTATTTATGTGAATACATGGGTTGTAATAACTCGCTAAAGCACTTAATGAGTTTACTTTTTACCAATATTAATAATGAGATATTAAAAGTTTTGCATCTTATTTAATTGTTGAATATATAGGAATGTAGAGCTGATATTTAAAAATTAAACAACTAAATAATATTTAAAAGTTTAATAGCATATTGTAAAAGGGGTATACATTTAACCAAAAACAATAAACCTAATTTTCTTCTTCCTAAAACAAGAGAAATATAACCTATATATTTATCTTATGTTTGGTTGATAATTGCAAAAATATTAATGAAAATATTCTTATGTTTAATTCGTCTGTTAATTTTGAATTGAATGTAAGACATTTTAATAATAATAAGAATATTCATTCCTCCCACACTCAAAAATAATGGAATGATCTATTTTTTTCGTACATTTATATTATTATTTCTAATTTTACTTTATTTACGTTTTTATAAATTTTATTTTAATATTTATCGTTATTTTTATTACATTTTTTAAACAAACCGTAATAATAATATTGTGTAACATCCTATATGTGAGATCCTATTTTCTTTGGAGAAAATAATTAGGTAAATTATTTTACGTCTATTAACTAGATTTTATCTTATAATTATAATTAAATAATGTGACACCTTAAATAGTATACATATACTAATAAGTTTTGGTTAAGTTTCAAGAATTGTTATTTAGTCTAACTATCTTTTAGTAAATAATTGGGGTTAATAGGTCTTAATATAACATATGGGTTTAGGGTCTAAAAAAATGACTTAGTAAGATTACAAAAAGGGTTATTTAAGTCAATATGTAAAGTCGATATTTGGAAAAAATTAACTTATAATGCATTTAAAGTCTGTTCGGTATAGAACCGATTCTATCCACGTAGGACATATCGTCAGTTATCCACGTAGGACATATCGTCAGTTAACGTGTCGAACCAACACTATACGGAGGACGTAGCATTGGTTCCAGGTGTCAACCGACGCTATCCACGTAGGACGTAGCGTCGGTTGACACCTGGAACCAATGCTACGTTCACGTGTAGCGTCAGTTCGACACGTCAACCGACGCTACGTCCTACGTGGATAGTGATAAGTGCTCAAAAAACACTAAAATTACCATGATTTTATGTATTATAATTGATTAAAATAATATATATTTATATAATTTTATCATATTTTTATATATTTTTATTATTTTTTAGATATTTTGGCTTAAAAAAAGTAACTTAAAGACTCAAAGAAAAATACCGAAAGCAATATATCACAAATATATTCATAAAATAAATGAGGAAAACTCAACAAAGATGAAAAAATTGGATAAAATGAATAAAAAGGGTCAAAAATGTTAAAAAACATGAAATTGCGCACATAGCTGCCTAACAGTGCTGGCCAACGCGCGCAGTCGCCTACCAGCGTGCGCCACAATGCCCAACTACGCCCAATTTACGCATGCCACACACCCATCTGCGCCCAGTCCGCACACACCGTTGCGCCCATCTACCCCATCCACGCGTGCCGTCGCCTCCCACCTACCAATGACGTCAGTGATGATGTCATCATTCACCTAACACGCGTTTTCTACATTTTTAGCATTTTTTATCCCACTTTTTCTTCCTATCCTCACCTATAAATACCATTATTCTATCCATACTAAAACACACCTCAAATCATCTTCCTCTCTCTTTCTTTCTCTCCATTTCTTCGTTTTTAGTTTTTCTTAGTTTAAGAGTTATTTTCTTTTTGAGAAGAAGTAATTATGTTTTTGTAATTTATTTGCTTTTTGATTTAATAAATGGAAATACAATTTCGTTTGGAGGTTTTTCAACAACAGAATTAGCATCAAAGTACTGTAAGGATTTTATTTTCTTTGCAGTTATTTTTTATGTTTTATTTTTATATGTTATATTTAATTTGTCTGTGATTAAATTTAACATTATTGGCTATTTGTAAACATGATATAATAATAACGTTGTTATGCTTGTGAAATATTAAATAGGTAAAAATCTCTAAAATGAATTGATTTTATTTTTATTCAAGATTTTATATTAAGAATGTTAGAGAGAAATATATTATTTTTCATTACAAATTGAAATCTGAAAATTAGATTTTAAGGTTTAGTTATCCGGTCCAATTTAGAGCAGTGCTATTTTATTTGTTGGTACAATCGCCCGGTAGTTAGAGTGAAGTTCTATTTCAAAATTTTTTATAAGAATTATTAACTGAAAATGTATTGACAACATGTTTTCAGTAGTGACATTTAAATGGTTCATTTTCAATCTCTTAGAAAAAAAGAAATTAATTTAATTAACCAATTTAGTTATCAACCCCACCCATAGGTGTTAATTGATTTGTTTAGTTAACAAATAATATCTAACCCTATCAAAGGTGGTATTCATATAAAAAAAGAGAATCAATAAATATCAATTTATATCTTTCATAACCTAAATAATATGATTAAATATAATTAACTTAATTATTATATCTATAAATGCTCCACTATTATAAATGATAAAATTTGCATAAATGTTTATTGAATCTGTATATATGTTTATTCTTATGTTGTTAGATTAGAAACACAAAACCCAAAATATCATGACATGATATTTAGGATTTAATTTCTTTTTTAAAAGTTTGAATAATAAATTAAAAACCATATATATTCCTTCCTTAGATCGACCTTTAGAGTATAATTATCATTTTCTATGAAATGATTTATGCACTTGCGAGAGTTTTATGAATATAAAACCAAAGTATTGGCAGGATCGGCGATGCCGATTTTGCTCGTCAAGTTTTTTGGCACCGTTATCGGAGATGGAATCAAGTTTTTGGCGCCGTTGCGAGGGAAAAAAATAACGTTTTTCAATTATTTTCAAAATTTTAAAAACTTTTTGTGTTATAAATAATTGTGATTTTTTTCATTTTGCGCTAAAAATAATAATAAGTAAATAAATAAAAAAAAATTTGTTGGTGAATAGTTAAAAAATTGAAATAAATATATATTCATTTAAAAAAACTTACCGTTCATGAATAGTAAAACAAAACATGAAAAAAATTCAAATTTCAAATTTCATTAAATTTGTTTTTATAGCTTGAATAATAAAATAATTTTAAAATTTGAAATTTGAAGTTAAAAAAAAACTTTAATAAATTTTAAATCAAATAATAATAAAAATAAAATAATAAAAATTATCAAAAGTAATAAAAAAAATTAAAAATTTATTTTATTTAATTATTTTTTTTAAAAAAATAAAAAAATAAAAATTGAACTTTTAATTTTCATTTTTTAAATTTTGTTTTGTTTTTATTTATTTATTTTAAATATTAATTTTAAGTTTTTTAAATAAAAAATAATAATAAAAAATAAATGAATAAAAAAATTTAATTTCTACTTTTTTTCAAAAAAAAATCAATTCTATTTTTAATTTTATTTTTTTCTTTTACCTTATTTAATTTTTTTTGGTTGAATTTTTAATTTAATTATTTTTATTGTTTTTTATTTTTTTTTTTTTTGTTTTACCTTTTTCAAAAAAAAAAAAAAAATTCTTTTATTTTATTTTTGGTTTAATTTTAATTAATTTTTTTTATTTAACTTTTTTTTCTTAATTTTCATTTAACTTAATGAACTTAGGTTTTTATTAACTTAATTTCTAATTTAATTAACTTATATTTTTATTAACTTAATTTACTAATTTAATTAACTTAGATTTTTATTACCTTAATTAACCTACCTTTTTATTAACTTAATTAACTTAAAATTTTTACTTAATTTTTACTTAATTAACTTAATTTTAATAGCATAAAAAGTAAAGATCTAAAGAGTTTTGTCTAGAAGACTAGTTCTTAGAAGCCTTTGTGCCACTAGTCTTTCCTAGGAACGTTGTTATGTATAAGATGATGATTTTTAAGGAGCCTTTGCACCACTATTATTTCCTGAGAGCATTTGTAGTTAATACTGATTATGTTATTTTAACTTAGATATTATACTTAAATAAATAAATAAATAAAAAATTCTGAAACTATCTCCAAAATTTTAAAGTTTTAATTACAATCTTAGTTAGTTGCTTTGTTAGATCTAGGTATAATTTTGTTTTGATGCCTTAATTATTTGACTTGCATATGCCCCTAGTTTTAAGAACAAAAAGATTTGAAAATCAATAGGGTATGATTGAAAAGTATAGGTAGACAACCTTGTCTTACCTGTAGGTTTGATTGACATCAATGATGTGGGGACATTGAGTTTACTTAAAATGAAATCCTCAAGTTACGTCTTGCTAAGATTTTAAACTAAGTGCTAGATGGGAGGCAACCCATCATTTTAGTTAATTATCTTTTATTTGTTCTTTATTTTAGTTTAATTGCATGTGAATAATTTTAAAATTGTTAAAACTAAAAATATTTGTTGAGATGTTAGAAGTTCACAACGATCTATTTGTGTGTACTTTAATGAACATGATAGATGCACCTACATTTTTCCGTTACTACTTGCACTTTCTTAAGAAATAGGTAATTTTTCTTCTCTTTTCTCTTTATTTTTAATTTACAGTTGTTACATTGAGGACAAGGTAAGTTCTAGGTTGGGGTGGTGAAGAGTTATCATGTTTAATTTAAAAAAAATTAAAAACTAAAATAAAAAAATAATTTTATTTTACTATTATATTCACATTTTCTTTTTTTTATACTTGATTTTATTTTCTTTGTGTGGTTTAGTAATTTTTAGAATTTTAGAATTAGTTTTAAAAAAAGAATTCTCACAAAAATTTATCATTTTTTTAAATCAAATTTAAGTAAATAGTTAAGTCTTTTGCACTGTTAGATTAATTTTTGAAAACATATCATGAAATTTTTTTTTTGGTAATTAGTTAATTTTTGTCATAACTAGTATTTCTTGATATGATGTGGAAATTATATTAAACCCAAAATCGCATATAAATTAATATGAATGTTTGAACCCATAAGATTCAGTGTTTTGAGAGTATTGACTTGTGAGGAATAGATTCGAAGCAAGTTCGGATTCGTGACATTGAAATTAGGTGAAATTAAATTTTCAACTAATTATTATAATAAATCATAATTGTTTAAGAAGATTAAAATAACTTATACTCTAGATTTTAATTATGATCTTAAAGGAAATTAAAAAGTATGAGACATTTTTGTGTTTTGTTTCATGTTGTTTTCTTTTATTTTATTCTTATAATTAATTTTTTATTTTGTTGTAATTTTAGTTTTTAAGTTGTTATTTTTATTAATTTTTACATTTAGTTCAACTAGAGCAACCTACGGGTTTAAAGGCTTGTTGCATACGTTAAATGCAACCATGTCAATCCACGAAAGTGATTTAGGATAGTTTAATTTTTAGTTTTTATCGCTTCTCTTGCTAAGGGACTAGCAAGAAGTTGGTTGGGGGTTGTGATTAGTGCTGAAAAAGCACTAAAATTACCATGATTTTATGCACTATAATTGATTAAAATAATATATATTTATATGATTTTATCATATTTTTATATATTTTTGTTTTTTCAGAATCAGAAGTATTTTTATTGTTTTTCAGGTATTTTTGCTTAAAAAAAGTAGCTTAAAAACTCAAAGAAAAATACTGGAAGCAATACATCACAAATATATTCATAAAATAAATGAGAAAAAGTCAACAAAAATGAAAAAATTGGATAAAATGGATTAAAAGGGTCAAGAAATACAAGTTATGACAAAAATTAACTATTTACCAAAAAATATATTTCATAATATGTTTTCAAAAATTATTCTAACAGTGCAAAAGACTTAACTATTTACTTAAATTTGATTTAAATAAATGATAAATTTTTATGAGAAATATTTTTTTAAAACTAATTCTAAAATTCTAAAAATTACTAAACCACACAGAAAATAAAATCAAGCATAAAAAAATGAAAATGTGAATATAATAGTAAAATAATTTTTTTTTTATTTTTTTAAAATTAAGCATGGTAACTCTTCACCACCCCCAACCTAGAACTTACATTGTTCTCAATGTAACAACTGTGAATTAAAGATAAAGATAAAAGAGAAGAAAAATTACCTATTTTCTCAAAATGTGCTAGTAACGGAGAAATGCAAGTGCATCCATCATATTCATTAAAGTGCACACAAACAGATCATTGTGAACTTCTAACATCTCAACAAATATTTTTATTTTTAACAATTTTAAAATTATTCACATGCAATTAAACTAAAATAAAGAACAAATAAAAGAAAATTACCTAAAATGATGAGTTGCCTCCCATCCAGCACTTAGTTTAAAGTCTTAACAAACCGTAACTTGGGGATTTCATTTTAAGTAAACTCAATGTTCTCACATTATTGAGTCAATCAAACCTACAGATAAGACAATGTTGTCTACTTATACTTTTCAATCATGCCTTATGGATTTTCAAATTTTTAAACTAGGGGCATACTTGAGGGTTTTACATAACCCACGTCTAGGTGCAAGTCAAATAATTAAGGCATCAAAACACAATTGTACCTAGATATAACAAAGCAACTAACTACTTATATTGTAATTAAAACTTTAAAATTTTGGAGATAGTTTCAGATTATTTTTTATTTATTTAAGTACAATATCTAAGTTAAAATAACATAATCAATATTAACCAAGAGTGCTCTTAGGAAAAAATAGTGGTGCAAAGGCTCCTTAAAAACCATCATTCTGGACAGAACAACGTTCCTAGGAAAGACTAGTGGCACAAAGGCTTCCAAAAACTAGTCTCCTAGATAAAACTCCCTTAAATATTTCCTTTTTATGCTATTAAAATTAAGTTAATTAAGTTAAAGTTAAGTAAAATTTTGAAGTTAATTAAGTTAATAAAAAGGTAGGTTAATTAAGTTAAGGAAAATCTAAGTTAATTAAGTTAGTAAATTAAGAAAAAAATTTGACAAAGGTTAAAGAAAAAAATTAAAACGAAAAATTTTAAATTAAAAATTCAACAAAAAATTAAATTTTTTTATTCATTTTTTATTTATTATTATTATTTGTTTATTTAAAAAAAACTTAAAATTAAGATTTAAAATTAAAAAATTAAAAAATTAAAAATTAAATGAAAATTAAAACTTATATTTTAAATGTTTTTATTATTTTATTTTATTTTTTAAAACAAAATAATTAAATAAAATAAATTTAATTTTTTTTTCATAAATTTTATTATTATTATTTTTATTTAAAATTTATTAAATTTTTTTCTTTTAAACTTCAAAGTTCAAATTTCAAAATTATTTTACTATTCACGTTGTAAATGTTTTTTTAAAAATTAAGCATTGTTGCTCTTCATATAGCTTCGGTTGACACGTAGAACCGACGTTAAACACGTGGATAAATTTTTTTCTTTTCTTTATTTCCAAGATAGAAACTATTCTAAATGGTGCATAATTCTCAAAAACTGAAAACTTCTTCCACTTCTCCTCCCCTCTTTCTCATTTTCCAGCTACCTATGATCACCAAATCTAGTGTCGGTTAGTGAGTTTTCTTCCTTTCTAACTAATCTTTTAGATCTCCTATTTTTTGAGCAAAATACTAAAAAATATTATACTCATTTCTCACTTACAAAACACTATTTTTTCTTCATTTCCTTGATTTTGTCACTTCATTTATTCTTGTAAGTATTTCTATTAATTGTACACACTTATTATTCATATTTTTTCTATTATTATGTGTTATTATTTATGTGTATAATTTTTTGTATTATATATGTAGGTTTGTATTATAACATGAGGAGAAGAATATGATGATCTTGAATAACATAAAACAACACCATGATAATTTTTCTGATATTAATTAATATTTTATTTTTCAATTATTTGTATTATTTAAACTATTTGTTAAACAGATTTTTTCTTGCTATTATTTAGTGATCAAATATAGGTTTTAATTTGAGTATAATAGAAAATGAGTAAATTTTGTAAAAAAAAAAATTAAAGTCGGTTCACCGCGTGAATCAATTTTAAACGTAAAGTCGGTTCATCACGTGAATCGACTTTAAACGTAAAGTTGGTTCACGCATTGAATCGACTTTAAATTTTAAGTCATTTAATTTAAAGTCGGTTTTTAACCGACTTTAATACTTCTTTTTGTAATTGTTTTGGAAAACATGGGTAGTAAGAACCCACTCTTAGGTTATTCTAGAATTGAATAGGAGAGAGGAGAAGAGAAGAGAATGGAAAGAAGGCCTAAAGAGAAAGGCCAAATCTTTTATATTTACTAACAAATTATTCTCTTTCTTAATGCAAATTTTAATTATTGGATTTGATTCTTACATGAAATTGGAGACAACTCTTGCGTGTTAGGATAAACTTTGTGATGAAAAGTGTATTATTTTTTGCCAAAACTTTTATTCTTAAAACTTTATTTTTAGACTATAAAAACTATATCAAGAACTTATGTTTTAAACTGAAAAATTAGTCATATTGAATTAGGTTTTGAGTTCATATCATTGGGAAGATATGTATGTCTAGCTTAAAAGTTTTCTACACAAAGATATACATATTTTGTTGAAAGTGGTTTTTGGAGATCATGCTAGAAATATTATTTTGAACCCTTAGATATTTTTGTTATTTGAAATGGTTTTATAGATTTAAATTGAATTGGTTATATTGTGTTTTAAATCTTCACATGTTTAGTTTCAAAAACAAATTATGATTTTTTCTTTGAAATTTTTTACAAAAAGTTATGAATATTTTTCAAAGATATGTATAAAGGATGACGAGTTTAAAATTCAGTGTTGCATTTGATTAGTATTTTATTGTTTTTGACCTATTTCTCTCGTAAACAATGAATTAGTGATATTTTCTTTGAAAACTAATGATGTCTAGCTTTTGTTAGAAAATTGAATTTAGAGTTTTATACGAAAAGTTAAATTAGTTTTATCAAAGTAAGTTCTATACAAATAGAAACTGAAAACTTTGTTTCAATCTTACCTATATTTTATGATTTTGAAGTTTTTTTTATATATTTTATTCAATTAAGTTATATCTTATTTTAAAGTTTGTGATGTCTAGTTTTATAGATATTTTATGGTTTGTCATTTCAAATTTTATAGACAAAGTTATAATGAAATGACACAAACTAAAAGTTTACATTTTTTAAAATAACTTCGTTAATTTTTAATGGGTATATGTTGTTTTTTAAAATAGCTGAAAATGTCTAATTTTTGAATATTTTAATTTGGACATTCCCACTTAAAGTTATGTTTGCTTGAATTGAGTTAAGAAACTATTTTTAGTGATTTATAAATATTTTTAACTCAAGTTTATTGTCAAGGAGACAAGTTTCGATGATATTTTTTTTAACTATTTTGAACCTATTTAGTTTTACGTTGAATTGATTAAAGACTCTACCTTTTTAATTGAAATATAAATGTAAGAGTTTCTAAGCTATACGTTTTATGTTATTAGTTCATGTTTTAGAATCTTTAGAGTATCTTTCTGTATTAAATTAACTAAACTGATTATGATATTATTCTTACTTTTGACACAAATATGGGTCACTAGAAAGGGATGATTGAGTAGACCTTACAAGACAGTTAGAGCAATAACAATGATACAATATTGTGAATGAACACATTTTACTCAAATTTTATAAGTAATTGTTTATTATTAACTTAAATATATTCATAATATTTAAGTTTTTCAAGTTTTTCACAAGTTTAATTCTTTTTATTATATAATGAATATTTTATCTTAGAAAATAAATAATTGATTCTCACGTGAGTTCATAAGTATTTATTTAAATTTAGGTCATAAATATAGATTTTAATTAGAACATTAAAAGTTTATATATTAAACTTTTAACAAAAATATTTCAAAATATTATTATTATGTAAATTCAGAAGCTTATACTCAGTTTTATATCCTAATTTAAGCAATAATTTTTCAAAATATTATGAATATTAGTAAATATTATTATTTTTAAACCATCAAATAATCCTCCTAATTCAATAGTAATATAAAAAATAATTAATTAATTAATAGGTTCACATGTATGACCAACACACATGAAATTAAGATTTTTTCAATCTATGTGTGCAAAAAGCTCTCTATACATGTATGACCAACTTTTCTCATGTGAGAGTTTGATGAAGTTTTTTTTATTTTTTATAAATTTGTGTAAGCTATTCACATTTATTTTTTCTTTAAATAAACGTATTTGTAATTATTTATATTACTCTAAATTATTAATATAGTTTGTGAATATTTTTATATTATAACTTGTTTTAAATTTTATAATTAAATCATTAAAATTAAATAGATATATTTATTAATTACTTATTTTTAAATTTTTTTTATTCACTAAGTATTTTTATTCACTGTATTTTTGTTTAAATTTTTTTCTAAGGAGACTTAAATCAGTTTGTTTATATTGTAACAGATGATTTTTTATTCTTTTGGTGATAATAATAACTTATTACATTTTCTTAGTGACATAAATCTATTATAAGTTGTTTAGTAACCCTATTATATATAATAGATTGATATTATTTATTAGTTAGTAGTATTTTTCTTTTATAATTGTTAAAATAGTAAGATTTATATACTATAAATAAATACACATTCTTTTATTACATATGTTTTATGATAAAAAAAAAGGAAAAATTATGTTAAATTTTAGATAGATATTAAATTATATCAAGAATTTTGTATGTAATAAAATTCTTAAAACAAGTATTATCGTATTATTTTTATTAAATTTAATTTATATTATCATTTAAATTTTTATTTTATGAACCAATAAAAAGTAATTGTTATTGTAAAAAGGCTAAACAAACTCTCTTTCAAATTAATAACATAGTTAAATTACGGCACAATTATTATTTGATGTAAAAAGGTCTAAACTCTCAACGGTCTGTACTACAAAAAAGTAGAAAAAGAAAAGCAACCCATCAACAATACTAATCATTATAAATAACAGTGACAAAATAAATATGCCTACCTAATATATATATATATATATATATATATATATATATTATTTTATTTTCTTTACAACTTGTCAAAAACATTTGAGATATTAAATACTTATCTATAGAGAGGTAGTTGAGATTTCATTTTAAAAGCTTAGTTTTCTCATTTTACACTTAAAACGATGTTATATAATAAACTTTTATATTAAAAATTAATTATATAGTCAATTTTAAATTTTTTAAATTTATCTAAATGATATTAAAGTAAAAAATTTATCCTTATTTCAAAGTAATTTTTAACTAGATTATTAACTTTTTAAATAAACATAAGTTATCAAATTATCCATAATAAAATTGAGGAAAAATTATTTATCCCAAGTATATTCATTGTACCACCAACAGTACCTCTAATCTTGATAAGAAACATGAGAGTCCATATATTTTATTTTCAGATATTGTGTTAATTACTTATTTAAAATTTAAAATTGATTGTTATAAGCATAGAAAAATATTACTGAAAAAGAAATAGCTTTGAATGTAAAGAAAAGAAAAAAAATTCATATAAATAACAATCGTTTCAAAAATAAAACAAAATTTTAATTTATATATAGTTGATATTGATACCGTAAAATGATATAACTTTGGAAATAATTATATCTAAATCATTATAATACATTTGCATTTTTTATTTAAGTATGATTGTTAACAATACCAAAAAATTATTGAATGGTACTTAAACTCTTTTTTGTGTGATCGTTTATTTTATTGGGTCCTGATATCAAATTAATAGAGCATTAACTTAATTTTTGTGTTGGATGCTAATAAACTACTGTGGAAATATATAGTTTTTCAATTAAAAGTGATGCTTTGTGGGTCATAGTGGCATATATATGTAATTTCAGGCAAGTTAAAAATTTTAAAAATCTTAAAAGAAATAGAAAGTGGATGCTTTTAATTTTCTAAAAACTCTAATAGGGAACCACGAAATTGATATTATATATAGTTAAACACATGAGTTGGTTTTTAAGATAAGTAATTGAAAAAAATATGGATATGCTTCACTAGTTTTTTAATATATATGTATATTATGATCTGTTTTTCAAAAACATTTAGCTAAAGTTACGAAAAATTGTGCTAGAAATTGCTAAACATGTTGTAACCAGATTTGTTTTTTAATATAATTGTAACCCCAATGGGTAGAATAGGTCAATTGCAACTCTAACATGATGGGTATAATATACTACTCTCAATCAATGGAAATATGTAAAATATGTACCAAGAATGTGAAATAATTAGACTTTATGCTAAAATTAATACAAGTTATTATAATCTTATCTAAAATTATTTGACAAAATATTGAAACAATCAATTTCATAAAAAAATAAAGTTATTAATTCTATTAAATTTTTTGTTCTTTATTTATTTAAAAATATGTCAATATGTGAAAAATATAAAATATATTAAAATTGGTTTCAATTATATATTATAGTCCCATCCAAGGCTATATATTCACCAAAATATTGAATTATCATTTGTATACGTTATGCCTAATTGTAGGATTTGTATCATTGGGTGCGAAGTTCAAGAGGTATAAATTAAGATGAAATATTAATGAGATTTATGATATAATTTATTAATTTTTAAAATGCATTTTATCTTATCTCAATTTTTAATGAGATATAATAATAATGAGACGGTATTAATTGAGATATCTTATTGACACTAAAACTCAATCATGAAGTCAATAAAATTATTTAAAAGAAAAATTTGTTGGCACTTTGAGGCTTAAATCTTAACGGGGTACCAATGGATAATAAGAAGGTATAATTACTCTAAAAAATTAGTTTATAAGGTTAGATCACTCACTAAGAGAAGATGAGGCTATAAAAGAGTGAGAAAGATGAGTGATCTCGTGTGAATGAGAGTGAAATCTTGGTGTATTGATTAACAATGAATGTCCTTGACTTGATGCTAGTAAACACACTTCAAGGACTTGATGCTATAAATTAAGATGGACTTGACCGAACAGGTAGTTCTTGAAATCTTGGTGTCATATTCTTTACTTTGTGCTATTTACTTTATTGCTAATTTCTTTCTCTTAATGTTGTCATAATTGTTGATATGTATGGAAAATGTGTAGAATAAACTATGACATTTGTTAATATTATTTTTGAAAAGCGTGAATAATCAATCTTAAAAATCCAACAAGTTATTAGTTGATCAAAGGAATTTTATTTTCATCAATAAAAATTTATGTATTAATTGTGCGAACATATGTTATATTAAAAAAATATGAATAATAAATTAATTATATAATTAAAATAAATTATTCATTCTAATAGATTAATTTTTCAGGTATATAACTAAGTCTAACTATTGATTTAGGCCTAATTTACTTGGGTAGATATAAGGTCTATTTTTTTTTTATAAAAAAACTAACATTTGTGCACTCTACTAAATATTCAAAACTTAAAATATACATTCTAAAATATAAATTTTCTTTTAAAGAAAAAAAATAAAATGAAAATGTAACAATTTTTTAATTGTCATGTATAATAGTACGAGTATAAAATAATATTTTAATCATGATTTTGTCATTACATGTCGACATTTCCATGCACATGAAAAAGAAAATACATCTTGATAAATAACATAAGTAAATTTAATTATAAAAATGAATAATTATGACATCATTTGAATTAATATAACAAAATTTATGAATTTTTCAATCGAATCATTATAAAATAATATGAAAAATGATCATAATAGATGTTTCAAAAATTTACAACTTCAATATTTTTAAATAATATACCACAAGTGTTATAAGTCAATTGTTTATTTTTTATATAATTAAAATAAAAACTAAAAAATACATAAATTAAGTTATATTAAGACTAAATGATATAACTTAATATCTATGCATATTAATAGAAAAATAAAAAAATTAAACAATATAAATTATAATAAACGTGTAAAAATTCAAGTATATGAAAGAAAAATAAATAAAATCAATATTATATATTATTTGATGTAATTTTTTTAAAATTTATTAGAATATGTTAAAATATTTATTAATTTATTAGAATCTAATTAGTAAAAGTTATATAATAATAGAATAAAAGTAAAAATTATATAAATAGGGTAAATAAATATACATACAACAAAAAAAAATTCAATTAATAAATTTTAAAGAATATAATATTATATATTTTTATAAAATAAAGAGAAACTTACAAATATAACTAAAAAATTCTTTACTAAAATTTTATTGAAAATACGTGTTATTTCTCACAATTGTGGATAAACCTTATGTTTGGTTGGAAGGAATGAAAAAGAATCAAAATTGATTCCTTTCATTTTGTGTGTTTGGTTGGACGTAATCGACAGAGGTAATGGAATCGATTACTAAAAAAGAAGGAATCACAATTCCTTCTCCTCCCTTGGTAATCATAATTTCATTCCCATCTAAACTTTTTTTTCCAATTTTACCCTCATCTAAAATATAACCTTAAACTCAAATCCCAAATTCTCAAATCCAAAATTTCAAAACCCCAAACCCAAAACCCTAAATCCAAATCCTAAAACCATAAACCCTAAACCCTAAACCCTAAATCCTTAAACCCTAAACCCTAAACCCTAAATCCTTAAACCCTAAACCTTAAACCCTAAACCCAAATCCCCAAATCTCTAAACCCAAATCCCCAAATCTCTAAACCCTAAACCCCAAATCCTTAAACCCTAAACCTTAAACCCTAAACCCAAATCCCTAAATCTCTAAACCCTAAACCCTAAACCTTAAAACCCTAAAACCCTAAACCTTAAAACATAAATCCCAAAACCCAAAATCCTAAAACATAAATCCCAAAACCCAAAACCCTAAACTCCAAATTTCAAATCCTAAAACCCTAAACCCCAAATCCAAAATTCTAAAACCCTAAACCCTTTTTAGAAAAATAATAATTTTAACCCTAAACCCTAAATCGCACATCCCAAACCTCAAAACCCTAAATCCTATTTAGAATAATAATTTTAATAATATATTTCTTTTTAATTAAGTAATAATTATTTAGAAAAATAATGATTTTAATAATATATTTTGTCTAACGAAAAATGACATTATTTGAACTTTACAACATGTAGGGGTATTAAGGTCATTTATAACTTTTTAATTCCATTTCAGTGACAAACTAAATACTATAATCCTAATTCCGAGCTTAATTCTAGTGGTTAAATCAAACAACATTGTTTTCTTTCCATTCCATTCCATTCCGATTTCGATTCCGATTTCGATTTTATTCCAGAAACCAAACACCATTTGTTTTAATACGTAATTTAAATATCTTTATTATTTTTAATAGTATTTGATCTTATTTATTTAAAATTAATCATATGTGTCTTACATGATACAAGAGTATTTATAAAAAATAAAAAAATAAAAAAATTATAATTTTATTTCCTATTAATTAAAAAAATTAATGATATGAATATTTATTTTATAATATGTGAACATTTTAATAAATAAATTAATATCTATATATAATAAACACAAAAAAAAAATATCAATTAATTTTTTTAGCTTACAACTTTATTCTACTTTATTTAACTAGGTACCTCTGCTTAGCAGGGTATAATCATATTTTTTTTTGGTAAAAAAGAGTCGATTATTACATGATAATAGGTGTAAAATATAAAAGTTAAAATTAAACCGAAGTATAGTTAATTTTTTTATTAAAGTATAATTATATATATATATATATACACATACATACGTAAATATTATCACATTTGATGCAACAAAAAAAAACCTAGGAAACGGAATGTTGGAGAGAGAAAGTTGAGTAAATAATTTTATTAATTAATTTAAATTGAAAAATTTGATTGAATTGTTAGATTTAAATTGAATTAGATTAATAAATTTTAATCAAATAATTCAATTAATCTATTTAAATTAAAAAATCTGACCTTGTCTATTGAAATCGAATAAGATTAGATTAGATTGGATTGATAAATTTTTGAAGAATAATAGTTTGTGGTGAATAAATAATTTGTTCAATCCATTTAAATTGCTAAATATGATCTAATTCTCAAATTCAAATTGAATTTGATTGATACATTTTGGAATTTGACTTATTGATTGAAAAGTATATAATCTGCTTGGATTTGGATTGATATATTTTATAATCTCATGTATTCGATATAAATCAAATTATTATTAAATTATAAATAAATGTATATTTTATTTTTATAATATGTTATATTTAAATATTATACATAATATGATTACATTATATTATTATTTTATCTTAAAAATAAATATAACATATTTATAATAATTTAATAATTGTACAAATATATTTATTATTATTTTTATTTTTTTAGTTGTAACTATAAATAATAAATTTTACTAAAGATAAATCAATTTAAAATTCAAATAATTTGTATTTCGTGTTTTATATATAACAATAATTCTTAAATAAAATTTAATATAAATTTGACATTATTTAATTCAAAAAAATTCGATCTATTTGGATTCGTATTAGTTCAAATTGATTATATCATCGAATCGAATTTAGATTAAATTTAATTTGATCAAAAATAAAAAGTTTCAATCCATAGTTCATCCTTAATAATATTAATAATAATACTAACAGTAATAATAATAATAATAAAAATAATAGTAATAGGAGGTGGAGGAGGAGGAGGGACATTTCAATACTTGTGAGTGCACTTATAATAAAGGCTAACAAAATTAATAAAAAAAGTTATTGTTCACAAACTCAGTGTGGTGTAACCCACTTTGTACGAGGAGGGACATTTCAATATTTGCGAGTGCACTTAGAATAAAAGCTAACAAAATTAATAAAAAAAATTATTGTTAACAAACTGAGTGTGGTGTAACCCACTTTGTTGTAGTACAACGAGAATAAAAATTCCTTATATGGCACCCAAAATGATGGCATAAATTAGTAGGATATAGAAAAAATTACAAAAAACATGTGAGATTTTCATAAACGGCAAAAAATCCAACAATTTCAAAAAATATGTAATTATATATAACTCCTAATTAGTTATTGTAATATTACAATATCATTCCATCTATATCTTGATTTTATCATATATTTTCTACAAACTCATATCGTAAAAAGTCTAAAAAAGTTAGTATTAGTAAAGAATTTAGTTTGATAAGAATTCTAGTGATTTTGAGTGAAAAGTAAAAAATATTGATAAATAAACAAATCACGTATTCTCTTCATTAAATGAGTATATATAACACCTAGACAAGTGTATGAGTTACATAGGTAGAAGTTCTCATATAAGTAACCTAAATATATTCTAAAATACGTACAATTCAATTCATATTAACTAGGTCGCCATAGGCGTTTACATAAATAGGTCATTGTATATAGATTGATTGCGATCCTAAAATTGGCCACCCAAGTCGTTAGGATGATATAGGGTGGGGAGGTTGCTTATGGTATAGAGCTCCAGACTTATCAAGTCTTGACTTTCATCATGTATCGACCTTTATCAGGTTATAATCTTCATTAGGTCATTATATAGTAGTGAGGTACCATAAATCGCTAGGTCGTGTGCCTATTACATGTATAATACTAAACATTAACTATATAGTAATGAGGTACCATAAATCGTTAGGCTACGTATCTGCTACATATATAATACCAAACATTAACTCCTATATTCCCTCGATTTTGAGAAGTTAAAGGGAATACTACTTCACTATTTGATCCTTACATAGTTCAAGGTGCTATAAATAGAAAGTTTGACTCAACGAGCTCATCTATATATTTAGGTAGACAATTTGATACAAACTCCTCTAATTATGTTAACAAATCATTACAAAGTAAATTTCCCTAATTAATTTATTTTCACCGGATAAACTCTTCAACTTCCATATCTCTTTTATAAATAGTAAGGAAATTCATTTTTACCCTATCTATTTTAACTTAGTTAAATTTATTTTTAGAGAATTTTACCTAGTTAATTATTTTTATATTACTCTGTTCTTTGTCAATCAATGAGAAAAACATTTGGTTTATAGTTTAGCTCGTTTTGATTAACGACATCAATTGGAAATCAACCTGTTTTCTATCCTTAGGCCAAGATTCAAACGACATGTATCATATAATTTAGGTAATTTCTTCTCTTTTTTTACTTACCATGTCTCACAAAGGAAAGGAAGTGGTCCACTTTCTTCCAGAGATATCCCCTACTTAGAATATTCCTTTAAGGGGGATCCTTCCAAAGAAAAGTGTAGGATTTAGGCCTTTTAGTGACTAGATTGTCACAAACCATAATACCTTCTGAGATCTTTTGGAGTTGCGACAAGAGGCTTATTTAAGTGGATCTATTCAAGGAGAGCATCCTTACTCTCCACGCCTCATCAGGATCCCATGCGATTTCTTCATCGTCATCATGGGGTCCTGTACCTGTTATTAGGATCCTAATGTTAGCGACTACCAAAGTTCTCCATCTCAAGAAAAAAACATGAGATTCAGAGTGAACCCACTCATAGAACCAAAGATAAACATCAAATTGAAAAGATTCCTAGCGTTCTAGTAGCAAACAACTTGGTTGAAATTAGAAAAACAAAATATGAACTCCTTTCTCGTGTAGTTTAATGCCAGTACCTCCCCATCTATATGATGTCAATGATCCCCTAGTGGGGTGATAGCTCACACCCTTTACACTTTCCATATCAATCCCACCTAAGTAAATCCCAATGGAAGGTGAACTCTCTTGTGTCTCTTTGTTGTTACTGGTGAACACGAGGCAGACCTTATAGGTGACCACCTTAGAAGTGTGTATTGTTTGAAGAGGAATGACCTAGATATAGAAATAGCATATATATATATATATATTGTGTTGTTGGGCACATGCTTCATCTCAAACTCCCT
This sequence comes from Hippophae gyantsensis, assembly GCA_030763125.1. Classification (NCBI taxonomy): domain Eukaryota; kingdom Viridiplantae; phylum Streptophyta; class Magnoliopsida; order Rosales; family Elaeagnaceae; genus Hippophae; species Hippophae gyantsensis. The sequence goes on from CM061033.1 coordinate 43,105,229, forward strand.
GATAGTAGTTTAGGCTAGAAGAATAAATATTTTTATATTACCGGGGATATTTGGAGTAGTGGGGTAGACCTACCTATCTGTCACACTTGGAATCATTATTTTAGCATTACCTAACCTTGTGCATGTGAACTTATGAGAAAACTAGATCCAAGTGGTAAAGAAAAAAATTAGGAGGATCGAGCTACATAACACTTCATTTGAAAGCTATCGACAAATACTAATTGTAGCTCGCTTGAAAAAATTTAGGGTGTAGAGAGAATATACAAACGAGTATTTAGATAGTCATTTTCTTTACGAGGTAACTACTTTAGTTTGTGGTTCGTATTATTTGATTGACTTTTTAATTTTATCTTGTACAAGTATGGATTATTCACATATTGATTTTGAAGACTTGATAGACAATTCTGGTGTCCACGACCTTGTTCCCACTTACTCACATCTAGAACCCATGTCTCCTTCACCTTCCAAGGACCAAATTCCCCTTATGGAATCAGTAGAGGTCACACCCATAATAGAGGTTGCACCCACAATAGAGATTGTACCCCCTCCGATGTGTGGTCAACCAAGTTCTCCCCCACCCTTTAGACATGAAGCCACCAAGAAGAGAAAGGTTGGGGAAGAGTACACCCTAGACATAGAAGCTATGAATCTGGATGACTTAGAGTTTGAGGAAGATAAACAGACATTTATTTAATTACACGGTAAGAAAATATATGAGAAATATTAAATTGACCTAGATTTTTAAAACTAAATTTAATAATTCAAGAATGATTTTAAATTATAAAAAAAATTTAAATCTTGAGAAATTAATTTACATTCAAGACATATTTGATAATGTTATAGGCTAGAAGTAAAGGAAATCTCTATCATATATATCTTTAAAAAAATTTACAATTTATTTTATTTCTTTATGTTATTTTTCTTAAAAATAATTCAAAAATCTAATTTGTTAATTAATTAACTTTCAAATAAACTAATAACTAATAGTAAAAATTGTCATCAGTGGTTACGATAATTCTAATTCTTAAATTTACTTATACTAATACTTGATTAAATTAAGTGTTCTAAATCATGTCAAGCAATAGGAATAAGATTTTACATGACAAGAAGGGAAGGAATGTTGATGAGATATTGATATGGTGCGACTTCTTGGATGACTAATTACCTCAGGGCTAATGGTAAATAAGGAAGACAAGTGATGCTTATTTTCTCAAGTGTACGAATCGTTCAAGTAATAAAGTTTAATGTTGTTCACAAAATTTAAAAGCAAATTAACATAAAACTAAACGTAAATAACAAAATTTAATGTTGTTCACAAATGATTAAAAACGCTAAGGCATTTGAATTCGCTAAATCAATTCAATCCGATTTCAAGTCTTGTTATATGAGAATCAAAGCTAAAAGTGATGGTTGAAAAACCCAAATTTACCTAATACTCTCTCTCGAGTTATATTAGAATTACTTATCTATGAAAATCAACTATATTTATATGATGATTTAATCACAAACAAGCACATTAAGATTTATGGAATTTCTAGATTAACCACATACATCATGCATTAGTTCTCACACTCACATTCAACATATGATGAGTGCCCAAAAAGCACTAAAATAACCATGATTTTATGTACATTAATTGATTAAAAATACATATATTTATATGTTTTATCATATATTTATATAAATTTGTCTTTTTCGGAATCACGGGTATTTTTATTGTTTTTCAGGTATTTTGGCTTAAAAACGCAATTTAAAGACTCAAAGAGGAATACTTGAAGCAATACATCACAAATATATTAATAAATAAGTGGGAAAAGGTCAACAAACATGGAAAAATTGGACAAAATGGGTCGAAAAGGTCAAAAATGTCAAAAAGACGGAAATCGCTACGCCGCTTACGCAGCGCTTTATGTGCGGCATAAGGCCATACCGCTTCGCCATCCGCGCGCTACCATCGGCTGGCATCGTTCACGGCATACCCATACAATGAGCCGATACTGCGCGCTGTTAGCCGCCAGCTCCCGCCTAACGCTTTTTCGCCCATTTTTCACGTACCGCCATACCAGGACGCCACGCCGACGTCATTAATGACATCAGCAATTCCAATACGCTGCTTTTTACATTTTTTAATATTTTTTAACATTTTTTACTCATTTTTTCTCTCCATCCTCACCTATAAATACCCCTTCCCTACACCTTCAAAACACCTTCAAAACACACTTCTCTCTTCTTTCTTTCTCTCTCTTTTCTTAGATTTTTAGGTTTTTTAGTTTTTCTTAGTTTTTAGTTAATTTCTCTTAGTTTTAGAGTTCTTCCCTTTTGGGAAGAACTAGTTATGTTTTTGTAATTTTTTTAGATTTTTGATTCAATAAATGGGAGTGCAAATTCCGCTGAGGTTTTCCAACACGGGAATAGCGTCGAAGTTCTGTAAGGATTTTATTTTCTTTACGCTTATTTTTATGCTTTATTCTTACATGTTATATTCAACTTGTTCGTGGTTAAATTTAACTATCTTTGGTTGTTTATTAAATATGATGTAATAATAACGTTGTTATGCTTACGAAATATTAAATAGGTAAAAATCTCTAAAATGAATTGATTTTGTTTTTATTCAAGATTTTATATTAAGAATGTTAGAGAGAAATATATTATTTTTCATTACAAACTTAAATCTGAAAATTAGATTTTAAGGTTTAGTTATCCTATTCGATTTAGAGTAGTGCTCTTTTATTTGATGGTACAATCGCCTAGGTAGTTAGAGTGAAGCTCTATTTCAAAAGTTTTTATAAGAATTATTATCCGAAAATGTATTGACAACATGTTTTCAAGTAGTGGTTTTAAAACTTGAAAGTTAGTACTTTCGGATAACTAAATTCTTAGGTTTAATTTGGACACCTTGAATAAAGTTTAAATCGCCTAACCTCACCAAAGGTGGCATTTAAATGGTTCATTTTCAATCTCTTAGAAAAAGAAATTAATTTAATTAACCAAATTAGTTATCAACCCCACCCATAGGTGTTAATTGATTTGTTTAGTTAACAAAGAATATCTAACCCCACCAAAGGTGGTATTCATACAAAAAAAAGAGAATCAATAAATATCAATTCATATCTTTAATAACCTAAATAATATGAGCAAGCATAATTAACTTAATTATTATATCCATAAATACTCCACCATTATAAATGATAAAATTTGCATAAATGTTTATTGAATCTATGTTTATTTTTATGTAATTAGATTAAAAACACAAAACCCCAAAATATCGTGACAGGATGTTTAGGATTTAATTTCGTTTTTAAAAGTTTGAATAATAAATTAAAAACCACATACATTCCTTCCTTAGATCGACCTTGGGAGTATACTTATCATTTTCTACGAAATGATTCGTGCACTTGCGAGAGTTTTATAAATAGATAAAACCAAAGTAACGGGCAGGATCGGCGATGTCGGTTCTGCCCCGATCAAGTTTTTGGCGCCGTTGCCGGGGAAGGAATAGCCTTTTTAAATTATTTATCAAAATTTTAAAAACTTTTTGTGTTGTAAATAATTGTGATTTTTTTTTATTAAAAAAATTAAAAAAAAAATAAAAAATTTTGTTGTTTGTGAAAAGTAAAAAAAAATTCAAATTTCAATTTCGTAATAAAAAAAAAAATATAGCATGAATAATAAAATAATTTTGCATTTTGAAATTTGAAGTAAAAAAAAAGTAAATAAATTTTAAATTAAATTAATAAATAAATAAGAATAAAAAATAAAAAATAATAAAATAAATAAAATAAATAAAATAAATAAAATAAATAAAATAAATAAAATAAATAAAAATAAATAAAATAAATAAAAAAAAATATAAAAAAATATAAAAAAATATAAAAAAAATAAAAATTAAAAAAATTAAAAAACTAAAAAATTAAAAAAAATCATAAACTTTATTTTCTTTTTTTTTTATTTTTATTTTTTATTTTATTTTTTTTTTTTTTTTTTTTTCTTTTTTTTTCTTTTAAATTTTTTAATTTTTTTTTTTCAATTTATTTTATTTTATTTTTTTTTGCTTAATTTTTATTTTTTCTCTTTTTCTCTTTTTATTTTTTTTATTTTTCTTTTACTTCTTCAATTTATTTTATTTTTGGTTTAATTTTTTTTTTTTTTTTTTTTAAATTTTTTTTAACTATTTTTTTTTAATTTTCGTTTAAGTTAATTAACTTAGGTTTTTAGTAACTTAATTTACTAACTTATATTAATTTAATTTACTAACTTAATTAACTTAGATTTTCATTAACTTAATTAACCTACCTTTTTATTAACTTAATTAACTTAAATTTTAACTTAACTTAACTTAATTAACTTAATTTTAATGGCATGAAAAGTAAAGATCTAAGGGAGTTCTGTCTAGGAGACTAGTTCTTGGAAGCCTTTGTGCCACTAGTCTTTCCTGGGAACGTTGTTAAATACAGGAGGATGGTTTTTAAGGAGCCTTTGCACCACCATTCTTTCCTGGGAGCACTCTTGGTTAATACTGATTATGTTATTTTAACTTAGATATTATACTTAAAAAAACCAAAAAAAAAAAAAAAATCTGAAACTATCTCCAAAATTTTAAAAATTTTAATTACAATCTAAGGAGTTAGTTGTTTTGATTGATCTAGGTACAATTGTGTTTTGATGCCTTTAATTATTTGATTTGTACCTAGATGTGGATGATCTGAAACTCACAAGCATGTCCCTAGTTTTAAGTACAGAAAAATTTGAAAATCAATAGGGCATGACTGAAAAAGTATAGGTAGACAATCTTGTCTTACCTATAGGTTTGATTGACTCAATGATGAGGGGACATTGAGTTTACTTAAAATGCAATCCCAAGTTACGTCTTGCTAAGACGTTAAACTAAGTTATTTGGATGAGGCAACCCATCATTTTAGGTAATTTTTTGTTATTTGTTTTATATACTTAATTTTATTGTTTATTTTAGTTTAATTATATGTGAATAATTTTTAAATTGTTAAAACTAAAAATATTTGTTGAGTTGTTAGAAGTTCACAGCAATCTGTGTGTATACACTTTCATGATGAATATGATGAATGCACCTGCATTTCTCCATTACTACTTACACATTCTCAAGAAATAGGTAATCTTTCTTCTCTTTTCTCTTTATCTTTAATTTACAGTTGTTACATTGAGGACAATGTAAGTTCTAGGTTGGGGGTGGTGAAAAGTTACCATGCTTAATTAGAAAAGAAAAAAAAAGATTTAACAATTTAAAAATTAAAAAAAAAAAAACAATTATTAATTTGTTCTTTTTTATGTTCACATCTTCATTTTTTGTGTTTGGTTTTATTTTTTTTTTGTGTGATTTAGTAATTTTGGAATTAAACAAAAAAAAAAAAAGTTCTCACAAAAATTTATCATTTCTTTAAATCAAATTTAAGTAAATAGTTAAGTCTTTTGTACTGTTAGATTAATTTTTGAAAACATATCATGAAATATTATGTAATTATTTTTGATAATTAGTTAATTTTTGTCATAACTAGTATTTCTTGATAAGATGTAGAAATTATATTAAACCCAAAATCGGTATTTATGAATTTGTTTTAGTGGAGACTACCTTTGTGAGATATAATTTGAGCCTAATTTCCCTTATTCAGAGTGAAATATATATTTTTTCTACTCCAAACACATTTCTTATTTCTTCAAATTCTTAGATGATCTCTATAGGCATTAATATTGAATGTATGAATTTTTTCTCATCTTAATAGAGTATCGTATATTTTTTGGTTATTATTTTTGCTTAGATTAAATGATTTGAGTAGAAATTGATAGTATATGCTTTTATCTCATTCGTGCATGATCATTACAAAAAAAAGAGAGACATACATGGGGTTAACGAAACCAAGATCAAACAAAAAAGCCACAAAATTAACCACTGACCAAAATCCTAAAAAAAAAAAAAAAAATGTACAATCAGCATACGTGGGTTGACTCTCTAAAAAATGATATATATTGAAAAGTATCTTCAGACAAAAATAGAGAGATAAAGAATATATAGTATAATCTACATACTATGACCCATATTACCCAAAAAAAAATGTACAATCTGTACATGGGTTGACTTCTCTAAATATGATATATATTGAAAAATATCTTCAAAAAATATAGAGAGAAAGAATATATAGTATAATCTACATACTATAACCCACATTGCCTACAAAGTTGTGAGTAAAGGCTAATTACAAAAGAAAGATATAGGAAGTAATTCCCTAAAAAGTCATTGCACTTTCTTCATTTGTAAAAGGCATATATCTTGGAATTTTTTCTTAATGAGTTTGATTTATGCATGAAAATAATTTTTATATATGATATCTTTATAATTTATACATTTGATTCCTTCCATGAGATCAACGTCAAAATAACACTTTGAGCCTTTCTTCTTTATACATATGCGAACATATTAGTTCATTTCTATACATCAACTCTTTCGCATATAAATTAGTATGAGTGTTTGAACCCATAGGATTCAGTGTTTTGAGAGTATTGACTTGTGAGGAATAGAGTCGAAGCGAATTCGGATTCATGACACTAAAATTGGGTGAAATTAAATTGATACATTTTTGATATGAAATATGAAAATGATTTTCGACTAATTATTATAATAAAATCATGATTGTTTAAAGAGATTAAAATAACTTATGCTTGAGATTTTAATTATGATCTTAAAGGAGATTAAAAAGTATGAGATATTTTTGTGATATGTTGTTTTCTTTTATTCTTAAATTAATTTTGTTGTAATTTTAGTTTTTTTGATTTGATTGTTTTTATTTTTACATTTAGTTCAATGTTTGTGGGTATCATTACTGAAAACCCTCACGAGACTCAAACTCGTCCACTAGGGCAACCTAGGGGTTTAAAGGCTTGTTGCATAGGCTAAATGCAACCGTTTCAATCCACGAAAGTGATTTAGGATAGTTTAATTTTTAGTTTTTATCGCTTCTCTTGCTAAGGGACTAGCAAGAAGCTGGTTGGGGGTTGTGATGAGTGCCCAAAAAGCACTAAAATAACCATGATTTTATGTACATTAATTGATTAAAAATACATATATTTATATGTTTTATCATATATTTATATAAATTTGTCTTTTTCCGAATCACGGGTATTTTTATTGTTTTTCAGGTATTTTGGCTTAAAAACGCAATTTAAAGACTCAAAGAGGAATACTTGAAGCAATACATCACAAATATATTAATAAATAAGTGGGAAAAGGTCAACAAACATGGAAAAATTGGACAAAATGGGTCGAAAAGGTCAAAAATGTCAAAAAGAGCGAATCGCGCCCGGCCCACTTGTTTCGCATGGCGCCATGCGCAGCGCCATACGCCTTGTTCGCCATCCGCCCAGCGCCCATCGCGGGCAATGTTCACGCTGTACAGCTCGCGCTTGGCAGCGACATGTATGGCGTTAGCCCCCCTCGCGCGCCTAACGCCTTTTCGCCCCATTTTTCACGTGCGGTAGCTGTGACGTCATGTTGACGTCATTAATGACATCAGCAATTCCAATACGCGTTTTTACATTTTTTAATATTTTTTTAACATTTTTTTACTCATTTTTTCTCTCCATCCTCACCTATAAATACCCCCCTTCCCTACACCTTCAAAACACCTTCAAAACACACTTCTCTCTTCTTTCTTTCTCTCTTTTCTTAGATTTTTAGGTTTTTTTAGTTTTTCTTAGTTTTTAGTTAATTTCTCTTAGTTTTAGAGTTCTTCCCTTTTTGGGAAGAACTAGTTATGTTTTTGTAATTTTTTTAGATTTTTGATTCAATAAATGGGAGTGCAAATTCCGCTTGGAGGTTTTCCAGCTACGGGAATAGCGTCGAAGTTCTGTAAGGATTTTATTTTCTTTACAGTTATTTTTATGCTTTATTCTTACATGTTATATTCAACTTGTCTGTGGTTAAATTTAACTATGCTGGCTGTTTAGTAAATATGATGTAATAATAACGTTGTTATGCTTGCGAAATATTAAATAGGTAAAAATCTCTAAAATGAATTGATTTTGTTTTTATTCAAGATTTTATATTAAGAATGTTAGAGAGAAATATATTATTTTTCATTACAAACTTAAATCTGAAAATTAGATTTTAAGGTTTAGTTATCCGGTCTGATTTAGAGTAGTGCTCTTTTATTTGATGGTACAATCGCCCGGTAGTTAGAGTGAAGCTCTATTTCAAAAGTTTTTATAAGAATTATTATCTGAAAATGTATTGATAACATGTTTTCAGTAGTGGTTTTAAAACTTGAAAGTTAGTACTCGGATAACTAAATTCTTAGGTTTAATTTGGACACCTTGAATAAAGTTTAAACTGTCTAACCCCACCAAAGGTGGCATTTAAATGGTTCATTTTCAATCTCTTAGAAAAAGAAATTAATTTAATTAACCAAATTAGTTATCAACCCCACCCATAGGTGTTAATTGATTTGTTTAGTTAACAAAGAATATCTAACCTCACCAAAGGTGGTATTCATACAAAAAAAGAGAATCAATAAATATCAATTCATATCTTTAATAACCTAAATAATATGAGCAAGCATAATTAACTTAATTATTATATCCATAAATACTCCACCATTATAAATGATAAAATTTGCATAAATGTTTATTGAATCTATGTTTATTTTTATGTAATTAGATTAAAAACACAAAACCCCAAAATATCGTGACAGGATGTTTAGGATTTAATTTCGTTTTTAAAAGTTTGAATAATAAATTAAAAACCACATACATTCCTTCCTTAGATCGACCTTGGGAGTATACTTATCATTTTCTACGAAATGATTCGTGCACTTGCGAGAGTTTTATAAATAGATAAAACCAAAGTAACGGGCAGGATCGGCGATGTCGGTTCTGCCCCGATCAACATACGATATTTATCACAAGAAGCATTCATTACATATCTCCTCTCGGTCTCAATATAATGCAACTAATCATCTAAATCTTGGCCAGAAATTTAAAAGCATTAAGCATGGAAATAAACACTCAACTTGAAAACAATGAACTCATATAACAATAACAAAAGAAATCAGATTTACTTGATTCAACTACATCATAGCCTTAGCAAAAACGAATTAGTTCATAACAGAAATAAGAACAACCATTATTTCAATTGAATTCATGAATAACAAATCTAAATAAAATGTAGAATATGAAGGCTAAGGAGAAGAGATGAAAAACTCTTGAAGATGAAGACTTGGTAGCAACAATGGTGATGATCCTTCAAGCTTCTCCAAACTTTCTCTCCAAAATTGCCTTTTCTCCTCCAAAAATGACTCAAATCTGTTCTCTCTGTCGTCCCCCTCTTTCTCCATCATATTGTATATATAGATCTAGGGTTTGGGGGGAAATTTTGGAACAAAACACAATAAAAATTATGTTTTCGGACGAAACTCATCGCGGCGAGATTTCTGGAAAAGTTACGATTTTTGTTTCACTAAATCTCGCCGGCGGCAAGATGTAGTTGGCCGGCGGCGAGGTTAAGTTGGCCGGCGGCGAGATTGCTTTGGCCAGCGGCGAGATTTATTTGGCCGGCGGCGAGATTGCTTTGCCAAAATCCGTGCTCCCTGCATGATTTTCAACGTATTCTCCATAAGGTTTTCGCTGGCGGCGAGAATATTCTCGCCGGCGGCGAAATTCCAAATTTTGAAATTTTGTTTTCTTTTTATTTGCACTCAATCCCGTTCATTGAAATTTGTCCCAAACTTCTCCAAAATTATGATTTTACCTGAAATTGCACTTTAAACACGAAATACCCGTGAAATGACATTTGTGGATTAAATAATCAAATAAATGCAATTTTCACACAAATATCAACATTTAAATCATAACAAAAATGCAATAATTTGACTCTTATCAACAACCCACAACCAGCTTCTTGCTAGTCTCTAGCAAGAAAAACGATCTATGAATAATTTCAAAGGAGACATTAAAAAAAAATTCAAAGGAAATTTATTCTATTTACAACATTACATTAAGCGTATGCAATAAGCCTTTAAACCCCTAGGTGGCACTAGTAGGACGAGTTGTAGTCTCGTGAGGGCTTCCAGTGATGATACCCACAAACATCTTGCCTATGACTATCCTAGCTTAAAATAATAAAATCACATAACAAATAATTTGCACAAATGTCTCAAAAATTGTAAATAACATCCAACATATAGAATAATTAAATGTCACCTAAGCTTTAAGAAATCTCAAATGCCAATTTCACTTTTGTTATTGACTCTTAAACATCCATCAAACCACAAACCAATAGCCATAATGCCCGGATAATATTATGCATAACATCCACAAACAAAAAGGTGAAATCTCAAACTCCATAGGCTCACTTTTCAAACCTCTCTCCACTAATGAAGGAAAACACACCACTTCGGATCAAAAGGACTTTATGAGGCTTGTAATGTTAGGCTTAGGTATTTGGTTAAGAAAGAAGGGGAAGTGTCAAAATACAAATAAGGGCACTTATTAGATTAAACACAACCAATTAAGTAAAAGAGTAACACCATTCAACCCAAATTGTTTCTTCCGATCATAACCCATTTTTCCACAGATAAACAAAGTTCTTCCTCAATCTTTCACCTTAGTACATCCATCACTAACACTCTTTTATTTACTAGAATGTGAATGCTTTCTTCTTCTTCTTCTTCTTCTTATTTTTTCTTTTCACTTTTTTTTTTACTCAATTGTTCTTGAAAAGCCAACCACTTTCTTCCAATATATGTGGATTCCTTTTTTTTTTTTGCATCCTTACTCCAATTGCTCTTGAAAAGACATAACTCCCAACCAATTTCTTCCAATATATATGGAAGATTTCTCAAATTGCTCTTGAAAAGTTTGTGTTCAAAATTAAGTGCTCTTAACAAGTAAGGTAGGAATTATATATATATATATATATATATATTTTGGCTCAATAAAGGGTAGGTTATATAAGGCAAAAAGAAAGAAAAGTGAGGCTAACAATATGTTTAAATAGGCTCAAAGAGGTTACTAGTGATATAAGGATAACAAGGTAGGCTTAAAATGGCACAATCGATCCAAAAATGGCCTATATCATATCCTAAATAGTGCAATTCCAAATTATTTCGCCTCAAGAGGTTTTCAAATGAGTTCTAGAGTTTGTTGAGATTACAAAAATGTCCATGAAAAATTCGTACATAAGACTTTTCTAAGCATTTAGACTAATCAAGCAAATCATACCACATACCAAAAGAGTCGCCAATTAGGTAAAATCAACATTTGAAATTATCTTTAAACCGAAGCAAAATTTAATGTTTTCTAAAAGCTACTTGTTATCACAATCACATTATTATCATCAACGTGCAAATTAAAATAAAAAAAATAAAAATAAAAATAGAAATAAGACAATAAACAAATAAAAGAAATTAAATCAAAATGTAGAAAAATAAATGGAAAATCAAAATTAAACACAAATAAACACACAAAAAAACTACTAAAAATGAAGGGAAGAAAAGATTTACCGTTTACCGCACCCCCAACCAAAACCTTACATTGTCCTCAATGTAAGAAAGGAAAGAGAGATTTCCTTTCCACCGGCAGTGAAACTGTCGTCGCTGGCGGTGAACGTAAGATTTTTTTTTAGATGGGATGGCATTGGGTTTAGGTCAATCTTGTTGGCTCCATTCTTTACCACTGAGGTTGGAGTTTCTTTTGTTCCCAACTCCTTAAATGTTTCATCACTGCATAAATATTCATTAGGTGCTGCCAGTAATTCAGAACATTGTCTCGTCCCCTCATCTTCCCCTCAATTGTTACAGATTTCACAAGGAAAGCTTCTAGTGGTAGCAATGGAGTTCTCTCCTCAAAAGTTTCCGAGATTAACCCGTCAAGAGTGTTAATTTGAAAACAAGAATGTACATGACTTCAAAATTTTATTTCTTCAAAAACATCAAAAGTTACTTGTTCATCTTGCACTCGTAAAATGAGCTTTCCTTGCTAAACATCAATCAATGTTCTTCCAGTTGCTAGGAACGGTCTCCCCAATATCAACGGTATCTCTCTATCTTCCTCCATGTCAAGCACCACAAAATCTACAGGGAAAATAAATTTGTCGACTTTAATTAAAACATCCTTAATTACCCCTAGAGGATATTTCACCGATCGATCGACTAATTGTAAAGAGATTAAAGTGGGCTTCACTTCTCCCAGGCCTAGTTTCCTGAAAACAGAAAGTGGCATCAAATTAATGCTTGCTCCTAAATCACATAGGACTTTATCAAAATTGCAACTTCCTATAGTACAAGGTATAGTAAAACTCCCTGGGTCTTTCAATTTTTGTGGTAGTTTTCTTTGAAGAACTGCACTGCACTCCTCATTTAGCATGACAGTTTCATAATCTCCCAGCTTCCTCTTCTTTGATAGAATCTCCTTCATGAAATTTGCATACTTGGTCATTTGTTCCAACATCTCTGTAAAAGGAATGTTAATATGCAATTTCTTAAAAATATCTAGAAATTTATCAAATTGATTATCAAGTTTTTTCTTATTCAATCTTTGAGGATATGGGATAGGAGGTTGTCACGCGGGTGACCCAGGTTCGATCCGGGTAAGTATTCCCGCCTGTCACGCGGGTACCCGGCTTCGATCCCCGGCAACGGCGCCAAAAACTTGATGCTTATTTTCGCAAGTGTAGGAATCGTTCAAGTAATAAAGTGTACAAAAGTACGGATATCAAATCCATAAGGAATGACGTTATTAAGTACTGAAATTGACTAACCCTAATTTTATTTGAAAACCGAATTGTTGAAATTGTTTTAAAAGCAAATTAACATAAAACTAAACGCAAATAACAAAATTTAATGTTGTTCACAAATGATTAAAAATGCTAAGGCATTTGATTTCGCTAAATCAATTCAATCCGATTTCAAGTCATGTTATATGAGAATCAAAGCTAAAAGTGATGGTTGAAAAACCCAAATTTACCTAATACTTTCTCTCGAGTTATATTAGAATTACTTATCTATGAAAATCAACTATATTTCTATGAAGATTTAATCACAAACAAGCACATTAAGATTTATGGAATTTCTAGATTAACCACATACATCATGCATTAGTTCTCACACTCGCATTCAACATACAATATTTATCATAAGAAGCATTCATTACATATCTCTTCTCGGTCTCAATATAATGCAACTAATCATCTAAATCTTGGCCAGAAATTTAAAAGCATTAAGCATGGAAATAAACACTCAACTTGAAAACAATGAACTCATATAACAATAACAAAAGAAATCAGATTTCCTTGATTCAACTACATCATAGCCTTAGGAAAAACGAATTAGTTCATAACGGAAATAAGAACAACCATTATTTCAATTGAATTCATGAATAACAAATCTGAATAAAATGCAGAATATGAAGGCTAAGGAGAAGAGATGAAAAACTCTTGAAGATGAAGACTTGGTAGCAACAATGGTGATGATCCTTCAAGCTTCTCCAAACTTTCTCTCCAAAATTGCCTTTTCTCCTCCAAAAATGACTCAAATCTGTTCTCTCTGTCGTCCCCCTCTTTCTCCATCATATTGTATATATAGATCTAGGGTTTGGGGGGCAATTTTGGAACAAAACACAATAAAAATTATGTTTTCGGACGACAGAGATTGCTTTGGCCGGCGGCGAGATTTATTTGGCCGACGGCGAGATTGCTTTGCCAAAATCCGTGCTCCCTGCATGATTTCCAACGATAGAGATTGCTTTGGCCGGCGGCGAAATTTCATATTTTGAAATTTTGTTTCCTTTTTATTTGCACTCAATCCCGTTCATTGAAATTTGTCCCAAACTTCTCCAAAATTATGATTTTACCTGAAATTGCACTTTAAACACGAAATACCCGTGAAATGACATTTGTGGATTAAATAATCAAATAAACGTAATTTTCACACAAATATCAATATTTAAATCATAACAAAAATACAATAATTTGACTTTTATCAACAAGCTACTGGTAATAGAAATGAGGTTAAGTGGAAGAGATACCTTCTAGGACTTAAAGATAAATATCTATGCTACTGGAAATAAAATGGGTTTAGTGGTTGCGTTCATAGATGATAAAGAGGTTATTATTTTGTGTATGGTGGGTATAAGGATAGGATGTTTATTTGTTAGGTAGCTTAGGCTATTGTTGCAGCCTTACAGGTTGCAGAGGCAATGCTGCTTAAGAATATAATAGTAGAAACTGATTCATTGAAGGTCATGAGATGGATTAGTCAAGATAAGAAGTGCCTAGCTATAGAAGGTGTGCTTGTTGAAAAAGATAAAAAGCTACTAGAAAGGTGTAGTTCATCTGTGGTGTTAAGTGATTGGGAGGGTGATGAGTGCTCAAGAAGCACTAAAATTACCATGATTTTATGCACATTAATTGATTAAAAATATATATATTTATATAAATTTTTATTTTCGGAATCACGGGTATTTTTATTGTTTTTCAAGTATTTTCGCTTAAAAACGTAACTTAAAGACTCAAAGAGGAATACTGGAGGCAATACATCACTTATATATTCATAAAATAAATGAGGAAAAGTCAACAAATATGGAAAATTTGGACAAAATGGGTCAAAATGGTCAAAAAGGAGGAAATCGTGCGAACCGCCAGTACTGCGATTTCCTCCTTTTTGAGAAGAACTAATTATGTTTATGTAATTTATTTGTTTTTTGATTCAATAAATGAGAGTGCAAATTCCGTTTGGAGGTTTTCCAGCAACAGGAATAACATCAAAGTATTGTAAGGATTTTATGTTCTTTACAGTTATTTTTTATGCTTTATTCTTATATGTTATATTTATTTTGTCTGTGATTAAATTTAACTTTGATGATTGTTTGTAAACATGATATAATAATAACGTTGTTATGCTTGCGAAATATTAAATAGGTAAAAATCTCTAAAATGAATTGATTTTATTTTTATTTAAGATTTTATATTAAGAATGTTAGAGAGAAATATATTATTTTTCATTACAATCTTAAATCTGAAAATTAGATTTTAAGGTTTAGTTATTCGGTCTGATTTAGAGTAGTGTTCTTTTATTTGTTAATACAATCGCCCGGTAGTTAGAGTGAAGCTCTATTTTAAAAATTTTTATAAAAATTATTATCTAAAAATGTATTGATAATATGTTTTTAATAGTGGTTTTAAAATTTGAAAGTTAGTACTCGGATAATTAAATTCTTAGGTTTAATTTGGACAATTTGAATAAAGTTTAAACTGTTTAACCCCACCAAAGGTGTCATTTAAATGGTTCATTTTCAATCTCTTAGAAAAAAAAATTAATTTAATTAACCAAATTAGTTATCAACACCACCCATAGGTGTTAATTGATTTGCTTAGTTAACAAAGAATATCTAACTCCACCAAAGGTGGTATTCATATAAAAAAGAGAGAATCAATAAATATCAATTTATATCTTTAATAACTTAAATAATATGAGCAAATATAATTAACCTAGTTATTATATCCATAAATACTCCACTATTATAAAAGATAAAATTTGCATAAATGTTTATTGAATCTGTATCTATGTTTATTTTTATGTTATTAGATTAAAAACACAAAAACCAAAATATCGTAACAAGATGTTTAGAATTTAATTTCGTTTTTAAAAGTTTGAATAATAAATTAAAAATCACATATATTTCTTCCTTAGATAAACCTTGGAAGTATACTTATCATTTTCTACGAAATGATACGTACACTTTCGAAAGTTTTATAAATATAAAACAAAATTATTGCTAGGATCGGCGATATCGATTCTATCACATCAGAGGCTAATAAGGTAGCACATGAGATTGCTTCTTTTGCATTGGAGGGAATGAGAACTCATGTATGGGATAGGGATTCGCCTATGAGGTTTTGAGATTTAATCTCTACTAATATTGTTGTACATTCTATATCTTGATAATGAACGACTTCTTTAATATAAAAAAAGGGAAAAAGAAAAATCACTCTCAAACTCAAGAATCTCTCATGCTTCTTCAGAAGTACCTATTATGACTAAAACTTTATAGTGTTTTTTTTTTCAAAATATAAAGGAAAAAAATTAGGTTAATGTCTTAACAAGTATCATAATGTTTTTTTTAAATATACTTTAGTCCTTTATCATTTAAGATATATATCTAATATAATGTAATTCATCAAAATATATATTTTAATCATCTATTTTTTTTAAAATAGACAGATAAGAACCTTTAATTTTTCAAAAGTTCTAATTGAGTTTAAATAGTGTTATTTTTTCAACGATAAGTTTGAAACTTTAAAAAATTAAATCCTAAAAAAAATTAAAATTAAAATTAATAAAAATTAATTTTTGAAAAACACTAAAACATAATATATTTTGAAAAAAAATGTTCATCGCATTTTTTGTTTTTTCAAAATTTAAATTCTTTAAACTTCGAGTTATGTCTTTGAAAGAATAAAAATAAAAATTTCTTTTTTATTTTTACTTTTTTACTTTAAAAATCAAAATTTTAATATCCACTTTTCAAAAAACTTCATTGCATTTTATATTTTATTTTTCAAAATATTAAATTTATGATTGAAAAAAATGACTACTAGAGTTTATTTAAATTTTAAAGAATTAGAGAACTCTAGGTATTAACCTTAAAATATAAAGAATTAAAATATATATTTTAATAAATAATATGATTATATGTATATATCTTAAAAGATGTAAGACTAAATACATTTTAAAAAATTACATTAATTGTAAAAACTTTTAATTCAAATAACTATATAGTTGAAAATTTGTGAAACTCAAGGATATATATTGACCTAGAGGAACATATGTAACATGAAAGCAATTACAATCTGAATTATTTATGGTTTTAATAAAAAATTTATTAAAAAAATATAATTTATTATCAATTGATTAATGTTTTAAATAAATTAAAATAAATAACAACAATTTTATTATAAATGATCAAATAATATCAATAATTCAATAAAATCATTTCATTAACTTTTATAAAATAAAGTATCAATTGTTTCATTATGAAATAACATATACATGAAGTGAAAAATAAAAAAGATGTGAATTTAAATTACGCTAAATGTAAATAGGTTTATGAGTATTCGATGTGTTATTTGAAATTAGATAAAACTAGACACCTTGCGATATACGATACTATAATGAGCCTTAGCTTTCATCTTTTGTTAAAGGTAATGTAGATGTTGTCTAATTTGTCTTATTATTAGAATATTAGCTACGGAAAGATTGGTAGAGATTCTTTCAATTATTTTAGAACACACAAATTCCAAACCAAACAAGATGATGCACGGGCTAAAGAATATAAATTAAAACTTTTAGTGTAAGAAGGCTAGATAATATTAAAAATATCTTCAAATTTTAAATTATCTTAAAAAATATTATTAAGGTTTCAAAAAATTCAAAAATACTCCTATATATAACGAAAATTAAATCTAACAAAAATAAATAGTAATATTCTTAAAATGAAAAAAGAAATAATAGAAAATCAAGAAAAATTAAACAATAATAGAATTAGAAATAAAAGACATATCAAGATATTTTTCACTAACTTAATATATCAAAAACTAAAATTTATAGCATATCACAAGTTTGTTATAGGTATTCGTGATAAAAACTTAAATCAAGTATTTAAGTCTAACTTATGAATTTGAAATAAGAGATTTAATTGAATAAGGAAATTATTCATTTTCAATACACTACTTAGTAGGATATTATTTAACAAATAGTCATAATAGTTTTGGAAAAAATAAATTTATAGAAATAGAAAAATCATTTCAAGAACTTGAAAAAATAATAAAACCAAAAATACTAACATATTTTATAATACAAAAGGAGTGACACTTAAATATCAAGGAAAAACCTTTGATAACAGGAAGAAAAAATAATATTATTAAAAATGATAATATATCAAAATTTATTTTTATAGACAATGAAGGAGAAATTTCTAACCAAGAAGAATTTAAAAAACTAAAAGATGAAGTCTAAGTAACGAAAGTATTAGTTTATTATGTCATATTAGGAAAATAATAATATTTAAAAATAAAATAAAAAATATACAGTTAGAAGTAAATGGAAACCTAATAGGCGTAACAAAAAATTAAGCAACATTACTTGAAGCTTTGAAACTTTTAACAGAGAAAATAGATTTAATCCAGAAAGTAAACACAAAATACTTATAAGATATAATATAAACACAAAAAGAATTACTAAAGAAAATAAAAGAATGTGGTTATAATAAACTTCAACACTATATACATATGAAATATACAGAACTAAGAATAAATGTATATAACATACACAAAAATAATGATATTGTAGGTAATAAATATAATCATATAAAAGTTTTAAAATTGGAACCACCTAGGATATTAGATGTCATTAATTTCAAATTAATGGAATATAGGAAAAAAATAAAAGAATAATTCATGAACCCCAAAAATAAAGATATAGAAAAATTAGTTAGTTTATTAACACACGAAGAATTAGAAGAACATCAAGATGAAAAATGTTGTATAAACAAAGAAGAAGATGATATGACAATAATTAATAAGACTAATTTTGAACTTGAAATCATGATCCAAAAAGGTTATATGAAACCAATTTCACTACCAGTTCCTTACCAAGAAGGAACATCTGATCTACATAGGGAGAAAAGAAATAGGCAAAGGTTAGGATAACCTGAAACCATAGATAGAAGAAGATAACCACCAAAATAGAAGAAAGGCGCATTGAGGAACTAGATGTAGTCTCCCATAAGAATTCAAACTCCTTAGATGAATGGGCTAGTGGTATAAGAGTGCTCATACAAACCTCTCAAACTATGCAAACAAATCCTTCAATTTGTAGAGTATTAGTAGCTCATAAAATGATAGAAAATGTTAAAATTTAGTATTCAAATCTAATATACCAACAACATTTATTAATGTAAGGGAATGCTTCTAAAGGAAGAGAATACTTAAATACAATAATAAGGGAAATATACAATTAATTTATTAGAGAAGATAAATGAATAATTATCATTGAATTTAGTGAAAATGAAATAAATGAAGCCAAATGGCATATACAAATATGGAAATTTGTAACATGTTTTACATAGATTTTTTTATTTATGAATATAAAATGTATTATCATAAATTATCACCCTCATGCAAACAACTTATAAGGAAATATTTTTCTATAAATTACTTGGAATATTACATAAGACCCTAATAGAAAGTTGGAATCAGAGAAATAGAAAACTATACTAGACATCCTAAGAGGAAATTATAAAATTTGTTGTGATACAAGAGATTTTAGAATACTAGAAAAATATGGATGTAACATAAAACCATACAAACAAAAATACAAAAAAATATAAACAATACAAGAGAATTAAAAAATATAAATTCAGAAAATAAGATTTTCAAAAATATAAAAGAAGATTCAATAGGGAAACCTATAGGAAGAAATATTTTAATAAAAATAGATATAAACCTTTTGGAAATAGAAATTATTTTCCTTTAAGAAAGAAAAAAAATACATATGTTGGGTCTATAATGAAGAAGAACATTATATCAACGAATGTCCAAGCAATCTTCAACATAGGAAAGAATTCAAAATATAATTTCCACAAAAATAAAAAAATCTTATAAGAATCTTTTAAGATGGAATTAGAACTAATCGATGAATATGATATAGATTATACTTACAATATTTATCTATTAGAAGAATCCTAGGAAGAAATAATTGACTGAGAATATGAGCACTCAAATTATGAATACTCTTCATCAAAAGATGGATGATTTGTATAGTAGTACAAATTCAAATAGTACCTACATCAAAGTAGGACTAAAATTTAAAGGTTATAACAGTTATCATTTACATGCAATAAATAGATACAAAAGCTAGTATGTGTGTAGCAAGTAAATATGTGTTTCCAGAAAAACACTGAAAATAGGCACCAAAAGATTTAAATGTAAGAATTGTTAATAATGCTATAATAAATTTTAATAAAGTTTTAAAAGATACGGATATAATGATAGAAGTAGAAAAGTTTCACAATCATATTATATATCAACAGGAAACAAGAGTTGATTTATTAATAAGAAATAATTTTCTAAATTTTTATCAACCTTTTACACAATATTTAGACAAAATAAGTCTAATAACATTAAATGGTGATGCCATTTATGTATCGAAAATAAAAAAAATCTTTGATTGTATCAAACCCAACTTCTGTGCAATAACATAAAAAACGTGGTGAAATAGAACAAAACTCTTATTTAAAAAATATTTCATTATATATAGAAGAAAAAAACTATTTTCTCAATGAAATATAGGAGGACAAAGCCATAACATGCATCAAAAAACTATTAAAAATGGTAAGCTCAGAAAATCCTTTCGATCCAAAAATAAATAAATCTAAGAAGATTGTTAACATAAAATTAACAGACCCTAACAAGGTTATACTAGTAAAATCGATGATTTATACTCTAAAATACATGATTGAATTTGAAAGAAAATTAAGAACTTTTGGAATTGAAAGTCATAATACCAAGTAATTCATCTTACTCTAGTCCAACATTCCTAGTTAAAAAGGAAGTTGAAAAAAGAGAATGATAATAAATTTCAAAGAATTGAATAAAGAAACCAATGATAATGAAAATTTTATTCCAAAGAAAGAAGAATTATTATCATTACTAAAAGAAAAGAAATACTTCTTAAGTTTTGATTACAAAAGTGGATTTTGGTAAATAAGATTGGATGAAAAATCTCAAAAATTAACGGCATTTAGTTTCCCCCAAGGACAATTCTAATGGACTCTTATACCATTTGAACTAAAATAAGCTTAAGGTATCTTTCAAAAATATATGGATAATATTTTCAAAAAATTACAAAATATTTATTGTGTCTATATAGATGATATTTTAGTTTTTAGTAATGAATTAAATAAACACTATTTAGATATTATTAATATTCTATAAGAATCTAGAAAAGAAGACATTGTACTCTCGAAAAAAAAAATGGTACTTACTCAGCAAAAAAAATAAGTATTTAGGATTAGAAATTAAGGATGAAAAACATAATCTACAATCTCATAAACTAAAAAATATTCAAGGTTTTCCTAATGAATTAAAAGACAAAAACCAATCACAAAGATTCTTAGGATGTTTTACATATATAGAAGCATATATCAAGAAATTTGCATAAATGAGAAAATCTTTACCGAAAAAATTGAAAAAAGATCATATATGAAAATGGATAAAACAAGATACTCTATATGGATAAAGTAAAAGCAAAAGTAAAAAAAAATTGTCAACTTTATACTATCCAAGGCCAGATGATAAAATTATAATTGAAATAGATGTTTCCCAAGAATATTGGGTAGCAATTCTGAAAACAAGAGTAAATGAAAAAGATGAATATCTTTGTAGATATAGAACATGATCTTTTCAAGGACCAGAGTTAAATTATCATAGTAATGAAAAAGAATATGTAGCAGTTAAAAGAGTTATTAAGAAATTTACAATATATGTTATAAGTTCCAAATTCATTGTCACAACAGATAACAAGAATTTTGGTTATTTCTTAAGAAAAAATATTATAACCAAAATTCTTGTAAGTGATTACGTACAAATAAGGAAGATTCATTATCACAACAGATAACTATAATTTTGATTATTTCTTAAGAAAAAATATTGTAAGTGATTACAAATAAGAAAGATTAGTTAGATAGCAACAATAGTTCAACCATTACAATCTTGATGTTTAACATCTTCTAGGAAATAAGAATAGTTTAGCAGATGTTATTACTAGAAAATTAACACCTCTAACTATTTTTATGTTTTTAAGAATGAAACATCTGGATATCATGATCAAGAAAAAGGAAAAGAGGATATTCTATAGGAACAACGAGAGATGTTATATCTCGGGAAATCTCTTATAGAGAGGACAAATAAACAGGAAGAACTTAATTGTTCAAAACAACTCTTAGAATCCAAAAACTCAAAAGTGGAATCTTCATAAAAAATTTAATCTAAAAATGCTAAAACTTCTAAAGAAAGAATTCAAAATGAAAAAGAAAAACCTAACAGTTCAAAAGATAGTAAAATCTATAAAACAAAAAAACTCAATTGGGCAAATGAAAAAGAAAAAGAAGAATAGAAAAATATTTATGTGGTTTATAATGGTCAAAAACTAGGAATCTATAACAATTGGGCAAAATTAGTGGAGTAACTCATAGATCCTTCACCAACGGAATAGAAGTTGAAGGTAATTATGCCAATTAAAAAAACACCAAAAGTAATAACTCAAGAAGAGATAGTAAAAAATTATTCTATAGCATTACAACAATAATCGACCACACCAAGCAGATTGACAGATCTTGAAAAAATAGTAAGGTCTCCAGTACTATTTTGAGAAGCATCTCTTCCAGAAACATCAAATATAGTAAAGTATTCATTGTTATTCAAGGAGACGTTTCCCAAAAATTCACCAATTATTAAAGATGAGAAGAACCAATATAGAAACCTCAACAAACCACAATGGTTAAGTATCTATAACTTGGCCAGAAAACCTACTAATGAATATTTTGAAGATATGAAGTTTTACACTACAGATAAGAAATTTCCTATAGGAAGTAAATTCAATATTTTGGAAGGAGTTGATCAAAAATTTGTATAAAAATCTTTCCATGTAGAACTAATAGAAAAAAATATCCCAGAAATAATTTAATATTTCTCAGAAAATTTCAAAAGAGAAATAAAGAAATTTAGAAAAAAGATTAAAGTCGCTGATAAGCTTATTTATCTCATACTTCTTAGTTCACTAATAGACTAAAATGAGGAAGGATGTATCAATCTCAACCACTTTATCAAAATAGATATTTCCAATACAAACAGAGAAGTTCGCAAACTAATGGCGATTCTAGAAAAGGAATTCAACACAAAAGAATTTTGTGTAATAAGGAGTCAAATATTAGGCTAAATTTACTATAAACTCATGAAGATTGATAACTCTAATGAGATAAAAGTAAATTATTTAACTAGTAAAATCATAATTATTTCTCATAATAGTATGGCTTTTTCAAAGGAAGATGGTGAAAAAATTATCAAATATAAAGCTAATTTTAATAGCAATAACCTGAAAACTGGTCAAGAAATAAAGAAGATATTCTACTTCTATGCCAAAAAAGTCACCAAATATCATACATGCATCTATTGCATCAAAAATAGAGAAGATAAAGATGCGTTATTATCAACATCATCAAAAAAACTGTCGGTAGAAAACGACAAAGAATAATAAAGAGAGAAATTGTTGGAAGAAGACAACAAAGAAAATAAATATGTAGACCCATATCTTAGTCGGAAGAATATGCCAAGGAAAAAAGAAGTGGATTTCATTTAAAGCAAAAAAGAAAATAAATTATAAAGCAAGGAAAAAATAGTAATTTTAGCCTTGTAAACATGGATTATTTGTGCTTTAAAATGAACCCCTATTTTCATTTTAAAACACACAGAAAACCAGATCACTCGACTCTAAAAACACACAAACTCTAGCATAGAAATTCTCTTTATTTAGAAATCCAAAACCAATAATGATATACCCAATAATTATAAACGGTTAAAATTTTTTTCAAGGTTCTTAGTTGACCTTAAGTTTGTAATAATTATTATCTTATGAATAAAATGGATTTAAGTTACTTTTTCTTAGTAATTCAAAAATTAGACACTACCTATGTATGGATGCAGAAGGCTAATCATTACTAGGAGGGTGTTTGAGCAAAACTAAGACATAATAGGTGTAACAAAGTTATAATACTGATAAAGAAATGGAAATAGAAGGAAAAATAAAAAAAATATTTTTAATTATAGGAATAAATAACTATTTCCCAAATAAATTAAGATGAAAGATAAAAATCTAATTCTATTATAAAAATGTAATAAAGGCTATCTCTTGGCCTTAAATAATTATTTCAAAAATGAGGATTATAAAACTTGTCTTGAAAATTTTAAAAAGTTCAACTCATTATTAGATATCTATATAGATTATATTAAAGCTATCACAATCATAATAGATTATCTTGTTCCAAGGATATTAAGAGACAATTTTAGTCAAAATGTGTAAAAATAGAAAAAGAGAAATTCAACAACTTAATATTTGGATACTATTTCTTTAAAGATTATAAATACATTGTATGTGCATAAGAAAAACCTATTTGTATATTACAAATAAGAAAAAATGTGTACTCAACACATATGACTTATTAAGGTTCTAATAACTTAGCTAGTACATTATCAAATTGATTGAAATTACACCATAGTAGTCTCTAGAGATCACCTAATATCGGTATCAGAGCCATAGGAATAAGAATGTATGAAAAAGTTAATACCATTAGTTTTAAGAACACCAATGATATTTACTATAAAATCTAGGGATATTTTAGAATTTTTTACAAATTTGAAGAACATAAGTGAAGATATGCTAAACCTTAGGAGCATTTTAAATATATATCCATAAAAAGTTAAAATCGGTGGAAGTTTATTTCTATTTTATATTTTTCCTTAATCGGTGGAAGTTTATTTCTATTTCTAAACACATGAGTAACAAGTGTCAAAATCACTCACAACCAAGTTGAGACCATTAAGTTCACTCAGCAATATTAAAATCTAATATTCGAGTTCTAATTATATATGTATGTATTACGTTGTATTAAAAAATAAACAAATGTTAAAATCCCTGAAAACAAAATAGGAAATGCCATGTATGTACAGCGCCTAATCCATTATAAAAGCTCACAAGATGTTTATGATTTTCACAATCACTAATTCACAACACAAAGAGTGAAAATGTCTCCTAAATACTTGTTATTTCTGCTCATAGCAGTGCTGGTTCTTACCACTTATTCTTCTCTTGTTGATGGCCACAAGCGACCATATTATCCTCCTTCAGAAGAAGAGGAGGCCTCCAGTACCACTGGCATTGTTGATGAGGAAAAGGTTTCAACAACTGCAGAAGAAGATGCTAAGCCTCCCGGCTACGGGCCTCCCTCCGACAGTCATCCCAACGACAGGAATCCCTACTACAGGCCTCCCCAATACAAGCTTCCAACTGCCAATTGATTGACCCTTACTTAATAATTATGTTATTTCCATATGATATAGTTTTTTAAGAATAAGGGATCCCATATGATGATCCTAGCTAGATCTCTATGGTTCAATTGTTATCTAGTACTCAATCATAAGTAGTGAACTACATATGTTTGAGCTACTTCTTGTATGTGCACTCGTTGTTGCATATCATCATGTTAATGAAGTTTACGTAATTAACGTTGTAAAACTTTCATTTTGTTTTATCTAAAACAAATAGCTACGTAATTTATATTCTATAGTAATCTCGTTTAAGTACCCATTTTTTCATTTTGATATATTAATTTCTGAAATATATGAGTTTGGATAGGGTTTGCTACTTGCTAGCAAAATACTTGGACTGTATTTATCAAAAAAGAGTAATCGAACTGACTCAATAAGAATAAATATCTACTCTACTTTTTTTTGGGTCTAAATCTAGTAAATATCTTTCTTTTTTACTTTATATCATTCTTATAAAATAAATTATACAATTATTACTCATCATTCTACAAACTTTAATAAGCTAAAATTTTATATTAAAGAATAAACTAACAAAATTATTACCAAAGTTTCTTGTTTTGTTGATATATACCACTTAATTCTTAAACATGATAAATGTGACATTAATCTCCTTATATGTGTTACAAAATATTATCTTTTCATTTAGATAACGAAAATTAACTTTTTTTCTTGAGAGCCTCATGTAACAATTTAAGTGATAAATTTAGATTAATCATAAAAATTCAATAATAGTTTTATATGTAATATGTAATTTATTTAAAAAAAATAAGTTAATTTCGGTTATCTAAATGATAATGGTCGCATTTTTATAACACATATTAAGAAGTCGATTGTATATTTTGTTAAGTTCATAAATTAAGAAATAGATTTTGATAAATGGTAAAAATTTAGTAAATGATTTGTTAGTTTATCCTAAATTATATACATATAACTTACTTTTCAAACTCATAAACATTTTATGCATTTATAGGTCCCAATTTATAAATCAACAAACAACTATGATTTTTATTTGCAAAATTAACTAGTTAATGGATGATTATATATGTGAGTACATATAACATGGGTTGTAATTGTACTTGTTAGAGCATTTAATGACTTTACTTTTTACCCGTATTAATATTGAGAAATAAAAAGTTTTCCATCTTATTTAGTCATCGAATATATAAGAATTTATACGTTAAATTTAAAAATTTAATAACGTTTTGTAAAAGGGGATATATAGTTAAAAAAAAGCAATAAAACCAATTTTCTTCCCCTAAAACAAGGTAAGAGAGAGATATATATATCCTTTATACTTATGTTATGTTTAGTTGATTTTAACAAAATTATTAATGGAAATAATTTTGAATATTCTTATGTTTGATTCTACTATTAATCTGGAATAAAATATTAAGTATTTTAATAGTAACAAAAATCCTTATTCTTCTTACACCCCATAGAAAAATATTAGAATACTCTATTTTACTTGTACATTTTATGATTATTTATTACTTTTTTTATCATTTTTTCTTATCTAATAATAAAAAAATTACTTTTAATTTTACTTTATTTATAATTTTATAAATTTTATTTTAATATTTATCATTATTTTTATTACACTTCTTGAACAAACAATAATAATAATATTGTGTAACATTCTATTTTCTTTGGAGAAATTAATTACATAAATTATTTTATATGTCTTTTAACCAGATTTTATCTTGCAATTATAATTAAATAATGTAACGTCTTAAATAATACATAGAGATTAATAAGTTTTGCTTCTAAGAATACTAACTTGAGTTATTTAGCCTAAATATCTTTTAGTAAATAGTTGGACTTAATATAACATATGGGTTTAGGGGGTTTAGAATAAATTGACTTAATGAGCTTAGTGTAAAAAAAATGAAAAATATGGGTCGTGAGAACCCACTCTTAAGCTATTTTAGAATTGAGTAGAAGAGAAGAAAAGGGATGAAAGGCCTAAGGAGAAAACCCAAATCTTTTTCATCTATTGACAAATTCTTCTCTTTCTTAATGTAAATTTTAATTATTGGATTTGATTCTTACATGAAATATGAGAACTCTTGGGTGTTAGTATAAACTTTGTGATGGAAATGATATTCTTTTGGCCAAAACTTTTATGCTTAAAACTTTGTTTTTAAACTAGGAAAACTATACCAGGAAATTGTGTTTTAAACTGAAAATTGATCATATCAAATTAGGTTTTGAATTATATCTCATTGGGAAGATATTTATATCTAGTTTAAAAAGAATTTTACTATTTGTTATTTGGAGTTTTCTACACAAAGATATACATGTTTTATTGAAGGTGGTTTATGAAGATCATGCTAGAAATATTGTTTTGAACCTTTCCTTATTTTTTTAATTTGAAATGGTTTTACATATTGAAATTGGATAGATTATACTGTGTTTTCAATATTGACATTTTTAATTTCAAATTTGTTTTACAATTTTTCATTTGAAATTTTCTAAAAAATTTATGAATGTTTTTCAAAAATATGTATGAAAGATGACGAGTTGAAAATTCTGTGTTGAATCTGATCGGTACTTTAGTATTTATGACCTATTTCTCTCATAAACAATGAATGGGTGATATTTTTTTTGAAAACTAATGATGTCTAGTTTTTGTGGGTTTTTAGAAAAATGAATTTGGAGTTTTCTACTTAAAGTTATATTAGTTTTATCAAATTATGGTATGAACAAATTGAAATGGAAAGCCCAATCTTACCTGTATTTTATGATTTTGAAGTTATTTTATATATTTTATTTGGATGAATTATATCTTATTTTAAACCTTGTGATGTCTAGTTTTATAGATATATGTTGGTATGTCATTTCAAATTTTATAGACAAAGTTATATAAATTTAACTAAGAGTATATTAATTAACCTTTAGAGTATCTTTCAATATTAAATTAACTAAAATGGCTATGGTATTATCTATAAGTGGATATATTTTATTTAAATTTTATAAGTACTTGTTTATTATTAACTTAAACATGTTCATAATATCTAAGTTTATTAAGTTTTTCACAAGTTTAATTCTTTTTTATTAGACAACGAGTATTTTATGTTTAAAAAATAAATAATTGATTATTACGTGAGTTCATAAATATTTATTTAGATTTATGGCATAAATATAGATTTTGACAAGAATTTAAAAGTTTATATTAAACTTTTAGCAACAATATTTTAAAACATTATTATTATGTATATTCAAAAAAATTTACTCAGTTTTATATTCGATTTAAGTTGTAGTTTTTTAGGATATTATGTATATTAGTAAGTATTATTATTTTTAAACAATCAAATAAACATTATCCCCAGTTAAATAGTAATATAAGAAATAAATAATTAATTAATGAGCCCTATGTGCATGACCAATACAAATGAAATTAAAACTTTTTTCGTTTGCGTGTATAAAGAGTTTTATACACCTATGACCAATTTTTCAATATGCGAGCTTGATGAGGTTTTCTTATTTCTTATAATTTATTTTATGTAGCCTATTCATAATTATTTTTACTTACATAAACGTATTTGTAATTATTTATATTACTCTAAATTATTAATACATCTTGTGAATATTTTCATGTTATGACTTGTTTTAAATTTTATAATTAAATCATTAAAATTAAATAGATATATTCAATAATTACTTATTTTTTAAACTTATTTACTCGGTGATTATTTTTACTTATTCTATTTTTTGTGATATAACTTTGAAAATAAATATATTGAAAATATATATGGTATAAATGCCAATTATATCTAAATCATTATGATACATTTGCATTTTAAATTTAGGTATCATTGTTAACCATATTAAAAAATTATTGGCCTTCTAATGATAACGTACTTAAACTCTTTTTGGTTTGATTGTTTATTTTATTGGGTCCTGATATCAAATTACTTGGGTTGCATATCAATTAATAGAGCATTTACTTAATTTTTGTGTGGGATATATGCTAATAAACTACTGGGGAAATATATAGTTTTTCGATTAAAAGTGATGCTTTATGGGCCATAGTAGCATATATGTCATTTCAGGCAAGTTAAAAATCTAAAAAGAAATAGAAAGTACGTGGATGCTCTTAATTTTCTAAAAACTCTAATATGGTCAATTATAAGGTTAGAAATTGTTAAACCTGTTGTAACCAGATTTTTTTTTTAATATCATTGTAACCCCAAGGGGTAGAATAGGTCACTTGTAACTCTAACATCATGGGTATAATATACTACTCTCAATCAATAAAAAAATGTAAAATATGTAACAAGAATGAGAAATAATTATATTTTATGCTAAAATTAATAAAATACAATTATACCATTAATCACAAATAATATGATATATAGTTTTTAATATTTTTAGATCAAAAGATATTTTTGATTGATACAAAATTATAACTTAAAATTGATAAAAGATTAATTTTACTATTATACCATTAATAACAAATAATATGATATAAACTATCATGAAACATAATTTATTCCTTTCATAATTACTAGTGTCCACGTATTTATTTGAAAGATTGAAAACAAAGTGTAATATTTTCATATCACACAATAGTACGATAGAAACTATATTTATTGTACCTATATTTCTTCCTTTAATACCTATATTACTTAAATTTGGACGACCCTTCCTAAGAGAATTGGATTATTGTAAAAATTAATTAATATCAAAGTTGAGCCCCACTACCATTATTTAGACAGTTGAATTTGAATGATAAACAAATAAAATTAAATTAAATAAATAAAATACAATTAAAGTAAATTAATTATAAAGAACTAAAATTAGATAAATTACAAGACAATATAATTCTAGACCAAGAGTTCTATATATTATCATTTATGCGTATCTCTATAATTAATTGTATTTATTTCAATGAACATTTTATAAAAAAAAATAATAAACGAGGAATGTGTTCAGTCAAGCAGCATGTAAAAAAAATATGAAAATCCATTCACATTGCCTTTTAATCTTCAAATAAAAGACTCAATATAGTGTATCTTTATATCTAACAACAATAAAAAAATTATGTTTAATAATTAAAAAATACAATATATATAAGACTAAAATATCTTAAAATTTAAAATTTAGGTTTTATGATAGGGTTTAACAACCAATAAAGAAGTATTATTGATAAGTTAATATTTTTCTTCTTATTTAAAATATACATTCTAATTATTAATTATCTATTTTTATTTATTTCATTTTTAAATGTAAATAGTTTCTATATCAATATAAAAGTCCTTACTTTTCTAATGTACTCTAAATAAAAGAAAATAAATTTTTTTTTACATGAATGAAGTGTTGAATATTTTATATGCCTTAATAATTTTAAGAAAATATTATTAATATTTATATAAAATATTACCTTTTATATGTAAATAAATATATAAAATATTACCTTTTATAAAAATTCTTGACATAATTCATTAACGTTATTCGTGTATAAGCCTCCGACTGATATCACCGTTACAAAATAATAAACATTCAATTGTACTACAAATATTCATAAAGTTCCTATAAATTAAAAAAAGAATTAAAAACAATAAACGTATATGTTCTCTCTTTCTTCCTCACGTTCACATATTGGCTACGCATTAATTAGTCAAGGAAGGAAGACCAGTAATTGATTAATGTTGCCAATGGTTAAATGGAGTTCATTGATTGTGGATCGAAATTCACCAAATCATTGAATAATGTTAATTTGTCGTTTGATGTGGTTTTAATTTCGAAAATTAAACTTCAAATAGCATTCCAAAACTCACAACAATTAAATTACCACCGATCATTTCTATCGAGATGAATTTGAATTAATATTATTTTACTGTTATGTGTTTTTGTTGGGAAAAATAGATGGTTGTAAAGAAATAAATTCCACACACCCAGTATATAATTTTTTAAATCAAAATAAAATAAAAATAACACCAAGAATTTAGCGTGGAAAAACCTTTCAAAATGAAAGTAACAACCACAGGACCCGTAGGCCACTTAAACTTCCACTATAATAAGATGGGATTACACACTTCACCTTTAGGTGGATCTCTCACAAAATACAACAAATATGTATCTTCAATTTGTAGGTAAAACTTTACAAATTCATTTAAAAATATTTTTAATCTTAAAAAATTAAAATGTTAATATAATATTTATTCTAATATATTATTTAAAATATTGTTATTAATTTTGATATATTAGTTATTTAGCACATATTTTAAATAAAATAAAAAATATAAATGTAAGAATAAATAATTTTTAATTTAATTATTCAAAATATTATGTGTATAAAACATAATTTCGTCTCTTCATAATTGCTAGTGTCCAAATATATATAATTTATTTCTTTATTTATAATGGTAAAAAAATTAAATATTATAAATTAACAATTTATTTAAATTTAAAAAAACTATATTGTGTTATGTTGAATTGGTGTTATATATGAATTATAGAGTAGTAGTTTGAATTGTCATTTAAATTAATAATTAATTTTAATTTAAAATATTTTTTTATATTTTTTAGACTAAATAATATTTTTGTTTGATTCGAAATTATGATTTAAAATGAATAAAGGATAATTTTTTTTATCGAACTATTAGACGAATCATAAATAATACATTGGAAACTATCACGTAACATAATTTTTCCTTTTATAATTATTAGTATCCACGTATTTATTTGTAAGTATATTGTTTTAGTGTGATATGAACATAATTTGGTGGGGATGTGATGCTGCATTTATTTTGTGAAAATAACAAATAAATAGTATATTGTTTTCATCAAGAATTTTCTCTTTTAATTTTTTATTTTTTGATAAAATAGATGACATGGTTATCTATCAAAACATTTTTCTAAACCATAACAAATCCTCCACTTGTTTAAAAAAATGAACAAAAGACAAAAAGCAATAAGAAATCCATTTAAAAGCGTTGATTTTATGAGAGAATGGTCGTACTTACTTTCTCATATATTTGGTGGACACGTGATGCTGCATTTATTTTGTGAAAATAACAAATAAATAGAAGTAACCTTTTCTTTTCCTTGACGATATATATATATATATTCAAAATTTCTCATATATTTAAATAATAATTAAAATTATATTTAATTATTATATAATTTATTTAAAAAATTTACTTTTTTATCGATTAAATAATAAATTATAAATTTAAAGTGTATTTACAATTATCTTTTGATACTATTTAAAATATCTAACAAATTTACCACATATTTTAAAAATAATAACTATATTTCCTTTAGTTATTGTATTTAGGAGTTTTTATTTTTTTTTATAAATAAAGTAATAAATCGTAAATATTTGAAATATTAATTATCTTTCGAAACTATTTAAAATATCAACGTAATACTATATATCAACGTAAATCAGTACTCATTTTGTTTTTAAGATAATAGTAACAGCTTTAATTAAAATAAAATTTAACAATAAAATAGCTTCAACACACGATGTTCAATTTTCAAGATAATAATACACTAATACACCTTTAATTAAATAAAAATTAAAAATTACTTTTAAAATTTTGATAAATTACATGAAGCATAACACTTTAAATAAAAATACTCTCATAATATTAAACAACTTATTTTTGTAATATATATATATATATATATATATATCTTATCTTTATATTTATGTATTATTTTTTATTTCAAAAATATATGCATAGTTAAAAATAATTTCAAAATTTAAGAAGTTTAGTATCTTATCTATTTTTATATATATAAATACTTTTAATTTTAGAGTTTTTATAATAATAGATATCTAATTGATTCAAAAATTTGTAATAAAATTTGTTTACTTAATTTTTATTATATCAAATAAATTTTAAACATTTTACAAAAATCTAAAAAAATTTAAAAAATAATAATTTATGTGCAAAGCACGTATCTTTTAACTAATAGTAATAAAAATAACACTTCTTAAATTAACCATACATTTTTAAATTTAAAAAAAAAATATTATTTTTATGGTTATGAATTTTAGTGAGATAATTTCTCTTTTTGATAAAATAGATGACATGGTTATCCATAGAAACATTTTTCTAAACCATACAAATCCTCCACTTGTTTAAAATAATAAACAAAAGAAAAAAAGTCATAAGAAATTCATTTAAAAGCTTTGATTTTATGAGAGAATAATTGTAATCTTGATATTAAAAGAGACTTCTAGGTACTAGAACTTCGACGAGTAGTGCAGAAGTAAGTTCCAAGAGAGGCAATGGTAAGACGCGTGAGACTTTATTTGATCCTATTAAGATATTCTCTGATCTTTTGCAATGATAGGATTAGTAAGATCATTCTCTAAAAGCTCTACTTCTACTTCAGCTAGATCTACAAAAAATAAAGAAATAATAAATATAGAAAATATTGAACAAGATTTAGCTAGCTGGAATGTTCCTAAAGTAGAAACTTCACGAGTCTATAATAAGGATAGTTTTCTTTTTAAATCTAATTATATAATAAAAACAATAGAAGAAACATATCCTTTAGCTAAAGAGTCTTTAGACTTAAGCTTATTATCTAAAGGTCTTGTAGGTCAATAAAAAGAAAAATATAATTATCTGCATGTTGGTTTAGTATAAATTACAATTAAATCTCTTACTAGAGAAGGACGTAATAATTCAGTTCTTATTTATGTTAGTGATAAAAGACACAATCAGATTAAAGATTCAATGTTAGGATGTATTGAATCGTCTTTAAGCTAAGGACCTATATATTTCAATTGGTTCCCTAATTTTTCTGTGTGCATTAAAGATGCAAATGTTTTAAGATGTTTAAAGGTAAATGTGCAGACACATAGTTTCGACATAGAGGAAGGAACCAGTAATGTTGCTCTCATTTATAGAGTATACTTCAAAGTCATGAACACTATTTGCCTAGACATCAACTTAAGATCTCTTATCAGAGATTAAAAAAAAGGAGAAACAACACTATTCCAAACAAATAGTAAAAAAACCAGAT
Organism: Hippophae gyantsensis; assembly: GCA_030763125.1. NCBI lineage: Eukaryota > Viridiplantae > Streptophyta > Magnoliopsida > Rosales > Elaeagnaceae > Hippophae > Hippophae gyantsensis. The sequence continues at coordinate 43,139,394 of CM061033.1, forward strand.
TGGCTACACCTAAAAGGTTAGCATGGGATAAAATTACCCTTCCAGAAAGCTGGTTTATACAACAAGAACCTAAAAAGGTTAAAACCCCTCAAAATATTGAAGTTGATCAAAACATAGAACATGAAGATGGATCAGTAGAAATCATGTTTGACTTAACAAGAAAAATAAGAATATATGAGTCAAGACCATCAACTACAAGCAATCGATTCTCGAACATTTCAGAAAGATTCTCAAATGTTTCTATAAATTTCTCAAGAGAGACCAATTTTTTAGGAACTCAGAGGCTTCCTATGGGAATAAACTTACCAGTTTATCAAAATGAAGGATCTAAAATATCTGAAACAATAGAAGAAAGATCTAATAGATCTGAGGATCAAACGGAAAGACCAATGAGTCCAACACTCTCTGATATGGGATATGAATCAAACACTAGGTTCCAGAGTGTTATGGTATTACAAAAATCGTCATTTAATGAATCTCTAAAAGAGATGTTTTATGATCCAGAAAATTCTGAAAAAAGAAAAATATTTTATTTTCTAAATAGAGAACAATAAAAAATGTTCTATCAAAAGTATAAAGCATTATTAAAATATGCTAAAAAGAAGAATTGAGAAGGAGAATTAAATTTCTTCGATTTTATTATCAAATATTCTGAAAAATGGCAATTCATCCTCCAAAAGCAATCATTAAGATATTAGAAAAAGTGCAAGCAGTTCCTTACAAAGGAAACTCAAAAAAACCAGAGTTACAAGCCATGGACGAATCTGTGAATCAAGTTATAGAACAAGAAAATTACACCAACTTATTCTTACAAACAGTTAGAAGTCAATTAACAAGAATTGAAAAATCAGTTCAAAAGTAGACTGAAAGTTTACCATCTACTTCTAAGAAAGAAGTAAAACCAGCTTTCTTTAAACCTATTCAAGAGTTTAAATTGCGAAAAGAAGATAACTAAGAATTCTTAAAAAAATTATTAGAAAAAATGTTTAAATTAGACACTACAGATAAAGGAAAATCTATACAAATCCTTGAAGAAGATCTAAATGAGATCTCTAAAAAAGAGGTAGATGAAATTTATCATTATCTGAAAGAATCTTATAAAAATGATTCTGTAGAAATAAATAAATTGGAAAGACCAATTCCAGTTTACAAAGCAAAGCCTTATTATCCTAGGCAATCTCTAGTCTATTTACAAATCGAAGAAGAGCTACCCAACATAATAGTATATTCTGCTAGTACCATTCAAGAATGGAGTATTGACGGACTATCTGAATATCAAGTTATTCGAGTAATTAAAAATATGTTTATGTATGCAACTGCAATCAAGTTTCAAGGAAACTCAGATAAGCAAGCAGTATTAGCAATAATAGCTGACTTTCTTGGACAATTACAAGGCTGGTGGGATACTCACTTAGGTTCCTAAGAACGTCATACAATTCTTAGCTCAATTAAGAAAGAAGTAAATAAAAATGGCGATGTTCTCCAAATAGAAGACACAGTCGGTACACTAGTCTACACGATATTGTTGCACTTTGTGGGAAGTACAACTTTGCAACAAGATAAAAGTCATGAACAACTTATAAGCTTAAGATGTCCTACCATGTCACATTTCAAATGGTATAAGGATGTTTTCTTCTCTAAAGTTTTCACAAGAGTTCAGATCCTTGAACTACAACAGTGTGTCCAAACACCGCTCATCTCTAAAAATAATAGAGAAAAAGACTTTGATGATCTCTTAGAAGAGGTCCTAAAAATTCCTACTGAAAAGAAGAAAGAAGTTCTCAAAGAAGAAGAAAATTCTAATGCAAAATTTGTTGATATGCACTTTGTCAACTCCTTAGACAAAGTCATAAATCACAAATGGTACTCAAAAGTGACCATTGTGATCAACAAAGAATATTCTTTCAAAGCAGAAGCCCTAATTGATACAGGAGCTGATTTAAACTACATTAGTGAAGACATTGTATCTACAAGGTATTTTACAAAAACCACTCAAGTATTAAATACTGATAATGGTGGAAGAATGCCTATACATTATAAGCTATCCAATATAGTTGTATGTAATAATGGAGTATGCTTAGAAACTACATTTTTATTAAGTAAAGAATTATCAAGAATGGTAATTCTAGGCACACCATTCATCAACATGCTATATTCTTTCAAAACCACTACAGAAGGGATCAAAACAAAAATTGATGGATATCCTATTATTTTCAAGTTCACAGAAGAACCTTAGATACATGAAGTAAATTACCTCAAAGGTAAGATTATTGAAAAAGAAAAAATTATTTTTTCCTTAAAGAAGTGAATTTTAAAACAATTCAACAGAAGATTTTTTCTAAAGAAATACAAGAGAAAGTTCAATCTGTCAAAGAGAAATTTGAAAAAGAAATATGCGCTGAAATCCTAGTGCATTTTGGAAGAGAAAGAAAAATGTGGTAGAATTGCCATATGAACCTAACTTTACGAATGAAATGTTATGCCATTTAGGCTTAAGAATGCCCCAAGTAAATACTAGAGAATTATGAATGATATTTTTAACCCTTATTTAGGCTTCACTATTGTCTACATAGACGATGTCCTAGTCTACTCAAATATAGTAGATCAACATTGGAAACACTTAGAAGTGTTTTTTAAAACAGTTAAATCCAATGGGTTTGTTGTATCATCTAAAAAGATGAAGTTATTTCAAACCCAAGTAAGGTTCTTGGGCCATAACATAGAACATGGACTTATAAGTCCTATTGAGAGATCAATAGTCTTTACAAAAAAGTTTCCGGATGAAATAAAAGATAAGAAACAGTTGCAAATATTTCTAGGGAGTCTTAATTATATTGCAGATTTCTATAAAAATCTTGCATAAGAGACCAGCCCATTATTTCAAAGACTAAAAAAGAATCCTCCATAATGGAATACAACTTGCACAACAATTGTCCAAAAAATCAAGCTTCGAGCTAAAAAGCTCCCATGCCTAGCTTTATCTAATCCCGAAGCTCCAAAAATAGTGTAGATTGATGCTTTGGAGTTAGGCTATGAAGGCATTCTGAAGCAGAAAATGCCTATAAAAGAGGTCTTAATAAGATATACCTCAGGCACCTAAAAACTAGCTTAGAAAATTGTTCTACAATAAAATACATAAATATTAGCCATTGTTCTGAGCATTACCAAATTCCAAGATGACCTTCTACATAAGAAATTTTTATTTAGAGTTGATTGTAAAAGTGCTAAAGAAGTACTTTAGAAAGACGTTAAAAATATAACATTAAAACAGATTTTTACTAGGTGGCAAGCCATCCTATCTATATTCGATTTTGATATTGAATATATTAAGGTGGCGTTTGGTTCACAAAATGGAATCGGAATCGAAATGGGAATAGGAATGGAATGGAATGAAAAAATGTTGTTTGGTTTGACCACTGGAATCAAGCTTTGAATCAAGATTAGAGTGTTTGGTTTGTCACTCGAATGGAATGGAAAAAGCTATAAATTACCTTAATACCCCTACATTCAGTAAAATTCAAATAATATCATTTAATTACTATTTTTTCGTCAAACAAAATACATTATTGAAATCATTATTTTTCTAAATAATTATTACTTAATTAAAAAGAAAATATATTATTAAAATTATTATTTTTCTAAATAGGGTTTAGGGTTTTGAGGTTTGGGATTTGAGATTTAAGGTTTAGGGATTTAGGATTTAGGGTTTAGGATTTAGGGTTATATTTGTGGGTTAAGGTTTAGAGTTAAAATTATTATTTTTCTAAAAAGGGTTTAGGGTTTTAGAATTTGGAATGTTAGATTTAGGGTTTTGGGTTTTGGGTTTTGGGTTTTGGGTTTGGGGTTATATTTGGGGTGAGGGTAAAATTGGAAAAAACAATTAAATGGGAATGGAATCATGATTCCTAAAGGGGAGAGAAGGAATCACAATTCCTTCTCCTTTAGTAATCAATTTCATTCTGTCCCCTCCATTCCACCCAACCAAACACACAAATGGAAGGAATCAATTCTGATTCTTTTCCATTCCCTCCAATCAAACATCACCTAAGGGGGGAGAGAACTCACTCCCAGATTTCCTCATCAGGGAATACTTACAAGGCCATAAAGAAAAAAATTATCTTCAGGCACTGAAGAAAAAAAATGCTCCTCAAAAGGAGTACAAATGGCACAAGATCACCCATAAATCTATCATCTCAGTTGAGGATGAAGATATGGCCAAATCACTTGAACATGTAGCTAATATATATCTTAAAGATAATTTACCAGCAAATACTATCCCTAAATCTAGGGAATATTTTGAATTAATCTTAAAAGAAACTAATTCGATTGACATAATTCATAATATGAGAAATTCTCATGAAATTGCTTACTCAACTTTTAAAGTAAAAAATATTTTATCTAAATCATATTGGAATTCTAACTTATTCGTTAGAGAAAGATTTAAAAATAAACGGATGAATCTAGTCTCATATGACTATTTTGATTATACCCAAGCGTGGGAAAGCACGCTCTTCTATCAAAGCTCAAAGAAAACTCATACGTGATTGATCTAGTTTTTAACAGGGGATCGTTATGCTTTTAATGATTTTCCTACTTGGTTTAGAGATTGGTTCTCATTTTTCGGACCAACTAAAGATATATTTCCTCAAAAGGTTTTAGAAGTTTTTATAATATTTGAAGAGTTTAATTTAAACTCTACTAAAAATAAAGATCATTCATTATTGTTCTTCTTTGCATTATATAAAGTCCCATGGATATGGAAATGGGATTATGCCGTAACTCATTGGGATGAAATCTATTGTCTTATAAGACGATCATGGGGAAGATGGTGGGATAAAACTCCACTAAAATAGTTTGATAATGTTAAAATTATTGAATTATTCCAAGCACTCAAAGTGAAAAAAACTACTGACCCTAAACCACTTAAGGGGAAAACTAAAGTAGAAATTGTTATAGAAACCTTAAAAGAAAAAGGAAAAAGTGATGAATATATCTCTAAAAAATTAGAGAAATTATATTCTAAAGAAGAAGAAAGCTCTACCAAATTTAATGAAAAATTAGATCTAGAGCCTTTTGAAAGTGATTTATGATGGCCAGCTCAAGCTAAAAGTCAAGCCAACCACCCACTAAAGAAAGTAACCGACATCAAAGGGACCCACAAAACACTCTAGACGGATGACTCCAAAACTTAAATAGGGACACATCATCAGAACAAAGGGTCCATTCTTCACATGGGGGAGCATCTGCTTTTAAGAAAAGTCTTACTAGACTTATCTTGTGAATTATTGTATTTTGTTTTTAGATGAGCCTCTTTGTCTATATAAGGCTCTTAAACTTCTAAGGGAAGCATCCGAATAATTTTCATATATTTTCTCTTTGTATATTCCATTAATACTCTCTGTAATATATTCATAATCAATTTATATATATATATATATATATCTTCGAATTTCTTTACCATTTTACAACTTAGCAGATCTTGGTCGTATTTGGTATCAAAGCCATCTAAGTTGGAAAAGATAGTAATATTATAGTTTGTAATCTTAATAATCTTGATATTAAAAGAGACTTCGAGGTACTAGGACTTCGACGAGTAGTGTAGAAGTAAGTCTCAAGAGAGACAGTGGTAAGACGCGTGAGATTTTGTTTATGTAATTATATGTATATAAAATAATTATATTTAATTTAATTATTCAAAATATTGTGTGTTAATATTAAAATGACATTTTTTATGGAATTATATGTATATAAAATAATAATATTAGTATATATTTTGTTTCATTTAACCATAGTTTAGGTATTGTAATAACTATCAATGTTCTATGCCTAATTAGTAACAGTTATTTTTAAAAAAATTATCAAATTTTTGTGAGTAACCATAATTTTGATTATCTATAGTTAAAATACACATCCCTACCGTGTATAAAACATAGTTTTGTCCCTGCATAAGTGTCCAAATACATATAACTAATTTATTTATTTATAACAATAAAAAACTTAATATTATGAATTAATATTTCATTCTAATTTAAAAAAAAATTATATAGTGTTACGTTGTATTCATGTTATATATGAATTAGAGAGTTATAGTTAGAATTTTCATCTAAATTAATAGTTCATTTTAATTTAAAAAATTATTTAATATTTTTTTAAAATAATTTAAAATAGATAAAAAATAAATTTTACCCTCAAACTTCTAAGAATCACTTATAATATGATAGAAACTATCAAGAAATATAATTTCTTCCTTTCATGATTAGTAGTGTCCACATCTTTATTTGAAAGATTGAAAACAAGTGTAATGTTTTCATACGACACAATAGTATGATAGACACTACTGAATAAAAACAACGGACACTAGTTGCATTTGTTTGTCCTATACTACATTTTATTAATTCATCAATAATTTGGTGGACACGTGATGCTGCATTTATTTTGTGAAAATAACAAATAAATAGAAGTAACCTTTTCTTTTCCTTGACGATATATATATATATATTTGTTCAAAATTTCTCACATCTTTAAATAATAATTACAATTATATTTAATTATTATATAATTTATTTAAAAAATTTACTTTTCTATCGATTAAATAATAAATTATAAGTTTAAAGTGTATTTATAATTATCTTTTGATACTATTTAAAATATCTAACAAATTTAGGACATATTTTAAAATAATAATTATATTTCCTTTAGTTATTGTATTGAGGGTTCTTATTTTTTTATAAATAAATTAATAAATTATAAATATTTGAAATATTAATTATCTTTCGAAATTATTTAAAATATCAACTTAGTACTAGTAAATCTGTACTCAATTTTTTTAAGATAATAATAACAGTTTTAATTAAAATAAAATAACTTCAACATTCTAATAAATCACGGATAACACGATGTTCAATTTTCCAGATAATAGTACACTAATACACCTTTAATTAAATGAAATTTAGAAAATTACTTTTAAAATTTTGATAAATTACATGCAACATAACACTTTAAATAAAAATACTCTCGTGATATTAAACAACTTATTTTTATAATATATATCTTATCTTTATGTTTATTTATTACTTTTATTTTAAAAAAAATTATCTATAGGTTAAAAATAATTTCAAAATTTAAAAAAATTAATATATATCTATTTTTGATATATATGAATGCTTTTAATCGTGTAGTTGTTACAATAAGAACAAAAGAAAAAAAAGCCATAACAAATCCTCCACTTGTTTAAAAATATGAACAAAAGAAAAAAAAGCAATAAGAAATCCATTTAAAAGCTTTGATTTTATCAGAGAATGGTCGTACTTACCTTTCTCCATCAATTTAAGAATGGTAACTTTACTTTATCGAAAGTTATTGCATAAGAATATTTAATTTAAATTTTTTTATAAATACATAATTAAGTTATTATCTTATATCTTAAATTTTATATTTAATTAATAATTAATATATTATTTAAAATATACAACAACTTTAATTATATATAAATATATATATAACATGAAAAAGTTTTATCGTCTTAAATTATAATAAAATAACATTATTTAAATAATTGATAAATTTAATAATTGATAAATTTTATAAATTATTTATATTTAGATCTTATCTCAAGTTAAGATAACATTATTTATAAAAAATATATCTCACTAAAACAGATCAATTAGATTGGATCGAGGAATAAAAACTTTGCTAAGTCATAGAATTATAATATAATTTTTTTATCAAAGTAATAATTTTGTTTGGTTAATTTATGATTGATAATCTCATAAAATCACGAGCTTTTTTAAAAGTTAATTATATGGCCGGGTATGATTTCTTAATGTAATCAGTGCATGTCTGCTACTCTGCTTCAAATGAAACCTAGCTTGTTGAAAAGTCCAAGTTTTCAGCTCAGTGCGTAGTAAGTATAAAAGGTCGGATGATCAACTAGTAAAACACAGCTTTAGCAAACTACAATGACCCATCGGAAATTTTTCTTCTGTGGGGCTCATTATAATATTATAGCATATTGAAAATGGGTGTGGTTGCTATTCTTTTGAATTTATCCACTTCCTTATTATTTATGATAAGAAATATTAAATATATATATGAATTTATTTATACAAATTAATTATAATGTGATGGATTTTTTATGAAAAATAAATAATTTCTCAAAAAAATTATTTTACAACCTGATGTATTATAATTGGTATAATATAAATATATATTATTATAATTATATGAGAATGAAAAAAAATTAAGTTAAATTAAATGTGTATACCATTACAATTTCTACGAGAATAAAATAAATAAATAAAATTAAGCAATTATTATGTCGGTCTGCCAAACCTCTATTTACATGGTATTTGAAATAGGTTGGCTAAAACCTACCAAACCCACGATTATAAACGTCAAGAATATTTTTAACCTACATTATTAAAATACTTATTTAATATTAAAACAAAGAAGCTTGAATTTATGTCCATATGTCTCACTTATACCGCGAGCTGTTGATAAATATTTTTTTTAATAATATAAATAAGTGAATTATATATATATTATGATAAATTAATTTTATTATTATATAAAAGTATGAAAGAATTGAAAATATTTTTTCAAACTTTTCCCTTATATATTTCCACATTTAGACTCTATACTAGTTAAATGCCATGTTTTGTATTTGTCATATTATTGTTTTTCTCCGACATAATTGCATCAAATCATAAAAAAATCTTAGGAAAAAAATTATACAAAATAATATTTTAAAACTTAACGACTATTAACATTTAACAATATTCAAATAATCATAATTTAATATTTAATAAATCTAATTTATCAGAATTAAATTCAAATAATGTTAAATTAAAAAAATTTCACCTTTCAATATCAAGTTTTTAGGGTGAATTATATTTTTTTGTAATAAAAATTTATAAACTACATATAAAATGTGTTATTTTATGGTTATAAGTTTATAATTATTATTTTTTAATTTATAATGAATTAAATATTGAAGACATCTCTAAAATTTTAATCCATTATGTTCTGCTAGAATATATAATATTAAATTAGAATTAGAATTAGAATGAGTAAATATCATGACAAAGAATTTTGAAAAAAAATACTATACTTTATGTTTTTTAAAATTTGACATAAATTTTAATCATGCAACTTGTCACTCAAAGTAAGTGACACTCAAAATAAATAAATAATATCTTATGGAAAGAGAAAAAAGTAAAGAAAAATATGGCACACGTCATTTTCATTAAGTTAAAAAAGTTATTAAGTTTATTAGAAGAAAAAAGTTTCATTTTGATTTGTAAAAAATGTTTACTATTTTAAATAAAATAATATTATTTTTTCAATATTTTATTTTATTAGTTTATTTTATTGATAAATAAATAGAGAATAAAAATTATTTTTTGTTATATTATTTATTATAAAAATCATTAAAATATCGATAATATTTATAAAATATAAAGAAATAATATCGTTTATAATATAAAAAACTAATTAATACAAATTTATTGTAACATACCACGTGTACATAAAAAAAACCCATAAAAGATAACAATGGGTAATTTAAAAGTAAATGAGAATAAAATTAACACCAATATATTTTTAATACGAAGAAAATTAAAAATTTAAATTATATTAACATTTATCTTGAAACAACACATGGTTAATTGACCGATAAAAGTATATTATCTAGATCAGAATCGTAGGGTATATTTTTAGATTATTCTACCAATTTAAAGCTCTAATTAGTTCTTTTTCTATTATATATTTATGTAAAATTTTCTTCAACCATAATTTACACAATCTCCATTAATAATTATTTGCATAAGAAAGTGAATAAATTATTAAAAGAAAAAAAATAAATATGTTGGAGAATATAAGAAAATTTTATTATAGCCCATGAAACCATTATATATAATATATATGCATTGCTTTGATATAACTGTAATACAAGAAAATTCTACATAACATTGATTTAATTAAGCTCATTAGAAATTGTTACGAGAGTTTCTTAAGAAAAAAAAAATTATCCTTCAATTATTTTTGAACACACAAAATTCCAAGTCAAACAAGATGATGCACGTGCTTAAGAATATAAGTTAAAACTTTTACCGTAAAAAGTCGAAATCTGTGGAAGTTTATTCCTATTATTCCTTTTCTTTTAATTATTATAGAAGAATAAGATTTTCGATAGAAAGTACTTACATGAATATATCAATTTGTTTTTAAATTGGGTACATTCACGTTACCTACAACTATATCAAAGTTTGATTTACTTTTATAAAGTGATGATTTAGATGATGAAATGAGTCAACATCCCTCTAAATTGAGAGCTTTTTCATGAAACACACTTAGAATATTAAGTAATTAATTTTAAAATTTTCTTTGATATCATATAATAATTGTAGTTAAATTTCTAGAGATAATTTTGTTTAACTTATCTTCAATATCATTTAGTTAACTATATATATATTTGGATAACTCAATTGTTATAAATGAGATCATGAATTCATAAAAGTACTATTTTGATAAATATTACTAAAAGATATTACTTAATATTTAATCATAATTTTTTATAAAAATAGCGATTAAATTAGTTTACTTTATAATTATTTTTAGATAAGGTTAAATTCAAATATGTTTCTTAAATAATCGACCCACATCTTTTTAGATATATAGTTTAAAATAATTAACTAATGAATTTATATTGTATTAAAAAATTAAAAAATAAACAAATGTTAAAATCCCTGAAAAAAATATAGGAAATGTCAAGTATGTACAGCGCCTAATCCATTATAAAAGCTCACAAGATGTTTATGCTTTTCACCATCACTAATTCACAACACAAAGAGTGAAAATGTCTCCTAAATACTTGCTATTTCTGCTCATAGCAGTGGTGGTTCTTACCACTTATTCTTCTCTTGTTGATGCTGATGTTGATGGCTACAAGTACAAGCGACCACATTATCCTCCAAAGCATTATCCTCCAAAAAAGCATTATCCTCCTACAGAAGAAGAGGAGGCCTCCACCACTGGCATTGTTGATGAGGAAAAAGCTTCAACAACTGCAGAAGAAGATGCTAAGGACTACTACAAGAAAAGGCCTCCATATTATAAGCCACCACACAAGCCTCCCCATTACAAGCCTCCCCACTACAAGCCTCCCCACTACAAGCCTCCAACTGCCAATTAATTAGCCCTTCCTTAATAATTATGTTATTTCCATATCATGTAGTTTTTGAGAATAAGGGATCCCATATGATGATCCTAGCTAGATCTCTATGGTTCAATTGTCATCTAGTACTCAATCATAAGTAGTGAACTACATATGTTTGAGCTACTTCTTGTATGTGTACGTGTTGTTGCATATCATCATGTTAATGAAGTTTACATTATTAACGTTGTAAAACTTTTATTTTGTTTTATCTAAAACGAATATCTACTTAATTTATATTTTATAGTAATCCCGTAAGTACTAATTAACAAAAAAAAGTAGTCGACCTGACACAATAAGAAACTAAATATCTGCTGCTCTTCTTTTTTGTCTAAATCTAGTAAATATCTTCCTATTTTATTTTAATGCCTTCTTATATAATAAATTAGAGAATAACTACTCCATCATTCTCCAAATTTTAATGAGCTAAAGTTTTATATCATAAGATAAATTAACAAAATTATCACCAAATTTTTATTTTTTTTATATATATTGTTTTTTTACAAGAACCTCATTTAATCAATTTAAGTTGTAAATTTAGGCAAATCATAAAATTTCAATGATAGTTTTGTACGTAATATGTGATAAATTTTGATAAATTGTAAAAATTTGGTGATTAGTTTGTTAATTTACTCTAATATATATATATATAATCAACAAATAATTATTATTTTTTATTTACATATATTCAACAAATAATTATTACTTTTTATTTACAAAATTAAACGGATAATTATTTATGTGAATACATGTTGGAATCATCTAAAAATAAAAATAAAAAAAATTATTTCTAATTTTATTTCATTTATATTTTTATAAATTTTATTTTAATATTTATAATTATTTTTATTACATTTCTTGAACAAACGGTAATAATAATATTGTGTAACATCCTATATGGGAGATCCTATTTTCTTTGGGAAAAATAATTACGGAAATTATTTTATGTTTATTAACTAAATTTTACCTTACAATTATAATTAAATAATGTGACACCTTAAATAATATACAGACACTAATAAGATTTGGTTAAGTTTTAAGAATTGTTGTTTAGTCTAAATATCTTTTAGTAAATAATTGAGATTTATAGGTATTAATATAACATATGGGTTTAAAGGTCTAGAAAAAAATTGACTTAATAAGCTTAGTGTATTAAAACAAATTTGGAAACACATGGGTAGTAAGAACCCACTCGTTATTCTAGAATTGAATAAAAGAGAGGAGAAGAGAAGAAAAAGAAGAGAAGAGAATGTAAAAAAAGTCTAAAGAGAAAGGCCAAATCTTTTGAATTTACTAACAAATTCTTCTCTTTCTTAATGCAAATTTTAATTATTGGATTTGATTCTTACATGAAATTGGAGGCAACTCTTGCATGTTAGGATAAACTTTGTTATGGAAAGTGTATTATTTTTTGCCAAAATTTTTATTCTTAAAACTTTGTTTTTAGACTATAATAATTATATCAAGAACTTATGTTTTAAATTGAAAAATTGATCATATTGAATTAGGTTTTGAGTTTATATTATTGAGAAGATATGGATGTCTAGTTTAAAAGTTTTCTATACAAAAATATACATATATTTTATTGAAAGTGGTTTTTGAAGATCATGCTAGAAATATTATTTTGAATCCTTCAATTTTTTTGTTATTTGAAATGGTTTTATAAATTTAAATTGAATTAGTTATATTGTGTTTTAAATCTTGACATGCCTATTTTAAAAAAAAAATTATGATTCTTTCTTTGAAATTTAGTACAAAAAGTTATGAATGTTTTTCAAAAATATGTATAAAGGATTACGAGTTTAAAATTCAATGTTAAATCTGATTAATATTTTATTATTTTTGACCTATTTCTCTTGTAAATAATGAGTGGGTGATATTTTCTTTGAAAACTAATGATGTCTAGCTTTTGTTAGAAAATTGAATTTAGAGTTTTATACGGAAAGTTAAATTAGTTTTATCAAAGTAAGTTCTATACAAATCAAAATTGAAAGGTTTGTTTCAATTTTACTTGTATTTTGTGATTTTGAATTTTTTTTTAATATTTTATTCAGATAAGTTATATCTTATTTTAAAGTTTGTGATGTCTAGTTTTATAGATAATTTATGGTTTGTCATTTCAAATTTTATAGACAAAGTTATATAAATTTAAGTAAGAGTATATTCTATGAATATTGTATAAAAAATCACTTTTTAAACAAATCGATATTCTTTGTTTTTGAAAGTGTTTCACTTATGAAAATGGAATAAATTATATCTTATTTTAAAGATTGAAATATCATTTTTTTTATATTTTTACATAATTATATTTGGACATGTTTATGAAAAATTATACCTACTTATGTGGTAATAGGTCAAAATTATTTTAACTATTTATAATAAGATAACACAAACTGAAAGTTTATATTTTTAAAATAACTTTTTTAATTTTTAATGGGCATATGTTATTTTTTTTAGATAGTTGAAAATATTTATTTTTTGAATATTTTAATTTGGACATTCCCACTTAAAATTATGTTCGTTTGAATTGAGTTAAAAAACTATTTTTAATGATTTATAAATATTTTTCACTCAAGCTTATTGTCAAAGCAGACAAGTTTCAATGAGATTTTTTTTAACTATTTTGAATCTATTTATTTTTAAGTTGAATTGATTAAAGTCTATCTTTTTGAATTGAAATATAAATGTAAGAGTATCTAAGTTATACGTTTGTGTTATTAGTTCATGTTTTAGAACAAAGTATCTTTCTGTATTAAATTATACAATATTGTAGTGGAATATTTTACTCAAATTTTATAAATAATTGTTTATTTTTAACTAAAACATATTCATAATATTTATGTTTATTAAGTTTTTCACAAGTTTAATTTTTTTTATTATATAACGAATATTTTATGTTAGAAAATAAATAATTGATTCTTAGGTGAGTTCATAAGTGTTTACTTAGATTTAGATCATAAATATAGATTTTAATTAGAACATTAAAAGTTTATATTAAACTTTTAACAAAAATATTTTAAAATATTATTATTACTTAAATTCAGAAGCTTATACTTAGTTTTATATCCTAATTTAAGCAATAATTTTTCATAATATTATAAATATTAGTAAATATTATTATTTTTAAACCTCCAAATAAATGCTATCCTCTTAATTCAATAGTAATATAAAAAATAAATAATTAATTAATGGGTTCCTATATGCATGCCTATGAACAACACACATGAAATTAAGACTTTTTCTAACTACATGTACAAAGAGCTTTATACACGTATGATCAACTTTCCTCATGTGCGAGTTTGATGAAATTTTTCTATTTTTTATAATTTATTTTACGTAAATTATTCACATTTATTTTTGCTTTACATAAATATATTTGTAATTATTTATATTACTCCAAATTATTAATATAGTTTGTGAATATTTTGATGTTATAACTTGTTTTAAATTTTATAATTAAATCGTTAAAATTAAATAGATATATTTAAAAATTACTTATTTTTTAAACTTTTCTATTCACTAAATATTTTTAATCACTATTTTTGTTTTAAATTTTTTCCTTTCAACTTTCAATAGTTTTTGATCGAGAATTTAAGTCGTTGAAGGAGACTTAAATCAGTTTGTTTATATTATAATAGATGAATTTTTATTCTTTTGATGATAATAATAACTTATTATATTTTTGACATAAATTTATTATAAGGTGTTTGGTAATCCTATTATAATTATAAATTCTATAATAGATTGAGATTATTTATAAGTTAGTATTATTATTTCTTTATTACGTATGTTTTATGATAAAAAGGAAAATTTATGTTAAATTTTAGATATATCTTAAATTATATCAAGAATTTTGAATGTAATAAAAGTCTTAAAACAGGTATTAACATATTATTTTTATTAAATTTAATTTTTATTATTATTTAAATTTTTATTTTATGAACCAATAAAAAATAATTGTTATCGTAAAAAGGTTAAACAAACTCTCTTTCAAATAACATAGGTAAATTACGGCACAATTATTATTTGATGTAAAAAGGTCTAAACTCTCACTAATCATTATAAATGTACTACAAAAAGGAGAAAAAGAAAAGCCACCCATCAACAATACTAATCATTATAAATAACAGTGACAAAATAAATATGACTACCTAATATATATATATATATATATTTTTTTTTTCTTTACGACTTGTCAAAAAAATTTGAGATATTAAATACTTATTGAGATTTCATTTTAAAAACTTATCTCATTGTACACTTAAAACGCTAGTGTATGTTATATAATAAACTTTTATATAAAAAATACTTATATTGTAAATTTTAATTTTTTTTAATTTATCTAAATGATATTAAAGTAAAAAATGTATCCTTATTTCAAAGTAATTTTTAACTAGATTATTATTTTTTTAAATAAACAAAAGTGATAAAAGTTACCCATAATAAGATTGAGGAAAAATTATTTGTCCAAATTAAGTGCAGTATATCCATTGGACCACCAACACCTCAAATCTTGATAAGAAACAACTTGAGAGTCCATGTATTTTATTTTCGGATAGTGTGTTAATTACTTATTTAAAATTTAAAGTTATTATTATAATAATAGAAAAATATCACATAAAAAGAAATAAGTTTGAATGTAAAGAAAAGAAAAAAAAACTTTCATATAAATAACAATCGTCATTTTAAAAATAAAACAAAATTTTAATTTACATATAGTTGATATTCGTACTATAAAATGATATAACTTTAAAAATAATTGTATCGAAAAAATATATTATATAGATGTCAACTATATCTAAATCATTATGGTACAGTTATATTTTTAATTTAGGTATGATAGTTAACCATACCACAAAAATTATTGGAATTTTAGTGATAAGTGATAACGGTACTTAAACTCTTTTTTATATGGTTGTTTATTTTATTAAGTACAGGTATCAAATTACTTGGGTTGCATATCAATTAATATAGCATTTTTACTTTTTGTGTGGGATGCTAATAAACTACTGGGGATATATATAGTTTTTCAATTAAAGTGATGTTTTATGGGCCATAGTGGCATATATGTCATTTCAGGTAAGTTAAAAATTTAAAAATTCTTAAAAGAAATAGAAAGTGGATGCTTTTAATTTTCTAAAAACTCTAATATGGAACCACGAAATTGATATTATATAGAGTAAAACACATGAGTTGGTTTTTAAGATAAGTAATATATATGTATATTATGATCTGTTCTTCAAAAAGAATTAGCTAAAGTTACGAAATTTTTTGCTAGAAATGGCTAAACCTGTTGTAACCAGATTTTTTTTTTAATATAATTGTAACCCCAATGGGTAGAATAGGTCAATTGTAACTCTAACATCATGGGTATAATATATACTCTCAGTCGATGGAAATATGTAAAATATGTACCAAGATTGAGAAATAATTAGACTTTATGTTAAAATTAATACAAATTATTATAATCTTACCTAAAATTATTTTACAAAATATTGAAAGAATCAATTTCATAAAAAATTAAAGATGTTAGTTCTATTGAATTTTTTGTTCTTTATTTATTTAAAAATATGTCAATATGTGAAAAATATAAAATATACTAAAATTGGTTTCAATTATATACTATAGTCTCATCCAAGGCTATATATTCACCAAAATATTGAATTATCATTTGTATATGTTATGCCCAATTGTAAGATTTGTGTCATTGGATGTCTACTTTAGTTCAAGAGATATAATTTAAGATGAAATGTTAATGAGATTTATGGTATAATTTATTAATTTTTAAAACTCATTTTATCTTATCTTAATTTTAAATGAGATAAGATAATAATGAGACGATATTAATTGAGATATCTTATTTATTTTTATTAGGTTTAAATGAGTTAAAAAAAGAATTTATAATTTAAATTTAATAAAAAAAATATAACATATATTTAATGTTAGGTCCATTAAAAATATAATCTAAATAATACAAAATATATAAAATGAGATAATATTCAAATAAAATAAAATAATATTATATTAAAAATTTATTAGAAATATTAAATATAATATGAAATGAGATAAAATAAACTAATTTACATTTTATCTTAGATATAATGAATATAGTGTTTCTACTTTGTAACAAGAACGAGAACCAAATTAAGAAGTCAATTGCTCACCTCATAAGGCAATTAGGGGCTCCTCTCCTAAAACTCAATCATGAAGTCAATACAATTATTCAAAAAGGAAATTTTATGATACTTTGAGGCTTAAATCTTAACGGGTAACAATAGATAATAAGAAGGTATAAGTACTCTTGAAAATTAGTTTCTAAGGTTAGATCACTCATTAAGAACAGATGAGGCTATAAAAGAGAGAAAGATGAGTGATCTCGTGTGAGTGAGAGTGAAATCCTGGTGTATTGATTAACAATGAATGTACTTGGACTTGATGCTAGTAAACACACTCCAAGGGGGTGAATGGATGTAGTCATTGCTTTGATCGAACCATTGTAGGTAGTTCTTGAAATCTTGGTGTCATATTCTTTACTTTGTGCTATTTACTTTATTGTTAATTTCTTTGCTTGATGTTGTCATAATTGTTGATACGTATGGAAAATGTGTAGAATAAACTATGATTTTAGTAGATGTTTTAAAAATTTACAAATTCAATGTTTTTAAATAATATACCACAAGTGTTATAAATTAATTATTTATTTTTATCCAATTAAAATAAAAACTAAAAAAATACATAAATTAAATTATAATAAGACTAAATGATATAACTTTTATGAAATAAAGTATCAATTGTTTCATTATGAAATAACATATACACGAAGTGAAAAATAAAAAGATATGAATTTAAATTACGCTAAATGTAAATAGGTTTATGAGTATTCGATGTGTTATTTAAAGAACAAACAAAAATTAGATAAAATTAGACACATTGCGATATACGATACCATGAGCCTTACCTTTCACATTTTGTTAAAGGCAATGTAGATGTTGTCTAATTTGTCTTATTATTAGAATATTAGCTACTAGGGGTGTTTATAAACCGAATCGGATCGGACTAAACCGTAAAATTGGACCGAATTGGATCGGATCGAACGGTTTTATAAATCAAACGGTTCGGTCCGGTTTGTACTAATTTTAAATCATTCGAACCAAACCGGACTGGTTTAATAATATATTAAAAAATTTACATTATTCTTCATTAAATGTATAAAAAATCGAACCAAATCGAACCAAACCGTTTTATAAATCAAACGGTCCGGTCCGGTTTTTATTACTTAAAACCATTTCAAACGGTCTGATCTAGTCCGATTCGAGTAATATAAATGGTTCGGTCCGGTTAAAGTTTTTTAACCAAAACCAGACCGAACTGGACAGTTGGACACCTCTATTAGCTACGGAAAGTTCGGTAGAGATTCCTTCAATTATTTTAGAACACACAAAATTCCAAACCAAACAAAATGATGCACCAGCTTAAGAATATAAGTTGAAACTTTTAGTGTAAGAAGGCTAAATAATATTAAAAATATCTTAAAATTTTAAATTATCTTTAAAAATATTACTAAAGTTTTAAAAAATTGAAAAAATACTCCTATATATAACGAAAGTTAAATCAAAGAGAAATAAATAATAATATTCATAAAATGGAAAAATAAATAATAGAAATTCAAGAAAAAATAAATAATAATAAAATTAGAAATAAAAAACATTGGGATACTTTTCACTAACTTAGAATATCAAAAGCTAAAATTTATAGCATATCTCAAGTTTGTTATAGGTATCCATGATAAAAATTTAAATCAAGTATTTAAGTCTATCTTATGAATTTGAAATAAGAGATTTAATGAAATAAGAAAACTATCCATTTTAAATACACTACTTAGTATGATATTATTTAACAAATAGTCATAATAGTTCTGGAAAAAATGAATTTATAGAAATAGAAAAATCATTTCAAGAACTTAGACAAATAATAAAACCAAAGTTACTAACAAATTTTGAAATATGAAAGGAGTGACACTTAAATATCAAGGAAAAACCTTTGATAATAGGAAGAAAAAATAATATTGTTAAAAGCAATAATATACCAAAATTTACTTTTATAGACAATGAAGGAGAAATTTCTAATCAAGAAGAAATTAAAAAACTAAAGGATGAAGTCTAAGTAACGAAGACATTAGTTCATGATGTCATATTAGGAAAATAATAATGTTTAAAGATAAAATAAAAAATATACAGTTAGAAGTAAATGAAAGCCTAGTAAGCGTAACAAAAAATTAAGCAACATTACTTAAAACTTTGAAACTTTTAACAGAGAAAATAGATTTAATCCAGAAAGTAAACACAAAATACTTATAAGGTATAATAAAAACACAAAAAACAATTACTAAAGGAAATAAAAGAATGTGGTTATAAAAAACTTCAACAATATATACATATGAAATCTACGAAACTAAGAAAAAATGTATATAACATACATAAAAACAATGATATTATAGGTCATAAATTTAATCTAATAGAAGTTATAAAATTGGAACCACCTAGGATATTAGTTAGTTTATTAACACACGAAGAATTAGAAGAACATCGAGATGAAAAATGTTGTATAAACAAAGAAAAAAATGATATGACAATAATTAATAAGATTGATTCTGAACTAGTAATCATGACCCAAAAATGTTATATGAAACTAATTTTACTATCAATTTTCTTACCAAGAAGGAACATCTGATCTACATAGGGAGGAAAGAAATATGCAAAGGTTAGGATAACCTGAAACCATAGATAGAAGAAGACAACCACCAAAAATGAAAAAAGGACTGCATTGGGGAACTAAATGTAGTATCCCACAACAATAATCAACAACATCAAGCAGATTAACAAATCTTGAAAAAATAGTAAAGCCTCTAGTACTATTTTGAGAAACATCTCTTCCAGAGACATCAAAAATAGTAAAGTATTCATTGTTATTCAAGGAGACGTTCCACAAAAAATCACCAATTATTAAATATGAGAATAACCACTATAGAAACTTCAGCAAACCACAATGGTT
This sequence comes from Hippophae gyantsensis, assembly GCA_030763125.1. Lineage (NCBI taxonomy): Eukaryota > Viridiplantae > Streptophyta > Magnoliopsida > Rosales > Elaeagnaceae > Hippophae > Hippophae gyantsensis. The sequence goes on from CM061033.1 coordinate 43,159,657, forward strand.
AAGTATCTATAACTTGGCTAGAAAATCTACTCAGAAATATATTGAAGATATGAAGTTTTACACTATAGATAAGAAATTTCCTATAGGAAGTAAATTCAATATTTTGGAAAGAGTTGATCCAAAATTTGTATAAAAATATTTCTATGCAAAACTAATAGAAAAAAAATATCCTGAAATTAATTTAAGTGAATTAAATTGTTTAAAAATATTTCCATGCAGAACTAATAGAAAAAAATATCCCAGAATTAATTTAAGTGAAATCAAGAACTTTAGAAAAAAGATTAAAGTAGGTGACAAACTTGTTTATCTCATATTTCTTAGTTCACTAATAGATTGGAATGAGGAAGGATGTATCAATCACAACCACTTTATCAAGATAGGGATTTTCAATACAAACAGAAAAGTTCACAAACCAATGGCGCTTCTAGAAAAGAAATTAAACACAAAAGAACTTTGTGTACTAAGGGGTTAAATGTTAGGCTAAATTTATTATAAACTCAAGAATATTGATAACTCTACTTAGATAAAAGTAAATTATTTAACTAGTAAAATCATAATTATTTCTCATAATAATATGGCTCTTTCAAAGAAAGATGGTAAAAATATTATCAAATATAAAGCCAATTTTAACAGTAATAACTTAAAAAATTGGTCAAAAAATAAAGAAGGTATTCTGCTTATAAACCAAAAAAGCCACCAAATATCATACATGTATCTATTGCATCAAAAACCGAGAAGATGAAGATGCATTATTATCAACATCATTAAAAAGATCTTATCTCAAGTTAAGATAACATTATTTATAAAAAATATATCTCACCAAAACAGATAAATTAGATTGGATCGAGGAATAAAAACTTTGCTACTTCATAGAATTATAATATAACTTTTTTATAAAAATAATAATTTTTTTTGGTTAATTTATGATAGATAATCCCACAAAATCACGAGATTTTTTAAAAGTTATGGGTATGATTTCTTAATGTAATCAATGCATGTCTACTACTCTGCTTCAAATGAAACCCTGTTGAAATAGAAGAAGAAAAATTCAACAACTTAATATTTGGATACTACTTCTTTGAAGATTATAAATACATTGTATGTACATAAGAAAAACCTATTTGAATATTACAAATAAGAAAAAATGTGTACTCAACACATATAACTAATTAAGGTTATAATAACTTAGCTAATACATTAAGATCAGATTGACTGAAATTACACTATAGTAGTCTCTAGAGATCACCTAAAATCGGTATCAGAACCATAAGAATAAGAATGTATGAAAAAGTTAACACCATTAGTTTTGAGAACATCAATAGTTTTTTACTATAAAATCTAGAGATATTTTAAAATTTTCTACAAACTTCAAGAACATAAGTGAAGATATGCTATACCTTAAGAATATTTTAGATATATATCCATAAAAAGTTAAAATTGGTGGAAGTTTATTCCTATTATTCCTTTTCTTTTAACTATTGTAGAAGAATACTATTTTCGATAGAAAGACAATAGTTAGAGGAAATATTTACATGGATAAATCATTTTTTTTAAATTATGTATATTGATGCTTTTAAATAACTTGATTATCCCTTTCTCTAGCTCAAAGTTTGATCTATCGTTATAAAGTGATGATATAAGTGTCGAAATGAGACAATCATCCCTCGAGAGCTTTTTTATGAGGAAAAAAACAATAAAGTGAAAAATTAAATAAATAAAACAACGAGGATGTTAATAAAACATAAAGAATATTAAGATATCCATTAAAACTTGAAATACACTTGAATGTTAGTTCTTACTGTTCATATGTTATGATATGAATATGTCACACTAATTCGTTATGTATGGATGATGAGATTTCATTGATACAGAACCAATTCCAATAGACTTATTGGAGGATAACATTCGCATGCATCCAGTAGGAATTAAACCTACGAATTCGAAAGATTAAGTAATTAATTTTAAAAAATTCCTTATCATCAGAGTAGTTTTAAGAGATAATTTTGTTTAACTTTCATCAATATCATTTAGTTAACTATAAATATTTAGATAACTAAATTGTTATCATCTAGAATGATGGGATAAAGCCATAAAGGTATTTGGATAAATATTATTTAAGGATATTACTTAATATTTAACCATAATTTTTTTGTAAAAATAGTCGATTAAAGTTTACTTTATAATTACTTTTTAAAACTTAAATATGTTTCTCAAATATTCCATATCTTCTTAGATCCGTAGTTTAGAGCAATTAGCTACTGAATTTATATCATGTATGTCAAGATTGGGAAAAAAATACAGTTCTTAAATATTCCAAACATATTATTTGCTTAATTATTTTCCCCCAACAAATCGAATAGATGATGAGTCAAATGGCCCTTCAGATAATTTTCCGAAAAGGGTCTACTACTCGATAATGAGTAGACCTATAGACAATTCTAAACACGTGACTAACAAGTGTCAAAATCACTCCACAACCAAGTTGAGACCATTAAGTTCACTCAGCAATATTAAAATCTAATATTCGAGTTCTAATTATATATGTATGTATTATGTTGTATTAAAAAATTAAAAAATAAACAAGTGTTAAAATCCCAGCTGAAAAAAAAGGAAATGTCAAGTATAAAAGCTCACAAGATGTTTATGATTTTCACCATCACTAATTCACAACACAAAGAGTGAAAATGTCTCCTAAATACTTGCTATTCCTGCTCATAGCAGTGCTGGTTCTTACCACTTATTCCTCTCTTGTTGATGGCCACAAGCATTATCATCATCCAAAAAAACATCATCATCCTCCAAAAAAGCATTATCCTGATCTCCCTCCCTCCTACGGGCCTCACCCTCCTCCCTCCGACAGTCATCCCAACGACAGGAATCCCTACTACAGGCCTCCAACTGCCAATTGATTGACCCTTAATAATTATGTTATTTCCATATCATATAGTTTTTAAGAATAAGGGATCCCGTATGATGATCCTAGATCTCTATGGTTCAATTGTTATCTAGAACTCAATCATAAGTAGTGAACTACATATGTTTGAGCTACTTCTTGTATGTGCACGCGTTGTTGCATATCATCATGTTAATTAAGTTTACGTAATTAATGTTGTAAAACTTTCATTTTCTTTTATCTAAAACAAATAGCTACGTAATTTATATTTTATAATAATCCCGTTTAAGTAAAAATTAATAATTTTTCATTTTGATATATTAATTTTTGAGATATATAAGTTTAGATAGAGTTTGCTACTTGAAAGCAAAATAATTGTGTTAGAAACTCAACCCTAACTCAACCCAATAAAATCTCATTAAATTAAGGGTTCTTCAAGTTTATAAGCAGCTTTGCTGCTTTGTTTCTAGTCGATGTGAGACAAGGATACTTAACAGCCCCTCTCCGCACGGCAGACAAAGGTGGACATTAACGTCACGGTGAAACTGTGATAAAACCCAAGGTCAAAACACACAAAGACTACTTTTCTAGGACTAAATCTAGTAAATATCTTTCTTTTTTACTTTATATCATTCTTATAAAATAAATTATAGAATTATTACTCATCATTCTCCGAACTTTAATAAGCTAAAATTTTATAAAAAAGAATAAACTAACAAAATTACTACCAAATTTTAGTGTTTTGTTGATATATACCACTTAATTTTTAAACATGATAAATGTGACATTAATCTCCTCATATGTGTTACAAAAATATTATCTTGTCATTTAGATAATGAAAGTTAACTTTTTTTTCTTAAGAACCTCATGTAACAATTTAAGTGATAAATTTAGACCAATCATGAAAATTCAATAGTAGTTTTATATGTAATATGTAATTTATTTGAAAAAAAGAAAAAGAAAAAAAAGTTAATTTTGGTTATCTAAAATGAAAATGATTGTATTTTTATAACACTTATTAAGAGATCGATTTTATATTTTGTTACGTTCAAAAATTAAGAGATATATTTTGATAAATGGTAAAAATTTAGTAAGTGGTTTGTTAGTTTATCCTAAATCATATTCATATAACTTACTTTCCAAACTCATAAACATTTTACGAATATATAAGTACCAATTTATAAATCAACAAACAACTATGATTTTTATTTGCAAAATTAACTAGTTAACGGATGATTATATATGTGAGTACATATAACATGGGCTGTAATTGTACGAGCACTTAATGACTTAACTTTTTACCCATATTAATATTGAAAAATAAAAAATTTGCCATCTTATTTAGTCGTCAAATATATAAGAATTTATAAGTGAAATTTAAAATTTTAATAACGTTTTGTAAAAGGGGATATATAGTTAAGAAAAAGCAATAAACCCAATTTTCTTCTCCCTAAAACAAGGTAAGATATATATATATATCCTTTATACTTATGTTATGTTTAGTTGATTGTAACAAAATTGTTAATGGAAATAATTTTGAATATTCTTATGTTTGACTTCACTGTTAATTTAGAATAAAATATTAAATATTTTAATAATAACAAAAATCTTCATTCTTCCTACACCCCATAGAAAAATGTTAGAATACTTTATTTTATTCATATATTTTATGATTATTTATTACTTTTTATCATTTTTTCTAATAATAAAAAAAATTACTTCTAATTTTACTTCATTTATAATTTTATAAATTTTATTTTAATATTTATCATTATTTTTATTACACTTCTTGAACAAACAATAATAATAATATTGTGTAACATTCTATTTTCTTTAGAGAAATTAATTACATAAATTATTTTATATATCTTTTAACCAGATTTTACCTTGCAATTATAATTAAATAATATAATGCCTTAAATAATACATAGAAATTAATAAGTTTTACTTCAAGTTTTAAAAATACTAACTTATTTAGCCTAAATATCTTTTAGTAAATAGTTGGACTTAATAGGTCTTAATATAACATATGGGTTTAGGGGGCTTAGAACAAATTGACTTAATAAGCTTAGTGTAAAAAAAATGGAAAATATGGGTAGTAAGAACCCACTCTTAAGCTATTTTAGAATTGAGTAGAAGAGAAGAAAAGGGATGGAAGGCCTAAGGAGAAAGACCATATCCTTTTTATTTATTGACAAATTCTTCTCTTTCTTAATGTAAATTTTAATTATTGGATTTGATTCTTACATGAAATATGAGACAATTCTTGGGTGTTAGTATAAACTTTGTGATGGAAATGGTATTCTTTTTGGCCAAACTTTTATGCTTAAAACTTTGTTTTTAGACTAGGAAAACTATACTAGGAAATTGTGTTTTAAACTAAAAATTGGTCATATAAAATTAGGTTTTTAATTATATCTCATTGGGAAGATATGAATATCTAGTTTAAAAGGAATTTTAATGTTTGTTATTTGGAGTTTTCTACACAAAGATATATATGTTTTATTGAAGGTGGCTTATGGAGATCATTGATAACTGTATTTTATATAGTTATTTTCACCTATTTTATTAATCATAATTGCTATGTTCTCTCTATTTTTAATTAATTTTAGTTTAATAAATTAGTATTTACTGTTTTTTATATATTATAAGAAAAATAAATAAATTGTATCGAAAACGTTCTTAATTTCAAATTTTTGTCCACAAATGTAATTTCAAATATTAGAGTTCTTAATTACAAGTTATAAAAGTTGAAAATATAAATTAAATTTAAATTTGGGCTTAATTGTAATTATTAAAAGTTGAAAAATTTAATTTAATATTAGAAAAGGGGTCAACTGTAATTAAAGAAAGTTTAAAATGTAATTTGAATTAAATTTGTGGGTCAAAATATAATTAAATAAAGTTTAATATTCGTGCAGGAGAGAAGAATGCACGTGTCATCATCCACGCGTACAACGTGGACCGTCCGATCAAATCATAAACGGTTAGGATTGGCGCGTGTTGATAACATCTGACCAAAGCGAATGGATGCAGGAAAGATTCCTTCACGCGGCTCGGCGCCCGAGTGGGGCCCACCTACCGCGCAGGCCGGCGTGCAGCGTGGGACCCACCCGTCTGACACCGCGCAGACGCTGTCCCCCACGTTCGCGCGCCTCTGATCCCGTGCGTTGATCTCTTCGTGCAACCCGATTTTCCTCCAATAAAGATATGACACGTGTCCCACTCAATTTTGCAGCTAATCATGTTGTGACACGTGGCATGTTACAATGAGCGCGACCGCGCTGGATCAAGCCCGTGTTGTAGCCGTTGGCTCCCGTGCGACCATTTATCGTGCGCCCATTTCCCCTCAACGAATGAGATGCTGCCACGTGTCCCACTAATTGTGTCCGCGAATCAGAACGCGACACGTGGCAGCGTGGAAGAAAATTAAAACAGAAACGCGCAGCGTCCCTCGATCCCATTTTCGATACAATTTTTGTCCCCCACGCGTTTAATTTATTATTTTCGCCACACTTTTTGTCCCCCGCGTGGATTTAAATTTAATATTTTATTGATGTATTTTTTGCTATAAATAGGAGATAGTTTTTAGTTGTAAAAAGTTTGGTTGGAGTGGAATTTTTGGAGTAGAGTTTTAGTTTTAATTTCGAAAGTTTTTAGAGTGTTTTAGTTTTTTCAGTTTGTAATTTTTATTGTGTTTGTGTGTTGGACGGCAAAACACGCAGAAGCCATTTTTGGCTTTTGTTGTGTTTTGCGTGTGCCAAATATTTGTTTTAAGTGATGTTTTAATTTTATTTCTGCTTCTTCTTAATTTTCTGTAGTTGTTGTAATTTTTATTTTAATTTTATGAAGTAATTTAATTTTTCTAGGGTTGCATTTAATCTAAATTTATGAAGCTTTAATTTTAATTATTTTTCCTTAGATTTATAAGACGTTTGATTTGTTCGTTCTATTTTGTTCTTAATGTTTTTTGATTATTTACGAATCTTATCAAAACGATCCGTGGCACATGAATAAACTTGAGAAAGGCATTTGTGTGTCGGTAAATTTAATTTTCATAGAGATATAGTAAATTAATTTAACGAGGTGTGTTTATACGGAGCTCGAAAGAGATGTATGAATAATAAAAAAGAAGTTTTCGGTTGACAAATTAAATGTACAAAAAAAATATAAATCAAAAGAAAATAATATGATTTGAGTGGATTAGTTTGGTGAAAAATTGCAATCCTAGATTTCTTTTATTTTCTTATTTTACTTTTTTATTAACCAACGATTGTTTTGGATAAAATCAGAGAGATACAATTTTAGTACTCGACAAACTATAGTAACAAATCCTCGTGCGATCGATCTTTACTTACAAATCTTTATTACTTGTGACCGTGTATGCTTGCACGAGTTTGTGTGTTGAAAAACACGCAACAATCATGCTAGAAATATTGCCTTTTCCTATTTTTTTATTTGAAATGATTTTACATATTGCAATTGGATAGATTATATTGTGTTTTCAATCTTGACATTTTTAATTTCAAATTGTTTTTACAATTTTTCATTTGAAATTTTCTAAAAAAAATTATGAATATTTTTCAAAAATATGTATGAAAGATGACGAGTTGAAACTTTTGTGTTGAATCTAATCGATATTTTAGTATTATTGACCTATTTCTCTCATAAACAATGAGTGGGTGATATTTTCTTTGAAAACTAACGAAGTCTAGCTTTTGTGGGTTTTTAGAAAAATGAATTTAGAGTTTTCTTATTAAAGTTATATTAATTTTATCAAATTATGTTATGTACAATATTTTGAAGTTGTTTTACATATTTTATTTAGATGAGTTATATATTATTTTAAACCTTATGATATCTTGTTTTATATATTTTTTTTTATGTCATTTCAAATTTTATAGAAAAAGTTATATAAATTTAACTAAGAGTATATTAATTAAAAATTAATATTGAAAATCACTTTTTAAACAAATAAATATTATTTGTTTTTAAACGTTTTTTACTTATCAAAATTGAGTATATTATATCTTATTTTAAAAAATGAAATGTCTAGTTTTTTTATATATTTTTAAAGAATTACATTTGAATATATTTATGAAAAGTTTTACTTTTGTGATGATAGGCCAAAATTATTTTAAAATTATTTATAATCAGATGACACAAATTGAAAGTTTATTTTTTAAAAATAACCTTATTAATTTTTAATGGGCATATCTAATTACTTTTAGAAAGTTGGTAATGTCTAATTTTTGAATATTTTTGCATATTTTAATTTGAACATTACCACTTAAAGTTATCTTTATTTAAATTAAGTTAAGAAACTATTTTTAGTTATTTATAAATATTTTTCACTCAAGTTTATTACAAAGGAAACAAGTTTCAATGAGATTTTTTTAACTATTTTGAACCTATGTAGTTTGAAGCTGAATTGATTAGAGAATCTACCTTTAATTAAAATATAAATATAAGAATATCTATACTATAAGTTATATGCTTTTAGTTCATGTTTTAGAACCTCTAGAATATCTTTCCATATTAAATTAACTAAAATGACTATGGTATTATTCTTGCTTTTTACACAAATACAAGTCACATAGGAATGGATGATTCATTAGATTTTACACAGAAACTAGAGCAATATCAATGATATAATACTATGAGTGGACATATTTTACTCAAATTTTATAAGTACTTGTTTATTATTAATTTAAACATGTTCATAATATCTAAGTTTATTAAGTTTTTCACAAGTTTAATTCTTTTTTATTAGACAATAAGTATTTTATGTTTAAAAAATAAATAATTAATTATTACGTGAATTCATAAATATTTATTTAAATTTGCGGCATAAATACAGATTTTGACAAGAACATAATTAAAACATTATTATTATGTAAATTCAAAAAACAATTTACTCAATTTTATATCCTGATTTAAATAGTAGTTTTTTTTAGGATATTATATATATTAGTAAGTATTATTATTTTTAAACAATCAAATAAACATTATCTCTCGATTCAATAATAATATATAAAATAAATAATTAATTAATGAGCCCCTATGTGCATGCATATGACCACTACAAATGAAATTAAATTTTTTTTCGTTTGCATATGTAAAGAGTTCTATACACGTATGACCAGTTTTTTGATATGCGAGCTTGATGATGTTTTACTATTTCTTATCATTTATTTTATGTAAGTTATTCATTATTATTTTTACTTACATAAAATTATTTGTAATTACTTATATTACTCTAAATTATTAATACAATTTGTGAATATTTTCATGTTATGATTTATTTTAAATTTTATAATTAAATTATTAAAGTTAAATAGATATATTCAATAATTACTTATTTTTTTAACTTATCTATTGAGTGATTATTTTTACTTACTCTATTTTTGTTTTAAATTTTTTACTCTCAAATATCAATAGTTCTTGATTGAAGATTTAAGTATTGTCATTGAATGAAACTTAAATCAATTTGTTTATATTATAATGGATGAATTTTCATTCGTTTGGTAACAATAAGAACTTATTCCATTTTCTTAATGATGTCAATTTATTAGAAGATTTTGGTGACCCTATTTGTAAATTGTATAATAAGCTTAGATTACTTATTAATTAGTATTGTTATTCTTTTATGATTGAATAAATTGTTAGATTTAAATATTTTTAATAATTAGATATTATATTATTACACGATATTTTATGATAAAAAAAGAGAAATTATGTTAAATTTAACATAGAATTTAAATTATATCATTACTTCGTTAAGTACTAGAGGACTTTGATACACGCTTGAAATATTATTTTTATTAAATTTAATTTTTATTATAATTCATATTTTTATTTTACAAACTAATATAAAATAATTCTTCTTATCAAAAAGTTAAATCAAATATTTAAATTACATAATTTATTATCTGATATAAAAGTTTATCACCTCTCAACCTGATATAAAAATTTATCACCTCTCAACCACCGATCTATAAATGTACTAAAAAAAAGAAAAAGAAAAGTCACCGGTATGATACTAATTAACCATTATAAATTGCAGTGACAAAATAAATATGGCTACATAATATATATATATATATATATATATTCTTTCCGATTTGTCAAAAATTATGAAATATTAATTACATATCTATTGAGGTGGTTGAGATTGCATTTTAAAAGCTTAGTTTTATTATTGTAGGCTCAAAACGCTAGTGTATGTTATATAGGGGTGTCCATGGTCCGGTCCGGTCCGGTTTTTCCTAAAAAAAATGTAACCGGATCGGACCGTTCATATTACTCGGACCGGACCGTTTGAAACGGTTTTAAGAAATAAAAATCGGACCGAACCGTTTGACTTATAAAACCGTTCGGTCCGGTTTTATTCCCGGTTTGGTTCGATTTTTTTATAATTTAATGAAGAATAATGTAAATTTTTTAATATATTATTAAACCGGTCCGGTCCGGTTTGAACGGTTTAAAATTAATACAAACCGGACCGGACCGTTTGATTAGTAAAACCGTTCGGTTTGGTCCGATCCGGTCCGATTTTACGGTTTATGGACACCCCTAATGTTATATAATAAATTTTTATATTAAAAATTAACTTTGTTGTCAATTTTAAAGTAATATATTTCGGTTAGAATTGTTATTGTTCTAGCCCTCTTTTTTATGTCATATAGTTTGTGAAAATGTTTAAAATTAGGATATTTTTGAAAAAAAAGCTAGCATTTGTGCACTCTACCAAATATTTAAAACTTAAATTATACATTTTAAAATATAAATTTTCTTTTAAAGAATAAAATCTAAATGAAAATGTAACAATTTTATTAATTATTATGTATAAAAATATGAGTATAAAATAATATTTTAATCATGATTTTCTAGTTAAAGATCAATATTTCCATGCAACGTATGAAAAGAAAATAGGTTTTGATAAATTAGAATTAATGTTTAGAGTAAACACCAAACATAAATTTAATAATAAAAATGAATATTTTTGGTATTATTTGAATGATTATAGTATAATTTAAAAAAAATTAATCAAATCATTATAAAATGATATGAAAAATTATCAATGGTACAAAAATTACAAATTTAATATTTTTGAATATTATACTATTAGTGTTATATGTTAAATGTTTATTTTTATTCAATTAAAATAAAAACTCAAAATTATGTAAATTAAGTTATAACAAAATTAAATAATATAACTTAATATGTATGCAGATGAATAAAAAATAAAAAAATAAAATAATATAAATTATAATAAACATGTAAAAATTTGAAAGAAAAATAGATAAAATCAATATAACGTGTTATTTTTTGTAATTTTTTTAAATTTTATGAAAAAATATTAAAATATTTATCATTTTATTAAAATCTAATTAATAAAAATTATATAATAGTAAAATAAAAGTAAAAAATATATAAAAAATGTAAATAAGTATTCAATATAACAAAAATAAAAGAAAATTAATATTAATTAATAAATTTGAGGAAGATATTATTATATATTTTTATAAAATAGAGTAACATATTTATAAATATAAAAAAAAATTATTGAAAAGTTTTTGGAAATATGTGTTTTTTTCTCGCACCTATGGATAGAGGGAGGGAAAAAAGGAAAAAATGCTTTTCAGCACCAAAGGATCGACGTACTTTCGTTTATTTTATTTTTTATGACAATACATGGTGCCCAGGACCCAGGTATAGGATTGTGAGAAGTTTGAAAGGATTGGCAACTCGAGATAACCGGTTAATCTATATGTTTTAATTTAAATATCTTTATTATTTTTAATTAGTTTAATAGCATTTGATCTTATTTATTTAAAATTAATTATATGTGTCTCACATGAAACAAGAGTATTTATAGGAATTTAAGAAAAAATATAAAAAAAAATTACTCTCTCATTTCCTATCAATTATAAAAATTAATGGTTGGCTAATATATGAAATTTTTAATAAATAAATTAATATCTATTTATAATAAACACAACAAAGATATATCAATTAAATTTTTTAGCCATACAACTTTATTCTACTTTATTTAACTAAGTACCACTAAGCAGGGGTAGAATCATAATTTTTTCCCAAAAAGAGTCGATTAATACATGATAATAGGTGTAAAATATAAAAGTTAAAATTATGTGGAAGTATAATTGATATTTTTTTTATTAAAGTATATATATATATATATAATGTATAAACCAACTGTAATGTGATATGTTATCAAATTTGATGGGAAAAACTGACGAAATGGAATGTTGGAGATAGAAACGAAATGGAATGTTGGAGATAGAAAGTTACAGAACATATAATAAATATAATAATATTAATAACAATAGTTGCTTGATGTGAACAAAAAAATCTCATCAATTTATTTAAATTAAAAATAAATTAAAAAATTCGATATGATTCGTTAGATTCAGATCAAATTAGATTAATAAATTTTAAAAAATGAGTAATATTTTAGTATAAAAAAATAATTTGATTAATCCCTTTAAATTGAAAAATTTGATCTAATACATCATATTAGGGTCGGATTTGATTGATAAATTTTAGAGTCTAATCGGATTCGGATTAAAAAGTATACAATTCATTTAAATTTGAATTAATAGATTTTATAATCCACTGTGATGCAAACCAAATTATAAATAAATGAATATATATTTTATTTTATAATGTATCATATTTAAATATTATAATACTATAATTATATTATATTATTATTTTAACTTAAAAATAAATATAAATATTTATAATAATTTAATAATTGTATAAATATACTTATTATTCTTTTGATTTTCTTATTTGTAACAATAAATAATAAATTTTGTTACAAATACATCAATTTAAAATTCAAATATTGTGTGTCATGTTTTATATATGAAAATAATTTATAAATAAATTTTAATATTAATGTAACCTTATCCAATCCAAAAAAAAATTGATATATTTAAATTTGGATTAGTTCAAATTAATTACATTATCGTATCAAATTTAAATTAAAAATCTTTAAATTTAATTCAAATTGAACAAAAATAAACAGTTTTGATCTGTTGTTAAGCCTTTATTTTCTATGAAAATGTAAAAGTTACTCATCTTTAATCAAACAATATTTATGCTTAGAGTGTGATATTAATTTAAATGAACTTAACCTGTTGGTGGAGAATAAATATTAAATATTTAGTTTCTCTATATGTCCAAATATTTAGTAAGTATTAGAATTAGTTTTTATTGTCATTTAACTTTCTAGTGTCACATGCTCACGTATAAACAATGAAATAAAAAATCATCACATAAATTTGTTTAGGTAAGAAATGGTGGTTTTTGAATTGTTAATTGGAATTTTAATAAACTTTAAGTTTACGTTTGGTTAACAGAATGAAATCGAAATGAGAATAAAAATGAGAATGAGAATAAGAATAGAATGAAAATGGAAACAATATTGTTTGATTTGATTGTTGAAATCAAAGAAAAAATCAATATTATATGTTTGGTTTGTCACTAAAATAAAATGAAAAAAATTATAAATTACCTTAATACCCCTATATTCAGTAAAGTTTAAATAATATCATTTAATTATTATTTTTTCGTCACACAAAATACATTATTAAAATCATTATTTTTTTAAATAATTATTATTTAAAAAATATATTATTAAAATTATTATTTTTCTAAATACGGTTTAAGGTTTTGAGGTTTGAGATTTGGGATTTAGGATTTAGGATTTAGGGTTTAGGGTTTTAGGGTTTTGGATTTTGGATTTAGGGATTTGGGGTTTAGGGTTTAGGGATTTAAGGTTTAGGGTTTAAGGTTTAGGTTTTAGGTTTAGGTTTTAGGTTTTAGGATTTAGTGTTTTCAAATTTAGGGTTTAGGGTTTGGGATTTAGGTTTTAAGGTTTAGGATTTAGGGTTTTGGGTTTGGGATTTAAGTTTTAAGGTTTTGAGATTTGGGGTTTAAGGTTTTAAGATTTAGGGTTTTGGGTTTAGGGTTTTAGGTTTTGAGATTTAGGGTTTAAGGTTTTGGGTTCTGGGTTTTGCGTTTTGGGATTTAGGGTTTATGGTTTAAGGTTTTAAGTTTTGGGATTTTGGGTTTTAGGTTTTGGGTTTAGAGTTTTGGGATTTAGAATTTAGGATTTTGGGTTTTGTTTTTAAGTATTGAAAATTTAGGTTTAGAGTTATATTTAGAGTGGGAGTAAAATTGAAAAAAAAATTGAGATGAGAATAGAATCTTGATTGCTGCAAGTTTTGATTCAATTTCATTGAGAATTCCGGATTTCGTCTTCCCATCTCCCACCGTTACTTTTCCAATTTTTCCAACGATAAAATTGCAAGAAGAAGTAAATGACTAAATTTCCCTGTTCATAACTCTCCAAAGTAAATTGCTTGTTTTTGAACATAATGATCCCTATGCCTCAAGCTTTTGTTGTACAGTCTTGGTATTGTCTGATAATTTTAAAGAAATTTGTTGCACAAATGGTGCATTGATTTAGGAACTGAATTATTGCTTCAGTTATTTTTCATGCTTCAGTTGTGTTGCTTGGGAAGTGTGAGAGTAGCAAGTGTCACTGTTGTTTGTGTATGTAAGTTCTTCTTATCATTACATGGTACTCCGATTATTTTGATGCTAACAAAAAGAGTTGAGCTCATTCAATGCAGACAAATGTTCCTACTACCATGAATGTTTGAGATTATGATTCTATGTTTTACACAAACATGATTTGTTTTCCAAACAACTGACAGAATTTATAAATAATAATAAAGTTTATAAGAATCATGAATCTTTCGATCTCGCATGTTAGCTTAATAGGTATAGGTAGCATAATCTTTATAAATTCTAATATAACATTATATTTAATCAATATGGAATATTAGTTGTAATAGATTATAGGTTTGAATCATGCAGAAGCAAAATTGAATTCATGAGAGATCAGCTGGTCCCTCTGAATGAAAAAATTGAAGGCCTTCTCAATGTTTTAGATGATATATGGGTGCATTCAATTTGTTGAAAATGTGAACATTTTTGTATTTTCAGTCTCTATCATTGTCTTTTCCAGAAATATATTTTCTAACATCTATTCAATGTTTACACACTTAGGTCATTACCTGGTGTACCTTGATCGTACTAATTAGGTAAGCAAAAGTTTACGACTCAGTGGATCTATATTTTCCATGCAGATAACAGTTCCTACTATGAAAAATGAAAATTTAACCTCTCGTCAGGAGGTCATGTTTGGACGTCTTATGACCGATTCTACAACTCATACAATTAGATTTTATGACAAGATTAGTTTTAATTTCAAATGGCTGTGGTAACATATTAATCCTAAGTTCATATTGTTGTGTACAGAGGTGTTGGTTACAGATCCACTGGCTTTGTTGAATTACAAAGTTGAGATCCTTCAAAGGGTTGTGGATGATCTGTGAGTGCATTTAAGCCTTTTCTTTTATGATCAGGTTCTTGTAAATTTGTCAAAAACACGTCTGTTTATATTTTTGTGAGCAGTTTAATTTAATTATTTTTAAAAAGCATTAACATAAGGATAATACAATCAATAGCTTTTTTTTGCAAAAAATATTTAACATGAATAATTGTAAAAATAATTTTTAAAGTAAAAAATTTCTTAAAATATTAAAAATGTAGAAAATTAATTGATTATTTATCCTGATGTTACTTTTTCAAAAACAGCAAGTTAAACTGATTATCAAAATATTTAGTATATATAAATGCTCTAACCACTAATAATTAGTGGAATATGTTGGCATTTGTCCATTAATACTTCTATACTTTCTATTATTTGTGATCTTAGCTCATTACATGGCTGTGTACCTCAATCATTATGAAGCAAAGCAAAAGAGTTAGGTTCAGTACCTACAAATTCAATGAAAATTGTGCCAAATGAGAAGAATGATGAACAAAGATCTGCAGGTCATGCTAATGGTAATTTGATTATGGTTATACTTTTCAAAGATCTGAGCAAACATATGGACAGTGGTGGAACTACACGGGAGTTAGGAGGGGCACAGGTCCCTTACTTCTTGGTAGCAAAAATGTTAGGAGTAATATTTATGATGAAATTGTACACAAATTATACATATAAAATGTGTCTCTATTCCCTCTTTATTTTCAATTTTAAGATTTTATCATCGGAAAACACATTACGAATTCAATAATCTAAACATATTTATATTAAAATAAAATACATATAACATATTTTTTAAATAAACAATATTATTTTTAGTTTTTTATATGATTTCTTTTTGAATTAAAATCCTATAGATCCGCCACTGAATATAGAGATGGAGTTCTCATCATTGACTAATGAGATGGATTTGATGCATTCGAAGATGGTTGCTTGAATGAAAAAATTGAGGGCCTTTGCAGGCTTGTGGATTATTTGCAAGTGCATTATAGTATTTGTCTTTATGATCATGTTTCTTATTTTGTTAGAATGATCCTTCTTAAATTTCCAGTGAATTGAGATATTTCATTTGGAATCTTGAACGAAGTGTCTATTCAGTTTCATCATTTCGTTTTGCTTCTTAACTGAAATACTCAACCATGAATACTTGTTGTTTGGGGGGGGAGTCACATTCTAATGCATGTGCTTTTTGAGGAAGCACTTCTAGTTCTATTCGACACAAGTGGTTGGGAAATTGGCAAATTGCCACTAGCTAATGTTGGCAAATATCTGATATTTGTAGCTTTTTCCTTTCTCAGGTATTATTCTTCATATTGGCAATCTTAATGTGTTTGCCTACATATGATCATAATATCCTCAATATTTTCACATTTACAAGAATACATATATAAGAAACTTACATGAATAAATTTAATATCTTTTTTAAGTTATTATAAATTTTACAAAAATCTCCATAGATGTCAAGAAAATGTTAAATATTTTCGTAAGTTAACTTGTACGTCCATACATACACCTATAACATTTTAATCCTTGCATGTGATCAACCTCATCAACAAAATGATTCAAATTGGTCAAAATCTAAGTAAGAAAAGTAAAGTAGATAATAAAGAAACTCACGTCAAGATAACACATCTTATATCTGAGAGATAAGTAAACCATAAGAGATTGGTCCAAACTAAATAACTGAGATTGGATATGAGGGAAAGTCCTGTTGGTTTGAAATTGGACTAAATTTTGTTCAAAGTAACCATGAGAGTTTTGTCTTTATAACATATGAAGCAATTTTCGATTTTATGTGACCCATATGTTTTGGTCAATTAACTTCTTACAGAGGTGGTGATACACTGTAACAAACTATTATTAGCATTACGAGAAATTATCTATTATTTTTAAAGTATGTAATTATGTGATATTTTAGATTAATAATATTCATTATTAATATCTTCCTTTTTTTTTAATATTTAATAAAAAATGAAGATAAAAAAATAATCTAATCGATAAAAAATATACTATAAGAATAATGAATAACATCTCTTAGCATTTCACTTTAAATTCACGCTGTGTGACATATATTAGGCGGTAATAGAATCTTACTTTGTTGTGTTTTACAAATATAGTCATCTTATTGCAAGAAAAATAGTTTGGTTACAAAAATAGTTTGGTTACATAAAAGAAGGAAAGAAGGGAAAAGCATGAAAGAAGTAAAGTCAAACTTAACATAAATATTAACTGAGTAAGAAACCAACAATCTGTTAATTTAAGAGAAGGTGTTTGAATTTAGAAAAAATTTCTCGATTTTGTTCTCATGATTTAATTCAAATTATTTGGAGACAAAGTTTTCCTACCATAGGCAAGATTGTTAATTAGAGATGGATTGGTTCTTCTTCGTGAAATTACGGTACCAAACACGAAATATGTTGAAAAAATTGAATATATTTTTTTAATTTTAAATCATTATTATTCAAAAATAAATAATATGATGTAAATGAATAAAACTTAAATAAATAATAATATTGAAAATATAATATTAAAAAAAATTAAAGTAAATATTAAAACAAAAAAATAAAAATATTAAAAATTTAACGATATTCGGTATAAATGTTACATATATTTTCAGACATTATTGATCATTTTTAGTATCTTCGTATTGAATTAACTCTAAAAATTATAACTGATTAGACAGGATTAAAATAATCAATTATCTATACAAAAGAGAGAAAGATATACAAATTTCATAACGATTTTAAAGTAGATGAATAGGTTTCATTTATAACTTCAAATACAACAAGCACCGTAACTTCTAATCCATATATGATTGTTTTTAAATTGTTAACTGAATAGTTATAAATAGAATAATATATGTAGAGTAATATATGCTTGAGAATGCCCTTACTAGTTCCTTTGGAGTAATTTATACTTGAGAATGCCAATCAATTCTATTAAGTCCTCTACGTGGTATATTTCCATAAATTGGAGATCACATGTTAAATTCATATAATTTCATTCAGCAAATTTAGAACAAATGGATAAAGACTTCAACATTGGCTATCATAAATTTCAACACAGTTCATGAAGTAATATTTCAAGCTCTTACCAATCATCATTTATCTACAAATGTTATTTTCAATTTAATGGAAGTTTTATTAGCAATAACACTTTCTTTTGATCAATTTTGGAGATCAAGAAATGATATTAGTTTCAATGCGGTTTTGGCAAAAATTGATTTAATCTTACAAAATTTAAAAGCTTGTTTCTCTGAGTTAAGAAATGCTTTATCTTTGCATTAATTTGGATATTTCAAAAGGTTGAACATCCCTTCGACTTGGCACGTCTTTTCTATCTGTTATATTAAAATCAATTTTGATACAACAATATAAGAAGATATAAATATGACTACTATTATAATTAGAAATCATACGGGTGATTTAGTTAGAGAGGCAAGAGTTCTTCTTTCTATACAAACTGCTATAAGACTCAACCTCAAATCAATTTATTACATTGAAGGAGACAACTTCAATATTTTCATAACTTTTTTTTAATACAAATTTTCCATTTTATGGGAATAATAACAATTTATAGATATATATCTATGAGTTTAATTATTTGATAAATTTAATATATTTATAGCTAAGTGGGTTTTTAAACATATTAATAATGTATCTGCCCATTCTTTAGCAAGACAGGGACTTAATAGTCATATTGAATGTATGTTTTTCATAATTGATTTATCACAACATGTGACTTCTACTTTTTGTAATTTTATGATAATTAATGGTTTGTTATTTTGGGGCCAAACAAACCAACAGTATTCTCACATATCGTTTCTTTGTTTATATGTACAAATCTGAACAGATGTGAAAATTTTATGTTTTTCCTAAAAAGTTCATAAAATGTCGATCATATGGAAATAAATACAAAATTAGGCGTGCTCATTTTTAGTTGACTTAATAGAACTGTTATGACATGTATTACTCTTTATTTTAGAGTCTTCTTCATTAATTATATTATTTTTTTCACTCTGTCTTTAATTGAATTTTTAAAAAAATTAAATTAATCTTAAATTTTATTTATTTAAAGTATTACGTCTAGAACTTTTACTATTTTGAAGTTACATCATATCAGCTTTAACTTATCATGTTATTCCCTTGAATTGAAACTCACAGGTAAAACAATAGTATTAGAAATGAGGCACTTGACAAAGGGAAAAATAAAGAAGCAAAGAGACTATACAGATACAAGAACTTGGGAACATGCTACTTTCGTCTACTCCTATGAAAACCAAAGGGGAAAAAAAGGGAAGAAAAAATAACTAAATAAATGGACAAATTAAGAATGTCTTGAATATAAGATTCACCAATTAAGATTAACATTATTCTCGGATGAACTCAAAAGCTCTTCTAAGTAATCAGCACCTAAATCTTCAAATACTACTAAATTATCAATAGTCATGATATCTTTATTCTTTTTCTTAATAATTTTCTTCCTCAGTGTATGTTTTCTTTTCAGAGCAACAACAGGAGAACACCCTTCTTCTTGATCTGTTTGTAGAACACCACCATTAATTTCTCTAAGTGATTCTCTAACTCTGTCAACTGGAAAATTGAGAATAGCAGAAGAACCTCTCATTGAATAAGCTGCTTGATCATACGCCAAAGCAGCTGCTTCTTCACTATCAAATGTGCCTAACCAGACCCTCACACCATGCCTTGTTGAATCTCTTATTTCTGCTGCGAATTTTCCCCATGGTCGTCTTCTAACTCCTCTATACGTCTTTCCCTTTATGAGATTTTCCTCTTTTGACTTGGAATTCACTTCTTCTTCCTTGTTTCGATTCCCAGTAGAAACTGTTTGAGAGAAGTGTTTTTCTTGTGTGCTGTCTGAAAGAAGACCATAGAGGAACATTTCCTCTGAGTCGTTTTCATTGAAAGGAAGGTAATTCTTGTCAAAATTAAAGGCATCCCATGAGAAAGGTTCCGGCGAACCGAAGGAAGAAGATTCCGATGATATATCGGAATTCAAGGAATGAAAGGAAGAGGAATACATTAGAAGAAAACAGAGGACTTTGGGTTGGAATGTACTTCTGCTTTGCTCTGTTTTCTAAGTCAGTGGCAGACTTTGAAGTTATTTCGGGTCTATATATACCCGGAGGAGGATAGTAAAAATTGTTAAAATAAGCGATGTAAAGGGGGATAAATAATAAATAATAAATAATAAATAATAAATAATAATAATGAAATATAATAGAAAAGCTAAGAACTACTTGGTGGCCATTATTTATTCTTTTAATTTAATTATGAAAGTGGTACCACAAAAAAATGGTATTTGCGCACATGGGTCAATTGAGCCATGGCGGCTTGATCTTAAAGATTTTGTAGTGATATCATCCTATTCCTCTATGAAGCCAATGATCGTTTTGTAGGGTGGTATAGATTGCCTACGTGGCATCTAGAGCCCATTATGCTGTGAGAGCAATTCTGCATGTATACGCAGCGGTTCGAAATAATTAATCTGAAATTGAGTTAGGTCACAATTTTTTTTTTATTGGATAAGATGAATTAAATTTAAAATTTATATATATATTAGTATGATAGCTAACAATACAATGTACATCATATTTTAATTTCAACATTTTATTACTTATAATCATAAATATTTTAAAATTTGTATTTTATTATTTATAATATTTTAATAATTTAAAGTGATTATGGTATATGTATAAATATAACATATTATAATATAAAAAATATATTTATTTATAATTTTAATAATAATTGATTGATTTAAGTATAAATCTATTTAAAAATAAATTAAATTTTAATAAATTGTATATTTTTTAATCAAAATCTGATTCATTCTTTTTGTATGGGATTATAAGTAATCTAATATTTACTAAGCATGGGTTGATTTTAGGTTAATAAGGATTTTAGATTAATCCATCTAATATTTTAACTTTCTAGGTTTAAGCATGAAGTCGTTTACAAGTTGTATCTGAGCTAGTCACAAACTTTATCAAATAAGTACTAATCTCTATCTTTCAATGAATACATGAACTTCCTATATAAATATAAGGCTCAGTGTGAGCTACGACTATTGGATTATATAACGCTCTTCTCACGTATAATTTGAATGTACAATAATTTGATAATTTATCTTAATAATGAAATGTGTGATGTTTTTAAGTTGAAATGGTTTTGTAACTATGAATAGATGATACATTAAAGTATAAATAGTTTTTTATTTTTATTTTTATAAAAAATTCAATTTTACTCTTAAAAAATATATTTTTTAAAAATTTAAATTACATTGAAAATATCTAAAAATTATAGGACCAAACCTACCTAATTTAAAAGAAATAAGACTAAATTGTTCTAATATCTCTACCTTCATCTTATGTATATTAAGAGAAAATATTATGTTTATTGTTAATATCAATAATTGATCATATTTTTATTTTTTATACTTTTTTCATTCTTATAAAATTAAAGATCAAGATGATTTTCCTATACTATGTGTTCGGGTATCTGTGTATACATTTGAAGTAAATCTTTTTAAAATAATTTTACGGATTAGATGAATTCAAAAAAATCTAATGGTTGAAAAATATTGTATGTATTTTATAATGTATGATGTAATAGTTTGTAGAGTTATATAATATTATTTTTAAATGAATTAGATTAGTGATTTACAAATTTATTTATATATATTTTAAAAAATATTAGTAAAATATAAAAAAATAAAATTTTGTTTAAGTATAAAAATGCTAGCATAAAATATTATATTTTGACTACATTTTTATAAAATAAAAAAATTATCTTTAAATATGTTTTTATAATGATATTATAATTATTATTTTTTAATAAAAATATTTTATTAAATTAAATGACCAAGACAATAAACACAATAAAAACTGACAGTATACTTCCACTGCAAACCAACAACGACAAGTACAAGTTCATGGAAGTTTCCTTTAATTCCAAGGTGTACCATAACATTAGAAAGAGATCTATTTAGCTAGCCATAAACTTTTCATGGAAGTTTCCTATAATTCCAAGGTGAACCACAACATTAGAGATCTATTTAGCCATAAACTCAACTCTGTACCTGTTGACCTACTTATCATTTTCGTAATTATTATCGTATATTTCACCTTGTAAACTGATTTGGTATTAATTTATTGGAAAAAGTGTGGCAAATAAGTGATTATTAATTTTTAAATAGAAAAATGAATATTTTTTCTTATATAATTATTACAAAGGTATTAAAAAAATTAATTTTAATAAAATTTATAATATAATATTATTATTTAATACATATAATTATAATATTATTATTTAAATGGAGATAAAATTGAGATCAAAATTAAAAAATAAATAAGATAGATAAAAAATTACACACTAAAATATCATAATTGTTATTAAATTATAAAAATAATGATTAAAATAAAAAGTGTAATCCCTATTAATAAAATCATATTCAAATGACGTGATAACAAGTATAATTAAAAAATATATTTAAAAATTAATTTTAATCTATTATTATTATTATTTTAAAATTAAATGGAATAAAAATACAATATTTTTAAACTAGGTGATTAAAATAAGATCACGGGTTTTTATAAATTTTGATTTAATATAATTTAATTTTATATCATTTGTAATAAATTTTATATTTTTATAATTAAATCAGTTAAAAATATAATTTTTATATATTAATTTCAAATATACAATAAATAAAGTACATTTTTAATATCTCAAATAAATTAAAAAAAGAAAATCACCTTTTCGATGGGGAGGGTGAAACAAACGGTGACTACGGATGCTAAAAGGAGGATGAGCAGAACCCCGGGTGAAAACCATTGAAAACTTGCGTCGTTTTTAAATTATTTTTTTTTCAATTTATTTGAGATATCAATAATGTCCTCTTTATTGTACATTTAAAAATAATAAATAAAAATTAATTTTTAAATCAATTTTATAAGACCAATAAAATTCACATTAAAAATTATAAAATTAAAATATATTAAATAGAAAATTAAAACACTCGTAGAACACTGACCCAATAAATTTATCTAAACTAAGAAAATATGAGGATTTTCCGCACTAATTTATTTTATTATTATTCCTTGGATGATGTGCTTATGAAGATTGGTTTGAAAAAAACAGTGTACTTTTTTTTATGATTATAATTTATATTATTACGGACACGAAGAATGATTATAATTATTATTTTATTATATCCTAGTCATGGAATTTAAAAAAATATAAAAAATTACTTAATAATTAAGATATAATTATGTAATAAATTATAACAAATAATTATATTTCATTTATTATGCCGCAAATTAATGTTTTTTTTTCTTGTTAATACCAAGTAAGAACAAGCAACTGTTATTCTTTACTTCTTCTTTTTTTTTTCATTTCGATCAAAGTTCCTTTTTAATTTCCTTCTCAACATTTTCTTTTAAAATATAATGATTCAAACCAAGTAACTTTTAAAAAATATATATAAAATCTTTATTAATTGTATTGAAAAAACAGGTTAATTTATGAAATTGTTGTAACGTTAATATCATGTTGGACACTAATTTACAAATAAAATATTATAAGACTCCATTTTTCATTTTCTTCACGTCTCTCCTGATAATTTTGTGACATAAGATTCATGTGAATTTTTTTATTTTCTTTTTTAATAAATGATTCATGTGAAATTGATAACCCAGAAAATCATATTTGCTGCTCAAATTCGATTGGAAAATTATCCTCCAGCGCTATACTCCAAGATGACAATGACATTTAAAACTGAGTGGGATTTTCTTTGGAAAAAAATTGAATATTCATTATTATATATTGATATAATTTTAATATTATCCTAAAAGTTAAATAGAATCCATCAATCCCAATAAAAAAAAATTAAATTTGGCGGGCTTCATACTTAAATGGTCCAAGTACAGACCCCTTGAAGAGTAGTTCACCTTAAAAAGTCAACAAAACTAGAAAGAGAAGATTTTAGTTTAAGTTTTAAAGTCCTCCAAAAAAAATGGATATTATATTATTATATATTTTATTATAATTTTATACATACATTAATTTTTATGATACCACTTTAACTAACAAATTTAATAAATTGTAATAAAATCACTCTGATATTTTAAATTATCAAATTTTAAATAAAATATTAATTTATACGTTATTTAAATATGTACAAAAATTTGATTTATATAACACTATTTTTACATAATAAAACCCCCTATGGCTCAGGTTTCTTGCATGATGATGAGACTTTGATTTCATGTAGATTCCATCATGCATATAGACTTAATTTCTCGGAAACATCTTTCTCTTGCGTAGTTTTCTTCTTTCTTCCCTTTTTTTTTTCTCCCCGAACCACAAGTATCTCTCAATAAAGTTTACCAAAATTATCATTAATTTCATGATCTTACAAGTACTTTTTTAGAAAGAAAAAAACAATTTTTATTAATTTTATCTACAAATTAATTTTATATATATAATATTTTATACTCAAATACTTATTTATTTTAAAAGAAATTTGATTCATGTTATTTAATTTACTTAATATATATATTATTATAATTAGGAACAAACTAGCCTACAACTTGTCATCTTATTTGTTGACATATAAAAAAAAACATGACTTATTATCATTGAAATATCAATATCTTTTAACATCACTCCTATAAACAATGATCATCTGTGACTATAGATAGATTCTTAGTATTTGATCTAAAATATTTTTTAAATTAATGCATGTATAGGATTTTTATTAATTTATACCTTCTGTATCTAAACAAGAAAAAAAAATAGTACATATATTTTATTGATATGATAACAATCAATAAATTTTAAATAAACATAATATAAGAATATTTCATCAATTTAATTCATTATTTATGTAAGATATTGTCAACTACATATTTAATAAAAGTTAATGATTGTTTAAGTCTATTAACTTTAATAAAATTATATTTTAGACTCATATTTATTATATAATACAGATAAATCTATTACATTTATAAAAAAAATTATAAAAATCAATTTTATAAAGTAATATATTTATAGTATTCTACTTATCCAAAATTGTGACAATATAATATATTACTTTATCTTATAAGTAAATTATTAAAATATATTTTTGTTAAAAATAACATATTTAAATTACTATTTTTTTAATAAAAATAACAATTTTATATATAGTATTTTATGTTAATTTTAACAAAATTTAGACAAAAATTTATGAATGTATAATTAAGTAAAAACTCATAAGTTTTACAAAAATTAACGATATAATTTAAATTAAACTTATTTTTCAATAAAAGTATTTACATATATATATATATATATAATCACTTTACACACGTAAATTAAACTACTTTCTAAACTTTCACAAAATTCAATAATATATTAGATTATTACCGACTGAATGGTATAAACACTCGATAAAAAAAAGGGGTTAGCTTCCTAGAAAAATTACAAAGTTCCAAAATCATTGCAAAATTTGACTAACCATGCCAGTTAGGCCTGAAGTGATGCCTACAGATACATAGTATGTGGTCGATTCAAAGGCTTTCCACAAATATTTAACTGATCGATAGCTATCTAAACCCCGTCCATTCTCGTGTCCTTTAAACCAACCTAGTCTGCAATTTTTTTCTTTTTCTTTTTCTTTTTTAATGGGTCCCATTCATAGCTCCTGGACTGTGCCCTGTGGTAACTACAATAACAGTCAATTTTTGTTTGATAACCCAATTTATCCTTAAATAAATACTACTTCGTATAGAGTAAAAGTGAAAGTAGTCCCCCATTAATTATTTAATTACAAGAAAATAAGTTGCTTTTTACTTTTATAGGCTCGGGCTAATCTGTTTGACTTTTGTTGACAAAGCAAAGACCTCTCAATTTTTTGCAAAATTAAGGAATGATTTCAATTACCAACTGCATAGTACGAGATTTAAATAATATAATTATTTGATTACATAAACTTAAATTATAAATATAAAAATAATATTAATCATTCTTTTAATAATTTGTGTAGAAATAATTTTTTATAATAACTTTTAATAATATATAAATAATGTATATTTATTTATGTATATAATATATATAAATTAAAAACTTACAAGGTAGGGTAATGTGCTTGAGGCCACCGTGATTAATTATGTATTCTATATCAGTACCTCAAAAACAGTTCGACTAAAATTTTCAAAATCTTGGGAATGATAAAAACATATATATCCAGGTTTTCTACATTCTATTGCATTTAATGTTGTTCTGTATACTTTGTAAGTTTGCATAATGTGGTATATGTCCGTCAAGCTATATGCGTATTTTGAAAATAGTCGTAGCAAGGTTCGGTATCTTTTAGTATCCAATTTTACTTCATTGCCTTAAATCAACAATTGTGACATCTTAGATATTCAATTGTGACTTATTAAATACCAACATTTAATTTATCGTTACCTTTGAAATTAATTTAAATAGTGTTTTTTGATTAATTAATAGTTTTTAAAATTTGTAACAATGTATCTATTTTGAAGGAGGGTTTTTGTCCACCAACTTTCCTAACAAATATTTATATAATTTTAAAAATAATATTTCTTTTTTGAAAAGAAATATTAATTATCTATTATTGTATAAACAAAGAATTTTTGAAAAAAAAACTGCGAAAAATATTAAGAATATACAAATCTAAGTAGACATTTATACTTATATAAATTATGACATGATGTGTCACGTATGAAACTAATTTTGAAAAATAGAGAATTCTAGTTTTAAAACATCACCAATAATATTGTCCTTCTAATTAGATCCATTTGCCCATTTTGACTGAGATTATTCTTTCTGTTCATCTTCATCATTATTTAAGAGATCTTTAGTAGTATTTTTTGTTCAAAGATCACAATCAAAAGTACTAATCTTAATTGTTCCCTAGTTTTCAAAAACATCATTTTCTTTGGGCTCCATTATCTTTGGGACTACAAAGTCATCAATTATTACATTTATAGAATATGTAGGCTTTGATATTATATGAATAACTTAAGAAGATATCCAAATATTCTTGGCTTCAAATATGATCAGAGTTCTATTTATCTTTGAGAATATAACAGATACTATCAAAAACTTTGAGATGCTTAACATTCTATCTCTTACCATATAATAGTTCATAAAAATATTAACAAATACTATATCTAAGTATATGTTCAAGGTATAACAAATTGTACTCATAATTTCAGTCAAAAGTGTTCGGCTAGATGTTTACAAGAAAGCATGAATCCCTTAATTTCTTGAACAATTATGTTCTTTCGGTAAACAATTTCATTTTGTTAAGGAGCCTTAAAAAGTAGAAAACTCATGCTCAATCACATGTTCATCAAGAAAATTTTGAAATTCAAAGTTCTTGGTCTCTTTATCATGATCATTTTTTAATTCTTAAAATAATTCTAATAGATTTGCCTTCGCTATGCACCTTGATGCATAAGGATTTGAAACATTTGAAAGCATCATACTTCTCTTTTAACAAGATGACCCATGTATACTTAGAAAAGATATCACTTACGACCATAAATGCTTTTGCCCGCTAATGCGTAGTTCACATTAATCCCATGAGATCCATATGATGTAAGTCCAAAAGTCTTGAAGTGGTCAGATGATGATTTTTTTTATATTGACTCTTACTTTGCTTGCCTAATTGACATGACCTACACACATGATCAAGTTTAGTAGTGATCTTGAAAAGTCCTTTGATTGATCTAAAGTTAGATAATTTCTTCGATATCTTGTAGTTCATATTATCCAAACTTTTATGCCACCAACTCTTTAATACTCAAGTTCATTCTATTGTAGAGAAAGGACAAAGAAAAACTAACACAATAACAACTGTCACACTATCTGGTACCTTTAAAAATAACTTTTTCTTGGTTTGTCAAACAATGTGCAATCTTTACTAGTGAACTTCACTAAAATCTTATCGTCGAATATTTGACTGATGATATAAGATTTTCTTTGACCCCATCAACAAACAAGACATATTTCAACTTAAGAATACTAGGTGTATGAATCTTCCATTTTTCACAAATTTTTCCCTTGTTACCATTTCCAAAAGTAATAAACCTTAATTAACTTAAACCAAACTTATGAATAATAATTTATCTATGATCATATGCTTAGAAAAATAACAATACCAACAACCGGAAAGCATGAGCCTTTAACGTAGTATGAATAATATTATAGTTGAGATCCATTATACTGTTTCAACTATAATTGGAAGCCTTAAAATCCTTAATACATAGAACAATTTGTCCTTGTAACACAATAGTTTCATTTGTAAGCCATGTAAACCGGATCAACAACATTTCAATATGTTGTAATATGCTTTAAAAGCCTTTATCATCGTCTTGAAAGTCTTTCTTATCACCTTGAAGATTCTTGTCTTGATAAGGGGAACTAGGGGGAGAGTGAAAATGACAAAAGTCATCACTAAAAGAAGGGGAAGAAGACACACAAGTCATATATATGTCTTTAGAAAAGTTGCATGAACAAATTAAGTGGGAGAAATATAAAGGTGATAATCTCATCAACATAATTGAGATCTCTCATATCACTATAAGATTTAGAATCTTCAACATCTCATTATGACGTTGACTTCCCAAAGACAACTTTTGAATAATCTTTCTAGTTTTAGCAATACTTCTTTTAATTTTATGATGCTTGATAATAAGAGATACAACAATCTTAGCTTTATCCAATAAGCAAGACTCCACCAAACTAATTGAATTATTTTAAGCTTAAACTCTTTTCTTTAGAGTAATAATTTCTTCTTTATATCATTGAACATGGATTCAAGACAAACTTTCTCACTTTTAAGTATTTTAACCTTTTTCTCTAACTGACCAACATCCTTAAAATTATATATAAAAAAAGAATCAAATACCACCATAATAGAAGACCTTTTTGACTCTTCACGTTGTAATAAGCTTTCAAGATCACTAATATTGGTCAAATATCGATCATTATCACGAAGAAGCATCTAGAAATAGTTCATGCAATTTTTCTCCTTCAAGTTCAATAAAAAAGATTACTCATAAGTTGATGTTCTATTCATATTATATTCAACTTGTGATGAACCTTGATATTGGCTTTCTTTAACTACAAGTTTTTGTTAACAAGTTAGATAATAAGTTTCTTAAATAGAATACTCCTCATCATCTTCAATGTCTACCCATCAAGTAATTTTAAAAGTTATATCACTAGTATGAGAAGCCATAAAAGCAACAAACTCAATTCTATCGTCTTTATGCTATAAGAGCTTTCTTCAATAACAATGTTATTGTCTTCATTATACTTGCTTTTAAGAAGATCCTAAGTTTCCTTAGAACTTTTACAAAAAGAAAAGCAAGCATCTTCAATAGAAGTAATTTATCTTATGATTGCATACAAACACTTGAAATTCTTATTAATTTCTTGAAAGATCCTCCTTAGATCATTCAATCAAAAGCTTTGCTCCCACTATGCCATCTTTAATAATTTCATAAGGGAACACCTATTTGTTCCCAACCAAGTACCAAATATGATTGTCACACAATCTCATATAAGAACATTTATGGGGTTTCTAGTAAGCATATTCTATGCCATTAAAACACTGAAGTCTACCCAACGACTCCTCTAACATTGGAAGCCATTCTGAAGGTGAGAGAGTGAAAGAACAAAAAGTGTGAAAGAAATATTAACACCAAAATAGTTAAGCCTAACAAGGTGTACCTGATCTAATACAAAATAAAAGCCCTTACTAGGTGCTCAACAACCTAGAGGGAGGTGAACATGTCACTACTTCCAAGTTTTCACTCACAGCAAAAAATAACAATATATAGTAAAATTAAAAGCACACAAAAGCAGACAGGTATTAAAAAAAAGCAATAAAGAACAACAATAGAATAGACAAATATAAAAAAAATAGTAGAGAAATATAAATATTTTCCAATCACTTAAAAATCTCATATGGGTAAACTTATTTAGTAATAAAATTGATTGTACTAACTCAGCATGTGATCATATATAACAATGCATTTAATGTGATAAATGTACATAGGATCTCATACCTATGTGGTAATATTCATAGGTTGCAACGGTAACCACTTGTAGCAAGCAATTCACTATAAAAATAAATCAAGAGTTCATAACTTAAAAAAAATATAAAAATAAGTGTACCTACATCAGTTGGAATACCATGTTTAACTATGCCTAAGCTACCAAACAATGTCAATACAGCACCAAATCAAAGTCAATCCAACTTATCTCCAAAGGTTTACCACCACCAACCACTCAATAGTGATCTAATCAACTTAGGATAAGGTGATTCTCATAAACCTAGAAAACACAACTATATCTTGGTTTAAATCTATTTCAATTTAACCCACCAAATTTTTTTCATAAAATTATTTAAAGTGGGTCACTAATCCTATTAAATAAGAAAAAAATTTAAATATTTGAGATTTAAAATTATCAAAGTTTTTTGGTGATTTCTAATTACCAAAACATTAACTTAGAATGGATATTTATAGACAAAATTTAACCTCTTAAACATTTCACCGACTACCTTTGTTGTAATATTGGTAAGGCCTTGTTAACCACTTAATGAGATCCATAACCAAGCAAGGACCTTGATGAGCAACAATATGTCAACCATCATGTTGTCCTCATTTGGGACACTGGACAAATCCTATGATGTACTTTAGTGAACCTTCATTGATATATTGACGCGTACCACGAAAATCATTTTTTTTAAAACAAAAAATATTTGTGTTTTTTCACAAATACTTTATCAATCATATAATGCAAACAAACATACTAAACATACATAATATATGTAAACCCTCAAAATATGAGTGTGTTTATCATGCAAACATATTATTGGTGTCTTACATGTGTGTGATATTGAACCATTAACCTTACACATTGTCATGTCTCAGAAAATGGGTACGTGAAATAGAAAGTATTGATATTTTAAAATCATATTTTAAAGAAAATTTAATAATTTTGTAAGTCAGGTAGTCCTTTGTGTCTTTGTTGGCATTCTTTTATACAAAAGACAATATTTATTTTACTTAGTTTTTTCATCTTCCTTTGTATAATGTTAGTTAATATTGATCAGTAATATACACACATATATAGTTATCCACACTTTATATGAAAGCATATTATACACATATCATAGGGTTTGTTTTCCTAGTATGTATACCAAGCTATGAGTTGCATTTTTTATGTTACATATGTAGGTATTTATGAAAAATTACTTAACAACTTTGGAAACAAAAAATTGAACTTTTTGGCACCTTGACGAGGCCCTTAACAAACCCTTTATCAGACCCATCATCAGGCCCCCAACAAGGTGGTCAATAAGGATGGCTAGAGAGGCCTTAGTGAGGGTAGCCAGATTTGGTTGAGTGGTTCTATAAACATACCATCTTCTCTCTTTTTTGTAAATAAGAAATCTAGAAAAACTCTATCAAATTTTATAAACATACCATCTTCTCTCTTTTTTGTAAATAAGAAATCTAGAAAAACTCTATCAAATTTTCTCTGAATACTATAAGTTTGGGTTGAGTTTACTTGAGTTCCCAAAATAATGTTTTTGTTTTCCAAGTTGAATGGTTTCCCACAATGTTAGTACACATTATTATTCACGTTATTGATAATTGATTACCAATCACATTACTAAGTGTGGTGTTGGCTCTAGAAGTGAGTCAGATCACTACTACAAAAAGTACATATGGCCTCGGTTTTTAACCGTGACCATAAATCTATGGCCACGGTTATAAGAACTGAGGCCTAAGTGAGAGAGACCATAGATAACAACCTATGGTCTCGGTTTTTTAACCAAGGCAATAGGTACACCCTATAACCTCGGTTTTTCTAATAATCGAGGCCATAGATACACCCTATGACCTCGGTTTTTTTAATAACTGAGGCCATAGATACACCATATGATCTCGGTTTTTCTAATAACCGAGGCCATAGGGTATACATAAATTAAAAAAATACAATTATTAATTACAATATTAAAAATTAAATCAATATAAATTACAATAAATTTATTAAAAACAATATTAAAAATCATATTATAGTAAAATTAAAAGTATAATTACATTATAGAGTTTATTATACACTAAAAATTAATACACACAGTGTACAATAGAAATAACTTGAGTATAGTATTTATTTTTATCTATTTTGAGACTCAAAACAATATTGTCACGTGTGGTGCAAGACCGCTACTGTCAGCATGAGTGCACTCATTGCTACTGGTAACAACAGATAAAATAAGAATGAACCATAAACACAATGTACAATAGATATAACAGTAGATAAAATAAGAATGAACCATAAAAACTGTTCACAATAGACTCAAAACATAGTCTAACATAGCATAAGGCATAGCAAGCAAGCTAAAATGTATCACCAGAGGATTTTGAAGCCTATCACACAGAGGACTGATATATCAATGTATCACCAGAAACTTAGTTAGCACTGATATAACTAAAATGTAAATTCAATACCTAAATTCCAAGATGAAGCAAATATGGAATGAGGACAGACCTTTCCATTCATGTATAGATCAGTGCAAAGATGGTGATATAAGCTAGAAAGATTGTCCCAACACTTATAAGCAATAAAAGGAGGACAAATGTGACAACACACTTGTATCTACAAACTGAGCCAAATAGGACAGATTATCATATATTGTGAACAAGTAGATAGAGAAATAACAAAAATAAAGCGCAAAAGTAGCTTGTAGGTTGAATCTGGTTTACCTCATAGGCTTTCAATGATTGATCAGCAGCTTGTTTACAAACCACAGTATAAATCTTTAATTGCAATAAAAGAAAACCCAGATTCTACAACTCAAAGAAAAAATGCTCTAAGTTCATAAGAGATAGAACTTGGACACAAAATCCACAAAGGAACTACCTTGGAGACGAGAGGATGAGAAAAGGTGAGTATGGTGATCAAATAGAGGAAAATGGCTGCCTCGTAAAGTTGACAATATGACCATTTCTTCCTTGAATGCGTATAAAGAAGACCCCTACAAAAATATCTATATCAATCAAAGCATTCATTTTGAATGTTAAACCAAAAATGTGAAGCTATAATAGAACATCAGCTGTTGATGGAACACTACAATTAATATCTTAATATGTATTTGGATTTTGGTGTACTCATTATCCTGTCAAACTTATACTCACAGTGATAACAACTGTAAAAGGAGACGTGCATATATATGCAAAATCAGCCTAAAAAGATAATATAATTCGAAGGGTAATTGGATCACAACAACAAATAATCTCATTTGTACCCCCTAAAATACATATATACTTTCTGCACAAACCAAACAAAATTATGAAATAAGATACCATACTTGGGATAGGAACCAAATTCAAGAATAAGAGTTGAAATTTGTGATCAAAAATAGTCTTATCATAATGAGAGAGCTAAAGGGTATTTACCCTACTACTGAAGCCAAAGAACATCATAAACAACCTCCAATAGTAACACACGTTTAACCAACCCAACTGTACAAGAATTATGAAATTTGCATCTAAAGCTAATAAAAGAAAATTGAAGAATGAGCATTAACTTACCCCTACCAATATATGGCCAGAGAATACATCAATTGTTGGCAAAATGAAACTACAATATTATAAACAAAAAAAATTATAATCAACAACAGAACTTATATTTTTTTTTTATCATAACAGAAGAATTTATATGAGAACTCAAATAGTAAAATGAATTTACTTCTCTCAGGATTAAACAACTGAGGATTAAACTATAGGATTCCATAAATTCAGACCAGTTATCACCCATTGGAGCAGAATTAAGATAGATAAAAACAGGGCCAAATATCTTCTTCCAAGGTTCACCAGCTCTAAACTTTGGATCTAGATCTTGTCCAGCATAATGAGAACTAAGAAAAATTTATCAAAAAAAAAGACCCAATATGACTAGAGATTACAGCTTCAATGTAAACTAAAACAAAGAGTAATGATATGATATCCCAAAAATTAAAACCTGGGTTCCATTAATTAGATCAAAGTCATCCTAAAAATTATAAACAATAATTTTTAGTAATGGGTTCATCGCTGAGACAAAAACAAAAAAACAAGGAATAATGACATATTGGCAAACAAAGAACAGATGTTGCAGTAGGAGGGAAAACAAGACGCAAACCATCTATGGGATGATTACCTAATAAACAAAATTTGAATATACGTACCTCAGCTAGAGTGAATTTGAAGTGCAGATCAGTCGCACGATGAAGAAATACATATACAGCGCGCGAGGGGGAAAAAGAAACAAGGGAACGAGAACGGCGAGACGAGGACGACAAGACGAGAACAACCAGACGAGAACGTCGAGACGAGGATGGACGGGAGACGAGACTTAGAGCAGCAACTGGAGACTGGCCATCTCTAAAAAGAAAGTATATATATATATGCTCTGTAGGAAAACCCTAACCGAGAGAGGAAAAAAAGAGAAGAAAAAGGAAAAAGGAAGAAAGAAAAAGGAAAAGGAAAAAAAAGAGGAAAAAAGGGAAGCATAAAAAAATGATAAATTTTTTTGGTGTTAATTTGGTGTAAAAAGAAAGAAAAAGAGAGAAAAAAAATTGATAAAATTTAAAGGAGAAAAAATTAATATGATATGTCTATAACCTCAGTTTTTAAATAACCGTGACCATAGGATATGTCTATGACCTCAGTTTTTAATGTAGATAGGCTTTCACTTTTCAATAGACTTAACTGCACATTTTGAAAGTCCTAGATGTAGACTTTCTTATGGTTGCTTGGGGACCATGTCTGGCTCCTTATTGAGAATAGCTAGACATATTTAACGAAGACCCTTTCTAATAACACTATAATTCACAAATTAATGATTGAATGGATGAAAGAAGAAAGCAAAAAGTTAGTGTGAAATATCAAAGTGATGTATGTTATCATCAGGGTTGTTACATCAGATGAGTAAATAAGAATTTAGAGTTGCATCACCTCTAAAATATCTTGGAAAATATTGAAGACTATGCATGATGGTACCTTTACTTTTAAGAGATTTAAGATATCAAAGTTGAGTATAGACTTCAAACTCTACATAGTGGAAGAAGAGAAGACTTTTGACAAGTTTTATTCTCATTTTTTAAACATTAGCAACAATTTTATAACTTAGGAAGACTGATTAGCAAAGAGAAGCAAATTAAGAAGATTATTGTTAGTCTCCCATGTTGTTTTCATTGTAAAGTTATGATGATCAAATGGATGTATAATCTGAGAGAACTCATAATGATCAAGTTGGTATGTGACTTGTAAGTTTTCAAACTTCATACCCTTCTTCCTAGACGAAACCAAATCATCACTAGAAAAGGACAAGAGTATTACACCACTAAGGGAAGTCTTTTCAGCTAGGAAGTAAGCACACTATTTTAAGTGATGAAGATTCTAGTCAAAACGAAGAAGAAATAGCATTACTTGCCAAAAAGCTTACAAGATTATTTTGTAACAAAAATATCTCTTCTAGAAAAGTCAAAAAAGATGGTTCGAGTACTAAAGGCTCAAAATCTATGAAGATTGATGAAGAATCTGAGATGAGACTAAGAAACCTAGTAGGAGCCATGTCGATAAAATAAAATTCTTCAAATGTGGAAAACCTAGGTATATTACTGCAAATTATTTTTCAAATAAAAAATGAACGAACAAGCGTGAGATGAAGGCTAAGGTTACCATTTTAGACAGTACCAACAATGATGATGAGTATGATACCAACTTCTTAGCCTTTATGTCTTTAAGAACCGTCCAAGATCCTCAAATTGCTACCTCAGAGGCTCAAAAGGTAACTATAGAAGAAGATGATGATAAGCAAGATGTGTTGCTCGACACCTATAATGAGCTTCTATTAGAGCATATAAAGTCTTAAAAAGTAAAGAAAAAGGCTTTGAGGAGCCTTGAAGAAAAAAGCATGAGATAAGCATGTTAAAGGTCACTTTTGATTAGAGGAAGTCCTCAATTTAACGGTGAAAAAAATGATCTCACTATAATATTATAACAAGTAAATATTCATGATGCATATCACACATAATAAAATTCATGAATATAAATAATCATCATCATTAGTATACCTTATGGAAAGATTTTATTTACAAAACTCGAGTATACCTATATTTTCACGCTTTCAAAAATCAGGAGAATGTACATTTTAAGTATTCTAATGTATGCTTATACAAGATAAAATATGCTATGTAGTATAAATCTAATGTGTGATATGCAATCCCATATGTATTAGTCCACCAAAATACATGGGCACATGCGAGGTCAACCTCCAAGACACATATGAGTATGCCTCATATCCCATTTATGATCATACAACAAAATACATATGGCACATGTATTGGTCACTATCCATGTCATATATGTTCACTTCGAGACACAATAGAGGATCCAACTTTGAGGCCCATATACGGTCACAACTCTAAGACCTAATAGATAATAAACTCTGAGACACAACGAGGGTTCCAACTCTGAGACCCGTATACAGTCAACAATCCAAGACCCATAGACGAACAAACTCTGAGAATACATAGTCCATCAAAAATAGTTCACTGCTACTAGTATCCCATGGTTACCATACTATATAAGACATGTATACATGTATACTTCATATGAAAAATTATTTTCATATTGTATCTATAAAACTTCAGTTGTCATGTAATATTTTGAATGCTTTTTTCATATAAAAAATTAATACTAATTTTATATATAAATTTTTTCAATATATGTATAATAAAAATATTTATAATAAGTATTTCATTTAAATAACATTTAGAGAATTTCTAATAAAAATCATGACATTTTATTTTTATTTTTATTCATAATATACGATACATGAAATTTTTATGAAAAACAATGCATGAATTAAAAAATTAGAATATGAACCCTTAATTGAAAACTTGACTAGACACTAATCTTTCAAACTCGAAACCTCAAAAATTTTATCTCAAAAATTTGCTCCAAATGTGTTGAAAATCCAAACAATTTTAACGAAAGAGTGAAAGGAGAAAAAAATTTGTGTGAGAAAAATGAAAATATTCTAGCCTATTTATAAACAAGATTGTACCTCGTCTACCACCTTTATTGGTAGCTCATCAAAGCCACAAAGAAGCTCAACGACTGTATATTTTCCTCATTGGCCCTTCGTCGATGGCTTACTAGCCAATGAAGCCCCAACGAATTATTATTAAAGTTGTATAGTTTCTTCACGTTCGATTCTATTTTTTACACATAATTTTTCAATACATCTCTATACCTTAAAATATTATTAACAATTTATTTTAAAACACTTTAATAATTTATAACAAATTTTTAGAATTTTATACCTAAAGATTGACATAAATATTAAATAAAATACAGATTCCATATATTGTGCATAAAAATACCAATACAAACCATAAACAATTTTACCAATATAATAAGCATATTTAATTAAACTCTTTAAGTTTTTAAAAATGTGTTTATATTATGCATAAAGTTATTTTTTTATAATATTTAAATAAAAACATAATGACCATGTATCTATTAAAAAAATATACTTTAAAGTTATTTTTATAATATTTAAATAAAAACATAATGAACATGTTTATATTAAAAATATATACTTTAAAGTTTTCTTTTATAATATTTAAATAAAAACATAATAATCATATATTTATTAAAAAAGTATACTTCTTAGTATTATATTTTCTATTTATTTAAAATAAACTAGAAAGATCGCGTAAGAATATTTTTTTTCTAAAAATTACGGTATTATCAAGATAAGTTTTGTTAATTAAACTGATTCAATTTTAAAATTCTTAGCTTATAATATTTTGCAATTTAAAATAACATAAAAATGAAAATGTATATCATTATTTAAAAATATACACATTTTTGATGAAATTATTTTATATGTGATTTATAACGAAAGAAACACATACCAGATATCTAAAATATTATATAATTTTTTTTACACTATTATGTTTCAATAGTTAAAATTTATATAGAGGAAGAGAACATTTTTTCTTTAAATGTAAACTGTTGTGAAATAAAAAAGTGAAATAAAATCTTTGAGCCACCAACCAATATTCATGTATAAAAGGGTAAATCTCAGCACACGTGAAGAGGAAAAAAAAAATCCAATAGCACGCTTGAGGCGGCGGGTCTGCTTAACAATCTAATTAATTAAGTGACACATTCAATTAATCTGGCAATTATAGATTGCAACCATTTTCGTCATTATTTTTTTAACTTCTTAATCGTGTCCTCCTCAACCTATACAGAGGAGCGTTTTTGTTGTTCTTATCTATTAAAGATAAAGATTCCTTTGAAACATTGAATGATAAAGTGTTTAATAGTTAGATGCATTGAGCCTGGTCGTGTTATCTATGCAAGGAAGTTTCAATGTTATACATAGAACATTCATGATAAATGCTAAAACAAAACAAAAAAACACACACACACTACTTGGCA
Organism: Hippophae gyantsensis; assembly: GCA_030763125.1. NCBI lineage: Eukaryota > Viridiplantae > Streptophyta > Magnoliopsida > Rosales > Elaeagnaceae > Hippophae > Hippophae gyantsensis. The sequence goes on from CM061033.1 coordinate 43,198,540, forward strand.
TTGCATGTTTATAATGTGAACTGAAAATTATTTCTATGGCATTGTAAGAATCACTTACGGGGACCCATCTCAAAGTAATTATTTTGGCATCAGGATGTGACTTATTTTTAAAAAATATTAAACTATATTTATTTATGAATCACACTTTCTATGTTTGGGTCTTCAAAATTATTTATCCATTATTTGCTTTTCAATAAAAATTTACCATTCTTATATTATAAGATTAATAATATGTATTTTTAAAATTATAGTTATATTTAATTATATTTAAAATTAAACATATTTTTATTATTATTCATATATAATTATAAAAAATTAAATATTTTTATAAATTTTCTCTATATATAATTAATCTTATAAAAAAAACCCGGCTAAAAGACAAATAAAAATTAGGTTTTCTCTCCCCCTCACCCTAGCGAAAACCCAAACTGCCCCCTCCCCATCCACATATTGATCGTGCCTCCATCCCTCCGGCCATGGCAGCCACCGAAAATAACACCATCGACATGAGCACCACCAGCCACCCTAGATCCGGTAGGTGTATCTTCCTCTCTCTTTCTCGTTATCTCTCTCCACGCTTTCTACCCATCGGATTTTATGCAATTTTTCGGCCACCACACAACACCAGCGTCGTTTCCCACAGCTGTCCAATAATTTCCTCTCCCTTTGTCCCTTTAACAGCTTATAATGTTTCTTACAAATTTTTTGAATAAAAATGGTAAATTTTGGAAATATGACATTTAATTTCCATAAATTAATCATGTTTTTTTTTACTATAATATTTTACTTTGTTGCTTGATTTTCTCAGTTAAAACAAAAGCAAATTACTTTTTGTCCAATAATAAGCAAATTACTTGTTGTTGCTGGATTTATTATGATACTGACCAATCCGAACAGCCTTATAATTTATTGATAGACATGAGCATACATACAGCTTATGTGAAGGCAATTCGTGCCGCCCAACATTTAATTTACACTGAAAAGAAGTATTTCCTTGGGTCTTCATACAATTGGAAATCTTATAAAGATCTTGGTAAGTGATATAAACATATAAACAGGATATATAGGAAGGTGACATTGACAGTTTTGCATTTTACTATCTTTTCTAAAGTTTCACAAATAGCTAGCACAATTAACACCCGAAATTATTTATGCATATGTTTTCCATCAATAATATGATTATTGAAATGAATGTGCTGGCACTAATAATTTAATACCAATGGAAATTGCATTAAAAATTGTGAACAAAATAAAAGCAAACTAGGGATTTCCTGCATATGTTGTGATTCCATTGTGGCCAGAGGGTGTTCCTTCAAGTATTCCTACTCAAATAATTATATATTGACAGGTACATTCAATAACCAAGTAAAAACTAATATTAGCTTGGAATAGTATTATGGAATTTTTGGGTCAGTCGTATGTTTTTGATCCTGTGCTTTTCATTGACTTGTGCAGCATAAAACAATGCAATGTTCCAACTGGTGAAAACTTAACAAACCCAGTAAAACTAAAACCCAACGCATCAAATCTTTCACAATTACTTATCCTCCTATCCACTTTAATAAATTGCCAGATGTATTCTGGTTTCAAATTATCTATAATAGATGCTTATGCTGGTCTATAATCAATAACAGGCACTTATTGAAAAGAGCGGGCATTTTATGATATATGTGCATTCAAAAGGAATGATATTGGATGCTGAGTACGTGATAATAGGATCGGCAAATATTAGCCAAAGGTCATTTGAAGGTACACAATCATTGAAGAAATGAAAAGGGGATTATTAACAAGTGATAATATGATCGTGTGTTTTGTTTCAGGTATATGGATATAAAATATCATTATGGGCAGAGCGTATAAGAGATGAGGAGTGTTGTTTTAGAAAAACAGAGAGTCTACACTGTGTAAGAAGAATAAGGTCCCTGAGCGAGCAGAATTGAAGACAATATGTAGCAGAACAAGTAACAGAAATGAAGGGACATCTAATGAAGTATCCAGTGGAAGTTGATAAAATGGGCAGACTCAAGTTTCTTTCAGGATGTGAAACATTCCCTGATGTAGGTTGCAACATATTAGACTCATTTATTGCTATCCCAAAAACCCTCACCATCTGATATGTGATCTACTTAACTATTATTCCTCATTTTCTTGAAGTTTAGTTATTATAATTTTAAACATGGAGGATTTGAATTGCTTACTTTTGATAATTAATTTAAAGTACTGACAATAACATGAAACTTTTTATGTTTTTATTATGTGTTGGATTTTGTATGATATTTTCTTTATAATTTAGGTTATTCATTTGTTTCATGAAAAGAATACGTATGTTACCATTTATTTGAAATGTTTACAGATATAAATAAACGGTTTTGGGGTTGGTACCTTTATGGTATTCTATTCTTGTTTTTGATGTTCTTTTTTATCCTTATTCTTAATTGTTACCTTTAGATTATTCCTATTTAAGTTATTGATATATATTTTGGTTAATTTCAGTAGGAATGATACCTTCAAAGTATCCTAATTTATTAAGATTATTATTTAAATTAATCAAAATAAATATCAGTAATTTAAATGAGGATATTTTAAATGTATTATTTAGAATAAAGATAAAAAATTGTAACAAAATAAGAACATGTGTTCTTTAAAGGTATCAATTCCAATTGTCTTAACAAATCATTTTTAACTACTGATTTGAGTCCATTTAACGGTGAATATGTTGATTTAAATTTTTTTTTGTTTAGATTATTTTATGATTAAGATGATTTATTAGTATCATTGGTTATATCTATTTATTTTCAAAATGTACACAATATATATAAACAATTGGGTTTGTGTGGTATGTTTGTTTATATATTCTCTGTAATATCACGTTCTCTCTGTAATATGGCCATTCTTTGGCTACCATTAAAAATTGTGGCCAAAGGTGTCATATGTTTGTGATTTATGGGAGGAAAAAAAAACTCACTCTAAATGTATTTTGTTACTATTTTTTTTCATATTTTAAATTATCATACATTATTCATCTTTATGATTGATTAATAGTAATTTTGTTAGTACTCTTTTATAATAAATCAATTTTATGCTTTGAATTATCATAAAAAAACACTTTGGTAGCATTTTGTTGTACTTGAATTATTTTTATAAATTCAATATAACATATTTTACATTAAAAATTATGACATTTGTGAATTATTTTGTGTAATTTTTTTTTTTCATACAATCGAGTCTATTTTTTGCTAAATGATGTTAGCCCACTTGAGAATAACATTGTGGCTCTGCAAGTGTGGACACACTACCAAAACCTCCCCTCCCATCCGCTGGTCTAGTAAGGTTTCTTACCTCCCTCTCATTCTAGCTCTCTCTCTCAACCCTACACCCCATTATGTTTATGTTTTCCCATACTTCAAGGCTTGGATGATGACGTAGTAGTTTTGTGAAGAGATATGGGCTTTATTTCATTGCTAGCATTCTAACAAATTGATTATTCATATTTAATTTGTTAGCGATCCATTTATAAATAGATGAGAAGACACAATTCAAATGAATGGGAACATAATAAGAAAGCATAAAATTATCAAATTTTTTTTTTTTTGTAATTAGTACACATGTTAAGTCGAAATGTCTTAATTGAATAATTAAAAATGGAAAATGCAAGTAATCAATTATAAAATACAATATGTGTTGGATCAACCTTTTTTATTCTTCTTGTCTTCAATTTCAAGAAGCTCCTCTAGTAGGTTATCATCTAAATACTCAAATTCAATCACTTGTTTTCCATGCTGATGATGATCACTTCTTTCTCTGTCCTCCACATTCCTCAGCATTGAGGTTGATGATGATGGTGAAGAACCAGTTCTATTTGCTAAATTAGGGTACTCACTAGGAAAATTAAGAGTAGCTAAATGACCCCTCATAGCATATGCAGCTCTATCATATGCTCTAGCAGCATCTTCGGCTGTGTTAAATGTCCCAAGCCACACGCGCTGTCCTTGTCTTGTTGAGTCCCTAATCTCCGCCGCAAACTTCCCCCATGGCCTTCGTCTTACTCCTCGATATCGAACTTCACTACTACTGTTCTCTTTCTTCCCTGTTCTGTTTCCATCCTCCTCATTCATACTTCTCTACAATTAATTAATTAATATTGCATGGTTTAATCAGTTTTAGGAAAGTACCATGTTATATATATATATATAGAGAGAGTTAATTGAAGGACTTAATTATTAATATGTACAACCTGAATTCAAAATCTAATTTGGTTAATAAAAAATAACTACAAAGAAGAGCTCTCAACAGCTAGACCGGGTGTCAAAATTAGTGGTTTAGAGCAGAGATGTAAAGTTTTCTTTCTCATCTTATATTCTGTATCATTTATTAGTTTGATATTAACTTATTTTATTTAAATATTATTTTATTTTTTTTAGATGATAATGTTAATAAATTTAAATTTAAATATATTTATATAATTTTTTATTAAATTTACGTTATAAATTATCATGTATTTATTATTTTTATATTTTTTTATTTTATTAAAAATTAATTGAGATAAGATAAGATTTATTTTAAAAATTAATGAATTATTTTATAAATTTTATTAATATTTTATCTCAAATTAGCTTTTAATAGCATCAACATCGATTGCTGTGTTCAATAGAAGGTTCCATAGCTGTGACCCAGAGCCCTTGAGTCCAATGCACCTGGATGGTCAATCCGATGGCTTTTGATCTTTAGAATCCTCTTTTAATATTATTCTTTCACTTTTATTTATTTATTTCTTTATCTTACTTTTTTTTTTTTTAGTAAATTGGGATTTTGTTTTGTCCCTATCTAATCTGATTCTTTCACCACTTGTTTGATTTCAATCTGGTAGTGTTTCTAAAAATTAAGAGTAATACTATACATTAGTTTATAATTTTATTTAGTATCATTATAGCATCAATACTACTTAAATTGATAGGTTGTTTGTCATTAACTGAATTTCAGTAAAATATAAAATACTGTTAGATTTATTGCATATAATCAGTTCTAATCTAATTAATATTTTAAAAAAATAATTACATTTATATATTTAACATTAAATAAATATATTTTTTGAATTAATATATTACATTTAATTTTTTAAAGATATTTTGATATTTTATTATATTTATTAATAATATTTAATAAATATATTCACATAAGTTACATAAATAAATAAAATAATTTAAAATAGATAAATAGAAACCTATGTGTACAGAATTGGTAAAAAATTAGTGATACATAAAGTATTACTTATATATTATATAAAAATATATTAAGTTAATATAATATAATTTAAAAATACTTGTAATATTTAAGTCTACTTTAATTCATCATAATAAAAAACTACTCTAAATATTATAAAACTCATAAAAAAATTAATGAAAAATTTTGTATTAAAGTTTTAAGTTTCGTTATTTATATTATCTAAGTTTCTTATATGATTTTCCTTCAAATTTTAGTTTTATATAATATAATATTATTTAGTTTAAATTTTTAAATTTTATTTAATTAATTTAATTATACTCAAATAATTTTAATATTTATTAATTTATTATATTTTTATGTTATATATAATTTTCATTATATAGTATAACACACCAGCTCTAGAATTATGTAGTAATATGACATGACAAATTTAAAATTGAATTGAGCATAATTCATAATAGTTCTTACTAATTCTATGTTATGATATATTTTTTACTTTTTAATATTTTTAAAAAAATTATTTTATATAAAAAATATATATTTTCGTTCTTCTTAAAATTTTTTTTATCTCTGTTCATTCACGTAAATGATATATATTAAGTGATATAATAATAATATAAAGTGTTTTTTACTGTAATTTTTTTTATCATAAATACATCTAAAAGGTTAGATTTAATATCAAATTAAAAACATAAGATGTTTAAATAATTATAAATTATTTATTAATAAAGATCAATTATATTATAATTATGATAATCAACAATGTAGTCATGCTTAATGAATTACATGTGTAATATTTGTTTTCATGATCATATATATTTCAAATGTTGCATAATGCATCGGTAATATTTTGAGTCTTTTATACTCTTATACGTTCCTTATAAAAACTGTCAATATAAAATAGAAGTTACGGAAAAAGGTAATTTTTTGAGTAATGTTAAGTTGTATGCATATAGTGACTTTATAGTGACTTTTTAGTATTTGATTGAATATCATGTTGAAAAAAAAAAGTAAGATGTTAAAGCATTAGTAAATCTATTTATTAACTGTGATTAATTAAATTATAATAATAAATTGATAAATAAATTATATTATTTAATTATATTTTATGATTATAATATGTATGAGATTAGTTATAAATATATTTAATATATTTATATAATTATAATTAATAATAATACATGCATAAATATATTTTTATTATTATTTATATACTGTGATTATAATTTTAATTAAATATATTTTTATCGTTATTCATATATCGTAAATATAATTATAATTAAATAAATATTTTAAATATATTTATAATTAATTTTATAAATTGTGAGTATAAAATATAATTAATATAAAATAATTGATAAAAATTATTTTTCTAATTTCATGGGCAGGAAACAAAAAGAATCAATTAGTTTAAACTTATTTGATATCAATAACAGTTGACGATGATGATGATATCGTTTGCTAATGTCATCTTTATTTTTTTTATCTTAGCTGATATTTGTTCTGTGTATGTATTAGGTATGTATTATTATGTATAAATTGTTATTTATAATCTTTATTATTTAAATTGATTTTTCACTTTACTTTTCATTAAATATTTATTTTTAAAAAAAAATTACATTAATTTTAAATTTTACTAACTAAAAAAACATATTACCACATATTTAAAACAATGAATAATTATAGTTGGTTATGTGTAGTAAGATTCGTTGAGTAATAAATGCAATTGTGAAATGGAGATTTGTCATATTGCGTGTAATAAGAATCTGGTTTTCTGGTCTTTTAAAACATGTTTTTCATGTGTTTTATACCACACGTTTACAACGAGATAGATACAAATTATTTGTTCCTCTTTTAAGTATATACCACATAATACATATTTTATATTAATTACATATTTATTTAATTATTATATTTTTTTGTATTTATTAATTTTTAGTGCTTGCCACCATTGATTGTTTTTTTTTTCCAAAAAAATATACCTGAAAGAAAGAATGACATATATCTCTATTTAAATTATTAAAAATTATAAAAAAATACCAACCATATATTAATAAAAAAGTTGTTTCTAGCTATAAATTTAATACGGTTACTAAAATTCGAATCATATAATTTATTATTTAACAATATATATATAACAATACACTATACATGTTGGGAACGATGTATCAGGGAGGTTGATTGTTTTTTTCTGAGACGTCACTATTAAATTTACAGAGCTGTCAGGATCTCACTTGACTTTTGATTTGATTATTTATTGTAAGAGGAATCAAAATTCCCTTTAAAGTTTGTAATAGTGAGAGTGGTAAATACATGTACTAAGGCAATTAGGAAATGTTCTCTTAGAAAAGAAACATCCAGAAGAAGGAGCATTATATATATTTTTTTTAAAAATATCTTAATCTTATTTTTATTAATATATATAAAAGAGAGTTAATAATTTCTTATTTATTTAATTTTATTTTCTATCTATTTATTTTATAACATTATTAGATAATAAAAACAAAAAAATGATATAAAAAGTAATAATATTTTTTGATAGTAAATAATCACTTTTTTGTTTTTTTATTTTGCACATTAATAAATACATAAATATTTTTTGATAATTATTTTTGTTATAAATGATTAAACTATATTATTTTTATTGTATATATAAATAATTATTTTTGTAATTTTATTGTACATTGACTTTATTATTATTATTAGATAATTATTTTAATTTTTAAGAATGATAATTTAAATAGTTAATGTTAATTTATTTAATGAACAAATTGTGTTCTATAAATTTATTTATAAGATTATTAAATTTGTATTTAACTAATAGTTTTCTTATTCAAATCTATTATTAGAATTTCTCTTTTTATTTTACCTTAATTACCTAACTTTATGTAGCACCAATTGTATAACCTTACGTAGCAACTAGGGTGTAACTTTACTAAATAATGAAAATCAAGCCAAGATTTAAGGTATATAGAACTCAAACTCAAAAATAGGAAAAAAATTAAGAGATTGTATGAATAAATATATCTATTAAATATTAAAAATTAAAATTATGTAACATTCTTATTTTTTTATGTCTACATTGAATTTTTATTGTTATTTTCGATAAAATTATGGTTTAAAATAATATTTTTACTAATTTATTGAAATTTTAAATAATAAAATGTAATTTTATTTAACTTTTTTTTATTTCTAAAATCTATAGAAAAATTATGAATTAATTCAATATCAACTATTTTATTATTATTTTTCACATATTGCTTTAAAGCACATAATACATATATAATAAAAATAATATTACTTATTATATACAAAACGATAACATATAAAACTCAAATAGATATGTTTAAAATTTAAGATTTAATTATTAATTATGTCTTAGGTGAACACAATACTTGCAAAGTAAAAAAATTAGTTTAGGATAAAATTGATAATTTGATCCAAATTTTTATACTTCTGTTAACTAACTATAAAATAATTTCCCATTTTATGGATTGTGTTTTAAAAAATAAATATTTTATATCAATTAATCAAAAATAATACACTTAACACAAACTTCTCTTTAACGAAGTGAAGTGTTTTCCCAACTAATTACGTTTACAAGAGAGAATCACATTTCTAATAAAAATTATTAAAACTTTTTTTCATAAACATTACTAAAGTTTTTTCTTTCTTTCTTTCTATTAATTTTCTTTTTTAATTAATTTTAACTTTCTTTTTCTTTTCTCTGCTTTATATTCTATTTATGAATTTTTTATATTAAAACTTTGTTTTGTAATTAAAATTTTCTTTCTTTCTTTTCCATTGTTTTTTTACATGTATGAAGGCTCATTAAAAAAATAATAATCTTACGCTATAGAATTATATCATCTCATTTTTAGTACCGTTAGAGCATCAAATGTTCACAAAATAACAAATCCATTTGTCTTATATGACCAATTATTATATTCATAATGTTTGCAAAACAAAATCTATCAACATTATTAATAAAACATGATTAATATTCATGAAGATTAAAGCTGACAAGTTCATAACAAATTATTCTACATTTATTGATATTCTAACAAATATACCTAACAGAAATATAAAACTATTATAAATGTAATTCAACTATACCGTATTAAAATTTAAAAAATTAAATAATTTAACTATTATAACCTGTTAATTAAGTCTCTTAAGACATGAAAGAAAGTTATGACCAATTTCTCTACACATCCTAGAAAATTTTGGGATGCCTGTTTTTTTTAAGTTTCTCATGTTGTTCATTAGTACCAGGAATTGCTTTTTTCCTTTTCTTTATATAGTCTCAAGGAGTTGATGGAAACCTTGCATTCTTAGGCTTCAATGAGATTGATACAAAAATGCGAGCTTTTTAGTGGGTTTATAATTAACCTATATGACAATTCATAACTTTTTTAATAATAATGGTATATATTTCGTTAGAAAAGATTAGCGGAGTTACTTTATTAATTAATTTTTCTTTTGTTTATGATTTGTTAATACGTGAATAAGATTATAAAAGAAAAAATAATTTAATTTATTTAAAAATTTTATTAAAATAATAGTTTATTTTATTTAAATTTTTTTTTGTTATTAATGTCTTACATGAAAATTTTATGAATTATTATAGAGACTTTTCAACTATAAATAAATATATGCTGTAATTATATAAGACATTTTAGAAAATAAATAATTTAATTATATTAAAGAAGTTTTCTTCTTTTTTCTTTTTCTTATTTCTAATTTTTAAAAATAACTCTTCTTTCTTTCGTTTGGATACTAAAATCCTCTTGTTCGTGAGATAGAAAAAAATCTTTAGGTTAATTCTACTAAGTCTGATTTGTATAAACTTTGTTATATTATTGAAACATTTGTGTTTATGTTTTAAGTTAGTTTAATTTAGTACCCATAATTTATGAAAATATGGAATTTCAATATAAAAAATGTACTTTAATCCTGAGACAGAATTATATAATTTTATGTAATTATGACATTAAAATATTCATTTAGGATGATAATTGTACTCAATGCACTCACTTTTCATAATAACCGAATTTATAATGCTACATTCAAGAATAACGGGACTATATTGACTTATTTCACAAAGAAAAGGACTTATACTACCCCTTACACTATATTTTATAGAGTCCTTTACGTGCATCAATATATCCCTAAAGGCATGTGCACATAAGATACCACTAATCAAATGTATATTTTTTTTAAATTCCTCCTTCTGTTATGGACCAAGTATACTGTTAAAAGAAATGGGACAAATAACCAGTTAAATCTTTATTATATTTTTTGAAGTTCTAAATGATACGTCATGCACAATATTATAAGCAATATCTTCTTTACATAGCTTATATATGATACCAGGATGTTCATATATTACATTATTTTACATATCTATCCAAATTAATTAGATTTAAGCAGCTAATAAACCTACTCCATGTATCCTTAGTCTCACTCATAATAAATGCATATATAACTAACTAAATATTGAAATATTGGATGGATATCATTATTGATATCTTTCCAACGGTACATATAACAATTGGTCTTTATGAAATCCTTTAAGGAATCACCCATCAAATCTTATAAAATGCCTACAAAATGTTAAAAATTCTTCTTTAATTGCCCCAAAGGTCTTCGAATTATATCCCTTTTCATAACCACACGTCTCATGCATTTCAATAAAACAATCATATTCATAATGCTTATACAGAGTACAGACACATAAGAAAACTAAAGAGAATCAAGCAGTAAAGAAAACAATAAGAAACAGAGTTTTAAAATTGAAATCCACGAAATTAACAGCAAAAGAAAACAAAAGTTTGGGTGGATGGATTGCAGCTATACACAAAAAACTGATGAAAATAAAAACTATTAATTATCACATACTCCTCGTTTCCATAGCTTTGATTATCCTCTTCTATAGCCATCTCTTTAAGAATCTTGAAATTTCCTACTCAAATCGAGCCAAAAAGCTTGCCTGAGAATGGCAATATATATATTGTGATTTTTATATTAAAAAAAACCCATATTTGATTTATCTTTAGTTAATAGAATGAAATGTGAGCTGCAGAAAGAAAGCAAAAGGGACTCTTCAATACCCAAAAGCTGCATAATAAGAGGGAAAGGTGAGAATAGATTGGATATATTTCATATTTTTTTTAAGATTTATTAAATGATTTAATCTTGAATTTGTCCTTCTTAGCTCCGTATTTAACAGTTAGTTAATAAAGGTGTGAAAATTTGGACCAATAGGGAACTAATCCAATGAAACACAATTTGAGTCCATTTTTTAATATAATTGTACATTTTGATCAATTTTCTTTCAAAAATAATACTTTAAGTCTATTTTTTTTTTATAAAAATACGAACACTTTGATCTATTTTTGACAAAAATGTTTAATATTATACAAAAATAACACAATGTTTACACATGATAACTTAATTAATAAATAATTTACATAAATTTATCCCAAAAACAAGGGAAAAAAATAAGAGGACTTTTTTTATAGGTGGAACAGAACTTAGACAAGAAATTGGAGCTCAAGTCGAAGAGTTTTAGTGAAGACAGTCTACGAATCTTGTCATGACACTAAGCTACGAACCTTCAAGCTGGGTAACCTTGTCCATGTAGTAACATAAGAATCAATAGAAAACTTATCTGATAGAGTTTGAACAGGAATGAAAACCCATTGAACTTCTTAATCTTATGAACTTTATCACTCATAATTTTGAGCTCAGTGACAGAATTGTCATGACATGAGATACTCATATGTTCTCAAGAAGTCAAATTACAAACATTTCCAGATTAGTTTTTCAAAATTTCTAACACAGAAGGGTACTGTAAATACTTCCTTAGCTGCAGTAAGGCTCGGCTACTAGTGTTTTGAAATTTGACAGTTCATTTTATTTATGTTATTATTACACTTTAAACACATAATTTCTACACGAAATACATAGGTTACCCATTTTTAAAATTTAGATACTTTAATCACATAAATTCAAAGATATATACTTAGAAACTCAAGTCTAACTCTGAACCCAAAAGCCAGCTTGTGAGTTATAGGATTGCCTAGACTTATAAGGAGCATTGTTACCTTATTCTTAGCCAATGTGGGACTTAACATCCCCCTCCACATCGGCTAGAGTCCGGATTTACGGTACGAGGGCCAATGGGAGTACGAGGAAGCTAAGAGTCTAGCTCTGATACCAACTTAGAAACCCAGGCCTAACTCTGAACCCAAAAGCCAGCTTGTGAGTTAGAGGATTGCCTAGACTTATAAGGAGCATTGTTGCTTTACTCTTAGCCAATGTGGGACTTAACATCCCCCTCCACGTCGGCTAGAGTCCGGATTTACGGGACGATCCGGATTTACGGCACGAGGGCCAATGGGAGTACGAGGAAGCTAAGAGCCTAGCTCTGATACCAACTTAGAAACCCAAGTCTAACTCTGAACCCAAAAGTCAGCTTGTGAGTTAGAGGATTGCCTAGACTTATAAGAAGCATTGTTGTTTTACTCTTAGCCAATGTGGGACTTAACATATATGATTAAAGTATCTCTTTTTTTTTAGTAAAAAAATGATACTTTAGTCACTTAGTTTTGAAATCACGTGACTAAAGTGTCCTAATTTTTTAAGATAAATAACTTATATATTTAATGTAAAATTATGTGAATGTCCTAATTTTTTAAGATAAATAACTTATATATTTAATGTAAAATTATGTGATCAAAATATCCTATTGATATAAACAAAATAACTTCTATGATATTTTATCGGATATATCGTTTGGTGTTCTTTAGCAGCAACATCTGAATTTCACAAAGGTAGCAAAGAACATACGCATAGAAGGAATTGGAAGGAATAAAGCTTTGCAGCTTATAATTACACAAATTATTTATTACTTAAGTTGCTATGCATAAATCATGTATTATTTTTATTTAATATTAAATATTTATGTTAAAAATTTGAAAAAATGTTTTATTTCCATAAAAGAAGACTTAAGTATTATTTTTCTTAAAAAAGAAAAACTAAATTGAGCATTTTTGCTTAAAAATTGGGCTCAAAAGGTGTTTTATTGTTTCTATAATGTATTTATTGTCAATTTTGAAATCATCTAAAATGCTTTTAATAAACTTTAATTGGTATAGAATAAATGTATTAAAAATATAATAATATTTTTAATAATTTTTAAAATTAATAAATATGATGTGAAAACAACATAAAATAACGTGTAAATAACGCCATCTAAAACTATTTGTAATATATATAGCTTAATGAACATTAACTTAAATGTTAATTAATGTATAAATATTTGTTATTATGTGGTGAGTTTAATTGAAAAATGTCTTTTGTTATAACTATATTATTCGATGTTATTTAAGTATCAAAATTTTATAAATTTTTCTTTTATGATATTAACCTTACTTTGATAAAGTATTAAAATATCCTGTTAATATTATGTAACACTATTTAAAATATTAATTAGAATTTATATACGCATGCTTAATTTTTATTACCTAATGGTACAATAAGTATAAAGGCAAAATAGCTGGACGATTAGTAGGAACTGAACATATGTGGAAAGATTTCGAATGGTGACTTATGAGTACTTAAGTCAAGTACACAAAGATAGGAATCAATCTTGAACTCGATGTTCTCTTCTACCCCATATATGAACTTTTACATAGAGAGATGGAGGTCCTAGTAGTTTTTTGTACGAAGGCACCTTATCTCTTCTTTTTTTTAAGTCAATTAACTCTAATTTAAAAAAAAATACTATTTTTTTTAAGGATAAAATTTCATTTCTCTTAAAAATAAAATTAAAAACCAAAAAAATAATATATACTTTTTAAAAAATGTCAATTTTCTATCTTTCATCTCAATTTTTCTCCTTGTCATCTCTTTTCTTTATTATTTTATCTTATTTTTGCATCTTTAATTCATTTATATAAATATTATATATTTTATTTTTTATCTCCAAAATTATTTAAATTTATAAATTACAGGAGAAAAATAATATTTTTAATAAATTTTCTGTTGAATTTACACAAATCAGTTTACTTTATCCTTTCATGTGTGGTACTACTTTTGACAAGCTTCTTTCCACCTTGAATTTTTTCACGTTGTTGATTGCTTACTTGCTCTTCATAAAAAATAAAAAACTTCTTATTTTGATTTGCAGTGCTTTGGAACATTAATTTTCTTGTTAAAAGGAATATAAGCGGATCTTCTTGGTTAGCAATTTTAAAATTTTGTAGCTGCCCAATTCCCCAGCAGGGTAAGGATTAATCCAGGTCTTGGAGTCTTGCATTGCTTAAATTATAATGTTTATGAATGTTTTAGTTTTATTGTTTCTAGCCTCATTAGAAACAAATTGGTTGTAAGTTATGATGCTTGCTTTGTCTTTCTAGTTCTCCTTCTTGATTTCATGTTTTGGTAATAAAGTTGTGGTTGAATATTCTTTCATTCTTTGAAAAGATCACACTGTTATAAAAATGGGTATTTAAGTTGGTTTAAAGTCGGTTCGGTGTAGAACCAACGCTATCTACGTAGGATGTAGCGTTGGTTGACGTGGTGAACCGATGCTATCCACGTAACATAACGTCGGTTGACACGTACAACCGACGCTACACATGTGGATAAATTCTTTTCTCTTCTTTCTTCCCAGACAGAAACTATTTTCAGCGTTACAGAACTCTAAAAAACCGAAAACCTTCTCCACTTCTCCTCCACTCTTTCTCATTTTCCGGCCACCTACGACTACCATTTTCAACACTGGTTAGTGAGTTTTCTTCTTCTTTAACTAATCTTTTAGATCCCCTATTATTCATTTTTTTTTCTGTTATTATGTGTATAAATTTTTGTATTATATATGTAGGTTTGTATTATAAGGAGAAGAATATGATGATCTTGAATAAAATAGAACAAAATCATGGTAATTTTTCTACTATTAATTAATATTTTATTTTTCAAATATTTGTATTATTTGAACTATTTGTTAAACTGATTTTGTTTTTTTTTTGCTCGAATACAAGTTTTTATTTGAGTATAATAGAAAATGAATAAATTAAAAAAAAAGCGTAAAGTCGATTCACCGCGTGAACCGACTTTAAACTTTAAGTCATTTAATTTAAAGTCGGTTCAATGAACCGACTTTAATACCCCTTTTTGTAGTAGTGTCAATTTCTGTTTTAGCAGTTATTGGTATTCAAGATTAATGTTCTAAATTGGATTTAATCCAAATATAAACAGGATTGTCAAAATAGTTGCAATGCAAGTCCTTATTGTTTCATATTTGTTCTTTGGACTTTATGGATAATTAAGTCATTTTTCTAGATCTTGACCACAACCCATTGATTTTATTTACCTTCATGCACCATTTTTGACTAATTTTTGTTTCGCTTGTAGTCAATACCAAAAACAGTGATGATCTAATTTTGACAGCTATATTCGATGAGATTATGTAAATGTACGTATTTTACATGGTAAATATTGTTTTAAATTTAGTGTTTGAACATATAATTTTGTTAATATATTTTAAAATTGATTACATATATATTTATATTTGTAAGTTTTGTTATAAAACGATGGAAGTGATGTGTAGATTATGTGATGATGTAATTTATGAACGATATTTTTATTTTATTAATGATAAATATATAATTCACTTATCATATTTCAATTATTTTTAATTTATAAATTTTATGAATTATATTTATATATACTATGCTTAAATTATATGTCAAAATTAGTTCAAAAATTTGCAAAATACATGTTAAGATTCCAAAGTATTTTATAAGTCACGTGAGATGTACACAAAACTTGCAACAATTCATGAAGGTAGAAGATAGAACAAGATGATGACGAAGATGAATGCTTAGAGTACATTTTGTATGTTTGGCTTCTTCAAAAAAGCTTGGTGGTTGAAATAATATTGTTACGTTAGTTACTTATTACTTCTTATATGGAGCTCATAATTATTTATTCATAGAATAGATTATATGCATGTTTGATATGTTAATTATCTTACTTTAGATTTTATTTTCTACTATAAGTTAATCATACTAAACATATTTTTAATTGTTTTTCTATTACTATCTATATGTGTAAAATGTGCAAAGATAGACATGAAACAACCTAAATTTGTATTTAGAATTTGAATTTTTAAGTCATTTTAATGTTAAAATTGATCAAAAATTTTGAGTTGGTTCAACATTAGAACCGATTCAAAATTTTGGATTAGTTTAACCACAAAACCGACCTAAATTTTAGGTTGATTTTAACATGAAGCTAACTCAAAACTTAGTATCGGTTTTGACGTTGAACTCATTTAAAATTTAAAGTTATTTCATTTTAAATTGGTTCATCAAAATCAAACTTAAATTATATATTTATAATCTTTAATACTATCTTATAAACATTTAAAAAGGGCAAAGAACAATAGGGTTAGAATAACAAGGCTTAAACTTGCTTAAATTTGTGAAAAAAAATGTTATTAATAATGTATAATTACAATATTATAATTTTAGATTCATGGTTTAATATACATGATTTATGATAAATATTCTAAGAAGTATTTTTAAAATGATTAGAAATTAAATTTTTTAAAAATAAAATGTGTCTTTTAGAGGTAGCTAGTCGATTGCTAATATATGTTTGCAAATAATTATCTTCAATTGTTTTTTTATCATTTAAATACAACTACGTATATATTTATTTCTTTCACACCATTATATTTTATTTTACTTATCTTAATATATTTTCTTTTGTGTATTTTTAAAGAAAATAATCCTACAAGTTGCAATATATGCAATTTAGTCATAACTAGCTTTATAGTATAACATTATTGGACACTAGTTTTACAAGAGGAGTTATGCACATGCTAAATTGGAGTCCTCTCGTATATTAGATGACAAGATGTTATTTGATAAATTTTTAATGTGTCAACATTTTATTTTTATTGGACATAATATTTAAGATACCAACCAAAATTTAAAATCATGGTTGAACTTATTTAAAATTGAACTCTTTTAGAAAATATTATACTCGTGCAAAAAGGATGAAGGGTGAACGATGTAGATTGTTTCTTATATTTTAAAAAAATGAGTAATTTAGTTTAATAATCTTTGATTATAATGTTTTAGTCACGTATTTTTATTAAAATATACAATTTAATATCGCAATATCCCGCAAAATAAAATTAATAAAATACACATACGGTACAAAAGCATCTTTTATATCAAATGCATGAGATTAAACTTTATAGTTGTTGAAAACTTTGTACTAAAATATCCCTTGAATAAAGCTATTATTCTATGCAAATATTCGTAATTCAATCGTAGCCAAGATAAAAAGAATAATCTGGCTCCGTCATTATTAATGCAACTTCATTACCTCAGGAACTTCATTATTATAAGAAGAGTAGGGTGCCAAGGAAGTTGTTTTAACAACACAAATAATATAAGGAAGGCTCATCCATGCTGATATGATTAGACAACTTTAAGCAACCATATTAATTACATCCAGAGAAAAACTTTTTAAAATGTAGACTATAATAGTAAACGCATGCACATTATTTTATGTCTTGAATTAAATGTTTAAATTATAATAATTACCGTTTGATTTAAAAAAAAACAAATTACTAGTTATTATCACCGGTGGATTAGCACACATTGAACCAACCTTCAATTAAAATTTCAAACTGGGGCAAGATGATATAAGTTACCTTACAGATCAATATTCCTTATGATACGAAAATAAAATTGCGAAAGAAATTGAGACAATCAGTTTCAGAATAATAATTATTCTAAAAAATCACCTTTCATATTATAACCTTTTAACCCTTTTTAGTACAAAAATATGTTTATATTTCTTATAACGTAAATAAATATATATTTTTTAATATTATAAAAAAATGAATATATTTTTTTTTACTGAAAAAAAATTAAAAATAAAATCAATTTAACAATGAATCATTTATTCATTAGAATAAAACATAAATCACTATTTAAATATTAACATTTTAATATATTTTTTACCAAATGACACTTTAGAAGAAGAAGAATGGAACTACTAAATATTCTCAGAGAAAATATTAGATCTTTACTACTCTAATTAGAAGGATTGACATGGCTCATGATCTAGCTTGGTGAAACTTATTCCTCTATTTTTTAAATTATATTTTCAAATCGTATCAAAGTTATCATTTAGTTAAAAAAAAAGAGGATTAACAAATAACAATTGTAAAGATTTTTTTTTATGAACCTTTACTCAACCGAAGCCATGCATTGCTCGTATCGTTTTCTAAAGCAAGTCGGATACTCTTTACCATAGCGGCCATATTTCTTTATGCAAATAATGGCGGCTATATTCTCACAAAATAACTTAATTGATTCCAAAGGATCAAATTCTTCCTTCTTATTCTTGATTCTCTGCCAAAACTTTTCTACTTTAGATATATTTTTCAATCCAACCCGCGGCAAAAGTAATAGCTTCCTCATCGTCATCATCTTATAAATATAGCTACGATGATCGTCCTGAACAATAATATAATGGTCACTAGGAGGAAAAACAGAGGAAGAGTCGATATGTGAATTATAATTTGCATGCACCATATAGTTATCTAATAACATTAACATAATAATCATAATTAACATTTTCATATCTTTCCCACCGTTAAATATCCCCAACCTATATATATATATATATATGAATTGTTTGAAATTTCAAAAGATTAATATAAAAAAGTTTGAAATTAATTAGTAGTACTCTTACTTAATTAGGCATTTAATTATAAAGTCCAAATCTTATATCTCACTTTTGATATGTATTTCTATGTGCCATTAAATAAAAAATGTGTATCGGCGTAAAAAATGAATCTTAGATTAATCTTAAATCATTATGTGTTTTACCACCATTCGTAACACAGTAATTTTAATGGTTTTATGTGGTTTTACCCTACATAAAACTCACGCTTAGTCATATGCAATTAACCCCTCACAAAACGCCACCTTAAATCTAATTTAGAAAATTATTACGACCTTTCCCTAAAAAAAGTTACGGGTTTTTCGTGTCGACCCTATATTTAATATATACTTCTTTGACCAATTATTCTAATGATACGTTTCTTATGGGTATTGAAATGGTGTAAGTTCGACTTCCATCAATATGTATATATATTATCTAATATAGTGACCGCCTAAGCTATTTAAATATATAAAATGTTATTAATATAGAAATTTAAATTAATGAATTATTTTTAAAATTAAAAAAAATTAATTATAATTAAAAATATACATATATTATTAAATTATATTTATTCAAAATTCTAAATTATTTTTAATCATTTATATTGATAATGGTGACCATATATATTTATCCGTGTACAGAAATTAATAATTATGACCTTTAAAGCATCTTTGGAATAGCTAAGTGTGAAAAAACATTTACCTATTTAAAATTAATACTCATGCACTAGTATTGGGCAAAACATATTTTTCCAATTAAGTAGTATTCCAATAGGAAAGAGACTTTAGAAAAGGGTGGGTTGCTAATAATTAGGTATCAATGTTGTGCATGCATGGTGTTTTTTCATGTTATGTGTTTTTATTTTTCTACCCAAATTCACGTATTTTTAATGTTATAAAAATATTTTATAATTTTTTTAATATTTTTATAAAAATAATATATTTTAATTAATTATAACTAAAAATAATTTATATCATAACAGTTGTATCCAAACTGCGACCCTAGATGTTATTAAAGAGATTCTGGCTCTATATAACAATCATAGTAAAAATTATATTCATTTTAATTGGTTACAATATTATAAATTAATTATAATCGTTCTAATTGTCAATTAAATAAAAAAAATCAAGCTTTGTAATTTCTTTAATTTTTAAAGAAAAGATTGGTCATCACTCATCATTAGCCGTAATATCACCTTTTTCTTAGGTATTTTTTGCGTTCAATACATAATAAGGTAGATAGAGCTATTCTAGGAATCTATTTGTTTAAATCTTAATTTAAATAATTTTATTTATTATGTATATTTATTATAGTATAATTTTTGACATGTTGATTGGTTTCTTACATCTTTATAAATCTGGATCTTAGTTTAATTTTGTTAATTTTTACATAAATTAAATACATAGATTCAAATATATTGATTGAATATATAAAAATAGTATCATAATCGATCCAAGCAAAAAATAAAATTCCATAAAATAAACTATTATTCCTAGCGATATCACTAATCCCATAGAGAATAATGTTTGTATATCTGTGCATATTTCAATTTTTATTTATATATCTTAATTTAATTCTGCGATGTAATACAATTATAATAAATTAAAGTAAATTGATTTCTAATTACATGGTTTATTTTCTTGATATTGTGTTGGTTGAATCATTTTACTGTGTAAGTTAATGCCCTCATAATTGCATGAATTTTTGTCCTCATCACAAATTTTTTTTTCTTAAAAAAAAAGATTAATAATTTTTCTTTTTTTAAATAGGGTAGTATATAGCTAACACCATGTACGTAACATCAATTGGTCTAAGAGAGAAATGAAAAGTCATCTTTTATATGTTATCTTATATGTATAAAAAAGATATATTACAATAAAATAATATGTTCAAAAGGTTAACTAATAGTTTCTTGTTTAATATATTTATGATATATCTTGTCATTTATATTTATATTGTGTTATCGGATTTGTTATAAATTTTCACCCAATAACATGATTTAAAGAATAAAACAGTGAAATCTTTTAGAGATATGGATTTATATTATCCAAATATAATATATTTATTTAAATGATAAAATAATCATATATTTGAAGATGATAAAAAGAATATCATATTTAAAATTTTAGATTAGATTATGTAAAATAGAATAATTTACTAACTATTTTTTTTTATCCATGATTGAGACTTAAACATTATGTTTTTTAATTGCTCAAATAGATTTTATGGCATTGAGCTATCTACATTTACCACCGATCTTTTATAATTTAGTTTAGTAATTACATTATTTTCAGTAATAGTAAGTTGTTATGGAAATTTGGCTAAGCAGCAACTCGATGTATTATTTTATTACTGGTTTTCGAGTTTTGGAACCGTTCACATGTATAGGTTGATGATTCATATTTATTAAATGCAAGCAATAATAGTTATTGTTTATAAATTATTCATTTAAAAAAAAATATAATTTCTTTTAGGTTATCTTTATTATAACAATGGAAAAAATTGATATAAAAGTTTACAAAAATACTCTTAAAAAATAGTTAATTAAATTTTATTTTAATAAAAAATAAATATACAATAAAATCATTTTATGGTTTGTATGTGTGATAATTACATACAATTCAAATACAAAATAGACATAAATATTTAATAAATAAGTTAGATGTGATAGGATAACAAAAATGAATTAGTTTAACTAATATTGATATTATTGTTTAATAAATTATTATCACATGAATGTTATATTTTTATTTTTAATTGATATAAGATATAATATAATATCAACATGAAAATGATTAATCAATGTAAATATAATTTAATTATAAATGAATTGATACTAATTCAAAAATAATTAGACATGAATTATATACACACTTAATGTGATTAAATAATTATCCAATAGTAATAATGTAAAATAAATACATGATAAAAATTCAAAATAATTATTCTTAATAAATATGTATAATAAGAGAACTTTAATATTTATTAATATAAAAAATCAAAAACCAAAAATTAAAAAAAAAAACAAAAAACAAACGAGGAAGTTGTCCTTGCAGTTTTTTTTTACCCGCGTACTAGTTTTAAGACACGTGCTCCCTTATATGCAGCTAAATTTTTCTTAATGTTTAAAAATAGTAAGAAAAAATTTGCTAAATTTAACATATACTATATTAGTAATATATAAATTATAGATATTAGGGCGAAGTGTTTTGGTATTTTAACATTTTAGATTGTTAATAGCTTAATTTTTGAACTTGACTACTTTAAAATTATTTAGAAACTAATCAATTTAATCATCTTTTTAATAGACTAATTTTGTAATTATTTATTCTGTTTTTATCGATTTAATATATTATATTTTTTAATTTAACTAATGAAATTATTACCGTAAACTAATTTAATATATTATATTTTTTAATTCAATTAATGAAATTATCATCTTAAACTTTTGTTTCAAGTAACTAATAAAATAAAATTTATTTATTTACAAAATATAAACTATTAAACCAGTAAAAATATGAAATAAATACACTTTTACAAATTATCTATTAAAAGAAATATAAATTATCACAATTGAACCCATGACTTTACATTTATATGCCTCACAATGAGGTTTTGATGCGACAGACTATATTGTTTCACGTAACTAATAAAATAGAATTTATTTATTTAAAAAATATAAACTATTAAACGGTAAAAATATGAAATAAATACACTTTTACAAATTATCTATTAAAAGAAATATAAATTATCACAATTGAACCCATGACTTTACATTTATATGCCTCACAATGAGGTTTTGATACCACAGACTATATTGTTTCACGTAACTAATAAAATAGAATTTATTTATTTAAAAAATATAAACTATTAAACCAATAAAAATATGAAATAAATACACTTTTACAAATTATCTATTAAAAGAAATATAAATTATCACAATTGAACCCATGACTTTACATTTATATGCCTCACAATGAGGTTTTGATGCGACAGACTATATTGTTTCACGTAACTAATAAAATAGAATTTATTTATTTAAAAAATATAAACTATTAAACCAGTAAAAATATGAAATAAATACACTTTTACAAATGATCTATTAAAAGAAATATAAATTATCACAATTGAACCCATAACTTTACATTTATATGCCTCACAATAAGGTTTTGATGTCACAGACTATATTGTTTCACGTAACTAATAAAATAGAATTTATTTATTTAAAAAATATAAACTATTAAACCAATAAAAATATGAAATAAATACACTTTTACAAATTATCTATTAAAAGAAATATAAATTATCACAATTGAACCTATGACTTTACATTTATATGCCTCACAATGAGGTTTTGATACCAAAGACTATATTGTTTCACGTAACTAATAAAATAGAATTTATTTATTTAAAAAATATAAACTATTAAACCAATAAAAATATGAAATAAATACACTTTTACAAATTATCTATTAAAAGAAATATAAATTATCATAATTGAACCCATGACTTTACATTTATATGCTTCACAATGAGGTTTTGATGCCGCAGACTATAGTTGGACAATAAAAAAACATTATACACTTTAAAATAAATATGAAATTATGTAAAGTATGAAATAAATATACCATGTTAATTATCTACTAAAATATATAAATTATCAAACAAAATATATCAAGAAAAATAAAAATATATTATTTAGCCTAAAATAAACATAAAGTTATCAAACAAAATAAAAGTATGAAATAAATACACTTTCACAAATTATCTACTAAAAGAGATATAAATTATTATACAAAATATATCTAATAAATAGAAAGTAAAAAAATATAAATTACCAAGCAAAATATATCCCAAAAAAAGTAAAAAAATATAAAATGAAACTAAAGTCCCATTTTTTATTAAATAAAGGAAAACTACTCTGTCATGATTCAAATTTGAATTCATAATGGTAAGAATAGAGAATCATACTATCTAGATAATGGGTAAATCTTGAAACCACCAACTCTCTTTTATTTATATATACTAATAAATAATAATATTAAGTTATTTAACATGATTTTATTTTTAATATTAATCATTAAAAAATTATATGTTTATTTTAGTATAATGTTTTATTATATTGTAAGAAAAATAAATTTATATTTTTTTAAATGAGTATGAATCAAGCAACTAGGAAATTTTGATAAATTTAAAAAAAAATTGTTAAAATTGCGTGAAAAATATGATCTGTTTAACCCTGCTTAATTAATCGAATAATTATTTCAATCGATTGCATGACAAAGTAGATGTGCTTTAAAATAGTTATTATAACAAAGGCTAATATCAAAAACACCTTTAATGTTTTTAAAATATATTATTATGTTACTAATGTGAGAGAACCATTTGATATTTTTGCAAGTGAAATTTATAAGATAAAGTGCTAGTCACTACCGTGATTAATTTTTAAATAATTCCAAAAACCCTTTTTTGCATCCAATTTAAATCACTTTTTAACCTTCTTTTCATCTTCTTCAAACTTATCAAAATTAACCTAACCCTTTTATGGAGAGATTTCGATGACAGGTGGAATTGTCATCGCGAAGATACTATTTTGATTCAATATATTGGCTCTTGTTGGTGGTGGACTTGACTCAGTACTCTCCCAATAAAGGTATAATATGGGACCATCATCAAAATCATTGTGTTAGGAGTTATTATTTCTTATATCGGTTCGTGACTTTTAGCTTCGTAGGGACTATATATATATATAATATTGTTGTAGTTTTGGATCTTAAGATTTGCGTATAAATTTCCTGAATTGAAACTTATGTACCAAATTGAGACAATTTCGATTAGGGGATTTAATTGGTTTTGTAGTAGTTGAATTATTTGCTAGTGTGTCCAAGATTGAAAAATGGGACGAGTTTGAATTTGAGTAATACTAAGGTTGAAAAATAGTACGTTGTTATGGAAACTTAGCTAAGTAGAAACCAGTTATATTATTTTAAATAGTAAACAGATTTTTTACCATAAATCTTCTTAAAATTTTTATAAAAATATAATCAAATTTTGATTTATTACTTCTATGTTATTAAACTTTATAATTATTATAAAAATGTCATCAATTTTTTTTTACTTTTATATCTTTAAATTTTACAAAATTTTATTAAAATACTATCGATGTCGATCAATTAAAGACAAGTTATACGTATATCATCAATAATATTTTTATTTTATTTGTAAGATTTAATAATATAGAAGTAACTAAAAAATGTTTCGGTGATATTTTTGTAACATTTATAAAATTTAGAGTATAGAAATTAAAATCAAATTTCAATAATATTTTTGTAATAATTTTAAAAAAAAATTTAAAAATCTATTTACACTATTTTATTATTAGTTTTGGACATGTTAAAATGCATGAGTTTGTAGTTCATATTTAATAAATATATTATAATGTTAATTATGGAGTAATGATTATTGTTTATAAATTCTTTATTTTTAAAATAAAAGAAAAAATAGTTTTAAAATATAATTCATTTTAAGTTGTCTTTATTGTAATAATGTAAAAAATTGATGTAATTTTGCATAAAGGTTTTTAGAGAAAATAAACACACAATAATAACTATTTTATAAAGAATATGAGTGATAATTTATGATAATAAGATACAATCTAAACTTAAGATAAATATAAATAATTTAAAACGAGTAACAAAACTTATATAACTTTATTTAGTAAATAAATAAAATATAATAAGATAATAAAATTGAATTAATTTAACTAATATTTTTATTATTATTAAAGAAATTAATATGATATGAACAAAATATTTATATTTTTTAATTTAAATAAGTTATGATATATATGATATCAAAATAAAAATGATTAATAAAATGTAACTATGATTTGTTTATAAATAAATTAAGTTTCATTCAAAAATGTTTAGCCATAAATTATATGAATTATCACACTTAGTGTGATTAAATAATTATTCAATAGTAATAATGTAAAGTAAATAGACAATAAAAATCTTAAAATAATTATTTATTAGAAATATATATTATAAGAGTACTTTCATATTTATTGACGTAAAAAATTAAAAAACAAACAAATAAATAAATAAGTTGACCTTCATGTTTTTTTCTCATGTATAATAATTTAAGAGTCAAATTTTTTTATCCTACTTTGGAGGGGTCTTTGCAAGTAGGGATAACAATTCGTACGAGTTAAGTCAATTCGAGTCCAAATTAATTCAACCATAATTCAATTCAAATTTAATTTAAGTCAATAAAAATAAGTTCGAACCCAAACTAAATACAAACGAGTTGGTACAAATTGATCCAAACTAATACGAATTATTATTTTTATTTTTTTAGTTAATTTAACTTTCGTTTTATAAATTAAAAAAAATTAACAATGATTAAATCTCGTTAGCTCAGATAGCATTACATAAAATACTAAAAATGAGAAAAATAATATTATAACAACTAATCTTTTAAATAAATGATAAATTAATATTTAATAAATAATTCACGCACATAATAAATTATGCATAGATAATATAACTCCTTATATACATCTATTATGTAATAATAACACTAGTAAACATAAGTTAAAGAAATATATTTCTAAAAATAAGAATTCTATTTATAAATAAATTCGAAAAAGTTAATTACATCAAATTTTTTTAATATAAAAATCAAAATTGATGTGTCATAACTTGAATAAAGAGTTCCGATTCGAAGTAGAATTTTTCTCTCTCTTTCGTTAAATAAAAAAATATACAATTAAGATTAAAAAAACATAAAATCCAAGAGACAATATATTGATTACTTATAGTAAACATTTATGACAGAATTATAATTATAGTTATCATTATCTACGGATGACCCGTTTAAATACTGAGTAATTCTCTGCAAAATCCCTCGGTTTTTCTCGTGGAAGAAATCATGGCTACATCTCTTTCAGTTGCTGATCGTGGAACAGCTTCTGCTGATAATTAGAGTAATCAATCTTCTCTTTCAACGTTAGTCATTCCATCTGTTAATCTTGTTTTTCCAATAAAGCTTGATCGAACGAGCTTTCCTGTTTGGCGAGAGCAATTGCTCTTTGCAATCATAGCTTATGGCCTCGATGAGATCATCGATCCTTGTGTTTCTTCGCCTCCTTAATTCTTAGATTCTCACTCGACTCTGATCAATCTAGAGTTTTTGCAATGGAATCGATTGAATAGTGTGGCGAAGAGTTAGTTTTAGTTGGTTTTACTCTTCTGTTTCACCTTCTATGCATCAACATCTTCGTCGTGGTGCTACTGGTGCTGAACAGTGGACTTATTTGCAAAGAGTTCATTTTGCATCTTCACATGCTTGAATTATGGAGTTTAGGCTTCAATTGCAAACTCAAGCCAAAAATAATCTCTCATCTGATGATTATGACACTCAGAATTGATTTCTTTGCCCTGACTCAGTGACCGTAGGTAATCGTTCTTTTTTATCTATTATTTGTCATGGTTATTATAGCTTGACACCTGTGCATTCCAAATATATCTTGGCTTCGATACCATATGAGCAAATGAAGAATATTTGTGAGGAAAAAGAAATTGAAATCTGTGAATGAATCACTTGTATTGCATGAGCAACTTTGCTGCTGTATATACACACCTAACCAAATATAATTATAACTAACTAACAACCTACAAATAACAATAATTAAACTAGCACTAATCACCTATAAAATGGTGTACAATATTAAGCAAAGTCTAATACACTGAATTGAACAATGCTTCAAGAGGTCACATTTATATTGTCTAAATAATGATATACTAATATTAAAGCACTTGTGTTTACTCAGTTTTTTCATAAATTAATCTAACAATTAATTATTTGAGATTACATATGAGATGTGGCTGCAAATTGAATTTGTTATAGAAGCAAAGAAATTTAGTTGTTTTATGTTGTAAAATGGTAAGGCACTTATTCATAAGAATTGAATTTATGACTATTTGGATAAAGGTACATATAAGCAGAGGATTAATGTAGAATTTTAATGTTAAAGAATGCATTTTTACCAGTGAATTAAGAGCGTTGAAATGAAATTAATATTGTGTTTGTGATAATCGTCGACTACATTGTTACTCTTTTTTATCTATTTTTTATTCTTTCTTTCTTTCTTTTCGGGTGAAGGGAAAAAACCTCATTAAGAAGAAATGACGGTCACTATGTTTAATCTCTGAATCATCGACATTTATAGAATATCAGTATGAGCTAACAAATGACACTCATTCGAAAAGTTTTAATGAATTTATTAATCTCATAAATGGTACCAGTCATGGTACCAACTCTTCAATCCTACTTTAGTTACTTTCTTACTTCTTTATAAATGGCTGCAGTCCCTATAAAATACATATAATATAATGCCCTTTATTCTTTCTTCATAAATGATTTACTCTGATAAAAGCAGAGACTGCAGATTTAACGGAATCTATTAACATTTCTATGTCTTTAAGGTGTTTTTGATAATACATTATACCTCATTACCTATCATTAATATAAGTTTCATAATTGGGGGTGTTTGGTAAGTAGCAATGAATTTTAAGAGTGTCTGTAACATTCATCCTTATACATAAGACTGATATATTAGTATCTGGCACGGTATACATTTATCTTTTTTTTTAAAAAAAATTGAAATAAAATATAAGTGAGAATTAACTATTTTGAATTAAAATATTTAAAGGAGTAGTTTACTATTTTTTTTTAAATTATTTATTAATGTTTTATATTGATATAATCCTAAACAATATAATAAGTTTGTGTAGTTGGTACCCAACTCCTGACATCAAACACAATGTTTTTTTTCTTAATTTGATTTCAAATCAGGGTTTTAAAAAAAATAATATCTTCCTCCAATCTAGCAGTACCACAAGGTAATCACTTTTCTCGGGAAATTTGGCGTTAAAATGATTTAAAGATTATCGTTAATTAAAAATAACTTATTTTAAATTATCAATGGATTGATATAGGTTAAAGACTTATAGAAAACGAAAATGTAGCCAAAATGAAGGAAAAGAAATCAGCAAAAATGAAGTCTTCCCCAGCATGCATTCTTTATACAGTTTACTTTGCTCTTCTGACATCATGTTTTGTACTTCAAGTTTGCATTTACGAGCAGCTTGCAAGCCATAATTATATTTTTTACCGGATCCGGCTGCTTCTTCTCCTTCTCGAATATTCTCTTCCAGAGTCTCTCAATTTTGGGTAATTTCGACACTGCCCATACAGGTAAAAACAAAAGCTTCTTCATCCTCATATTCTTATAAATTTCAATAATAATTCGGCTGCACAACGTAATAACAATCATTGAATATTAACATGATCGTAATTATAATTAACATTTTTCATAATAATATCTTCATACAAATTCTCTTCTTATTTCCATTATATATATTCACATTAATGCATTGTTTACCTCACGCTGATTACTGGGGATTTCAAAATTTATAAAAATATATATTATAACATTGATTAGTTATCTTAATATAAAATATATGAGTTTTATAATATGAACCTTGTCATTTAAAAACAAATGTCTTGTTCAAAACTTACAATTGACATTTCGTTGGGAGAAGAGCTAAGAGAAGTTTTTGTTTTCTCTCAATATATTATACACTAAAGACTGTGATATTTTACATAATTAAATTAACTTTAGTTTATATAATATATATACATATATATATTGTATATAAATAATATCATAATGTATAATGTATACATAATAAATATATAATATTTACATATAACATGTATATATATAACTTATATTTGTGATAATAATTTTGGCACTATGTAATATATTAACAATCCTAGGAAAATGTCGACGAGTTACGAGCAATTGCATTAATTAAGTACATATTTTTAAAGTAAAAATGATTTTGCTACCATTTACCTAGAGAATTATGATCGGATGCATGTTATTAAATATTTATTGTATTTATTATTTAGTATGTATGACCTGTATATTTTAATTGTTGGTACACCAAATATGTACCTAGGTAGAAGACATTGAAATAGAGCCCTCGATCTCCATGCGATCTCATCCTATGGACCTTGGACTCCTGTTTTTCGAATCTTAAGATATCAACGTGTGACTTCATAATAGAAAAAATATTGTTAAAAAAATTAAGTTTTATATCGGTTAGGAATTCGACATCAGTATTACATATAAACCCGAGTAATCCTTTAATTCATGAGTTGGTTTTTAGATTATAAGTTAGTTTTTATTTTCTATCATGGTATCATAACTAAGTTCTTGGCTATCACCCCCGAGCACCCCTAAAGCTCACCCCTGTCGGTAATTAGGGTACATTATATTTGGTCACCCTCGTGTGATGTGAAAAGGGAGTGTTAAAGAACTTAAGTCCCACATCAATTAGGAGTTTGGTAACAGTGTTGCATATAAATCTAAATAATCATCTAACTCACAAGTTGGTTTTTGGATTATAAGTTAGACCTAAATTTTTATCAAACATAATAACAACTAATACACGTCATTGGAGGATGCAAACAAAAGTAGTCTCCATCGTTCAATATCTTTAGTACAAGACGCGTAAGTACCCATCCAAGCATACAAAAGAGATCTCTTCTTTCAAATATACAAGAGGAAGAACTAAAAATATATAGGATGTACCAGATACCAAAAGAGCTCTCTAAACCTTATATTCTAAGGAACATCCAAACCATCATTGTTCTTTCTATTATTGTACCCAACTGTTTGGCATTTACCATCGATATCGATGAGAAATTTCTCCCCTAAACTTTCCCAAACAATACGAAAGCCCACATAATACTACTATTTTATTAACTTGAGGAATAAAAAATTGAAACTCTAAAGAAGTTACAAACTCACCTCTACTAAAATATACTTCAAACTATACGCTATTACAAAATATGATATATAAATCAAAAATTAAATTCTATTTAACTACATAAATGACCCAAAATTCAATTGTGGATTGAACATATCCAAATTTAAGGTTAATTTTGAACATCTTGGTGTTTTATTTATTTAATCTTGTGATAATATATAATTTAGAATATAACAAACAATAAAATATCACATGCAAAACATGTAATTTGCTAGTTTACCTCAATATTTACATATATTAAAATTTTAATTCTTCCAAATATCTAAAAAATCAAATATATTATCAATATCAATGTAATTTTTTGAAAAAATTGCGATAATTTAAAATATATTAAAATTATAGAATAAAATTCTTTATATCGATACCATTGTAAACGTGCAAATATAGTGAATATATCAAGGATATTATGGATATTTTAATGGGCTTTGGGACGAATTAGTATCATTTCGTGAAAATAATTTAGTTTCTTTATTTTTAAAGTGGACATGATTAGTCTCATTTTTTTTAAAAAAGAACCAACTAAATTTAAAGAGTGATTTGATGTTTAAATTATACATAAGGAGATAGGTTCTATGATCTTCTTCAAAAGTATTGAATAGATTTTAATTATTTTGACAACAAATAAAATTATAATATCTTCAAATCATGATTTTTTTGTTAAAAAAAATGCTTTAATATATTAAAATAGTCTCTTTTTTTTACTTTTTAAGAGATTCATATAAAAATTATAAATTTTTCATCTTTTCTTCTCTTCTACATCTCTTCAAAGTTTTAATAAAAAAATTATATAAATCTAACTAACCAATTATCTCATTTAATTGAGTTTGAAGCTTTCATAATAATAACAGATAAAATTAGACGAAAAAATTGATAAATCACATGGGATTGAAAAATTGGATTGTTTCGAACAATCTAATTCGATTTGCTACTTGATTTAGTCCAATTTATCTAATGAAAATTTTAAATTATTCAAATCTAATTGAATTGTTTACAATGTTATATTTGTAATTTACATTTTATAAATATAATAATATGTTAGCTAAATGGTAAGTTCATTACTCTTCAATTTTGTGGTGTTTCCCAAAGTTCAACAGTAGGAATAGCACAAAAAAATCAATTGTTATCAATATTGTTAGGAGTGGTCATGTTTTGAACTAGGGTAAAAAAGGTTAATGACATGTCAAAATCATTAAGTTATTATTTGATTGTTGATGATATAAAATTATTTTAATATATATTTTAATGTTCATAGTCTAGATGATCACCAAATTGAACCACATTAATTCTAACAGTTTAGTCCAATCCAATCTAATTATATATATATATGAATAATTAAGTCTAAATTATTTAGAATTTGTAAAATTCAAAATAGGTTAAATTGTGTCCACTCGTTATTTATTTTTATAAATTTTATATTTTATAGAATTTTTATGTATTTTGTTGATACTTTTTTGTATTACGTTTTTTAGATATTGTATTTAATCGAAATTGTAAACTTTACAATACCATAAATAAATACTATCTAAGTTAGAAAATTATAAGATTAGTGGTATTGGAAACAGATAGATAAGTTCTCTTCTATCACTATTTTTAAAGACTAGTACTACAAGTTAAACGACGTGACTCCACTTTGTTGCTTAGAGTTAGGGTAGTGATTGTACCATCTTTGTGGTCTTCGACAATAATGGATAAAAGTGAGCTTATTTGTGTGTTTTCAACACTAATGATCATCTAAATTTTTAATTTTTGTAACTCTTATTTTTAATATTGTAAAGTTTACAATTTTGATCCAAATATTATACATACTGAAAATACAATACAAAAATTATCTAAAAATACAAAAAATAAAATTTATAAAATGGTTTATAAAAAAATATTATATTCGAATTCGATTTTAGATTATTAAAATAAAATAAATTTTTTGCCTCTATTAAATTTACAAAGTATTTTTGTCCAAAAAATGACTAAATTATTTTATTTTATAGACTAACATAAATACTTTTTATGAAAATAAATTGATTAAAGCATACATTTTCACCGTCCTTGTCCTAAACCAATATATTTATGATTTTAAAGTTTTAAAACGTTAGGGATATATTTCTTACTTTACCAAGAGAATGAAAATTGGAAATGTTTGCACGATTTAAAATTTTAAAAAATTATGGGTGTATTTGCAACTTTAAAAGGAGCATGGAAATTGGGAATATAAAAATTTGCACGAAACCGAAGAGCTTGCGGCATAAAACGTAATAAACCAAAGTAAATTCCTGGCAATTTCCTGCAACGAATCCGTCAAGCTTTGCGTCTCTTCCTCTCTGGAGCTGTAATTGAAAAAGGACAAAGGCGGGAGGGTTGGCTTAGAATCCTAATTCATTTTGTTTGCATCAATCCCTCTTTTATATCTATCTCAAATCCTCTCGAATTTCTTTGTAAATTTCTGAATTTTGTCTAGTAAACTGTCATGGCCACGAGTGGAAACAAGACAATCAACGCTAAATTGGTGAGAGTTCAATCTCAGAATCCCCCTTTGTGCTTGTTTTCGTATTTGACTTTGTCAAACTTTGCAATCTGGCTGGTATTTGTTCATATTTCTTCAAATTCTTAGAGGGTTTGCTTTGATTGTTAATTATTGTCTGACACTCGATTTCGATTTGGGTCAATTGCTGATGAGCGATTCCCCGGAAGACACAAAATTTGGTCATCAGGTTGATTATTTAGAATCCCCTTAAGCCACGAATTTTGCAATGGGTCTTTTTTTCCGTATTTTTTTCTTTCTTTTTTTTGCGAATTCACTTTACTTTCGCTGATTTGATCTCGTGGCTTTATTTAGTATAATTTTCTTGCTCTCTGATTTGTGTATTTTAATTTATTTATTTTTATAACACTTATACCCGAATGTGCATAATAGGGTAACTTGCTGATGCCTCTATATTCAATTCTAATTTGGATGTTTGTGTTTTTATTTTTCCATATTATTAAATCTTTGAATCGGTTTGGTTACAATATACTCCGTTATTGAGCTGACTGTATACGTATTTTGCTCGTATTATATTCTGTCCTTTTTTCTGTTTCTCTCTGAAATTTTTTGTTCTCTTAGGTTTAGAGGATTGCAGAGGTATTAAAAAGCCTGATGGTTGATACTTTCTTTTAATGTTTGCTTTCCTTTTAGAAGTTTGGTGTTCTTCGAAACAGAAGATGAGTCACCAATTGATCTTTTGTCAGTCAAATAGTTTGGTTGATATAGTAACTGCTATTTGTCCATGGTTCCTTTCCCTCCTCTTTTTTGGTTGATATTCTTTATTCTACTCATAATAAGGTTTATACTGGTTGATATTCTTGATATGTGGTTTGATTTATGTTACCAAAAATCTGTTTAATTTATTTCTCTGTTTCTTTTTATCGCCCCCTCCTCTTCTCTTTTCTCTCCCTCTTCCTTTTAGCAAACTATAGCAAAGAGAGAGATAGAACAGTAACTGAATGAGTATTATTGAGAATGAAAGGAATACTTACAATACAAGAACTGTAGTACACTGTATCTATAGACTAGTACTATCTATGCAATAGAGCTTAACAGCTTATATAGAAACATCTAGGTACTATATGAGGGATGTAACAAACTGAAACAACACATAACAAACTCTGCTATAGCTTTGCTACAACTCTAGCTATACTAGCATAGTCTAACACCCTTAACCCATTAGAATGGCATTTTTCTTCTGTACTTCAGGTGCTTTTAGGGGATGTTGGAGCAGGAAAGTCAAGCCTTGTGTTGCGCTTTGTGAAAGGGCAATTCATTGAATATCAGGTTGATGTTAATGTGGCTTTTTGGGATATGTAAGTTCAGATTAAGCATCTTTGAATCACAACATTTTACTTTTATTATGTGAAATCACAGGAATCAACAATAGGTGCTGCCTTTTTCTCACAAACATTGGCTGTAAATGATGCAACTGTTAAATTTGAGATTTGGGACACGGCAGGTCAAGAGAGATATCACAGTTTGGCTCCAATGTATTACAGAGGAGCTGCTGCTGCAGTAATTGTGTATGATATAACAAATCAAGTGAGTACATCTTGATGAACCATTGTGTGTGCTTTTCTGTTTTCTTTTTCTTTTTTATCTCTTTTCCCCAATTTTCCTTGGATGTAGAAACCATGAATTGTACAATTATTAAGGCTTTAAAAGGCTTATTCTAGCCTTGTAATTTTTTCCATCTACCGAGGTGAGGCGAGGTGTAAGCCTCAACTTAAAATAAAGTTTATTATAAAAAAATTAAAATATATAATGGCATCAATAGATTGTTACATAAAAGTCATAAAACTTCAATTTACTCATAAATGTAGGTAACATAGCAATTGTTTAAGTGAATGATATACTTTTTTCCTTAGTCTCCCTATATGCATTTTATGCTAATTATTTTAATTACATGAATACATCAGTAATTTACTTTCTGTTACTACAAGGCATAAATAATTATTTAAGAAAAGCTAATTACATTTAAAATTTGCGACCACCTAATCCTAACCCTAAACTTACTGCCCAGCTACCAGTGCTGCTTCTGACCCTGTGTTATGCCACCTGGGCCTCCAGACACTACCTATTAAAGCTTTTATTTATTTCAATCAGTCCAGTCTTTGAATTGACTCAGACTTTTTCTTTTCCCTTCTTTGTATTGTTTATTTGCCATGTGAATTTTAATTAAAGTTCTAATGGGACCTCATTTTGTGGATTTAGGCCATGAAATTGATGTTTTCATCACAAATAAGGTGTCGATGCCACAATAAAATGTATCACATTAAGAGTGTGATGAGTGTGGCATGCTACTCTAATTGTAGTGTATAGGCTAGCCTTAAGGCATCTCAGGTGAGTAAGCTTCTTGATGCATGCCTCAAGGCTAGCATCAAAATGCTTTTTGAGATCAATTATCCTGTTAGTTGTGTATTCTGGTATTGCTCCTTAAGTTGTCACTCATTGAAAGAGGAAAGATAATACTTATTTCATTCCAACTTGATTCAAGTACAATGTTGTGTCCTATTTTGAGGACCAAAAAAAAATCCACTTGGTACAGATAACAGGTCGTACACTCGTACCTGCTCGAGTTGTAGGCGATGAGCCCTGTAGCCCGCTTGAGTGCCAGTTCAAATTTATGGATCAAAAGCTGAATCAAGACTTGAGATGAAATTATAGCTTGTGTCACTCACCCTTAAGGACGCTTGAGAGCCCTTAACCATGTCTCGAGTTAACGTGACTGTTTTAAGCTCCAACTTCAGAATTCTCACTCCTTCCTGGAAACATGTACTTATGACAAAAACAACCCAAAAACCTAAAAACTAATCTAATGCTAAAAAATAATCTCAATATTAAGTATGAAAGTGCCATGATAACTGTATGTTCTTAAGAGTTATCATGATCTATGGTTAATGAGATTATTTTGTTTATTTCGGTGATTAACCTTATATGTACAAACTTTTGATCTACTTTCGTTTCTTGCAGGGCTCATTTGAGAGGGCAAAAAAATGGGTACAAGAACTTCAATCACAAGGTTCTTTTCACCTCTTTTCAAATTTTTGTCACTTGACATATTTTTGCTATATATTTTGTACTTTTCATCATTTGGTCTGCATAGTTTGTTTCAGGAAGTAGTTGTTGGCCGTGTGTATGATATGTTGAAATTAAGGAACAAATACTTGTTAGTGGAGCAAGATCATCTGGCTGTGTTATGCCTAAATTCTGCTTACTAATTTTCTTTTCTTTTCTCTTTATGCTATAGGTAATCCAAGCATGGTTATGGCACTGGCAGGGAATAAAGCAGATCTTATAGAGACAAAAAAAGTGGCATCCGAGGCAAGTATTTGGTATTTGTACTTGGTTAATTTCTGGTTGGCTGTATGCACCCGAGAAAGAAATGGAATGGATCTTTATATGTCCATTCCTATGGTTTGGTTGGTTAGGACTAGAACATTGGTTAGCTTGCAATTTCTGATACCACCAGGCAAATAGACATTGCAATGTTGGATACCCTTCTGACAATTAGTTATTTTGTTTTTTAGCTGTTAAACTTTATACGGCTAAAATGCCCTAGATTGCCTGGGTTTTGTTCCATGTTGTACTTATTCTACATACTTCATGACATTGTCCTGAATAATTTGTCATGAAATATGTCAAGTTTTTTTCCCGTAACCTTTAGGTTAAAATTTAACCATTCTAAGCAAATAAACGTTCCTATGTCCCTCAATTTTAGACTGCTGTTACACTAGAATAAAAGGTTATGGATTAAACTTAAAAGGTCTACAAAATCCGGGGAGGTATTAATTTATTTTACTCTTGTGTAAGATTAGGGATGTTACAATTATCACGTGTAAGGTTATGGGTGTAACAATTATTTAATATGCCAGTTTTTA
Source organism: Hippophae gyantsensis (assembly GCA_030763125.1). Taxonomy (NCBI): domain Eukaryota; kingdom Viridiplantae; phylum Streptophyta; class Magnoliopsida; order Rosales; family Elaeagnaceae; genus Hippophae; species Hippophae gyantsensis. Next base: position 43,235,829 of record CM061033.1, read on the forward strand.
TATTTGAGGTAATTATGTTATAATATCATTCATATGTTCGCAATCTAGAATGAAATATTATTAGGATTTTTTCCTCAATTTTAAATGTACTCCTTAAGTTTCTTCTAAATCTGAAGTCTAATATTCTGGTGCCGACAACATTCTTAATTTGAACACGGTGATTGAAACATGAGAGGTACAACCTTGAAAACCTTGCTCAAATAGAATCAGTGATTGTCCAATCTAGAGCCCTCCCAAAAATTGTACTGTATTTTCAATCCCACCTTGTATTTCAAATTGGAAAAAGATAGTCTTAAGCAATTGCCACCCAAGAGCTACAACTAGAACCTTGCAAACCAAAACCTGCATTCCACCGTGACACTTAACTTTAATTATTATATCAAAGAGTTTTATTTCAATGTAAACCTCTAAAGCCATTTGTTGATGTTTACATTGTTACCAATTTATAGCTCCACCTTTGTCTTCGGCCTTTGGACAATCTCCCATTTAACCATTTATTTTTTCTCCCGATGTTTACATTGTTACCAATTACTAGCTCCACATTTGTCTTCTGCCTTTGGACAATCTCCCATTTAGCCATTTGTTTTTTCTCGTTCACTAAGTCCTTGAACAAGAAGTCCCTCGTAGTTTTCTCTAGTCTCTTTGCTACAGTCACTGGAATCTTAAAAAGTGACAACTAATATGTTGGAAGACTTGAAAATATGGAGTTCTGATCGCTCATTTGTTTTTTGAAGAGCAGATTTAACTTTCTCTGGTATGACTAGAGAGTTGATCTATAAATTGGTTTGATTTCTTTGGCAGTTGCATTAAAAATTTGCAATTAGATAAAATTCGTGTAGTTGTAGCTAGATCCGTGTTAAATTCTTTAATTAATTTATTTCAATCTGCTTTCATTCAAATAAATCAATTTAGAGTTAACTTATGTTGTTGCTGTTATGCAGGAAGCTCAAGTGTATGCTCAGGAGAATGGCCTCTTCTTCATGGAAACCTCTGCAAAAACTGCAGCCAATGTCAATGACATTTTCTACGAGATAGGTAATTTTATTGTGACACAATCAATGCTTGCTTTGCATAGTTGCAGGAATACTTGTAAACTTTGTGTTATTGGTATATGGAAGTCTGAAGTCCCATCACTGATCAGTAAAAGCCAAGATCTTCTGTTCATATAGTTGTCTTAGCAATAATTTTTTAAAAAAATAAAATTGATAAGGTATTGAATTGATTGTGCAGATTGAGGTTTGGTTTATTTGATTCAAAGATGCGAGTCTAATAGTAATGAATTTTCCTCAATCTGTTTCATTGCACATCTTAAATGTGTTACTTTCTCTATTTGGATGTTTTCTGTTCCGCTAAATTTTCCTCATGCTCATAAGCCAGTGTGTCGATGAATATAAATGCCTTCATTATGTTTCTTTTAGCCATTTAGGGTTCTTTCTAGAGCTCTTTTACATTTTTCAATAAAAGCAGGAGGCATCAGTTTGTGTTATTACTAATACTCTTCCTATCTCTTGTTTGCATCATGTCAAACTCAGCAAAGAGATTGCCTCGAGTTCAGCCTGCCCAGAGTTCCACAGGAATGGTTCTTACGGATAGGCCCGCTGAAAGGGTTGCAAGTGCATCTTGCTGTTCGTGAAAGTTCTTTGGCACTTTACGCATCTCGCCTGCTTTATGTGTTCTTGTAATGAAAATTATATCAAATTAGATGCTATAGATATCTGAACCGTGCATTTTGTACCTCTGATCGAAACTGTACATGTACCTTAACATGCGTTAAGGGTGAATGACATTAGGAATCCTATAACTTTCAATAAAAAATTTCAAAAATCTTATAATTATCAAATGGGGTACCAAACTCTTATAGCTTTCAAAAAAGGTGTACATTTATCTTAAACTGAGTAACTGACCATTAACTTTTGAACTTTATTGAGATTAAGAATCAGTTAATTTTTTTATTAATTTGAAAATCTGAAAATGTATCTTAAAATTTGATCATGTGTCCCGTACATGACTACTTTCAGAAGAAAAAAGATGATGAATTGTCAATTTAAGTTTAACGTACACATTTTGTTTGAAAGTCATAAGATTTTTGTATATGACTTAAATAATTATAAGACTTTATGTATTTTTATTTAAAGTTTAGGACCTTTAGTGTCATTTATCTTTATTTTAACTATATTTTAGCTAGTGAAAAAGAATAAGTGTTTTTGTGTAATGAAATGATGGTATGGAATGCCTAATTTGAATTTGCATGTTTTTAAGCGTGGCATCATATGTGAAGAGATGGTATGGAATGCCTAATTTGAATTTGCATATTTTTAAGCTTGGCATCATATGTTGAGAGTTGATAATTTATGTTATAATTTATAACATGAATTTAATATCCCAAGATAGGAGTTATTTTTAATTAGAATTAATTATTAATTGTTTGTAAATATATTAAGTTTTATTTTATAATATCAAATAAATAAATTAGTTAAAAATAATTTACTTATTTTTATAATAGTAAAAAATATGTAAATTTTGGTTGAAAAGTACGAATACAAGTAAATATAATATGAACATGTATAATACATATAATATACCTTATTCATACTTAAATAATTTTTTTCCTTAAAATAAGTGTTATTTATTTTACTAGATTAGAAAATATCATAAAAATCCTTTAGATTTTGTTATTAATATTGTTTAGTACTTAAATTTGATTAAGTTTGATTAGGCTTGAAGAATTAGGTTTGATGTAAAATGTGAATTAAGTTTGAAAATTATAATTATATATATCTTTTATATTTTTATGACAATATTTTATGATTTATGGTATTATTTAATTTCGAATAGTTAAGTTGATTCGCTAAAAAATACATATGGGTCAATAAGTTGAGTCAAAACGAAGATTGTGCTGGCCGACCCCTCCAAAATTGCAGACTTACAATATACATATTATTAAAATAGATAAATATAGTTGTATTATATTAAATTATATTATAATTAATATGTATAATATTTATTGATAATTTATATAATATAATCTATTAAAATTAATGATAAATATTTAATAAAATTATTTATATTTAAAATAATATATAATTTATTTTACATATATTCTTAAATATCATGATAATTTTATTATAAAATTTATTTAACTTAATATTGATTTATTATTTTTATATTATTTTTAAATTTTAGAATAAAAATATTACTTTTAATTTGAGATAAAAAAAATTTAAGCCAAATAATTTTAAAAATGAAAATTTAAAATGATTAAATTAAGTGATAATACGATTTACAACCACACTGTTTTGTGTATTCAATTTTTTACATAATGATACAATTTTTATTTGTACTAAACTATCGAACTTTTATAGGTTGAAAATTATAAGCAAATAATAAAAAAAATATTTAAAACTTGTAATTATAAAAATAACATTATTTATATTTAATTCATATATTTTTAGTATTAAAAAAATTATAATATATTATTTTATATTAAATGTTGTTCAAATTAAACTACTATAATTTTGACACGTTCAATGTTAATGCTCAATAAATGTTATTGAGTGCAAGTTTTATTTTAATAAGTTTTAATAGTGTTATTTTTTGAATTAAGTACCTTTAAGTATCATTTTAATTGTGTGAATTGGACATTTTAATCAATTTACTTTCATGAGAGGCACTTAGTTGTTTTTTCAATAAAAATTAGTTATGTTATCACTTTTTAAATAATATAATATTATTTTATCAATATAAAATTATTACATAATAATAAATATATTTAATGGGTTAAATTTTTCAGTTTAAATTCCTTCCTTTATATTATTACTTTTTTTTGTTTAATTTTGTAATCATTTTTTTAATTATAAAATTAAAAATATCAATATTTTTAATTATAATTTTTTTATTTTTTATATATTATTTTTATCTATATCTTTTTTTTATAGTTGAAAAATAAATAATGTATAATATACAAACCACGATTCAAAATGTTTGGAGTAACAATTGATATTATAGTTAATATTATATATATATATTTCAACAGAATGTAAAATAATAGAAAAAATGTAGCTAATATTTTTAAGCTTTTATATTTGAAAAAATGCTATAAAAATGCTTCTAAATTTGAACAAAGGAGAAGAAGAAAGAAATGATAAGAAAAATTTAAAATAACAATCTTGCTTCACTAAATATAATATTATTAGGTTAATTTTTTGTAATAAAATAATATTTTATTAATTAAAAATTAAATAATATATTTTATTTTAACTAATAACATAATTTTTTTATAAAAATAAAATTATTAAAATATCAACTTGTCATAAATAAATTGATTTTAAAAACCAACTACTCTTATTATTATTATTATTATTATTATTTATTTTTTAATTTGTCCAAATTATATTGTCAAACATGTCGCCTCGAGACCCTGCGTAATTTGTAATGGTTATAACCTTTGTTTTTTCTATACTTATTTTTTTCTTTGTTGAATTTTTATCTTACACTAAAAATATCATATCTAATATAACTAATAAATTTATAATTATTAATATATTATTAAAATTATATAACATTTAAAATTATATATTCCTCACAAACAAGGCTAGAATACTAACTCAACCTCTAAGCATGTCCCGATCTCTAGGGTTTAGTTCGGTTTTGAACAAACGAGTGCAGTGAAAAACACTTCGCAGGCTCAGATTCTCCACTGTTTGGGCCCTTTTTCCATTCGAAGAGGGTAACCGAAACTCTCACATTTGCTCTACATACAGTCTTCATTCTTCTCGTGCGTTCTTCTCCTGCTGGAGGGTAAGTCTCTCTCCCTCTCACTCGTTCTCATTTTGCCTTTTTAGGTTCTTCAAGAGTTTATGTTGTACCTTCAGCATATCAAACGGAACTTTTTTTAATTGGATTATAGTAATATTCTTCTAATACATTTTATTTATCGGAATTTTTTTAACATTTTATAAATAGTAAATGTTTACTGCTAATATGTGAGTGTAGGATAGATGAGACAAAGTGAGAAAGGTACAGTTTGATATCTTCCCAACTCCAGCCCCCTTTCTCGGAGGCTTATTTGCAATTAGAGATTATATGGGAGGAGCTACATATAAATGAAGTTCGATTAGGATTAATATAATGTTTGAACTTTCGGGGCATATTTGATTTAGAAGCCGATAGGAATTATGTATATAATATCTTCTTTTTTGCTTGGCGCTATTTCGTATGCAAAATGATGTGGTGACGTAGAATGACTCGGTGGACTGGGGTTTCACGTGTGTTTTTGTTTCTCTGCAACTCGAGATTTAGGGGCTCCGATTTATTTGTTGAATGTCAAATTTATGGGTCTCTGGTATTTCTTTGCACAGAAAATTACATGGTTCTTTGCCTATCGGTGTTGCATTGATCAATCACAAGGTTAAAGAGATGAGTGAAGCTTTGGAAGTTACGTCTCTTTAGTTATATTCATTGGGTTTATGTACTACAATTTTGTTTGTTTTCACCATAATATAATTTTTTATATTAATTGATTTTTTCAATAAATATATTTATATATATTTTTTACTTCTGTAGTGTTTATTTTCACATAGTTTAAAGTAATGGGCACAGGACGCATGGTGACGACTTTTGCTATAATTGTCCTGAAACCGAACACGCAAATGTCTCCCTGAAACTGCCTGATAACTGTCCTGTTTGGGGATGGGATTAACCTCGGGCAGTGATGTGGGGTGGGGTGAAGTTGGTATGAAAAAAATCTTTGAAATAACCGATTTTTCCATTTTTTTATTTTCAATTTTCCAAAATCTTAAATACAGCAAAAGTACAACCAATGAAAAAAAAGAGCCTGCTATTTCAACTAACAACTACTAAACGATATTTTTCTTGCTAAAAAAATTATAGCATAACTTTTTATCTTCTATTTCTTCTTTTTTACCTTCATGTTTGCATCATTTCACATGAGTTTTCAGGAACTCTTTCTTCTTAAAAGCTATAAGATACCTGTATTCATGGAACAAAAACTTAGGTTAATCTAAGTTTAAAAAAAGAAAGAAAGAATAGGAGTAACTGAATTATTGAGGCCCATAAAATAATAATATTAGTTTACAGGATTCTCTTGCTGTATCATGGTGATTATGGTGGATGTTTAAGTGATGTTTTGCCCCGTATGCAGCTCGCACAGGTCCTGGAACCCTCCTACTACATCTTTTTCTTTCTTCAACTGACAAATCTTTTTCTATTCATCCACCATGAAGCTCGTCAGGTCAGTGTTTCTGGTCTTTGCTTGCTTTTGTTTGTTTGTTTGTTTAAAATTGTTTTCTATATAGTTCTTGTTCTCTGGTTAACTTAATTTCATATGCATCTAGCAGTTGGGCCTTTTTTTTCCCTTCTGTAATACATATTTGGTACCTAATTTTGGAAATAAGCAGGTTTTTGATGAAGTTGAACAATGAGACTGTTTCAATTGAACTCAAGAATGGCACCATTGTGCATGGCACCATCACAGGTATGTCCTTTTCTCCTGCACATCCCCAGTACGCGTGTCATTGATTCTTAGGCTCTTGTAGACCTGTTAGCTTCTATTTAAAGCTAGACTTGCTGTCTATATTTTTTCTCAGAAAATCTTTATCATCATTGTTGATTACCAGTGGTGACTGGTAATCTGTACTATGATTTCACTTCACAATGGTTCAGTTAGGAAGTGGAAATCCCTTTATAGGTCTCAGCTCCTTGGCTCGTTCGTTTATTTGTGAGGAAATGTCATGGTCATATTTAGAAAAGGAACATTGTACTGGCACTCCACCAACCTCCTAATTATTATGTCTGGAAAAACATCCAGGATGTTTATCGATATCCATTATCTGGTATCTATTGCATTAATATGCAGATTGCTTATTGAACACTACTTGCTGCTATTGCTTGTTATCAATGTTTCCTTGGCATTGATTGGGCATCCTCTGGTAGTCTGTAAACAAAAAATCAGAGTAAACTAATCTAATTGAACAGAATTCCAAATTTTGTTATTTGGTTGGATTGTACTTGATATAGGACTGACAGTCTTAAATCCGCTTACATGTGAAGCAGATATAGTTTTACTCTTTTCACCATTAAATTAGTTATCATATACTCTTAGGGCTCGTTTGTTACACCATACTGAATTACACAAAAAATATGATTTTATTGTATTTGAGAGTATAGTATTACATAAAAACAATACAGTTTTGACATACTAGATTAGGGATTGGATTGGTTAGACAATGTTTGGTGTGATTGGATTGGACAAGTTTTTATAAATATAATTATAAAGAATTATATTATTACTTTAATTATAATGTAAATTGATTTTTAAACTTCAAATCACTCTAAGTAAGAGATTATATATATATAAATGTTAGAGACAATAATCCAAAAAGTAATCGAGTAATACTAATTGTTTTAAAAATGATGATAAAAAAGCGATACAGTCAGATATAGGCCCAAGCCTAAGGCGGTCTCTTCTAACCGATTACTATCTCATTTTTAAGTGGGCCCGGACTTTTAAAGTGCAGTCAGAAGTCGTGCCAAATGCAATATTGGAGTAGATCATTACTATACTTTTACTTTATACTTCATAACAAACGTGTCCTTAGGCTTACACCCCAAAACTTGTCTAGGATTACTGAAGCATAAAGTATTTACTAACAATGTCAAACTCAAACCATTTCATCTCCTCAACTATATTGCTTGTGTTTTGACATTGGTCCTTTATTGGCAAAATTTCTTCTACCATTCTTTTCGTTGATTGATTATACAATTTGTTAAAAAGAGACCTAAGATTAAGCATTCATTTGACTGCGTATATGATGAGTTAGTAACTTCAGATTGAGCCAATGCTTTCTGCTGGACAGGCTATGTGAATGGCGGTTACCTATGCATTCTTGGGACCCCACAGCATATAAGCTTCATTTTCTGTTTTCTTAAATTCTATTCCATCAATCAATTATGGGGAATAGGAAATACTATCTATCATTGTTTTCAGTCAGAAATTGTTTTTTATTCTGAATTAAAACTATTCTGTGTTAAAGTATGATACCCTACTTTCACTGCAATGTTGAGATCTAATAGTTTCATATACCTTTTGAAAATTTCAGAAAACTTGCAAACTCAAGTATTTATCCTTTCTTTCCCCCATAAATGGTTACATGGATATTAAAATTTGTTATTGTTCTTTCAAAATTCCTTGATTAGTTTGGGTTGCAATTGAATTGAATTTTGGTAAATGCAGTGTTGTTATGGTGCAAGCGTTGGTAGTTAGTGATGTTTTGATGTTGTTTTGGAGGTTGAAGGGAGTCTAATGCTGACGATTGCTTTGATTTTTTAATTGGATGTTGTAGGTAGTCAGATATTTTGGTACGATATCACGCATGTTGGAATGCAGTTGATTTTCGCTATTTTAATTTTTATATATCCCAGTCATGCTAAGATGTGATGTTTTCTTCTGATTCATTGTATGATTGGGATGTTGGTTAAATCTCAAGCATCCATAATTGTTGTGCTATTTGAAACTTTTATTTTCTTTTTCGCTTTCAGATCTGATTGCTATGTCATTTTGATGCATGATTGTGATTTCTCATTCAGTATGGTTTACCATTATTTTACTGATAATTCTGAATGGTTTGTCCTAGAAGCTTCTAAGCATTTTAAAGTTATTAGCAAATCCCAACATTACTAACAAAACAATAAGAAGTAAATAAAATTCAACTTGAATGCCTAAAAGCATTAATAATTTAGCCAAATCATTTACAGCCAATTAACCCAATCCTGTCAATACTATATTTTTGTACAATTAGGGACTGAATTAATCTGGTTTACTGAATGTATAGGAGGATCACCTATGATGGAAATTTAAAGTCCTGAAGTCTTTAGTATCAAATTCAGTTTCTAACAGTGTGATCAATTTCGGTCTGATGCTCATGGATGCTCATCAGTATCTGTCTGCTATGTAGCAATCTGTAGTGGAATTATTCTTTTTATTATAACGTTAATTTTTGCGTCTCTCTAGTTTCACTGCTCTCAGCAATGAGTAATGTGGATATGATCTGTGATTCCAATTGCTGCTATACAAGTATCAAGTACATATAACTTATAAGCACATATACAAGATATATTTGCCTTCTGTTTTAGCATAAGCATTAAAACCTGAAAGTACTTCAGAATATTTGGAGTTGATTTCAAAGAAATTTATTGCCAGGGGAAAAAGAAAGTAATGTAATTGAATTTGACGACAAGGTTCCCTCTTCCCCCTTCTTGAAAGAGAGTTTATCAAATTGCAATATACCTATTGAAGTCTCTATCATTTATTCATGAGTCTTACTATGTCATAAATATATTACAATCACATTTGACGTAATAATTCTCATTAGATACAGTTACGTGGACCTGCTTGTACATTCCAATAAAACTGTCCTAAGTTATTTGAGATATGTAGACTTTTCCTTTATTCTTTAATTTTGCCCAAAAGAGGTCTTCTTCGGTGCTTAATTTGAAATCTGAAGTCTTTACATTACTTGTCCCTTTCAAAACTGAACCAGTGAATCTTTAGCAGCTTATCTTTATGATCCATTGTTCCTAGGGTAAAAGTTTATGTGATGGGTTTTATATTTCTTTCCTTTTCATTTAATATTTACTAACAAATAATTTGTGGAATTGTCAGTTCTTTTATGCATCTTTGTGCGCTCTTGAACAATCTATAATTTTTTTGTCATAATCTGATTAAATTTCACGTTTAATGCCAATTCCAGGTATCTTTCATGTATAATGTCTAGTTGAATTTCTGATACTAGAAATTTGGATGTTCCTGTTTCCTAAGACTGTCTGCCCTAACTGGGTGTGGATGGTTGGTTTACAGGTGTTGATATCAGCATGAATACGCATTTGAAGACCGTGAAACTCACACTGAAGGGGAAAAACCCTGTGACTCTTGATCATCTCAGCGTTAGGGGAAACAACATTAGATATTATATCCTTCCCGACAGTTTGAATCTTGAAACTCTGTTGGTAGAAGAGACCCCCAGGGTTAAGCCCAAGAAGCCCACTGCTGGTATTATAAATTCTCTTTAGCTTTGCGCTCTTTCTCTTAGTGGGACTAGTATTCAGTATTATTAATCTTTCAAATGGTTTTCCTAATTTCAGGGAAGCCTTTGGGGCGAGGACGGGGTCGTGGACGTGGTCGCGGTCGTGGCCGTGGCCGTTAAATGTATTGCTCTCGTTTCAGTTTTTGTTGTTACTGATTATGTAAAAACACCTATGTTGTAGCGGGAACTTATTACTAATCTTGGAGATATGAATGGATTGGAATTGCTATTTGCTGTTGCCCGCTGTCTACTCCAGGTGGTTTTGACGTTTAAATTTCTTCCTGCTTTTTTTTTTTTATTCCACCAATTGTTAGCACTCCCATACCTCTCAAAGTAACATGGATGTCGAATGCTCTCTTGGCGTAGAGTACTTATATTTGAGTAGTTCCTTGCAGCACTATTTGTAGTTCAGAGCAAGTGTATTTTAAGTCGGATATCTTTAACAAAAGTGTATTTTAGTCTCCTTAGGTGGAGCAACACAAGTTTGTTATCTTTACAAAAGTGTCGTATATTTTAAGTCTGACATCTTTAACAAAAATGCATTTTAGTCTCGGTGGAGACACAAGTTCGTTACCTTCATAAAAGAGTTGTGGAAGTTTATTTTTATTTTATAATGTCTCACTTTTACAAATTGTCTTTTACCTTTACAAAAAGTTCATAGTCTATTTTGTGAAGGTATTTTACTTGTTCTCTTTTTTTAGGCAAAAGTGTGACAATATAATTTCATTATTTTTATTAATTAGACGTATAAAGGTAATTGATTTATGTTATTTTATTTAATATGTATGAGTTTAAAATATATTTTCGTTAAAGTAATAGACTTGAACGATATTATAAAATACTATATTTTTGTTAGTAATAATTGTTTATTTTCTCTTTAATTACACTTTTTTTTATTTTTATAATAACGAAGGGTTATGATTTTGATTTACTACATGTTAATGCCATATTCATGTGCAATAATGGCTCACTTTTTTTAGTTAGTGTTGTTTTGAGTTGTTTGAATCGAAAACTCCTTATTTATCTTAAGTAAGTTTATGGAACATTATCTTAAATGTTCTTGAGGTTTGATATATCTTTAATTATGTTCATGAAGTTTATAAAATATCAAAAATGTTTTTATATCTTAATGTTGTTAATTTTTCATCCATTATTATTTAGATTATTATTCTTAGATTTTGATACTAATTTTTGCGGATCAATACAATTTTTAATCAGGGTTAATATTGACCTAGTTATGGTTTTTGTGTATTTATTTTAAGCTAATAATTTGTCTAAATTTTTTATCATTTTGCTATATAAATTTAATTTTCTTCTATATTCATTATAATTACATAATATATTATGTTCTTTATTATGTTGGTTGCTTAATTCTAATATTGAATCTATTAATTGTCTTTTAAAATTAAAAATTACTCTTTCATTTGTTAAATCTAATAATTCTAATTTATGTACTAATGATTTGATATTCAGAGTATTATCTTGATAAATCATATGTGTTCTTTCATTTGTTAAATCTAATAATTTTAATTTATGTACTAATGATTTGATATTCAGAGTATTATCTTGATAAATCATATGTGTTGAATGTATATTATTTTGTCATATTCGTAGTATACAAGTAAGTTTTTTTTATGTATATACAATGTATTTATAATCTTCAAAAAAATAATATCCAAACATTAAGTTGTTAAATTATTTTTCTATTCTCACATATTTTTGGCTAAAATAATCTTTTAATGTTCTTGAAATAGGATGATCTATGATGCTTGTAATAGCTTTAATATAATCTGTATAAATATCTAATAAGGTATTAAATCTTTTAAAATTTTTAAAACAAGTTTGATAATCTTCATTTTTAAAATATTCATTTAAATGATAGAGATAGCCTTTATCAAATGTTTATAATAGAATCAGATTTTTATCTTTGATTTTCCATAGGAATTATTAGTTGTTTATTTCTAAAAATAATTTCTATTTTCTTGTTTTAGCAATATTATGTCTTGTTATAAGTAAATATTTAAACATTTAAGATTCTTAACTAGCTTAAATTTATAATTATTATACTTAAATTTGATGGGTGTATTACGATCTTTCTTTCTGTTCGTCTTCTTTTGTTATACTTGTTATGCCTCAGTTTTTCTCATATCTTAACATTCTCCTAGCAATGGTGACCTTTCTGCATCCGTACATAAATGTTGTGCAATAGTTGACTTATTAGAGAATAGTAACTGAACTTCATTTTATTCATAATATAATAATTATTACAACTTAAAGCTAATTAAGAACCTTGAAAGGGGTGCTTAGTTGCTCATAATTACTAGGTATAACATTATTGGTTTTGGGATTTCTAGATAAAGAGATTTTTCTATGCTAGAGTGTTTCAGAGTAGAGAGCTCTGCATTTCTATGTATTTGAGTGTGTCTTGAAATGATAATAAGGGTTTTTTTTATAGAACAAGGAATCCCAGTTTACAAGACTAAAATTATTATCGTACTTTTTTTTAATAATTCATCTATTTTTCTTCTTTTAAGAATAACCATTACTTTTTTCCTTAGCACATGCTGCCGACTAAGATGTGGGGTCTACATCTTTATTTCTTTTGTAGTCTTATGTCGACAGCTTTTTTTCTTATTTTTCTGTCATTTTCTACCGACAGTTCCTTTGACGATGTTGATGATGACGCATCTTCATCTTCTCGGTCTTTGATGTAGAGAATGCATCTGTGGTCTTTGGTGACTTTTTTGACATAGAAGCATAATACCTTCCTTGTTTCTTGACAAATTTCTGGGTTATTGTAATTAAAATTGGTTTCATATTTAGTGATTTTTTGACCATTTTCTTCTGACAGAGTCATGCTACTGTGAGAAATGATGATGACTTTACTAGTAGAATTGTAAATCTTTCTGAGTTCATGGTAAATTTGGCTTAGCATTTGTCCTCTTAATACACAAAGTTCTTCTGTGTTGAATTCCTTTTCTGGAAGTGCCCTTGGTTTGGGAACCTCTCTGTTTGTGTTGGAGATCCCTATCTTGATGAAGTGGTAGGGACTAGTACTTCCTTCTTTATTCCAATCCATTAATGAGCTGAAAAATTTAATATAAACAGATTTATCATCTGCTTTAATTTTTCTTCTAAAATTCTTGATTGCTCTTTTAAAATTTTATGGGAAATAATTTAATTCACTTAAATTAATTCCTGGATATGTATTTTCTATTAATCCTGCATGAAATGCTTTATACACAAAAATTGGACCAGTTCCTTCCAATATATTGAATTTACTTCCTGTACGAAATTCCTTGTCTATAGTATAAAATTTTATATCTTCAATATCTTCTTGGGTAGATTTTCTGGCCAAATTATAGAGACTTAACCATTGTAGTTTAATGAGGTTTCTGTATTGGTCCTTTTCATCTTCAATGATTAGAGTAGTTCTAAGAGATGTCTCCCTAAATATTATTGAATGTTTTATTATTTTTGATGTCTCTGGTGGAGATGTTTCTCTAAATAGCACTGAAGACCTTGCTATCTTTCCAAGATTTGTTAATCTGCTTGGAGCTGTTGGTTGTTGTTGTAATGTTGCAGAATAATTTCTTACTATCTACTCTGGAGTTATTAGTTTTGGTGTTTTGTAGTTGGTATAACTACATTCAGTTTCTATTCTGTTAGTGAAGGCTCTATGAGTTACTCCACTAATTCCTAAAATAGATTTGCTAGCTTCTGTCCAGTTGTTATAAATTCCTAGTTTTGGGCCATTATAGACCACAAACTTTTTTTTGTTTTTGTTTTTCTACCTCATTTGCCCAATTGAGCTTTGTGGTTTCAAAAGTTTTTTGTGAACTGTTAGGTTCTTCCTTTTTTAATGGAGATTCCTCGTTTGAGATTCTAGTTTCTAGAGGTTATTTTGAACAATTAAGTTCTTCTTGTTTCTTCCCTGTCTCCATAAGAGATTTCTCAAGATATAGTAACTCGAGTTGTTCTTGTAGGATTTTTATCTCATTTTCTTTTATCTTGATTTTGATATCAAGATGTTTCATTCCTGAAAACATAAAAATAGTTAGATGTGCTAATTCTCTGATAAGAGCATCATCTAAGCTATTTTTATGTCTTGGAAGATGTTCAACATCAAAATTGTAATGGTTGAACCGTTGTCATCTAACTAGTTTCCTTGTTTGTAATCACCTGCAATATTAGCTCTTAAGAAATAACCAAAATTCTTGTTATCTGTTCTAACAATGAATCTGGAGCTTATGACATGTATTGCAAATTTCTTAATAGCCTTTTTAACATCTAAATATTCTTTTTCATTACTATGATAATTTAATTCTGAACCTTGGAAAGATCCTGATGTATATCTACAAAGATATTCATCTTTGTCATCTACTCTTGCTTTAAAAACTGTTCCTTAATATTCTTGTGAAGCATTTATTTCAATTATCATCTTATCATCTGGTCTTGGATGGTATAAATTGGTAATTTTTTTACCTTTGCTTTTACTCTATCCATATATAGAGTATCTTCTTCTGTCCATTTCCAAATATGATCTTTTTTCAATTTTGTTTGTAATGGTTTTCTCATTTATGCAAGTTTCTTGATATAAGTTTCTACATATGTTAAACATCCTAAAAATCTTTATAATTGATTTTTATCTTTTAATTAACTAGGAAAACCTTAAATATTATTTAGTATATGATGTTGTAGATTATGTTTTCTATCTTCAATTTTCAACCCTAAGTATTTGATTTTTTGTTGAGGAAGTACTGCTTTCTTTTCAGAAAGTACAATACCTTTTTTTCTACATTCTTGTAATATGTTGATAATAACCAAATAATATTTATTTAATTTATTACTAAAAACAAAAATATCATAGGTAAACACAACAAATATCTTGTAATTTCTTAAAAATGTTATCCATATATCTTTGAAAAATACCTGGAGCTTATTTTAATCCAAATGATATAATTGTCCATTAGAATTGTCCTTGGGGGCAACTAAATGCTGTTAATTTTTGGGATTCTTCATCGAGTCTTATTTGTCAAAATCCACTTTTACAATCAAAACTCGAGAAATATTTATTTCCTTTTATTAATGATAATAGTTCTTCCTTTTTTGGAATGAAGTATCCATCGTCAATAGTTTCTTTATTCAATGCTTTAAATTTTATTACCATTCTCTTTTTTCCTCTTCTTTTCTCTACTTTTTTTCAACTAAGAATACTGGACTAGAGTGAGGTGAATTACTTGGTATTATGACTTTTAATTCCAAAAGTTATTCAATTTGTTTTCCAAATTCAATCCTATCTTCTGGAGTATAAATCATTGGTTTTACTCTTATAATCTTGTTAAGATCTCTTAATTTTATATTGACTATTGTTTTAGATTTATTTATTTTTGGATCCAAAGGATTTTTTGAACTGACTATTTTTAATAGTCTTCTAATGCCTATTAGGACTTTGTCTTCCTGTATCTTATTGAGAAAAAAGTTTTGTTTTTCTTCTATATCTAATGAAATATGTTCTAAATAAGGTTTTTGTTGGTCTTCTATCTCACTACGTTTTCGTTTTTTATGTTGTTGCATAAAAGTTGGGTTTGAGACAGTTAAAGTTTTTCTTACTTTAGAAACATTTATGGTATCTCCTTCTAAGGTTGTGAGACTTATTTATCAGAATGTTGTGTGAAAGATTGATATAAATTTAAGAAATTATTTTCTATTAACAAATCTACTCTTGTTTCTTGTTGATATATGGTAGGAATGTGAAAGTTTTCTCCTCCTATCATTATATCAGTATCTTTTAATACCTGATTGAGTTTTATTATAGTATTATTAGCAATTCTTATAATTAAATCTTTTGGTGCTTGTTTTTAGTTGTCTTTTGAAAATACATATTTACTGGCTATACACATATTAGCTCCTATATCTATATATGCATGTAAATGATAAGTGTTATAGCCTTTAAATTTTAGTCCTACTTTAATATAAGTACTATTTGGATTTGTAATACTATACAAATCATCCATCTTCTCATAAAGAATATTCATAATTTGAGTGTTCATATTCTGAGTCGGTTATTTCTTCCTCAATTTCTTCCAATAAATAGATACTGTAAGTATCATTTATATCAGATTCCGCTATTGGTTCTAATTCCATTTTGAAAGCTTCTTCTAAGATTTTTGATTTTGTGGAAAAAAATTTTTAAATTCTTTTTTATGTTGAAGTCTACTTGAACATTTATTAGCATAATGTCTTTCCTCGTTACAGATCCAACATCTGTATATTTTTTTCCCTAAAGGGCAATAATTCCTTTTTCAGAAGATTTATAAATTTTTTTTCTAAAATATCTTTTCTTGTAGTTTTCTCTATTGAATCTCTTTTTATATTTTTGGAAATTTTGTTTTCTGAATTTATATTTTTTATATTTATATTTTTGTTTATAAGATTTTATATTACATCAATATTTTCCTGGTATTCTAAAATCTCTTTTATCAAAGTAAATTTTATCATTTTCTCTTATTTGTTTATGTTCTTTTCCTTCTTGGCATTTAATAATGATCCAATCTTTAAGACTTTTTATTCTTCCTCCTAGAGTATATGGTATAGTTTCTTTATTCCTTTCTTCCTAATTTTCTATTAAGGTTTTATATAGTGTTTCAGGTAATTTTTGAAAAAACATTTCTTTATAAGTTGTTTGTATAGAGGGTGGTAATTTATGATAATACATTTCATATTCACAAATAAAAGAATCTATGTAATACATGTTACAAATTTCCATATTTGTTAGATGACATTTAGCTTCATTGATTTCATTTTTACTAGATTCAGTGATAGTCCTCATTTATCTTCTTCAATAAATTATTTGTATATTTCATTTATTATTATCCAAGTATTCTCTTCCCATGGAAGCATTTCCTTGCATTAATAAATGTTGTTGATATGTTAAGTTGGAAAACCAAATTTTTACATTTCCTGTCATTTTATGTGCTATAAGCACTCTATAAGTTGAATGATTTGTTTGGGTAGTTTGAAAAGTTTGTATAAGTACACTCATCCCACTAGACCATTCATCTAGGGATTTTTTCCTATCTCTTATACAATCTAAATCTAGAAGTTCAAATTTATAATTATCATGAAGTTTGAACTCTGGTGGAATACTACCTCTAGTTCCTCAATACAACCCTTCCTCCATTTTAGGTGGTTGTCTTCTTCTATACGTAGTATCAGGTTGTTCTGATTTTTGCCTATTTCTTTCTTCCTTATGTGGGTAAGATGTTCCTTCTTGGTAAGGGACTGGTAATGAAATTGGTTTCATATGACTTTTTGAAGTCACGTTTTCTGGTTTAGAATTAATTTCACTGATTATTGTCATATCATTATCTTCTTTGTTAGTACAAAGTTTTTCATTATAATGTTCTTCTATTTTTTTATTGGTTAATGTCAATAAACTGACTAATGTTTATATATCTCTATTTTCAAGGTCCATGAATTTTCTTTCAAATTCTTTTCTATATTCCATTAATTTGGAATTATCTCTTTATTTTTAGATTATTCTTCATTTTTCTTTTTCTCATTTTTAGGAATCAAAGAATGTGATCTCCTTGGTGGTTCTTCTTTTAATCCTTAAGAGATCATATTTATAACCTATTATTTCATTATTTCTATGTATGTTGTATACATCTTTTCTTAGTTCTCAAATTTTTTTGTGCATATCTTGTTATAGTTTATTATAACCACATTCTTTTATTTTCTTTAGTAATTCTCTTTGTATATCTATTATTTCATGTAAATATTTTGTGTTTGATTCTTGGACTAAATTCATTTCCTCTATCAATAATTATATAGTTTCAAATAATGTTACTTGATTTTTTGCTACACTTATTAGGCTTCCATTTATTTTTAAATGCATATTTTTTATTTTATCTCTAAACATGATTTTTCCCTAATATACAATCATGAACTTAGTCTTCATTATTTTAACTTCATTTTCTAGTTTTTTAACTTCTTCTTGATTAGAAGTTTCTCATTTATGGTCTATAAAAATAAATCTTAATATGCTATTAGTTTTAACAACAATACTATTTCTTGTGAAAAACATCCTGAAATATCTTCTGTTTCAATATCTATTATTTCTTGGTTTATTATTTCTTCTTCCATTTTGAAATTTTTTTTAACCTTAGGAGTATTTTCGATAATTGTTAGATTTACCTTTCGTTATGTTTTCAGGAATATTTCTAAATTTTTTAAAATCTTAAGAATATTTTTGAAGATTTCTTAAACCTTGAGAGTATTTTTGATTTTTTTCTTAAGTTTATTTCATAATATATATACCCATGTAAACATATTTCATTTTAGTTAAATAGTGCATGATCACTAACTAAAATATAATATTTTATAAAATCGTTCAAGTCTTTTAACTTTAACGAAAATATATTGTAAAAAATTGTTGCTAATTATACTGTTATCATTAGTTAATTGTTTTTATGACTAAGAGTTTCATTTATTATGATTCATGTTTAATTATTTAAAAAAAATATGATTTATATTTAATTAATTATATATTTTTGTGTCAAGATCACGTCGTATTTTATATCAATTAAAAAATAATAACATGCATCTTTATAATAAATAAATGCTTATAAAAATGATTATGTTAATTAGTTTTCGGTTGTAAATATTGATAGAAAAACTATATCTTACGACTATGTCTTGATATTACAACCCATTATGTTAACAAGAAGAAAGAATAAAATCTCCATGGAAAATTTAGAAAATGTTGGTATGGCATTAGATTCTGTAAAAGATTGTGTACGAATTGTCCTTCATGTTCCTACCAAATATTGAAGAAAAATTGGGTTTTTTCTTCATCATCGCCTCTTCGCTAGTTGAAATGACCTCTTTAAGAACTGGTTTGATACTCTATCATTCCTGTGACACAATACCCTCAATATTGTATTGGGGTCTGATCTATTCCATCTTCCTGTAGTTGGGGGCATTGGTAACATTTGCCCTGATCCCACAAATCCTATCCCACTGGTTTCACATGTAACAATGCTAAAATCTTCCATCAATTGCTCAGTAGATTCACCCATCAAGGCTATCACTCCTTCTACTGTCTCTGCTTCTCTTTCCACTAAATCCTCAGAAATTAATCCTTCTGCACATCTACGAAATACCTTCTTTAAGCTCTCAAAATCTTCTTCAATCATCTCATAATCAATCCGGTAAAATACCCGAGAGCTTCCTCCAGCAAGCAATACCATAAGGAATGCCTCAAAAGAGGCCATCATCACTTCTTTGATTGCCAAGCCTCGTGCTTCATCAGTTAGAATAGCACTCATAAGTGTAAGATTTTGCTTGAGAATTATCAATGCATGTCTGATTCTAGCATTAGCTACATCACCCCAATATAGGCTATCATAGAATGCAGAGTTTGAATCAAGGAAGATGAGGCGGTAGGCTGCAACTTCTGAGACATGTTGGCAAGCTACTTGAATGCATGAGTTAGCATGTTCAAAGTAGCCTCCAAAAGTGCTATGTGCCCTGCGGCTATTGTTGAAACAGTTGTGAGGCGCAGGAACATTTCTAGGGGATAGAGATAGTGTTTTGTCTAGGGATTGAAGTCTGGAAAGAAGATAATGCAAGGTGTTGAGACGAATATAGAGTCGTTGAGTTCCACGGCTAGTTGATGGACGAGGATGATGAACTTGGCTTATTCCATTTTGATGCAATTCTTCTAAGCTCACACCACAATGGCTAGCTTTTTTCCACAACTTGACAAATTTTGAGTCTCTATTGCATCTGGTTAGTGGAGGAAGTGTAGGGATATAACTTTGCTTTGAACCTGAGAAAGAAATGCAGAAGGTTGAATATTACATACTTCTCATAGATAATAACATGTTTACTTTCCCCAATCCTAATTATTTGAATTCTTAAAATAAAATAAATACATCATTAAAATTTGATCAAATTAATAGTATTCATCATTTATTTGAATTGAATACTGGGTTTAAAATAAGATATCATTTACCAGCTGATGAAACAAATGTGATATAGTCTTGGAAGAGCACCTCTAAGCCATCAGCTAGATCTTGAACCAAATCTTCAGTAATACCAATCGGAATATAAAAGAAGTCATCCACAACTTCCTTAGACTGCTTTATTAATTCCACAACTGATTGTGCATAGGGCTCAGATTTGGACTTTGGATTCCATGTCTGAAGCACAAGTTAATCATTGCCAATTATTATCTATAGCCAACTAATACCAAAGCTATGTTGTTCTTGTAAACTCAAAATTATTCTTGTTTTGTCAAATGTTGTAAATAAAAACTTACTTCTGTTTCTTTTGCTCTGTCAACAATTTCTCTCCCTTTCGTTAATCTTTCATCCATCCATTTCTTCAATAGATTAAATATGATGAAATCAACCTCATAAGGGACCATCTCTCTAACAATTGATTTGCCTCCATCTTCACAATCAACAGAGTCTTCAACCACCATTTGAACCAACATCTTTTCAAGCTTTCCAGCTCTCTGCAACACTCCTACTAACTCACTGGAAAGTGTTGCCACCCCACCCAAGTATTGCCTTAACACATCCCCGTAGCAATTGTGTAATGTCACACATGCAACACTGGTAGCTGTTGCATGCCATCTCTTCAATATAGGGCTAAAAATTTCCCTCTCTTTCAAGGCCAAGTCCTCTGTCTCTTTGGCTAATTGAAGTAAAAGTTCAGTTACATCCTCCTTTGCCTCTTTGAATGTGTTGCTCTCAACTATCTATTATATATTGAACACAACAAATTAACATGAAGATGATATGCATATTAGTACATGTGCAATAATAATAAGTCAATTAGAAGGACTTCTATTCATCTCAACTTGAGATGAGTTCACAACTAATGTGTCAAAACATGATTGGAGGATTAAAGTGTGACCAATAGTTTCTTTCAATCAAAGTCTATCGCATCACTTAAGAAAGCATAACAAATTGAGATGAGAGGACTTTTTCTTCAACTAAGTACATTTTTTATTTAAAAAATCAAATATATAAAAATGTGTGATGACTTAATACTACTTTTTGGTACAAACTTTATACCAGTTGTACAGCTTTATAAATAACTGCTGTAAAAATAGAATGCACTACTTGTTATACAATTTGAAAAAAGTATACATATAAGAAAAGGTAGTGTTTGGGTTAAAACGTGGACATGTAACATAATTTTCTCTATAATAAATTAATACAAACCTTAGTAAATGCATTTTTGATTGAAGATCTAACATAGTTATCGACACGATCATTAGAAGAATCAACCATTATTATTGTATCTCTTTTTTGAGACCCTGATTCATCTGTGATTGTAACAGATTCACTCAAAATCTTTGAAGTTGATAAGGTTAAGGGAAGAAGATTCTCAATTTGATTAACTGTTCCTCTAAGGAAATATTCATGGTAATTAAGCAATCTTTTCTCTGCCCAACCAAGCATTGAGTTCAAAATTGTAGACAAAATTTTATAATATATAACCTCTCTATTGGGCTTCTTGGAATCAGTAGCCACTTCAGTTAACATAGCATGAGCAGCACAAAGAAGGTCAGGCTCAATCATACAAGTAGCAACATATTGTTGAAACAAAATCCAAGTGAAACAAACATTGTGGACATGCCTAGTAATGCCTAATGTAGACCAAGTTTTCTTCATAAGTTCAAGAAGCTCATCGACTTCATCAAGAACTAATGTCTCATCTCGAGTATCGAAAATGGATTGGAGAAGAGCAACATAGAGATGAATATTAAAAGGGTAACCATCAGCCCAATGACAAACATCTGTGAGAGTATTACCACTGTGGCTACGCCATGATAAGGAAACTACAGAGTTGCAAAGAGTTCTCATTTTTTCCGAGTTCTTGCTAGTATCAATTGGTTTGATCTCAGATGCTCTTATAATTTCGCTGAGACCTATAACAAATGTGTTTGATTTATTTACTGGGATTGAAGGATGCAAAAGTAACCCGACCTGTAGAATTTTTAGTTGTCGTTTTTGCCATAGATGGTATTCGTGTGTGTCGTTGAACTCTGATGACTTTAGGTGGCGTAGAAGCTCTAATGGTAGAATTATAGTCTCTGCTCGCCGACCCAACTGCCCATTTACATAACAATGGGATGGTAAATAATTTTTTTATATATATCGGAGGAAAATAATCAAATCAGGCACCATTTTATTATCAAAAATTTAGAAGGGAAATAAAAAATGAAGAAGAAAAAAAACATACATTTCCCATTAATTTTGACATTTTGTTAATTTTTTTTGTATTAAAATAAAACATCATACTAAAACAATGGTCTCACACTTTGTAGCAAAACTCGGTTTTCAGAGAAAAATAAGAAACTTGTTTATTTATTTGGCTACATTATATTCATCCTTTTATGCATTCAAAAGACCAGTATATATGGTAAACAATAAAAAGAAAATCCCATAGCATTCAATAACCTTCATTAAATTTATCATCGACATTTAATACATTAATCATGTCTTTTATAATATAATCCCTTGTTTTTTAAACGATGGAAAATACAAAGATTATGACTCCGAAGATCATATATAATATATATTGTTAAAGTATTCATGATATCAATTTAGCACACCCATCAAACTAAGTAAATCACAATCCATATTAACATGCAAGAAACAAAAACAAATGTCATAACAACATAAATGTTACATGATTAATGGCAGCAAATAATTGCATCCACATCTATAAAGACAAAGAAAATCATTTTTTTTAATATCAAAACTGTTGAGATATTATAATATAATATATTGTAGTAACTAATCATATTTTCAAATAAATAATATAAATATTAAACACATACTTGGCCTACAAGGGTCCTCATGAGAGTCTTTCTCAACCGATTATCGCTATGTTCAGTGACCCTCATCTGCTGCCTCATGATTTCAGCTGAGGTCATATGTCGTCGAGTCCTTGGAGGCAATGCCAATGTGTTGAACGTCATAGCGAGAGTACCGCTGTACATACCACTCGGGGAGGAGGGATTGGACCCTACTACACCCCCACTGGACATCATCCTCCTAGAAAGAGAGCGCCTAAGCATCTTCAAACCCAAGGCTCTCTTCACCCGACTCGTTGGTGTCATCACATGCCCATAAGCTTTAGGCGATCCACACCCACTACAATCCCCATTGTTGTTGTTATGAACATGGATACTATTATTAGAAGTAGAGGATGGGTAAAACGTCAAAGCATTTCGACCACCAAACCCGGGGGAGGAACGACATGACGTGAAGAAGATTTCATATGCAGTTTCACGAACGTCGTCACGGTCAATTCCATCGAGCTTTCCAAAGGGCCACGACAAGTCGTTCTCGAGCTCGTGATGGTCGAGCCCCCGGGCGGTGGTTGGGTATGGCCCAGAGAGAGACTCCCTGCGGGCGTGGTGGCCCATTTGGAAGCTATGAAGAGAGGATTGGGTGTGAATTGGCTCTCTATATGGAAAAAGGTTGATGGGTGATGATGATCGAATCAACTGGTTTTGTTGATAATGTTCTTGGAGAGATATTGATGATGATGATGATCCTCTGGTGGGACAGAGCAAAGAAAGAAAGTTGTGGGCATATTTCTGAATAAGAGAGAGAGGCGCAAATTGAGAAGAACAACACAATGAAGTAAAAAGAAAATTAATGGTTATTGGTTATTAGTTGGAGCTGATAATGTGTGGAAATGTTCTGTATTTTTCATTTTTTTTATTCATTATTTGAAGAAAAATATTTAAAATGCAAAAAGAAAGAAAGGGAGGAAGAAGAGGTGAGAGAAAGAGAGTGACCATGGATGTAGGGGGTTTCGCCAGCGTTGTTTTGCGAAATATACGAGGAAGTTATTTTCTGAATTTTCTACCTAAAAAATAAGACAGTTCAAAATTACCACTCTTTGTTTTTTTTTTTTTAATTATTAGATGCAAAATAGTCTATCTTATTTTATTTTTCTTATCATTTATGATTCTTATTATTATCACATTCAATAATAATAATAATACTAATAATCAATATTAAAATTAAAATAAATATTTTATACATATTTATTGTGACAATAATAAAATTATTATGTCAATATCATTATACTTTCATTTTTTATAATTTTATTTATTTTATTTAAATACATTTAAAACAAATTAGATATCACATCATGTATTATCTTATTATCATCCTAACCTACTAAAAAATAAGTACGATAAAATAAGATAAACTCACAAAATTTATGAATCGTACCATGAGTTAATGGGATATTCTTCGCACCTTTACTTTACGTATCATCATTTTTCATAGAATTTATTATATCATAATTTCATTTTAAGTATCATTTTTATTTTTATTTTTTAAGTAGTATATTAATAACACTTAAATTTAATAAAATATATTAATTTAATATTAATGATTTTTTATATTTTCATGCACAAGTGTATGTTATGAACTTGGTGTAGTTTTTTCTATTGCTTAACATTGGATTATTAACTCCTTTTTATGTCATATTTAAACATTAAAATATGTGAAACATTAATTACATGTTTTAATGTTTTATTTACTTATCTTACTTTTTTTTCAACATTTCTTCTTCTTCTATTGGTTAAGAGCTCAAGAACTTCCATTATAACTTAAATTGATATTTTTTCTACTAATGTTTTTATCCTTTTAAGTATTTTTGATGATTATTTGAATGATAAAAAGGTTGAATCTCATTTAGTTTCCAAACAAAACATTTACTTAATGATCTTTATGATATTAATATTATTTGTAATTGTATAGGACTACATGTTTGATATAATTGACTGTATATTGAGACATATATATTATTATTTTTATTAATTATACTTAATTTTTATACAAATTGCACACTACATATTATTATCTTATTTTTTTGTTTATAAAATTTAAAAATTACATATATTAATTAAAACAAAACCTTATATAAAATTTGAAAGAACATTAATAAATGGTATATATTTATAAATAAAGTTGTTAAGTTTATAAGTAATATAAAAATAATAGTGGTTGAAGAGAGTATAAAATCAAAAAATAATAATAATACATATTTAAAAATTTAAAAATAAAGAAAAAATAAAAAATAAATATTTAATAATTTAAAAATAAAGAAAATAATAAAATTACCATAAATTCTTTTCATTAACCACACTATGTATATAATGAAAAATCTATAATAAAATAAAAAGGTGCATTAAATTAATATGTTATATCAAATGTGCATATCACCAGGGATCTACTTAAAAAATAATGATAAAAGATAATACTTAAAATAAAATTATTATAGGTAGCCAACCCTTTTCTCATGTATGATGAGTTGTAGGCGGACCAAAAAACTTAAGTTAGAGGTAACCAAATAAAAAAAAAATGTTAAAGAAAAAGAGTATACGCACAACACTTGTAATTTTCCTCAACAAATAAAATTTTAAAATATTATAGTACGTAATTATAAATAAAATAGTAATGAATAGTATCTTAAAAAAGTTATCAATCACTTGTAAGATATAAATTAATAAAAATATTAATACATAATTATCATCCTCTATTATTTTGCTGATAAGCATTTTTTTATTTGTTTGTATGAATTATTCTTAATCATATTTTAATGTCTGATAATTCTATTAACATTCATATCTTCAAACTTTAAGATAATAATAATTTTAATATGAAAATTAATAATTCTAGATGTAGGTTTAGATAGAAAAATATGTTAAAAATTATTTTATAACAAGTCTATGATAAATAAATCTACCTACGGTAAGATCTAAGAAGAAATACACCACAAATTATTGCATTTATTAATCCTAATAAAATAGTGAATTTTGGTAGATCCATGTAAGGAAGACTTACGAATTTTGTTGTTCTCCTTTTCATTTTTAATAGAAAATGAGATATTTTATTAAAATTTATATATATGAAACATATCATAAGAATATCATTATTTATATTAAATTCATTAATATATATTCAAAATAAATAAAAAACATATAAAAAGTGATGCATGACCTATTAGAAATAATACACAAACAAACAATTTAAGAATAAAACTATTTTATTAAAAATTAGAAATATATATAAATATAAAATTTAAATAATATATAAATTAAATAAATAAAAAATAATAATCGAAGTTTGTGTATCACATAGTATTTTTAAGATAATTTTTTTTGTTCATCTTGGATGTTTGAGAACAACGAAAATTTATCTATCAAGATACAACAATTA
Organism: Hippophae gyantsensis; assembly: GCA_030763125.1. Classification (NCBI taxonomy): domain Eukaryota; kingdom Viridiplantae; phylum Streptophyta; class Magnoliopsida; order Rosales; family Elaeagnaceae; genus Hippophae; species Hippophae gyantsensis. Next base: position 43,262,200 of record CM061033.1, read on the forward strand.
AATAATAATAAACTTACACCATATTTATTATTCTATGAACTTTAATGTGTTTGAACTCTATCGAAAGAGTTAAAACTCTATCGAAAGAATCTAACTCTAGATAAAAAAAATATACAACCAAAATAATATATATATATATATATATATATATATATATATATATATCTTCCCGTGGTTTTTTTCTCTATTTTCCTTTCCTTTTTTCCTCAATTTTCTTCTATCTTCCTTCGTAGTTTTTCTTCTCCTTTTATAAAAGAGTTATACAGAACGGAAGATAACCCAAATAAATACATAAACAGAAAAAATGTAGAAAAAATGTAGAGAAACGAAAAATTAAAAACTTGAGTAGAGAAGCGAAAGTTGGGAATTTGATTAAGAAAAACAAAAAATTGAAAGAAAAGAAACTAAAAATTGAAATTTTTATTCAAGTTTCTAATAATTCCCCGTATGAATAAAAATTATCATAGATTTTAAATCAAATTTTTGACACTGAAATAGAATTCAATGAATCGAAACCTACATAGAATAGGTAGGTGTTACCCTTTGAACCTTCATTTGTGAAAATATATTTACCTTGCATACTCACCAGTAGACGTATGTCCTTGAAATGTTCTACTATTTATGTAAGCGATAATATACTTCACACAAGAATCTTTCTCGACATAATCCAGTTCTCATTGTTATGTTCGTTTTGACCATGAACATATACCTGATTAATTTCAAAGTCAAAATAAACTCATAATTGATATTAAAGCTTGTTGTTTAATTTCCTTTTTGATACAATCCTAAGGGTATCATCAAATGATTCATGACATTTTAAGTAGACCCATGAATAATAGGTCAATTCAAGAGTTTATTCAAGACCAAAGGGTGCCACAAAAGGAGCACAACTCATGCCAAGAGTCAGGCTAAGAAATAAATGTGTTGATTCAAGAAAGTGGATTCAAGCCACGGTATGAGTTAAAGTATGCTGCAACATACAAATCTTGGATGGGTTTCCACCAAGAGGAAAGCAAGGAGCATCGCGACATGAGTTTATGTCTGCCGCATCATGATATATAATGTGCGTTGTGGCATGCATACTTAATTTCATATTCTTTGCATTTAACTTGTTCAAAATGTGTTTGTTTTATTTTATTTTTAAGGTTTACTTAGTTTTTAGTTACAAATAGGTCTAGCAATCACTTTTGAAGAAACAATTTAGACTTTATAATACACTTTTGATTTGTACCAAAGTTGAGAGCTTTAAGCCTCATCCTTCCTTTACAAATCGATTTATCAGAGATTTGTAAACCTTTTGATGTTATATCATCATATAATATTTGGTGAATAATATTCATAGAGTCAAAGTGAATACTATAATATGAATATTAACTTTATGGAATCAATTTCAATTTGTCATTAGGTCTTTGACCGTATCTCGTAGAGTTCTTAAACCAATTCGTGTTTGTGGTTTTAAAGATCATTTGGTATCAAAACTTAGATTCTAATTTAAATGATACAATCTAAGAGGCATTATCAAATAATCTATGACATTCTAAATGGGTTCATAACTCACAAGTCACAAAATTGAAACCTAGCTATGATACCAAATTATGTGAATTTGTGAACTCATTCCTTTAAACCCACAAGGGTGAATTAGTTTGAGAACTCTAAGAGACGTGGCCAAAAACTCAACAATAAATTAAAATTAATCTTAAAAAACTAATATTTAGATTATAGCACTCATATAAACTCTATGGATATTACTTACCAAAGATTCAATGATGATAAGATATCACAAGGTTTGCAAATCTTTTGATAAGTCGGTTTGTAATGGAACAATGAGACTTAAAGCTTTCAACTTTGATATAAATCAAAAGTGTATTATAAAATCTGAATTATACTGATGATCAAACATATATAATTAAAAACTAACCTTAAAATGAAATAAAACAAACAAGTTTTGAATAGGTTGAACACGAGGAATATGAAATTAAGTGTGTGTGCCACGATGCTGGAAACCCATCTGAGAGTTGTATGTCGTAACGCGTTTTAAGTGATGATGTGATGCGGGTCCACTTTCTTGAATCAATACTCTTATTTCTTGGCACGATCTTTGGCACAAGTTCTACTTTTTGTAATACTTTTGGTCATGAATCAATTCTTGAATTGACCCGTTAATAATTGGTCTACTTCAAATGTCAGGGGTTATTCGATGATGTCTCTTGAATCGTATCCTTTTGTATTAGAACTCGGTTTTAAAAAGATAATTATAAAAGAGAAGAATTCAATGAATAAGAGAAAATAACATAAGTTGTGGCTATATACTCGGCTAAGGAACCAAAATGCAAACTAAAAGCTAGTGAGAGCTGTATTGAATAAAACGCCCTTTGCCCAAACAACACTACACAACAAAGAACATCATAAATTGATTAAAATAGAGAAACAATGCTAAACCAGTTGAACGACAATGGACTCTAACAATGAGCACCGGGAGCAACACCTATGCTCCTGCATCAGATATACTTTTGCTACAGGTTTTCAGTATAATTTATTTTTTTCGAAGTAGTCAAAGTTTTACAAAACTTGAGTGTTGTTATTTTCCATAAGCTTGATAATTTATTTTCAAGGATATAGAGCATGTATAAAGTTCTAGAATTTTAAGCTCATAACATAACAAATTATAAAGGAACATTTCTTTATCAATTTTTTCCATAATAAGTTTTTCAACAAAAGTATACAAATGAGTCTTAACAGAATTTACGTGCTGGTGACTAGTTATCTTCTATATGCAGCCATGATCATTAACCCAACACGTACATTAATTGGGTGTGAATCCTCAATTAATTTTATATTTATTGATTTGTACTTAAACTTTAAATCTTAACTTTTAAATTTAATTAAAACACATCAAATGGTTCATATTTTATACTATTAAATAATTTTTTTATTACAATTAAAATAAAATAAAAACATATCATTAGTTGATAAAGATCAATAAGGAAACAAATTATTAAAAGATACACTCCCACGTTAATCAAGCACAATGTTTATAATTTCTTTTTTTCTTTTTGCTAATTCTGCTTATAAATAAGTTGAAAGAAAAAAAAGCAAGAAAGAAAAAGGGAACAAAAATTGACACATATTCAATGACTAAATGAGCAAGGCAAGAAGTAAGTATCGCCCGCATCACAGTTACCAGATTTAGAAAGCTGGCATTTAATAATCATGGGAAAACAAATAAAGAAAAGAAAAAACACAATTATTCAAATACCATAAAATTCATAACAAATCCACTTGTTAAATTGAAAAGGGAGTAGTTAAAATGTGTTATTTTTGTTATTATGAGTTTTGAAGATGTTATTTTTATAGTTTTCCCAATAAACAAAAAAAACAAAAATATTATGGAAGCAGTGTTCAGGAAACACAGCAAAGTTACGAAGACAAATAGAGTTATTCAATGGGTTGAGAAGATGACTTAGGTTGTACAAAGCCTAAACGTCAAAGGATACAATTTGTAATTAAGCCAAAAAGAAATGATAAAATTACTTGTAGCAAATAACTAATAATAAAGGAAACGAGACATTGGGTTTGCTAAACCAAGTGTATCCAAAGCGACTGCAACACCCGGTTAAATGATTGTGAATGCTGAATCCCCAAGGCTATTGAGTTAATATAGGGAAGTAAAAGCCATGTTTTACAAGGAAAAACCTAACACTAATTTAAAAAGAATGGGAAATAGAACGAATTGCCTTCAATTTAACAATTCACATTCTTGAGAAAATGGGAAGTGCAGCACAAACATATGATTAGCTTTGCTTTTATGATCTTCCCAGTTCCCACCTTAAGCAGACTTCAAATGTATACGACACTCGGCTAATATCATAAACGAACTTTGACTTCGTCTGAAGATCAATGGACCCAAAATACGGTGGTCACAATGTGTAGCTGGCTGTCATTTAGCCAATGTCATTCGACCAGCAAGCCTGCTTTCTGATATCCTTTTGTCAATGGCTGCATCGATCGAATTCATCTACAACACGAAGCCATATTAGGAATGATCAAAAAGGACAGTAAGAACCAAGCCCTTTGGAAAGCCATATATATAGCATAATTTGGTCCTATACAATGGATACGAAACTTTGGGAAAGAAGCTAACCTGGGCCAAGTGAGACTTCACTGTTCGATGTTTAAAAAAAATACTAATGATATGCTACCAATGAGGCAATGAGCAAAAACTGTTGGATTTGACTTTGTTCCACTCAAACTCCCAGACTCCAACTTTAAGCATAGGGAGAGTGAATAATAACAGATAAAACCTAATTTTATAAAAGCAATACATACACTCTGCTCTTAACTCATAACAAAGTGGTTGGAGAATCCTAGAGAAGATTGCAGCAAGTTTTGTCAAGATATATTACTAACAAAACAAAAACATAAATACCTACTTGAATTCTTTTGATGTCCACAAGTTCGGTTGCATTGCGTCAAACAGGTACATGCCAGTTTAAAACAGAAACGCATGCCCATCAACTAATATGGTTGGATGGTAGCAGACAGAGGGATGATTTAAAAGCTTTCATTTCAAAGCGTAGTTCTTGTTTTCCATTTAACAAAGCATAAATTCATATTTAAGCAAACAAAGAGTATAAATTCATACAGAAATACCTCTAAGGGGCAATGAAACAGGATATAATGGTCAAACACTTGAATAGAAAAAGCACAATTTATAGAGGCCTACACATCTGTTAGAGCAATCCAACTCCATAAATTAAACAGGTAGTAACTTACCTGGCTAGTTTCATCATGCACCTGATACTTTGCCAAGGACATTCTTCTTTCTTCCTGCAGGAATGCTACATATTTGAACAATATAACCCAAGGACACAAAAACCAACTTCAATACAGACCAAGAAGAAACTTACCATCGACATAGCCTCATCATCCCAAACCAAATACACTTCATTGGTGGCTGGCTGATTAGAAGGTGCTTTGTTTGCAATTACCGGAGGAGGTCCAATCGAGGGACCACTGGTATTAGGACCTGAGGAATATGAGTGTGAATTGACTGACGTTTCACCTGCAGCTTAAAGAGCAATAAAGATAATATAAATGAAAATGACCAAAGGAAATCTTAAAATTATGGAAGGAAAAAAACAGCTAGAAGAAGCACAGCTGTGTTTATGGGGAAGCCCAGACCACAAATGACCAAGTAAATTTAAAGGCTTAAAAATTCTCTAGATACCCAAACTTTGACCCCCTTTACAAATAGGTACCCTAACTTATAAAAGCTAACTCACAAGTCCTAATTTGAAAAGTTCTGTTATGTATATGTTAAAAATTTAACATAAAAATTTTAATATATAGGTACCAAAACTTATTTAGTCGTTCAAGGTTTAGGTACCTTGGAAGTAATTTAGCCAATTTAAAATGCAGATAAAATCTAATATATATATTTTGTAAAAGCAAAACCTAGGGATTTGCAAATTACATGATTAAGTGGGTTAATAAATAGGTCCAGCTAGTTAACAAGCCTGACACTAACAAACAAAGTCTCAAGGAACAAAAATGTGCATATTAGAGGACAAAGAACGAAAACAGATAGGTCAAGCAACAAATTATAACATCAGCCATATCAAGCACAAATCTCAAATTTATTAATAGTTTGGCATGTATGTGTGCATGAATTGTGCTTGAAAATCAGACAATTAGGAAGGGCTTACACAACAAATTTAATTTTAGCTTGCTTGCATGAAAAATAACCCAGCTGAATACAGACAGGATACTTGTATTCTTGGATATAATTAGTGCATAATAGTCATGCAGAAATATCATAAAGGAGAAGTTTCAGATAGAAGTAATCTTTCATATCGTGAATGTGACAAAACCACTGAAAACTATGTAGCACTTTTGGCTTCAGAGTCAAAATATCATATCGTAGTCAATAACTAGTATTTGTACATACAAAGCAATGAACTTCATCGCCAGCATTCATTTACTTTTATACCTTGTGATCATGAAAATCCAATTAACAATACACAATGTTGAAAAAGTAACTTCGCTGATATTTCAGGGGCAATGCTAATTATGCAAGCAGAAAAGCTAACTTTCAAGAATTTTCTTTCCACATAACATTCTACATTTTTGTTTTTGTTTCAAGAGTTAGAATTATGAGCCCACAAGTGGAGGGGTGTCAATATCTGCCGTTTTATTTTATAACTACTTCTTATTTCTACTCATATATCATTCTTTCATTAGCAAAACAGATATATACTTAAAATAAAATAAATAAAAACTAAAATTGTAATTTAATAATTTTGTATAAAGATTTAACATTTACAAGATTTTAAACATTGAGAGAATTGAACTTTATATAAGAAAACATTGCTTTTAAGAGCTACAAACATCAGAATGAAAAAAGAAATCATCAAATAACTAGCACTTAACCTTTAAATGCACAAATTACAAAATTATAACAAATATTTCAGATTACTTCCAAGTTTTCACCTGACAGATTGAAAAATTTTAACATCTTTTTAGTATCACTATTGATATATATATATATATGTAATACACTGAATTTCTAAATAAATAACCAATTCACAGTAAATGAATTTAAAGCAAAAACATGAAAATGAAAAATTTAAGTGGATTGGTGTTAATATAATCCAACCTGCAAAGCTTGGGACCTGGTAGCTATTTGTAGGAGTAGTCTGCACACCTGAATTTGCATCCAATGAAGCCTTAAATTCTGCTATTGTGTTTGATGTTGAAATAATGGGACTAGAGTCATGGTTAGGGACATTGTTACTACCACTAATTGGAAACAGGGGCTGCAACATGGGAATGGGACCCACGGATGTGGGCAATCCAGGAGGATTTATATGTGAAGGCTGGATTGCAGGAGATGTTGATGGGATAGGTGGTCTCAAATTTTGTACGGGAAACAATGGCTTCTGTGCAGAAGGGGGGATTGGAACAGCTGGATGCCGTGGATACCAGGGCTGTGGACGAGGTGGAATTGCCCAGGAATTAGGCGGCATTGGTACCATAGAATTGTAACTGGAATCATACAAAATCCAAAAAGAAAATGAAGATAGTACTGTTAAAAAGAATGTAGACTGCAAACAATTGCTCTAAGAGGGTAAAAGCAGGCAGAAAACATACTTTGGCAGAACAGGAGGTAGAGGGTATGAGATGCCCAATGTCCCGGGCACCATTGCACCAATTTGAGTGGATGAGATATCCACTCTGGCCGTTTTTGATGGTGCCTCTTCTTCTGCATAAAATTCAAGTCTTCAAAAATTGATCATTTTATTTTCTCTTCTCCAAATGAAAAACATATATAAAATTATATGTTCAACATAGTTTGACATCACAGACATACACATGCAAATTCATTAATACTCTTGTGAGAGAACCTTCATATGTTATTTTGCATTAACATTCAATTAGTGTGCCGACATAGAAGGCAAATTTATGTATCTGCTTTGTGACACATGGACTTTTATTTCATCTACACACTAGTGGAAACAGAAGCTGAACTGGTAACTTTTGCACACTGGAAACTTCAAATAAATTTAAAAAATTAAGAGAAGTAGGAAATAAATGACACTAAGATGATTCTACACACAAAGGTACCAATAGCCAAGTTTGGTAAAATATTATGCATGTATTAACTGAAGCACAACATAGGGATGTCCATTTTGTGCCAGGCACTACTTGCGCTAGACATGAGATTTGAGAGTGAAACCCATGCTTCATATAACGAGGTCACATAATAACTCATCTAGACAATTCACAGAAGCTAAGGTATCCCTGTATGATCTATATATTTCAAACACCTCGTAGGAAAATTAGAGACTTCATTATGCATATTAGATGTCAAACCACTCCTCTAGTATTAGATAGGAGGTTGCATGGACTCTCTCTTTGGGGCACCATATATGTCTTGACACAACACGCATGACTAACAAAGGAATGAGAACTGAGCAGGAAGCTCATGGGATACACATGAGCAACAGATCAATGTTGAGGATAAGTTCCTTGTTCTTTAATGGCTGGACTAAATGCTTATGTACATCGATAAAATGAAAAGTAGAAGAACAAGCAGAAGAGTGGATCACCAGGTTGATCAAAAGCTAAAAGGAAGATGGAGGAAAAAAAAGTTGGAGATCATGTGCTAAGTTAGAAAAATAATTACTCTTTGCAAAAAATATAATATTATCATGGAAATTTGGGCAAAATACAAAGACTGGCATGTGAAACCTGTAACTCACCAGTAGGCTGATTTTTTTCAGTAGCATATAAGATTATTAAGTATAACAGAAAAGATAACTTTCCCGCCTAAAAGATGCATGAAAATAAAAATAAGTATATCATAAATTAACAGAATGATAACTTTACCACATTCAATCATTTAATGATTTAAAAAAATATTTAAGACTGACACAGATAGTGAATATCTTATATCATTAAAGCACACTAGCTTCCCAATTACAAAGAATAAAAAATTGAAAGGCTTTAGAATTCTTTAGAAGCTGCTGCTGCCCACAAGTTAAAACCAAGTACCCTAACATATTTAATATGGATTAATCCAATGTCTGGACACACACTGACAACCAACTCTCTCCCTTAGGCATATACCACATAGATTAGAAAATCAATTCCATTTCATCTATCTCAACTAAAATACTGCAAATAGTATTTCAACCACACTAGAGCAGAATATTATAAAAAAATTATAAATGCAGGATCACATACCAATCCAAAACATGTTCAAATTCAAAGCTTCTCATTATTTGTGCTAAATTATGACTTAAAATATAAATTTTAGCCAAAAGCCTTTCAGCAGGACAAGTGTCATATGTACATCAATGTCAAGATAAAGGTTAATCTCAACCAAACTCGCACGTAATGTGTACCACAAAATCTGTGCATCTAAGCCTTTATGTTAATAACAATAAAATAAGCAATACTCTTCAAACACATCCATCTTGCTTTGGTACAAGCAACCGAATGGGACACCAAAACAAAACAAAATAAATTGTAACTGCAGATTCCATTAATTGCACTTTACATTTTAAATAGAAAGGAAAAATGTAAAGGTTCTGCAAATTAAATGTAGAAAATAAATCAATTTTCCACTGATATATTAATTACTCTTATTCATTTTTTTTCCCTTTCTTCTTTTTGTTATCTTCAGCAAAGAACTTCAGAAAAAAACATGGCATCGATAAGATGGTCAACTTCATTCTTAGGAGTTATTACCGTCTTCTCCATAATGTGCAGCCAATATGTCAGGTGGGATTCCCTGCATTCCATATATTTCAATGTCCGTTGATTCCCTTCCAGCTTTTGCATTAGGAACCCTGTAAGGAAGATACTGTTAGAAGGATAGAGCATATAGCAGATTTTAAGAAGATAAAGTAATAATAACAAGAAAACTTGCAACAAGAGCAAAAACAACCATACTTTACAGCAATAACAATAGCAAGAGGCAGCTCTCTAACATGCATGTGATATATTTTTCCCTGCTAGTTGTACTTAACTTTCACCAAATTCGTAAGTATTGGCTGCCACAATAAAGTCTCACCACATAGATTGAATATCTAGAAACCATCTTACAAGATGTCCCCCTTTTATGCTTTCCAAAAGCATCCTATTCATCCTATTCTACATAAAATGTACGACAGAAATAACTAAACATGAATTCATTTAGATATGACAACGGGTCGGTTGGGTTTGACCCGACCCGAATTAGTCTAACCCAACCTGAATTGGTATGACCAACAGTTCAATTTGAACTGAACAGTTTCAGACCAAACGGGTTCAATTCGGATCTAATAATATCCAACAAAACAACCCGTTAACCAATATGATCTTCTTTTTTATTTATTTATTTTTTTTCATTTTTCAAATGAAAATGAAATCGTAATTTTGTATGTAATTGAAAAAAGTAGGTACCCAAATAGTGCCTCAAACAGACCCGGTTTTTGCCCCTACCCGTTTTGTCCCAATCCATTTATAATAAAATGGATAATGTCCTGACCTATTTTTGCCTCGATCTAACCCAAAACAGGTCATCTCTACACTCATGTACATAAGATACGAGCCTATGAGGCACAACACATCACACCAACACGGAGCAAGCTTCACTGAGAGGATTAAGCCCAAGAAAGTTCCTTAATCTCCCAAATTGGGAATTCCACTGGTCCACTCCACCAAAACCATGTTTACCTTGTAATGACAAATGCACTGCAAAATATAAAGTATCGACTGGAGAGGTATTCCTAACCCCATTAGTTTATTCTTAAACCTCCCTTACCAATAGGTCAACAACCTAAAAGCACACAAATAAACAAGGGGAACACACACTCTCAAGGTATACCATATAAAAGATCATCAAACAAAAGACTATCCACCATCTTTCAGGCCATTCTTGAAACATATATGTGTATATAAAATAAGTATATACCCTTTCAATCAAACTGCCATAGTTAAAAAAAATTATCTATATGAAAAACCCGTCACAGAGTCATCTCCAGGTTGACTAGTCCTAGGCTAATACCCGAATAAGAAAATCTAGAAATCAGAACAATGCCATGTTATTCAGACACCAGATCATTTACAAGCCTTAATGCCATCCCTTCTAACTATATAGGCAAAGAGGAAAAAGTTAGCATTTTAGCCCTTCCAACCATAAGTTTCAGTAAAAATAATCAGTGAATTAAAAAGGACAAATAACTCCTACAAAAGGTTCCTCCTCTAGATTAAAGCTCTACAAAACAAGAAAAGCACAGTACAAGCACCAAAATCTGAAGAGACCGTTAAGTGAATAGTAAATAAAAAGAGCACTCTGCAAAAAGGCTGACCATGCTTGTTCTGCTATCCTGGATCGGTTGATATGAAATAGCATCACTTTCTCACAACAATGATCCACTCCCCGCTCCCAACAGGGGAAGAAGCAAAGAGACCAGTATGAGTTATTAAACGATGTAGGGAACTATTACAATACAATAAATAAATTGAATTCTATGTACTTCCATTTTAAATTGAATCCAATTAAAGCCCATATAATTAAAGCAAGCACAGCTTGCTATTAATCAATAAAGCCCCCATCGAATGATTTCATCTAAACGAAACGTCCTACCAAGTGGCATTGTGAAATAGGATGTTGAATTCCTCTCCTAGTGTAACTTAAAGTCCCAGGTTTACCATAATGAAACATCTTATTGATTTTTTTCTAAAAGGGAACAAAAATACTATTAGACTGCCTCATTCCACCATACTTGAAAAGCAGGTCCAAAGCCTAGTAACGAAATTATTATTAACATTAATAATAGATTAAAATGATCAGATAATACTCTGAATGTATAAACAAATGAAATTAAGACAATAGTTGGAGAAAGAGAAGAATTAGGGAGCTAGGTAAATTAAATATACTTGGTGACGGTTTCTTTGTGAACTTGCAGAACATGGATAGTCATACCACCAGCTGTGGAGAGCTTCTTGTGGCAGACATGGCACTTGAAGTGTTTGGCCTTCTGGTGCTGCACCAAAATCTTCTCGTCCTCGAACTCTCTATCACAGTAGTAGCACCACACCTTCGACGCAACCCTCTTCTTCTTCTTTCCCATTTTAACTCCTCTCCTTTCTTTCCCTTTTCACAACTTTGACCTTCCCTGGTTTGATCTGAGATCGCTAGGGTTTACTAAGTGCCTTAGGTTATCTTCTCTAAATTTTTTGACCCATCATCAAAAACTAGTCTGGCAAAATACGGAACTACATTAAACCGTCTTAATACGGGTAAGGCTGTACGCGTATAATTTTTATTCCTCCTAACACTATGGTGATGACTGATGAGATCCGAATATCCTATATATCTTAAATTTAAAATTTTGGATTTATTATTAATCAATTCATATAATTATAAAATAATAATATTATTACAATATAAATTATTAATATTACAAAAAATATTTTATTAATGATCCTAGAATATAACTAATACTATAGGTAAAATAAAAAAATTATATTTTTTTATTATATCAATAATAAAAATTATTATGATAATATTATTGTTTTTAAATTATAAAATAATCAATCAATTCTTCCAAATTAAGAAATATTTTTTAATCACTAACTTTGTTATAATTTATTTTAAAAAATAATAATATTTCATTAAAATATAAAATATTTTTAATTAAATAATTAAAATATGATTAAGATTTTAGCTTTTAATCATAATAAAATGATAATTAATTACTTACAAATATTTGTTGATTTTTATAAATTTTTAATATTTATTGATTTATTATTTTCATTTAAAAAAATAAAAACAATGTATTAAATTAATATTTTGTTAAAATATTATTACAATGATTGTTTTATACAATTTTAATTTTAATTATGTTAATAACTTATTTTATTATATTTTAATTACTTGATAATAAAAAATTAAAAAATATATTATTAAAATAAAATAATTTATCTTTAATTTATTTATTTTTTAAAAATTGTATATTAAAAACATATTTTATAATCTGTAATTAAATGAAAGTAATTTTAAAATTAATAAATTTTTACGAACATTCTATATGATATATAGTAGTATTCTAATTTATAATTACCAAATTCTATGTATAATTGCGTAATGTATTTTTTTTATTTTTGTTCCCTAACCTTCTAATCTTTTTACACTCTTAAAAAGTTTGCAAATTTTATAGTCTTGAAAATTTTTAAATTTTTTAAATATTTCATGCATATTAGCATTTATTATTATTAGTTGGTTTGATTGTACAAAATCATGAATTAAATTTATATTTAATAGAATAACAAGATGTAATATATACGTACATATATACATAAATATATAATATAAAGTATAAAATAATTACATTCTTTAATATTTACAAACAAAATCTAATATTTTATGCACATATATGTTATGAATGATAAATCTATCTATTTATGGATCTTTCAAGCATATTGTATTATCTTATGAAAAATTAATGTGGTATCATTCAAGTACGGAGTGAGATGGTCAAATAGACCCTCCAATTGGGATGCGGGATAAGAAATGTAACGCTCGTCTTAAGAAAGGGTATTGAGTTCACCAAAATAAACCCCCATTTAGGAAGTGATAGGATTCACAAAAAAATTAATGTAGGAAAAAGATTCAATTTTACTTTTGTATGTCACTTGTCTTACAAAATTATTAATGTGATAACCCTAAGTATAGAGTGATATGGAAAAATGGACCCTCCAACTAAGATGCGAGATAAGAGGCATGAAGCCCGTCTTAAGAAAGGGTCTTGAGTTCATCAAAGTGACCTCCTTCTTTGGAAAACTCATGCAAGTGTAGGATTCAATTTCACCATTGTATGTCTCATGTCTCGAAAAATATTAATGCGATAACCCCCAAGTACGAAGTGTGGTAACCAAATGGACCCCTTACTTAGGATGCAAGATAAGAGGCATGACCCTCGTCCTAAGAAAAGATCTTGAGTTCACCAAAGTAAACCTTTTCTTTTGGAAGCGCATGTAGGGATATGATTTAATTTCACCCTTAATATATCTCATGTCTCGTGAAAAATTAACACGATAACCCCAAAGTACATAATAAGATGGCCAAATTAATCCACATTCGAGATGTAGAATAAGAGGCGTGATGTCCGTCTTAAGAAAGGATATTGAGTTCACCGATGTGAGTCTTTCCTTTGAAAAATGCAAACTAAGGGAAACAATTTATTAGTAAAGTATTTTATTGTTTATGTTATATTCGTTAAAAGAAATTATTACAAATCAACGAAATAATTATAAATCAAACTCAAGTTTAGCTATTATTTGTCAGCAATGGTGTAATCTGATACTTTCAATAATAGGAGCATTGCGAGCATTCTTCTCTAGTGCTCTCTATTTCTAATACTCAACTAGTTTACACAATTCATTCCTTTCTTCTCTGTATTTATTTTGTAAACTAAGTGCTTGGATCAATTCAGTACGCATGTTCTTCAACTCTTATTCTATGGAGTCATAGCGAGCCTTTAAATCACACAATTCTTGATCAATAAACTCAAAGGTTTCCTGATAAGTCTCTACTTCTCGTTCTAAATGCATGGCAATGGACACGGCTTAAAAAAATAGAAATTACACCTAAAACGGTGTATGAGGTTACTCACATCGAGCACATGTCTTGCCATAAGGTGCTATATAGTCTCTTTTCCCTCTTATGAGTTGAGTAAATGGGGGAACGGTTTGAAGGCACCCTAAGGTGTTGATATAAGTCATCTTGGTCTTTAGGGTTACCAAACATGCCATATGTAAACAAACTATTTATCTCACTACCTTCACCCTATTCAAGTGCAATGGGAAAAACACTCTTCAACGGACTTATGTTTTCCCCTAATAGGGACAATTTATTGGGAAAGGCACACCTTATTCTTTGATCACTACTTACCATAAGGGTATGTTCGGGGTGCTTACCTATTGTAGGAGAGGCAGGCAGGTCATCGATTGCACTATGTTTGATGGTAGTAATGACCTAGACTTGCTCAATGATTGCCTCTTCATCTATTTCCATAGGTAAAGCCAAGGAAATAGGAGATTTCTTGGTTTTAGCCCCTAATGGGGTAATTTCATGTGATATTTGATTTATCTCGTCACTTATGGATGGTCAAGTATGGTGTTTTTTAGTAATTGATGGAATGGTGTTTGGGATACAGGAAAACACAATCCTGTCTCGATTAGGTTATCAAGGTCAATTTATGAGTAATCCATCTAACTTACACCCTAAAAATTAATTTAATCAGGGCTTTTTTTAGATAGTAATTACATGTGTATTCAAGAATGGGACTTACAATTCTAAGTGACAGACTCAAACTCTCATACGATGCTTGACAATAGTTTTAAAAATAGAAATAAAATGATAGATAAATAATTAAATAGGAAAAAATATAAGACACATATATAGAGCATTTAATTACTATGTGAAAAATATAAAAGAGCGAATATAATAAATTTGTTATTAGTTCAAATACAAACATAATTGCAGGTTGTACATTCCTATAATTATAAGTGTATAAATTATGTATACAAAAGAGTCATTTATTACATCAAAATAACACTTGAGCCTAAGATTGGGAGCCTATCAATTGCTCAAATATTGACGGTGATGTCATATAAGCATAATGTTACACTAAGGGAGGTTTACAAGAACAAGGAGCTATGAGTTGACATTCATACATCATTTCCTCACCAAGGGATGAAGGTAGTGGAGTGCTCGTTGGAGGTGTTTTGCTCTTATTACTCTAGAAAGCTCGTATTAGTATGAAGTAGGAAATAGTCAAGTCCAACTTCTCAGACTGGGTCTTCAAGTTGCTTACCATAAAGCTCACCCCATTTCTATAAGCCTTGGTGCATTCTACTTTAAGCATCTCCACTAAATCAGATAACATGTTCATCTATTCCTTCATCGAGGTCATTTGAATCCTTAGAGGGCTCGCAGTCGCTTCAGCTTCCTTGGTCTCATGTTCAAAAAAATTCATTTTCTATCCATACTCGAAGTAATAGTTATATGTTTTTCTCAACTTCTCGGACTTGTCGAGCACGTCTCACTCAAGCTTTAAGATTTTAGCCTCATTTTTTACGATGAGCGCATCTTTGTATTCAACGATCTTTTGGTGCTTCGAGATTTGCAAGTGACTAGCTTACAATTCGTGTTTGTATGCCCCGAGTGACGACTCGCCCTCTCTAGCCAAGGATAAAACTTGACAAAAAACACAAGTGTTAGAATTTTCAATGTCATAACACTATAAAAAGGGTACAAGTCTTGAAGTGCATTGCACATCGCTATTGGACGATTGGCCATCATCTCCTAATTAGAAGTTAACTCATTCCTACAAGTTTCTTTTACTCTAGCCCATTCAGGACCACTTATAAAGTGATGGTAGAGATATCTCTTTAACTTAGCATTTCTTAAGATAATTTCATCAAACTCAAAGTCATCTAGGTCCATTGCTTGAATTTAGGGAGTTGGGATCTCACCCACCTTCTTTTTCTTAGAGACCTCAGCATATGGAGGTAAGAAGGATGAGCTGGGTAAGCTTGCCACCATTGGGGGAAATGGAGAGGTTAGGATAGGATAGAGTCCTTTGTGAGAGATGGCGAGGTTAGGATAGGCCTCGAGTACGTAGGTACCATATCATGGATACCTGAGGTGTCAATTAAGTTCTCGAGGTCCACATTGGAGTAATCCATACATGCAAGAATAAGAAACAATCAATTAAATGTCCAAGTTGTTAAAGAATTTATTACCTCACTACAGATGAACGACCTATATATTCATAAGTATGGTTCCTCCATACCCCTAATATTTTTAAACGGGCTATGGTTAGGATGTTCCTGTAGCTCTTGTTCTCAGTATTTTGGAGTTCAATCCTCTTTATTTTGTCTTTTCCATCTGAACCCAACCTGTTGATTTGCTTACTGGCACGAGGTTGGGTCGTGTTGAAGTGATGGTTTCAAGTGCTCCATATTGAAAACTCTACCCTATTACCTCAAAAGTCTCTAGTAATATAAAAGTATTTTTCCTTCCATACTATGGAACTATCAGAGAGTTTTAGGTGTAACCTATGTCTAACAAAACATAATATATGCACCTTGCCTTTATCTAAGCCGTTCATTTTCAAGCAATATATACACTTTGATGTTGTTACTTGTCATGTACACCTTATGTTCACCGATGACGATTAAAAGACATAATAGAGTTCATCATCCATTGGGATTGACTTGGGCAAGGTTGATATCAAATGTGTTAAGGACACGAGACACCATTATGAGAAACAACACCTGAGCCTTATTTTGAAAGGTGCTAAATGGATCACCCATTACCCCACCGAGGGGTTATTGACATCACATAAGGGACAAGGTATCGACATCATTCATACACGAGGTGGAATGTCATACTTATTCCTTATCTCCTCAGGTTATCAACAGTTAGATATCTTGGCATCTTTTGGATCTAATGCTTATCCTTGGTTTGGTGGGTTGGCTTACCCTTGTTATCATGTCTCTTTTTGGGATGAGGTGCCTTCACTGTTATAGACGTTAGGATTTTTATGATGGCCATAGGTCTTTGCGAAGACAATGAAGAAACTAGGCATGATCTGGATGAAGCGAGGAGAACTAGGATGCTTTCCTTGGTCAGAGTACCACCAATTTTGGTAGGTCCCTCATCACGACCTATAGGGGCTTTAACAGGTCGCTCTACTTGTTCTGAGCTCGCTTGCAAATGGATTGAGTCTCGAGATCCTTCTTAAGGTGTTCCTATCCTTAGGAGAACACTTTTTGTATGGCTTGGGTAGACATCTTTGGAAGAAATCGAGATGGCTATACATTTTCCTTTATCAGAAGACATTATAAAAAAGAAGAAAATAATGAAAAAGTTATCTAGTTAACTAGTAAAGTCATTATAAAAATGTACTGAATCTCAAACTATGTATGAATTCAATGGATTGGTTGTACAAAATTGTAACGTGGGAGGTTATATCGGGTTAAGATTCTCAAGAGAAAATTTGGTTAAATAAGAAGCACAAGTTGATAAATGGTAAAAAACTTTTAACTATTTATATAGAAAGTCATTAATGTGATAAAAGGAAGGGAAGGGAAACAGTTTATATTAGTAGACAAAACTTTTGATATTTTAAAGTTATTGAATTTTCTTTAAACTTTTCAAAAATATAAGAAATAAGAGAATTAATGTTAGGTGTACTACATGTAATGATGTGTATAACTTGATTTGGATCACCTCACTTGTATAGAGCATGTCATATTAAGCAACTGGTGTGTTATAACTTGACATTGATTAATAAACCATTTGGTTTTTTTTAAAACATTTTCTACACCTAATGACATAACTATTTTCACATTTTTACTTAACATTAATTTTTTATTTTGTCATGGTTAAAGATTTTTTTTTTAAATAAATAGTTTTGAAGTAATAATAATTATTATTGATAAATTAATACTACTATATATTTTTCAAATTTTAAATCATCAATTGGTGCAAAACTATTATGTCTAAAATCATCTATCATGTTTTTTTATTGGTTCTATGAGAGAGCATTCAAATTACATAAATACCTTAAAAATACAACTGAAAATAGAATCCAAAGATTAAAAAAACAACTTTAACGTCATCTTTGTCTTTCATTTTCCTTCTATCTTTATTTTGATTCCCTTAACTTATAATCTACTATCAACATTTTTATTATTTTATTTTATTTATTTTTCTTGTACATCAATAAAATAAATAAGAAAATATTTTTATAATAAATAAACAATTACAAAAAATTATGTTAATAGTTTCGTTGTGTATTAATTTTACATATACTCTTTTGATAATTATTTTATAAAAGCCTATATTTTGTTGCTTTGTGGTTGTTATCCCGATACATTCAAATTACATAAATTCCCTAACAATTCAGCTTAAAAATAGAATCTAAAATTAAAAAAATATTTTAGATTCCTCTTTGTGTTTCACTCTCCCTGTGTCTTTCTTTTGATATGATACTCTCCCTAAATGTGTGGTCTACTACCGATGTAATTTATTATTTTATTTTATTTACTTTTTATACATCAATAAATAACAAAATATTCATATAATAAACATACTTATTTTCTATTTTATAAAACAAATATTTTTTTAAACAATAACAATTATTATTCAACAATTAACGCTAATATATATTTATCAAATTTGAGTCACCAACCTTGCTCCATCAAATCACTTTACAAAAATTTTAACATCAAATTTTAACTTATTATAATAAAAGAAACCTATCAAGAGAATAAAAATAAAATTTATTTAGACAATTGATAAATAAAAAATTTATTTATATGTAATTTAATTCGTACATAAGTTATTCAAAAGCATAAGTTTTATATTTTGTCATTATACATATTATATTTAAAAATCATCTTTTATAAAATTTAAATTTTTTGATATTATTATTGTATATAAATAATACTTTAAAAATCTAATATTTTAAATATATTAGTTTAAAAATTTATCATAATTTTATAATCAAGTGATAAATATAAAGTATCGAGTTCAAATAGTTAAATGGCGAGTACAACTTATTGAAGCTTCATTTTATTCATAATCAAGTATCAATTATAGAACATCACATATAAACGGAAATTTATCTTGGTAGTATTATTATATACATTTTATTTATTATGTCTCATTAATACATAAATCAAATAAATGATAATCATAATTATATAATAAATTGATAAATATAGAATATCCTATATATAAGTGTTTTTTTTGGATAAATAGAATAACGACAAGTTAATACTTCGCTTTATATATATTACTATTTTATTATTCGTATCGATATATGTGTTGATGATTCAAATTTAATAAATATATAATAATATTAATTATTCAATAATAATTATTATAGTTTTAAATTCTTTATTTTATAAAATAAAAAAATAAGTCTTTAAATATAATCTTTTAAGTTATTTTTATTATAATTAAAAAATTGATGTTAAAATGTTTTATAAAAAGATTTGTAGAAATAATATTAAAATAAATATGTAGTAATTATTATTTTATAAGTAATAAAATCAAAATAAAATATAAATATGAGTGATTTATCACGATATTGATAAAAATTATATTATTTTATTTAATAAATAAGTCAATATAATAGAAAAACATAAACTTATTCGATTAATATTTTTATTATATAAGAAATTAATTTTACATGAATAATAGACATTATTTCATTCAATTTAATAAATATTTTTTTACTATAAAATAACTTATATTAACTTATTATTCCTTTTTTTAATTCATATGTGTTATGATAGGATCTCAATATGAAATTATTAATTTAATAAAAATATGATTTGTTTTGTAATTAAATGTTTTAAATACTTGATAAATGAATAATCATTAATTGTATGAAATGTCACCTTTGATATAGTAAAAACAATTATATTATACAAAATAATTATTCATAAAAAATGCATTTATTATATACACATTTTTTTATATTTATTGGTTAAAAATTAACAAAAAATGTATAAAATATTTATTTATTATATATACATTTTGTTATTTATTGGTGAAAAAACTAACAAAAAGAAAAAAGCGCAATCGATAATGTGACTTTTTAAATATATATACATAAGTGAATCAATCAAATATTCATTAAATATATAATTATTAACTATATGTATTGTCATCATTAATGTAATAAAAATAATTACATTATATAAAAAAATTATTTATTATATAAATTTTTTGATATTTATTGATATAAAAAACTAATAAAAAATATATTTATTATATAGATATTTTAATATTTATTGATATAAAAAACTAACAAAAAAGAGAAAAAAAAAAGGTGTGATCATCGAACAAAGATCATGACTTTTATGTATAAATAAATATATTATATGTGAATTAATTAAACACTCATTAAATATGTAATTATTAACTGTATGAATTGTATAAATAATTACATTATATAAATTAATTATTCATAAAAATATATTTATTATATGAATATTTTAGTATTTATAAGTGTAAAGGAAATATATCATAGTTAATTAAACACTTATTAAATATATAATTGTTAATTATATTAATTTTTACCTTTATTATAATAAAAATAATTAGTTTATATAAAATAAATATTCATAAAAATTAAAAATTATATCTATTATATAGATATTTTTGTATTTATTGATGAATAAAAAATATGTATTTATTAGTATAAAAATTTTTTTTAAAAAAGAAAAAAAATCTACGGTCATCACCAAAGATACTGGTTATATATAAAAAATAGAAGTTGGATAAATTTTTATTATTTCAGGATGTTTCAAAAGTATGTATTCTTATAAATCTTTTTTTCAGAAATAATGGTGTAATTTAATCTTTTTAAGCTTTGGCAATTATATATTTTTAGAGAGTTTGATTTTTGTTTTCTATTTTGAGAAAAATTGTCAATTTTATATTTGTAGAAACTTTGAATCTTTTTTAATTTTTTTAAGGGACAATGGTGTAATTTTCCTTTATATTTTTAGAGAGATTGAAAAATTTAAACTATTAGGAATTGGGATAAATTTTTACTTTTAAAAAAAATCAAATTTTTAAATTTTTAAAAATTAAAGTAAGACTAAATCTTGTTGGTGTGAAAAAAAATTTATTTAAAGAATTTAATTACAAAAATAACACTCATATATCAATCTTACACATTTTTATAATTTTAAAAAAATATAACGTATCATTTTTCATTAAATTTTGTTTAATTTAACGCGATCTAAATTAAATTATGATAATTTTAATCTATTCAATATTAAACATCATCTAAATAATTTTTGTTTAATATTATTAAATTTTATTTTATTAATATAAATTTTAAAAATATTGTTTTTTTTATAATTTTTCATATTTTTAAGAACTAATTTTATAATTTATAATTTCTATATTTATAAAGTTGGTTGCTCTTTATTTTTTGTTTTTACAAAATTTGAATAATTTTTTTATTTTAGAAAGTTTAATTATTATTTTTTGTTTTTAGAAATTTAGACAAAATTTATATTTTAAAAAACTATATCAATATTATATTTATAGAAAATTTGGAAATTTGGAAATTTTTATATAATATGGATAAATTTATTATGTTAGAAATTTTAAAAAATAACCTTTTTATTTATTTTTTTAAAAATAAATTTTAGGGAGGTTAGCCTTTTTATTTGCATAAATTTGAAACAATTTTATATTTTTATATTATTTTTAAAAATTTTAAACAATTTCATATTCATGAAAACTTATGAATTTTTATTTTTTAAGGACAAATATCATAGTTTAAGTTTTTTGTTTTTTGAAAATTTGCAAAATTTTAAATTTTAGGAAGTCGGACAAGCTTTTCAATTTTATAAAGTTTTAATTTTTTTTTATATTTTTTATAAATTTTTCTATAAAATATATTGTTTGGAATTATTTGTATAGCAGTCTTTTATATTTTAAGAAAATGTTGATAGAAAATTTTTAAATACTTAAAAAATCCATTTTAAAAAAAACTAATAGTGTTAGTTAACTTTTTCTATTTCTAAAAAGTTTAATTTTTTTATTTTAAGAATAATTTTAAATTTTTATATTCTTGTAAATTTTGATTTTGATTTTTTATTTTTGATGGAGTAATGATATAGTTTAGTTTTTCTACTTTTAATTTTTTTTAAATTTTGGCAAGTGGGACAATTTTTTTAATTTTAGAAAAAAATTTCTTTTTGTATTTTTAGAAAAAATTTAAATTTTTTTTTGGAACTAATAGTTTAATTTAATCTTTTCTATTTTTAATAAGTTTGTAACTCAAGAAGCTAAACAACAACGTATATATACTCACTAAGATTCTATCCTCTCCTTCCCCATGAAAAAAAACTCTCTCCCCTTTCTATGCCCTTTGCCCATCACTCTTTCTTTGTCCAAACTAGTCATCATTCATATGACCACTCACCCATGAAATAAAAGATAAAAAGATACAGTGAAAATAATAAGAATATCATGTTTAATAAATAAAAATGATAAAAATAACATGATTAATAATTAAAATATATAGTTTAAAAAGAAAAAAAAGTCATACATATGTACATATTTGACATCGTGAAGATTATTAATATATGATAGAAATTGATAACGAGATAATTAAGATAATTATGAATAAATAGATATCGTTATAATGTTAAAAGTTTAAAATATTTGTAACAATTTTTTATTTATCTAATAATCATATATTTGTTTTTTATATTAATATTTTGAATTAAATTATATTAATTTTTTATATTCTTATAAATAGAGATTATAATTATAACTTTATTTAATGTTTTTAATACGAATTAATATCATTTCTTTTAATTATATCTCTTCTCCTCAAATTCTCGAATTTTTAATCTCTAATCATATTCTCTCTTTTTGCTCTTCCTTAATCTTAAGGAAGAGAAAACATTATGGTTTGCAATTTCGTTGTTCTTTCCCAACATACGTTGAATTTGATATTCGCTAATTAACAACCATCTCAAAATGGATTTGATGAACTATATTTGGAAGATTATGCTCAAAGATCATAAATTGTCATGTACTTTTGTGTATCTGTAGGAAATGGAGACATTAGATCTAAGCTAGAGCATCAAGGGGTCCATCTACATCAAAATCACATATAAAATATACTTGCTTACATCAAGGCTCTGAGAACCTAGTCATTAACATATCTACTATCATCAAATTAGTTTCAATTAATTTTATATAAGTTTTAAAAATAGGAAATGTGATGGTAAATATTTTATATTTATTTTAAAAATAATATTTAGATTTTGTATTTATTTTTTGTAATAGTTTAATCATATTATTACAAAAAAGTGATTGTATATAAATAAATAAATAATTTTTAATGTTTTTATTTATTTTTTTAATTCTTTTAATTATAATTTATTTAAATTATAATAATTTATATATAATGTAATTAAAAAAATGTAAAAATATAATAAAAATTATAGTTATCTTTATGTAACCAATTTTTCTTAACAATATTACTAAATTATTACAAAAAAATAAGTCAATCTCATGCTATGCCTCCAACTCTAAGGACACGGCCCAACTCATGGCTTGGAGTGTGCAAGATAATTCGATAATGAAAATAAGAACATGATAACAAAGCAAAGGGTCGTTTTTTCCGACCAATTGAATAAGCAAAGCCCTTTTGCATTAATTTCCTAATGCAGATACATTACCAGGACGTGAAAACACAACCTACATTACACACAAACATCAAGTGTCAGTTCGATTCTATCAATATTTTGTATCAAGCGCTTGAAACAAACCTAATAATAAATACAGAAAAAATGCACCCAGCTTCCTTCAGGAACAAACGCACAAATTTACCTGGTAATTTCCTAGAGTACGTGACTTGAAACCTGCTGCACAATAATCAAAATAGTATTCCCATGTCCTGATAAACTTTTTATCGAACCCAAGAGTAAGAATTTTTCTGAAAATACAAGTTAAACATGAAATAAGTATCAGTTTTGCACCAAAATCTCTACATCAAACAACATTTTTATACCCTTTTCTTTGGTTCTGTTCAAAATGTTTCATTATGTTTTCAGCAACATTTGCAATCTCTTACCTTTGGTTCTCCAAGAAATTTCGCCTCCAATATCTTAGAGTTTGGTAGTAATGAATCCCAATGTTTTCTAGTTGCTCAACACTATATTTCCACAAAATAAGTGAATTAAATGGAAAGAACTAACAATAATCGTTCTCATTGAAATAAATAAATTTATACCATAGTCTGGAAGCAGTGTTCATGGCAGATGTTACCCTACTTAATGAAGGCAAACATCCACCTGGAAATATGTACTCCTTGATGAAGTCTGAGCTTCGTCTATACTCGTCATAACGTTCATCCGGTATTGATATAAACTAATAAAACTCCAACCATATTGTTAGTATTTTAGGATAGGGTAAACTCAACCAATTAAATCGTTTGAAAATTTGCCCATAATTTTTGATTTGTTAAAAAAAAAATAACAATTTAATGATCCTTATTGTATATAATATTTTCGTCCATTGTGTCAACAAATCTAACAGAAAATAATTGCATTGCATTCAATTTTACATCATATATATCATTTTCGCTTCGCTTTGTTTAGGAATAAACAAAAATACATTTTCTGTTAGTTTTATTAAGGAGTGACCAAAAATTGCATGAAATCTTTATAAAACTATTAGATTGGAGAAATTTTTTTAATAAATCAAAGATTGAGGATAAATTTACAAACAAATGTGAGGGACATAAAACATATATATAATAAACTTAAAGATCGGATCAAGAAAGGCAAAATCATATTATAATGTTTAACTTCATAATATTACCTGTATTACAAGAAGACCATCTTCTGCTAGTACAGATTCACAACAACTAAAGAACTCTTCTATAAATTCATGGCCAACACTCTCTAGCATCTCACTGAAATAATAATTGTTCATCAATCATGATATTTGTTGGAAATTTCAGTTGTTATAGTAAAATTTGATAGTAACAATACTCACCACGATATAATTCTGTCGTATTTGTATGTATCAGACAATTGTCGATAATCACATAGAATAAATCTGATGTTGTCCTGATAGTATAATTGCTAATTATTATTAAATACACATGCCTGTTAGCAAAAATGGTGATATATGCTTTTATCTATGGTTTTTATTGGTTAATTTTGGAGGAAAATCACAAAAGGGATGAATTATACAAAATTCACAATTTAGTTTATGATAACTTTATTTGAAATTATGTTTCGATCACCATTCATGTTATTGTTCACTATTTATTCTTCTTCAAGTTTTAGTTTGACACGATTAAGATATACTAGTATGAAAATTCTACGCACATTTTTAATTATCGTAAGTCTGTGTGGAATTTTCATATAAATTTGTGAAAATTTTACATTCTTACGTAAATTATGTTATTTTTCTATTTTCACACGAGTACGTGAAAATTCTAGACATTCAACTCAACATTTTGTAATTTTCTTAACTTAAATGTTTTTGTGAATTTCATCCAAATTGACTCTAATTGAGTAATTTCTGTTAAATTTTGGTACCTGAAGTCCTGCTTCTCTTACTTTGTTTTGAGCATATTTCAGTTGCTCCTCCGACAATGTGATGCCAGTGTACTTGCATCCAGATTTTTGGACAAGTTCAAGAGCTAGGCTTCCCCAACCACACCCAATTTCAAGAACTTCATGATTCTTACTAATTCTGGCCTGAATTAAAAGGAAATACAGTACAAAAGAAAAGGTTTATCAAAAAGACACCAAAATGTTTAAAACATAATAACAAGAATACACTCACCTTTTCAATTAGAAGGGAAATTTTTCTTAATTGTGCAACACTTAACTCTTCTTCTTCTGCCTATGAAGTGATTGAACATAAGTAGAAACATAAATTACACCTAAGAATCATACATCGAATAGGGGGGATTTGCTTACTATCAAATATAAACATGTACGTTTTAGATCAAACCTTAAATATGGCGCAGGAGTAAGTCATTGTTTTGTCCAAGAAGAGAGAAAAAAGTTCATTACTCTACAAACAGGTCAAGAACAAAATGAGATATCAGCTTTCGGATATATTTGAAAATAAAAATAATTTCATATTGATTTATGAAACCTGAAATCTTTTATAATCTCTAACATTTTTACATTACAAAGACACTTTTAGGACACCGAGATTCGCAAATTTTTAGATATATACAAGTAATATAGATTATGCATAGCCGCCTAAAACTCATACTCTGGTAAGGTCACAAAAGTAGTCCTACTTAGCCTGAGAACAAAGTGTGATTTATACTGTTTGATTGCAAAAGAAATCAAGCCATGTAACATCAATTTTAGAATCTTATATATACCAGATCATAATGACGAGAGATGTTCCTGCGAGCCTGAGTAAGAGTATTTTGTCTTGAGGTATGCTCAAAGAAATACTTAGCTGAAGCTACACTAGCTGTGAAAAACAATGGTGTCCACCATCCTCGAAAGCTAAGAAAAGGTGAATTCCCAATTAGTGAAACTTAGCATTGACTTTATATAAACTGACTTCGACGAAGTCTCTGTACCTTTTCTTGTTTGATTTTGAGGTTGTAACATTTAAATCTCTATTAGCAATGAGAATCTAAAAAATGAAAGAAATATTGTATTCAGTACTTGAAGTAAATTCAAGAAGTTAACTTTATATGCGCTGTTTTAAATCTGTTTATCCTACCGTAAAAAGATGAAGAAGACCTTGATCTTTATCAACAAAGGAATAATCTCCGTTGATATATGCATCTGCAAGGCCTAAATCTGCCTGAGTCATAACCTTCCAGTAGAACTGTGGACTGTGAACTTTCATTACTGTTTTAAGATAACATCTTTTTCTGGTTCCCTCAAAGGTGAACATTGTGCCTCCTTCTTCTAATAAACTGTGAAGTCACAAATTAAAGTACATATACAAATCAGACACAATTAATTTTTTCCTATCCTACATGACTTCAATTTTTCATGAAATATTTGCATACAAGTAACAAGACATGAACATAAATGTATAAGTACTCAATACTTCAATTTGATAAATATTTATAAAAAATTAAAAAAAATTGATACGTCGAGAATGCACATCATTTGGATTCAAAAATCATAAAAGAGGAGTCTACCAATGAACTTAGAAGAAGAAATTATATTTATAAATATAAAAACAAATTTTTAAAATTTTGTTTTAATTCTTAATTAAATTTTCCAAGCTCAAGAAAGAAGGCAAATTTCATTTGATTTATAAAATTTCCCTAATATTGGAACTAGTATCTACCTACATTTATCTACATCCGCATCTATATAAAATAGCCAATAAACTATGCTGAACTACCATCACAAGTACACTCACATTAAACATCCAATAGAAATAAAATGTCTGAGAAATCTAGCAACAAAAAGTCGTGCCCCCATTTCTGCGATTGAAGGTACCATATGCTTGGGGTTGTTCAGAGGAGTAAAATATTTTCCTAACACGTTATGTGCTGCAGCCATACCAGCCTGCAAAGGAGGGCACTCATTACTTTTCAGCTGCATTTGACTTGAAACATTATGTACATGGGATTTTTCCTTATGCTACCAACTTAGAAGTTTAACGATACACGATTAGTATTTCTCTTTAATACTTTTAAAAGTAAACAATTAGTTGTAACTACCTTTAATCCATCTTCGTGGAAGCCATAACCTGACAGAAGATGCGGAATTTAAATTGGTACTTAGATACTCATAAAAGGTTAAAGCTGACACATTTTGTTAAAACCATAGAGGAAAAGAGAAAAACAAGGAGATATTTCTTGTGCACATGCATAGAACAACCTGACTTCTCTATCGTAGACTTGCATAAATTTTTCAATTTTTGTGAAGAACCATGCCCTTACGACACTTTGTCCTAAAACAGTCTATGTAACGTAAATTGCATAAACACAAAGTTCTTTATAATTTTTTTTTTTGGGTTTAACTTAAAAATAAATAAATGTGAGCTAAGAAACATTTGCTCCGTTTTCATCATGTTATCAAGTTATTGTTATTTGTAGCACCTTGATACGCTCCACAAAACCATATGCCTCTTTTCCCCTGAATATGTTGAAGATCAAGTGAGGCTTTTGATGCAGCAACAGATGGGACTGGATGGCTAGTTGTCCACTTAAGCAAGGTATGTTTTGGTGTGTGTTCCGGATTAAGAGTCACCAGAAAAGGGAGACTTGTTTCACCAATATTCTGCATATTCAAACATTCCAGGACATGGTTAGAAAATTAGAACACCACACTGCCAATGGAAAAAGTGTTCTCTTTGGATAGCAAATGTAGGGCAACATCTTAGAAACTAACAAGAAGGGACTTGTTAATTCCATATCTTAATTCATTGACATATCACTGTCATCAATCTGCACATTGAGCCAATATGTCAAATGTAATATTTATTTGTACTAACCTGAAGCAAGTTGAGCCAGTATGTTAAACATATATTGTTGTCCGTATTTCCTAGAAAATTCCATGCGCTCCATGCTGCTGGGTTTCGGGGCATTAAAGTTTGGTCACGATGAAGGAAAATGTCACTGCCAGTAAAGAGATAGAAAATGACTACGGATGTTGGATGAATCAACACTCCCAGATTTTACTAGCTCAGTATCAAGAAGTAAAAAAAATCCTATTGTCAATCATATTACTAAAACTACTTATCTAGTGCATGTGATTAAAACGTCTACTGCTAGGTCAATGTGTATTATATAGGGAAAGACGACTTGAGCTTAAGCCAAAGAGGTTATCCGTTAGCAAATCTGTGACTGTAATGTAATTGACATTTCCTATATGCCTCAGAAGGCAATCTGAACAGCCCTCTCGCTTTGTAATGTGTTCCTTGAACAAACACTGAATGAAGAATATGTTCAATGTCTAACACATGCATATGTAATTTGTTTGACAATGTAAAATATGTTGGTTCATCTGGTATCGTGTTAAGGTTTTGGAAGGTTTGGTTACCATCACAATCTAGCATGTTATCATAGCTGCAAGTTCTATGTTCAAACCCTTGCAATACTCAATTTTTGAATTTCAAGCTATGGGATTAACAAATGTATAATTTTTTTTTGAGGATTTGTGACCAATAGAATCTTATATAATTATACTGTAAAGCTAGGTAAGTTTACGATTGTAATGCGTGCAAAAATAATTTACTGGGAGCATACCTGTGGACGTATTGGAAAGCACCAAGTACTCTGAGTTCAGTAGATGAAGCCTGGTCTCCCAGTATTCTTACAGCATCAGGGGCATGTACAGCCAAAATGCATCTTTCATACAGTTCTTTAGAACCATCTCCATAAAGTACCGTACAACCTGCTAAACCTTGTATGAGTTTCCCCAATTAAAAATCATAATCCTCATCTGCTTAAACATAAATCTCCATAGTGTTTTTTGAAAAGTAAAATGATTTTATTTATGCTGGTGATTACAAACTAGATGAGTGAACTTAAAGTAATTTGGTTGAACATCTAATGCTTATAGACGTATTGGAAAGAATCATGTGCGTTGGGTTCAGCAGACCATGTTTAGTCTCCCAAGCATCATATAAATCCAGACTAATAAAGTATGAGTCTGGCTACATACCTTTTTCAGTTGTTGAAACCATATGTACTTCACAACCAGTTCTTATCAGACAACCTCTACTCTCCAGCTTCTCTTTTACCTGAATTTTGACATATATGAAGCATTTTGATAGAAAAATGTAAGCATATATGTCCTCACAAACTGCCACATAAACAGGAAATGATGAGCGAATTCAAAAAAATAAATAAGAAAAACAACAACAAACTAATACCTTCTTCACATAACAATGCGAGCGTCCTTTAACAGTAAGCCATTGAGGGCGATCAAGAATCTGCAAAGTGAGCGAAAAGAAATCTCAAAATTAATCCAACTAACACGAAAATAACTTCTTTTGGCTGCACACAGACTAGAGTCAAAGAACAAGCTAATAAGCTCTTGGATCTCCCGAAAGTGCTTGAAGTGTATCATGTGTGCTCGAATATATTTAAAATTGTTCATCATATATGTACCTGAAGGAGATGATGATTGCGACAAAATGAAAGCACAGAGAAAGCAGAAAAGCTCATGACTCCTTCTGAAGGGCAGGACCAGATTGAACCGCATATGGGAATCTACACAAATATGATATTTATATTGCAAACTTCAAAAACTGAAAAAGTTGACACAATTGACAAAGAAAGTCTAAGGATGCAAGAAAATCCAAATTCTTTAGTAATCTCACAAGATAAGCTTTCTGGAATAGTTCTGAGTAACCATGTGATTTAATAAACTGCCCCAAGGTTTCATGACGATCAATATCTGGGTTCTTCTCGAGAATCTCAAGATAACTGTTCAGAAATCAACATTACAATTTTTTTTTAAAAGGACAAGAAAGTAAGTATAGAGAAAACAATTCATTTGGATTGTGTTACCTGATAACATCATCCTTAAACTTGGTAATTTCTTTAAGCATTTTCCAAAAACGTGGATTCAAGATGTTCTTCTTTTGTGCAAACAAACCTGACAAACCATTTCGGCTACCCCATTCGGAGCCTCTTCCTTTGTCTAAGCTGACTGAGAATGACATATCTGATATTTCCATGTCAACACCAAGGCTCTCAAAAAATTCCATCATATTTGGATATGTGACCTGCCCATTTTCAATTCATTCCATCAACCTAGTATAATCCAATATGTTTAGAAATAAATTATCATTTATTTCTCACAATGAACAATGAAAGCATGATACATCCTTATGTGTCTTAGTGTTGTGTCTTTGATTTCTATCCATATGAGTATTTGAATGCATGATTTTGCCTTTATTTGTGTTTTCAATTAGATAGGCATTTTTCTACTAGGTTGTTTAGAGTCTTTCTCGTTGCTTGATGCATTATTGATCTTTTTTTCAATAGTTTAATTTTTTTGTAGAAAATTGGTTTCGTTATAACTTATAACATGATATTAGAGCATTTTTGAATTCGAACCTCCTTCAACTCCAATATTTACATCAATATTAAATGAGTTTCTATCTTTCACCTCTACATCACTTAAAGTCTAACACATCTGAAGCTAATTTTTGGATTTTGTGTCTAGTTTGTTCCCCTACCATGTTTGGTGTACCATGTTTGGTGTATCCTTCCTCCTGAGCTACTTTTTATATGATAGATTAGAGGTTATTTTTTTGGACAAGAATGTATGACATCTTGTTTATGAAAATAAAATATAAATACTCAATTATTATGTGCTAGATACTACGAGGTTCATCTTAATTATTTAGTCAATTAATATGGAACCAATTATTTATTGTTATTGTGAAAGAAATAATACATTTTGAAGGGTTAAATACTTTAGTTTACTGTGTACCTTTATTTAAAAGAAAATGTGTATGTATATCTATATTTTTATAACAATATATTAGTAATTCAATTATCTAAAATTAAGAGTCTAAAATTTAGTTGGAGATTTTAGCATGTAACATGCATATGGTTAAAAAATGAAGAACAAATTCGTCTTTATAACTTTTTTCACCAATGAACTACATTACAATCTTCAATCGTTTATTTCTAAAAATATTAAAGTTATTATAAATTTTGTTAGTTACTGATTTAAGATAAAAACCGTTAACTTTTCTCAAAAAGTCATTCATCCTAACAAAATCATCATTTTTAACAAGATTTAGTTCTTATAGGATTTTTTTTTGAAACTCTTTATTTTTCATGGTTCCTTTTCGTTTTAGGATTAAATTGAAATTTTTTGCATTAATAATAGTTAAATGAATTTTTTTTATTTAATTATTTTAAGGAAAAAATGTACTACAATCTTACTATTATGTAATAAAATACACATTATTTCTATAGTTATTAGGTTAGTTACATTAGTTCCTATAATTTAATAAAGTTAATCAATTTCGTATAATTACTACTAAGATGTTAGATTTAGATGTTAAAATTAACGAAATTGAAATATAATTGTTGCATTACTTATAATAGACAATTGAGACGAGAGGATTTTCTTATATTGCATGAATTGGGTGATACAAGGTACACACGTAGATAAATATATTAAGTTTTGACATATTAATGTAAATTAAACTAAAATGATTAATTTTTATAAATTATACAACTTAATGTACATTACTTAAAATTTTGGAATCAAACAATTAGTTTTCAAAAGAAACAACGAAAATATCGCTACCTTAATTTTAGATTATTAATATACATGAAAATATGAGTTTATATATGTATTTTTGTTAAATAAAAATACTATTGAAATATTAATGAACCCTATGTCGAACTAATTTATTATATTTTTTTATAAGGGTTAATTATATTTTATGTTCATAATATATAAGATAATTTATAAACACGTCTAAACATTTACTTTATTGTAATTATACCTACAACGTATAAATATCGATAAAAATATACTCAATTATGTACATTTTAAAATTATAATTATATCTACAATATATAGATAATGATATAATTATGTCCAAAATTATACATATTTTTATTATTATTTATATGTTGTGGACGTAATAATAACAAAATAAATATTTTAAATATTTTTACAAATTATCTATATATTATGAACATAAAACACAATTAATTCTTCTAGATAATAAAAGTACATTTTTCTTTCCCCTTAAAGGGAATAAAAATACTTTAGTAAGTTGGTATGTTATTATGTTGTAGGAGAACATAATAACTAGTGTGAAAAATATAGAATTTATTTTATAAGAAATATTTATTCATCTTAATACATAATTGATATCCATTTTGATAGGTTAAATAATTATTATAAATTTATAGGAGATAATAAATTTTGATTTTAAAAGGTTATCTTATTAAAAGAGGTTAATTTAGATATTTATAAATTTATATTATCATTAATATTTTATCAATACAAGACTTCTTTACTTTTTACTTCTTTAATAACTTATTTGTATAATTATGAGTAATTTATATCGGATAACAATGTCCATTCGAATAAATATTATAATTTTGATTAGAGATGTAAAATAAGTTTTCTCATCTTATTTCATATTTCATTCAATATTTTAAGCGATTCATAATATAATATTATCTTATTTAATTTAAATATTTTATCTCATTTATATAATTCTAAATGATATTAACTAATATATTATTTTTATTATTAAACTTATATTATAAATAATTATTTATTATTATTTGTATTCTTATTTGTTTTATTTAAGTTTATTAGGGATAAATTAGATATTTTAATTAGTATATTTTTGTTAATATCTTATATTATTAAAAATTAAGTAAGATGAAATAAAATAAATTTTAAAAGTTAATAAAATATATTATAAATATAAATAATATTTTATTTTAATTTACATCTGGATAATCATGACGTGGGTCACGTGAGAAAGTATGAGACAGTAATGTGACACGTTGATTTATCGTGGCTTAGTGACGTGGCATAATGACTTGGGAAGGTGAATTGGTTTATGAATTAATTGAGTTATATTTTTAAAATTAGCTTCCATTTTTTTACCATATTGACCATTTAGTTAAAGTTCCTTATCATTGCCAAAAGCAAACCGACAAATACTACTGCTCTGCAAATCGCCAACTTGCCTGCCATGCCCATCTCGTCTTCTCCCTCATATTATTGTTTATCCCATATTTGGAATTGGAAAATTCTATTTAATTTTTTTATTTAGAAGCAAAACCTATTATTATTGAGTAATATTATATTATAAATTGTATGTTTAATGTTGTTGTAAAAAGCATCTTCCACTGGTTTTTCTTTGATCTCTCTAATGGCAATTGGTATGTATAGTTGACTCATAATTCTAAGTAAGTTGTTTCATTTAAAAAATAACAATTATATCCCTTAATGTTAATATTTATTAAATTTAATTATTTACAATAAATTTAAAAAAGTTATAAAATTTAAGAAAAGATGTTACAATAAAAATAATAATAAAAGGAATATAATTACCTATTTTCAAACTTGAAGAGTTTTTTAATAATTTTATAAAATCTCAAGGATTTTATAACAATTTCCCCATTAGAAAAACAAAAATGTATTATTTATTATTTTAGAATATAATTTTTACCAATTAATTTTTTTATTTTTTTATATTAAATATTGAGCTTTTATATTTTCTAAAAAAGATATTTGCATTAACCTTATATTTTAATTACCTTAGATACCACATCAATAAAAATTTTTGAATATGTTAAATTATCTTCTTTAAAATTTTAATTCTAAAGAAAAAAATTTAATTTAATTATATAACATAATTTCTCATATATATATATATATATATATATATATGGAGTTTTACTCTTTATCCTCTCTAAAAGAATTATATCTTATTTTTTTATAATATAAATATCATATATTTTTTTATATTTTTTACTTTGTATGAAAATAATATTTTTTTTATTAAAAGTGATAAAAATGAAAGTAGTGAAGGAAAAACTCTTTATTTTCGGCGCTTGGATTGAAAAAAGGACTATCCCTACTAAAACTATTCAGACGGATTTTTTTTTTCCAATTACAAATACCTGCCTTCAATTTTCTTAAAATAACAATAAAATTTCATAAATTTAAAAAATATATCTCTTATTATTAATATTTATTTAAATTTTTAAGAAAATTATTTACAACAAAATTAATAAAAATTATGAAATTCAAGAAAAATGTTGTAATAAAACAATAATAAAAGAGATATAATTACTTATTTTCAAGCTTGAAGGGTTTTTTTTATAATTTTATTTTTTATAATAATTTTCTCAGAAAAAAAATGTATTATTTATTATTTTGGAATATAATCTTCACTAATTAATTTTTTTATATTTTTATAGTAAATATACACCTTTTATATCTATTAAAAAAATATTTATATAATCTTATATTTTATTTACCTTAAATAACATATCAAAAAATAGTTTTTCGAATATGTTAGATTCTTAGTATATGGAATTTTACTTTTATCCCTCACAGAAAACAATACATATCATTTTTCTTATAAAGTAAAATATTATATGTTTTTTTTCAAAAGAGTTCAAATTAAAAGCACATGAAGGAATTTTTTTTTTTTGCTTGGACTGAAAAAATAACTATCCCTTCTAAAACTATTCACACCGACTTTCTTTTTTTTGGTTCTATTATTCAGAAAAGTAAAAGAGTTGGAAGAACAGGCAAGGAAATTGAGAAGAGAAAAAGGAGTAACCTACACGATTGAAGACCATGAAACCAAGGTCCAAATCCAGACCACCAAAGGTAACAGTGTTAGCATGACCACCCAAATAGTCTTCTTTCTCATAAACTACTACTTCCACTCCATTATTGGCAAGAACATAGGCTGAAACCAGTCCACTTATTCCACCACCAACGACTGCCACTCTCATCTTCACTAGCTCCCTTCTGCTTCCTCTGCATTTCATTCAGTCAGAATCAGAAACAGATCAATTGTACAATGTTCTTACAGATAACTTAAACCAGCAAAAAGTAAAAGATAAAAAAAATCTTCATTTTCTATGAAAATGTGTATGAATTGTATATATATATATATATATATATATATATAATGTTTGAATTGGGTACTAGAATTGCTGTTACCTTGAGTAATTAAAGAAATATATGTGGTTGAAAATCTGTTTCTGGCGGTGTAATATTCAATATTGGTTGCTGGAATGTATCAAGGCTCTCTCTTCTGGCTGTATTAATGTGAGTTATAGCGGAGAGAGTTTGACAAAATGCGAGCAAGGTGTTGGATAAAAAGACACCAAGTAAACAAGAGGAGGATGACTTATAGCCACAAAACATACATTTTTAATTAAATTTTATTTATTTATTATAACTTATGATATTATTAAAATTAATATGATAATTAATTATAAATTGAAAAAATTAATCACTAAATGCTTTTCTTTCTTTTTTCAATTTGCCATGGCTTCAAATAATTAAATGATTAAAAAATAGATATCAATTTTAAAATTTGAAAACTTATACCACGCTTTCCCCAAATTGAAATAGCAATACAAGGGTAATAGTTTAAATGAAATTCATCCAAAATATAAGTAGCGCAGGTTATTAAATCTCATATGTTATAATTGATAATTTATTCAAAGGGTGCTAATTTATTTCCATAAGCAAGATATTTAGCTTTTTAGGCAAATTAATTCATTTGAGTATTAATAATTAATTATTATATTTAGAATAAGTAAAATTGTACATAAATATGTAGATGAGGTTTATCATCTTTTCGAAATAGATTATTTAAGTTTAATATTTTTTTTATAATTTGATCTACTAATTTTGAAAAATAATATTATAAGTTTAAATAATCAATTTTTATATTCTTTTTCGTATTTTTTTATTTAAAAATTACTTCATTAATTATTCTTGTTAAAATTTTCTTTTTCAAGTTTAGATTAAAAAATTTAAAAATTGATCATTTAAATATATAATATAACTTTTTTAAAATTGGTGTAATAAACTTTATTAAAAAAATATTGAGACTAAGTACTCTAACTACAATAACTAATGATTTGTTGTAATATTTATCTATAAATAATGTTTTTTAAATCATAAATCTACTTTAAAATATACATGAATATTTTATTTAAATAGTTAGCAATATATTTGCTTTTTAAATCAATTTTTCAAAATTAACAAAAAAAAAATCATCTAAAAACTTAGATAAACATAAAAACTCTATTATTTTATAACTTTAATAAATTAATAAAAAAATTAATATTTTAAGAGTGTAGTTATTACTAATCATTTTGAATTTTAAATTATATATGAATAAATTCAAACTCACATTTAAGGAAATATAGAGCATAGTATGTATTGAGTGATCATCGTAAATTTGGTTCGGTTGATACTTAAAATAGGAAAAAGTGGGTCCCAGTTAATCACATGAAATTATAAATAATTCAATGACATTTCAATGATTTTTTATAGTAAAATTAATTGTTATAACAAATACTTTTAATAAATTTCTTAAAATAATAAATATACCCTCCTACACTTATATATATATGGCGTGATTCGAAATCATATGTTTCATTTTTGGAAAAATTAAAATAATTTGGTTACTTTTTTAATATATATTTAAATAAAAATATATAAAAATTAGATTACTTACAAAATGACATGCAATTTGTTTGAAGGTTAAAAATGACTATTCTTTGTATTTTTACCATCTAAAGAGAAAATTTACTTTTTTATACTAAAAATAAGTCTTAAACATGTTTTTATTTGTAATTAAAATTATTATAGGATCTGAACAAGAAATTTTTTAAAATAATAATTAAACACACCAAAATTCAAATATAATATTGGATTTAAACCCAAACTTTTTCAATGTTTATATAAAAAAATATAATTACACTATAATATAATTATCAGATATAATTATCAGATAAACACATGTTAACATGTTTTCATTTGTAATTAAAGTTCTAATAAGATCTGAATAAAACATTTTTTAAATAATAGTTACGTACACCCAAATACAAAATACAATATTGAAATTGAACCCAGGCTTTTTCATTACTTACAACAAAATATATATATTTACACTGCAATAGACTTGATAGATAAAACATTTTTGAACGTTGATAGATTATTTTTAAGACTTATATTTTATATCATTTTAATTACATAATAAAAAATATATTATAATAAAAAAATTAATAAGTTAATATAATCTATTCTTAATCTATTTTTTTAATTAAATGACTAAAAAATATATTTTATAAAATAAAATTATTACAAGTTTTTTTTTGGCTGAATAAATTAATTAGGGCAAGCTATTAAATCTCATATGTTATAATTGATAAGTTATTAAAGGTTGCTAATTGATTTCCCTCAGCGATATCTTACGACATTTAGCTTTTTAGGTAAGTTAATTCATTTAAATATTTAATAATTAATTAATATATTTGAAACCAATAAAAATATAAATAAATACTTGGATGGATGAATGTAGAAGTTTATTGGTTTTTTAAAACATAGTACTTAGGTTCATCAGCTTTTTTGTGACAAGTTATTTCATTAATTTTAAAAAAATAACATCACATGTTAAAATGATCAATTTTTATGTTTTTTTTATATTTTTTTATAAATATTATTTAAAAAACGTTTTTAATAATTATTCTTGTTAAAATTTTATTTTTCAAATGAATTAAGTTGAAAAAATAAAATAAAAAAACTTCAAAAACTTAAAATTTGATTCTTTAATTAGACGTCATTTTTTTGGAAATAATTGATTAAAATATTTTAAAAAATATTTACTGTATCTTTAAATATATTTACATTAATTAATATATATTTTTCAATTAAATAGAATCCAATTTAACATACATACAAGTAATTGGCTTAAATAGCCACATATTTTATTTTTATTTCAGCGTTTTAAAACTAGCGAATTCATCCAAAACTAGTATAAAGACCAAAACACTATTAAAACATAATTTAATAAATTGATCAAAAATATAAAAAAAAACCTATATTTCAAGATAATAGTTAGACACTCACTTATTAATCATTTTATATTTTAAATTATGGAGAGAGGAAGTAAAAATCACATCCAAGGTAATAATATACTACTAGATGATCAATCATTTTGGTTGAAACTAAAAATAGGAAAAGAGTGAGTATGAGTTAATCGTTGATTTATAAATAAGTAAATGACATTTTCATTGATTTTTTTATAGTAAAATTAATTGTTATAACAAATATTTTTAATATATATATATATAATGACAGGCTCGTAACTTATATGTTGCATTTTTGGAGAGATGGAAAATGCTTTTGACAATTTTTTTTCCATGTATATTTAAATATAAATATATAAAAATTAGACTATTTAAAAAATGGCATGTTACTTTTTTTTAATAACATAATTGTATTATCATTAAAA
Organism: Hippophae gyantsensis; assembly: GCA_030763125.1. Taxonomy (NCBI): domain Eukaryota; kingdom Viridiplantae; phylum Streptophyta; class Magnoliopsida; order Rosales; family Elaeagnaceae; genus Hippophae; species Hippophae gyantsensis. The sequence continues at coordinate 43,301,264 of CM061033.1, forward strand.
ATGAGGATATTATGTATTTTTATCTTTTAAAGAGCAAATTTGTTCTTTTATACTAAAAATAGATAATCATGTTAACATGTTTAAATTTGTAATTAAAGCTCTAATAATATTTAAATAAATATTTTTTTAAATAATAATTCCACACCCCGTACAAATATAATATTGGATTTGAACTCACGTTTTATGAATGCTAACAAAAAAATATTTACACTCTTATGTAATTAGTTAGATAAAATATCTTTTTAATGTTGAAATATGATTTACATAAAATAATGAAAAATAAATCTTAGCTCAAGTAGGATATGCATCACTTTAGAAAAGAAAAAAAAGAATGAAAGATGTATCAATTCATATATTATAATTAACATTAATAAATATTTTTACAATTATTTAGAAAAGAAAAAAAAGAATGAAAGATGTATCAATTCATATATTATAATTAACATTAATAAATATTTTTACAATTATTTAAACATTACATGCTTTTAACTTCACAAATCGCATTTAATTCAATACAAAAAATTATGTATAATTACACGTGTTAATTACATTTTATGTTAACAATTGTAAAAATATTAAAAAATTTATTTTATTGTAATTATGCACATAATATATAAGTAACGATAAAAACATACATAATTTTAAAAATAATTGTATAATTATTCATATATTATGTAAATAATTATAACTTTAAAAACATATATAATTGAATATATTTTTATCCTTATACATATACATCATTACAATAAATTAAATATCTTTATAAATTAACTATGAGTATAAAATATAATTAATCTTAATTATTGTAAAAGAAATATGGAAAATATTACATAATATTAATTAATTATAAATTATAATTATGCCTCATCATTAATAAATTTAAAAAATTACGACAAAAAAATTAAAACATTTAAAAACGTTCTCACAAAATACGCTTTTGCAGCCTTTGACTAATAAATAAGAGAAAAAATGCATATCGGCTCACTGTTTCCAACGGCTAAAAACCAACGTCTCTTGTGCTCCTCCTTTCACTCCCTAACCAAAATACACGCAAAAACTTCTTTTTATCTGCCCTATTTTAATTTTTACCTCAAATATGTAACAGTCCTATAAATTTCGTTTCTTTCTCTTGAAACAGAACTGTAATCGCTACAATAATACCTTTCAACAACCAGTTTGCTCTGCAAATTTGAAAATCTCCACTCTTGAGGTTATTGTTCTTTTTCTCTGTTTTCTATCTTTCTCATTTTCCTGTCCCTCTCTCTCTCTCTCTCTTTGAGTTGTTACAAAAAATTCCAAATTTAGAGGCAAATGAGAAATGGGCAATAGTTGTCTTGGTGGTTGAGGATGCAAAATGCCTAAAAATAGCTCTCTTTCTATCTGTTTTCGACAAACCAATTCTAGAAAAACAGAGGACCCGTTTGTGATAAGAAAATTGTGAGATTGATTTTAATATCAATCTCTCCACCCCTAGTTTCTCCAAAATGGGTTCCTTTTGTTCTAGTTTTCAATGCACAATGAAGATAGTCTTTTGAAAAATTCGAATTGAATTGAAAGGAGAGAAAGAAATAAAAGAAGGGTGAGAAAACAAAAAAAGCAAAAGAAATGGGGTCATCACAAGTTGAAATTGCTTCTTCTGCATCATTTGGTTGTGTTTTGAGAGATCATAATCGACGAGATCGATTAAGAGAAAGCAATGCGAGAGCTACCCAAGCTGCTTTTGAGAAAAATTTGAAGAACTTGGTAAGAGATCACCTTCAAACATGTATTTCAATATCATCTTCTGATTCTGCCTCCAATGAAAATTCCCAGAAGAACCCAATTGAGAATATTGATTCATGGGTTCGAAGAAATGAAGAGAGAAATACAAACTCGTGCCCAAAGCAATCACCAGTTCTTGATCGATGGAATGGTAGAAAAGCCAAAGAAAATGTATCAACAATAATTGAAATGAATACTCATGAGGCTGAAGCTGAATCTTTGACAGTGCCATTGAATTCTAAGAGGGAAGCGACAATGTTCAGAAGGCCTAGTCTTGCTGCTATCTCAAATCTCGGGGCTTCCTCACTTGTTCAAATATGGGAGAAGAGGCTAAATAAATCTAACATCATGAAAGTTTGGAATTCATGTTCCAGCACTATGGCTTGTCCTAGCAGATCTAATTCTGGGCTTAGCTGCAATGAGATGGACAATGTTTCCCCTATTCCTATGAAGAAAGAATCAAAGGGTTCAGAAGTAGTTGGGGAATCTGCTGCTATAGAAAGTTGTGATGCAGAGCCAATAGGGTCAGCCAGTGACGATTACAAAGGTAAATCACCATTTTCTCAATTGTTTTATACATTTATTTGGAAAAAATTCAACATATCTCCACTAAAATATCATCCCGATTCAAAAATAAATTATATGATTTATACTCTTTGTGGATTCCAACTGATTTATTAATAGCTCAACCTTTGTTTAGAAACCAATACAAAATTGACGGTTTGCTAGGTCAGTGGATACGAATATAATTACTCTTTGTTTGATCTTTTATCTATCATGGACAGTGATTAGGTTGGGACTATAACTCCTTTGGGATGGACTGGTTTAACAACCTCAATATACCTTGAGAAGCAACATTTATGTGTAATAATTAGCTATGAAAATTTCAAGAATGTTTGATTGAATACACTTGTGGTTATTTTACTCAACAATGTAGGAAACTATCTAAAACTCGCTTCAATTTTACCATTTGCAGAATTGCAATCAGATAGAAGTGCTCCTGCTGATAGACCATGCTCCTCTCAAGGTAGGAATTCAGATGCAGGTGATGGCGATAGGATGCGAGTGGCTGATATTATCAAAAGGTTGACAGGTGCAAATCATTCACAGATTTCACATTCATCCTCATGGAGTGATGATAATGAACAACACACTGAGCATTCTAGCGTGACTGGGTCGCCAAATAGAGGTTTTTTAGACCAAACTGAGCATCAGAATGTCTTTTCTCAACTTACCTGCATACCACGGATTAGAGGGAGGCAGGCATTTGCAGATTTGCTTATTCGATTGGAACGTGACCGGCTTGCAGAACTTGATTCACTTGTAGAGCGCAAAGCAGTTTCAAGATTTTCACAAAGAGGCAGGATTCAGGTGAAACAATCATGCATCAATGATCCATAAATTGATTTTACACTGCATGTTATCACTTACCAAATAGAAACTAACATAACAACTCACTTTTTTTATTGCGTGCTTAAACTTGCAGTCTTTGCTTCGACTTAGAGTACTGCAACGAGGTGTCTCACTTTTGGATAAGCAATGCCCACAATCAGCAGCGTCTGAAGCGAGCAGGCCACCTCAAGGATCTACCATTATGCATCTAAGGTCAGATCTCTTTCTCACCAATCAGTCCATTGAATGATCTAACTTGGTGTGTAGTTTCAGTTATTAGAACTTTGAGCAGCATTGGAAAAAAAACACCCAAATATAATGTACTCATGATATCGACATTAAAAGTATAGAAGGTTTTTAACATGACAAATGATCACATGTTGAATTTGTTAACATGAGCACTTGATTAAATCCAGGGAAAGATTTAACACAAGTGTTGAGCCAGCTGCAACATCGCAAAGTGACGGTGCCAATCTGAGAAACAACCCTCGGAAAGAGAAAGTAAAGGCCAGTGCTAATGTTGATATGCATCACAATGAAAATTCTCAAAAGCAGCGTAACACAGACTTGGTGCAAAAGCAATCAACAGCACATAGTATGAAGGATGATTGTGAAGTAGCAAGAGCAAATTCAAATGCATTGAGAGAAAAAAATGATGAATTACAAGAGATAAGAGAGGATAACAAAAATGAAGAATTACAAGAGATAAGAGAAGATAACAAAAATGAAGAATTACAGAAGAGAATAGATGGAGCCAGAAACCATGATTTACAAGAGACATGTTCAGGAGCAAAAAGCCATGTACAGGAGACAACTTTAGAAGCCGAAAACCACTATTTGCGGGAGACAAACTTTGAAGCTAAAAACCATGATTTACAGGACACAACCTTAGAAGCAAGAAACCATGATTTACAAGACACGTGCTCTCACTCAAAAATCAAAGCAAAGAACAATGATTTACAGGAGAGAATCTCAGAAGCTACAAACAATTATTTTGACAGAACTGTAGAGACAAGCATATACTACGATGACTGGGACAGAAAATATATGGGAGATGTGCTAGAGGAAAATTATCAAATGGTTGCAGATACCAATTATGATTGGTTCAGTGAGATCTCTCGCCCTCGGAGCTATTGGGAAGACTTAAGGAAACAATGGTACAAGGAGATGCTTGATTCTGGTTCAAACAATGAAGAGATTCGACAGATGATTGAGAGGTACAATCTAGCCTTGTATTAACCAAATATTTTATTTCACCAAATACATATGTTCAAGCCGCAACAGCTAATTCACAAAAAATAAAGAGTACAAGAAAGATAGCTTGTAAATACATGACTGCATGTTCAATGTATAGTTCTACTACTTACTAATTTGAATTTTCAATTTATGCATACAGAAGAACTGTATCAAATGTTCTTGCTGGTGATTTTAGGTTAAAAATGGACAAACTAGTGACGACTCACATACAAAGACAAACACATGCAATTGACAATCAAGAAGAAGAACAAGATCAAACATATCCCACAGCTCACCGATTGAGGTCTTTTATGGAAAGACACTTGAATTCACCATGTAGCCAACGACTTGAACAAGAATTCCAGGAGGAGGATATGATGTTAGAAGAAGAGGAGGAACAAGAAGCTGAAGAAACTAGTCTGATCAGTGGACAAAATAACGAAGCCACTGACTACTTTACATCATCTTTGCAAACACCATCACCATCTTTGCTTACTTCGTGGAGTTATCGTGATAATGAAATCAGTGATGACTCTGATGGAGCTGTATCTACATCTCCACAACGACATTTACCATCACAATCTTACCATCAGATCAATCAGCAGTGCTCTTCCCCTAATACTCGTCCTTCAATTGTGTGTTATATAACCTTTTTATACTATCAGATTTTCTTAATGATTTAATTTTCAAGCATAGGTGAATGAAATGCTCTCTTTTAAAACAAACAGGAGATGGAACTTTACCGTGAAATGTCTGAGCAACTTTACCGTGAAATGTCTGAGCTAAGAAAATCAATAAAGGACTGCGTGTCTATGCAGATGATGATGCAACAACAATTCATGAAGCGTGAAGTCCATTCAGGTTTGCACTAACTTTTCCTTCCATGACTTTTAAATAACTAAAAAGGGGGGTTTTGCAAACCATATTTTGTCAACCTTTCCCCCCGTGTTGTAAAATCCTTCTACCTTTAGTTTGTTAACAGAATTCAATTATACCTGATTTGCATTGAATATTGATATGTGAAAGCTATGGGCACAAACAGATTAAAGGTTGAGAGTATTTTTGTAAAAAGTATGTATATATAACATACCTATTCATAGGCATTCTGCGGAGGTACCTATAGAAAACCTAAATATGTCACTCTAAAACTAACCTGCAGCTATCTTGCAGTTGGAAAGGAGATGTCAAATGATGGGGCACCAAAGAAAGGACAATGTCGTATATGTTATGTGCAGAAAATTGACTCACTTTTATACAGGTAACATTTGAAGCTAAGATTTTCCATGTAGGGTTATGAGACTTTGATTTCAATTTTATGTAAGCGATGTGATTTTGTGTGTTTTTGGTGTCAGATGTGGACACATGTGTACTTGTCTCAAGTGTGCACGTGAGCTGCAATGGAGTAGTGGACAATGTCCAATATGTGAAGCTCATATTGTGGATGTTGTTCGAGCTTACATGGAAAGTTAGAGATAAGCGGTGATTGAGTTCTTGCTCCAGAGGACCGTCTCCTACAATAAACTAACTAGTGAACCATATATCGGAGAATGGGAATTTTATAACAACATTTACATGGAGTAGTGCTATAGTTATTGAAGATTTGTGATATCACAAATAAGGTGGTGTGGTTTGGTTGACCGGTGACTTAGTAATAGATCATATAGGTTTTGCTTTAATCAATGAAATCATTGAAAACAAAATTGTGATTATCACAATTTTGATAATAATGTGTGTTTTATTCTAAGTACTTTTTACTCAATTACCACAGTGATTTCTCTTTTTATTCTCTAATTAATTCGTTTTCTATTAACTAAAAATTAAATATAAAAATTTGATAAATTTACAAAAAAATAAATGTGATAAATTTTGACTAATTCATTTTAACCTATCAAAATTAAACGATTATTTATTTGATCAAAATGTAATAAGGTTAAAATTTAATTAAATACATATTTAATTAAAATAGATAAATTTTTAATTATTTAGATTTTAATTAATTGATATATTACTTTGAAATTGAACTAACACTCATCCAATTAAATTTGACATTTTAATTTTATCTTATTACAATTGGACAAGTGTCAAATTAATTTTATGCCAATACGGTGGAGCTGAATTGGATATATATTCAACTCATCCTAACTTTAATTGTACTGATTCTAACCAATTGAATCTCAACTAACAACAAAATGTAAAAATTTTCTTAAAAAACATAAATATGCAACTCACATAACTTAATGGTTTGAAAATGAGAATCTTTACCACATATGACTAACAAAATTTTCCTGAACAACATATAAAAGCATAAACACTATTTTCCACTTTAAAATCATAGATTCACCGTATAAACGTTAATACATTCAAAAATTACAGATTTAAAGACATGTACCTAGTAAAATAACAAATTACAGATTTAGGGACATGTATATAACCTGATAAATAACATTTTGACGATGTGAAATGTTAGATGAACTAGTTTTTCCATGACATCGAATTATTGTTATTGTTATTGTTATTAAGTCACTTCTCTTGAATCAAGGACATTAGATGAACTAGTTTTTCCATGACATCGAATTGCTGAACTTGTTGGCTTTTGTTCCACTCCTTATTAGAAACCAGCTGTTGATTAAATTTACCCACATCCAAACTTGATTCTTTTTTAGTTTCCCTGCAAATAGAGGATAGTAAAGAAAAGCGAAGCTCGACAGACACAAATATTACAAACGTAGATAAAAAAAAGGCAAGCGTATTTCAAAATCCATTCAGATTATAGGCGAGGGTGGAGGGTTATAGATTACTAGATTGGGGAAATCACGAATCGCCCACGATTAATATATATATATATATATGTTTGATCATATGCAAGCAAGTATTATAAATATGTGAAACGAAGCTAATAGGTCGCTGTCGTGAGAGGAAAAAGGTCGTCATTGTCGGAGGAAGTCGAAGAGAGTGAGATAACTGTGAGAGAGAAAAACATGTGGATGAGAGTGAGAGAGAATAAATTGGGGAACGATAATGCCTAATCTCTATTGCATGGGTATAATTGAAATATCAATTAATTTGTATTAGAATAAAAATAATAATAGGTCTAAGTTCACAGGTCTAAGTTCACTGAATATTACAAGTAGATGACTTATTCTGTAGTTTTTTTTTTAATATTTTATTCTATTTATTTTAATTTTTTTTTTAATATTTTATATTTGTTTCGTTCATATTATTAAAATATTTTATATCTCATTTATATCACTTAATTATTATATTTATTTTATTTATATTATTTTATTAATTTTTGTTTAACTATATACGTTAAATAATTAACTAATATATTTAAAATAAATTATTATTTTAAATTTATTAATTAATTATATGAATGTTATAAAATATATAAGATAAAAAATAAATATAATAATTACCTAATATAAAAAATAATATAATAATATAAAATAAATAATTTAAAAACCAGACCTCTTTCCACAAATGCCAACCCGTTAGAAAAACAAGAAATAAGTTGAGAACCATCGTTATCTGACTTCTGATCAACTCTTCCATATCCTCAGTTACTGCTCATCGGATATGGATCACCATTCCCATTGCTTTTTAGGATCTGGCTAATAATCTACAAGTTTTTGCATTTCTCAAATCTTCCTTCGTTTTCTTTGCTACTTTCTCAAACGATGGTTGGAATGACCTCTATTATTTCAGGAATTGTTCGAAGACTTGGCTTGTCTGAATCGAATTTGTTGTGTGCACTCTCTTGGTCTCTAATTCTCTTTTGTTTGTATTTAATTAGCTTAAAGTTTTCGCCATGGAAGATGAAGACAACGATTATCCAAATGGAAGAGTTTTCAGAAGTTTATTCGATTGAGCTGCGTTTGGACATTTTCAGTTTTTTTTGCTCGAGTTTTTTTTTGTTCCTTTTCATTCTTTGTAGCAGGTCCATTAGTTTTTAAAATGGATAGCAATACAACATCACAAATATGGGAAATTTTACTGATATCTCACATATATCACCTTATAGATATCTTTTTTTTCCGTTGATATAAGACTTACAAGCTTTTTATTAAATTTTAGAAACCTTACGAAAATCATGATATTTTTTTATTTTTTATTATTAAAATAACTTTAATAACAAATTATGAATAAATTCTTTTCATTCTAGTTCATCATATATTTAACTTAATTTAATATTTTTAGATTAAATTCATTATCTAACTTAATTCTTATATTTTATTATTTTATTTTATATCTGATATGATCATGTTCAAATTAGTTTCTACATTTAAAAAATCTTTATAGAAACTTTTTGAAAGATTACATATATTTTCGATTTTTTTAAAAATAATCAATTAATCTTTGTAATTTTTCAATTATTTTTGATATTTTTGTGTTAATAGTAAAGTTTTTTTTATAAAATTTTTAAAATGTAGCAAAGATGCTTTAACATATATAACATCTTTTAAACTTTAATAGATTTCTTATTTTTTTTATTTTACTTCTCTATAAATTAGTTCTTGATTTATTTTCTTCAATATATTTCCTTTCATATTTTATGCAAATTATTAAATGAGTAATAAATAAATTAACAAACAATCAAGATCTTCAATATGTAATTGTAACTTACCTAATAAATATGAGTCCACCTTGATCTTTCATTTTTATCCTTCTTTTTTTTTCTTAAAGTAGTGCTTCAACTAGATCCAACTCTATATCTTTCTTGATTTATAGAGATTTCTAGTAATCATACATTCATTTTAAGGTTAAAGTGACAAATATGAGTTTCTCTTTAATATGAACTTTAATTATCATAATAATTTATTACAATCGGAGTATTAAGGACATTGAAGAAGATTTTAATTACTCATTCTTAGATGAAAGATTACAAAAGATAGAAAGATTTGAGCTAAAGGCATAAGTTTCTCAGAGAGTGTGAGAGGTGTATCTTATCTTAAAATAAGAGTTTCATTTTATAAATATAAGAGTTCTCTTTTACATAGATAGGATTTTACTATTTCATTTAACTTTTTTGGTCAATACCTACATTATTGAGGTTGAAGTGTCAGTTTATCGTATAAGGACCTTATATTTATTCAAAATCATTTACCGATACTAATTCTTAAAAAGCTGAACTCTCCACGTCTTCTTCCTTATCTTTAATGCAATAAATACATTTATGGTCCCTAGTCTACTATCTAGTATTATGACAAAATATCTTCTTGCTTTTCAATTCTTTGCAATTGAAAGCAGCTTCATGAAATGATATAGGCTTATCCATAGCCTTAATTTTCTTTCTAAATTTTTTAAGAAAATAATTTAACTAATTTCAATTGTATCCATTATTTCATGGATACAATTTTTCTATTAACTCAGCGTGAAATGTTTTGTATGCTAACACTGAATCGTATTCTTTTTGGATATTGAATTTGCTATTTGTTGGAAATTTTTTCTCTTAGGTGTAAAACTTTGTATCATCAAGATGTTTCTCGATAACTTTTCTAGTTAGGTTATACAAACTTAATCATTGTAGTCTTGTGAGGTTCTTATGCTGATCTCTTTCTTCTTTTAAAATAAGAGAGTTATTGATAAATTTTCTAAATAATATCGATTTAAGTACCTTTTTGAATGTCTTTAATAGTAAAGTTGATTTATTGTGGTATTACTTGGAAATAGTTCTTAGTTACATCTAAAAGAATTAATAATTTTGGCATTCTATAATTATCAAAACTATAATATACTTTTTACCATGTTGTTGAATGATGATTTATGAATTATTTCACTAAAGTCTACTATAACTTCGCTAGCTTCTAACCAACTAGTTTATATTCCTGATTTAGGCCATCGTAGACTACATAAAACTGTCTTTAAAGATTTTTTGTTTTTTGTTTTGTTTGTCTAATTTAGTTTTTTTTTTCTTTTACTCTATAGAAAGATTATTTTCTCTTTTACTTATTTTAGAAATTTTGATTCTTTTTTTTTCATCTAAGATGATCTCATCATTTGTATAGTTTAAATATTTAACTTTTTCTTGCTTAACCGAGGGTTAACCTTTTTAATGTCATCATTTAAAAATTCCTTAAGATATAATATCTCAAGTTTGTATTGTAGGATTTTAAGTTTTTTCTTTAATCTTGATGTCTATGTTAATAAGATTCATTCTTGATAAATAAAAAGTGATTAAATATGTTAATTGTCTATTTAATGCATCAGTTAAACTTTTTTTATTTATCGATAAATGTTCAATATCAAATTTATAATGATTGAACCATTGATGCAATCGATATTGCTTATAATCAACTCCAATATTAATCCTTAAGAAATATTCAAATTTTTTATTATCCGTTCTAAATTAAAACCTTAAATTGATAACATATATTACAAATTTATTTATAGCTTTATTAACAACTAAATTATTATTTTGATTATTATGATAATTAAATTCTGAGACCTTAAGAGATCTTAATGTGTATTTACAAAGATATTCATCTTTATTATTTACATTTTTTTAGAGTTACTCCCTAATGTTTATGTAAAACATTCGATTATATTATTATTTTATTATTCGACCCTAGGTGATATAAAGTTAGCAAGTTTTTTACTTGTGATTTTATCTTATATGTGTACTGTGTGTTATGTTTTGTCCATTTCTAAAGATAATATTTTTTTAGTTTAGTAATGATTTTTACATTTCTATTAATTTTTTTTATGTATGTTTCTGCGTAAGTCAAACATCTTAAAAATCAATTTCAAAGATTTTTAAGATTTTACCAAGAAATCCTTGTATACTATTTAATATATAAGTGATGTTTATTCAATTCATTACTAAATACTAAAATGTTATCAATGTATACACAACAAATGTCATGTAACTTTATAAAGATACTATACATATGTCTTTGAAAAATACTTGGTTCTTGTTTTAATCCAAACGGTACAACTATACATTGAAATTGTTTTTGCAAGCAACTAAATACTGATAATTTATGTGATTCTTCATCAAGTCCTATTTACCAAAATCTGATTTTATAATCAAAACTTGAGAAATATTGTTTTTTTATTAATGATAATAACTATTCTTTCTTTAGAATAAAATATACATAATTAATGGTTTATTTAAAATTTATTATCATTCTCTTTTTACCTCTTCTTTTCTCAATTTATTTTTAAATTAAAAATGTTGGATTTAAGTGAGATAAATTATTGAGTATTATAACTTTTAATTCCAAAAGTTCTAAAAAAAAATTCAAATTAATGTCTTTTAGTGTATAAATAATTGGTTTTACTCTTATGTTTTGTTAGGGTCTTTGAGTTTTACACTTGCTATTTATTTTAAATCTATTGATTTTAGGATCTAAAGAGTTTTTTGAATTTATTATTTGTAATAATTTTTTTTATTCATGTTAAGGCTTTATCTTCTTATATTTGATTAAGAAAAAAGTTTTTTTTTCTTCCGTGTTTAATAAAATGTTTTCTATATAAGATTGTTGTTTTGTATCTATCTCACCATGTTTTTGTTTTTTATGTTGTCACATAAAATTTGGGTTTAATACTTTCAAAACTTTTCATATTTTTTACACATAAATGGTTTGAACATCTAATGTTATTAAATTTATTTTGTCTAAATATTGAGTAAATAGTTGATAAAGATTTAGGAAAGTATTTCCTATTAATAAATCAATTCCTATTTCTTATTGATATATGGTAGGAATATGAAATTTTTCTACTCCTATTATTATATTTGTATCTTTTAAAACTTTATTAAGATTTATTGTAATATTGTTAGCAATTTTTACAATTAAATCTTTTAGTACTTCTTTTCAGAGTTCTTCAGGGAATATATATTTACTAGCTATACACATACTAGCTCTTGTATATACATATGTATATAGATGATAACTTGTGTAATATTTAAATTTCAATCCTACCTTAATATAAATATTGTTTGGATTTATAATACTATACAAATCATTCATCTTTTGATAAAGAGTATTCATATTCTGAGTTAGTTATTTCTTTTTTAGTTTCTTTTAATAGATAAATATTACAAGTATCATATATATCTCATTTCTTTATTAGTTTTAATTCTATTTTAAGATTTTTGCTTTATGTGGAAACTTTTTTTTATATTGAAGCATGTCAGGGCATATATTAGCATAATGTCATTTTTCAGTGTAGATCTAATAGTTACATTTCTTTTTTCCTAATGGGTTATAATCTTTTTATTTATGGTGGTTTATACATTTTTCTTTTGCTAAAATAATTAAATTTTTCATTATTTTTATTTGAGTTTTTGATATGATTGTTAGACTTTCATTAAAATATAATTTTATATCATGTAGTTTTTTTTCTAATATTATATCATAGATTAACGCTTTCATTATTAACATATTTATCTTCTTTTTTTCTTTGTTAGAGGTTCTTTTTTTAGTATCCATAAACGTAAACTTTGATATATTACTTTTTCTTCTTAATATTAGAAGTTTATCTTTTACATCTATGTTCCATTCTTTTAGTATTTCAAAGTATGTTAATATTTTTGATTTTTTATCTATTTCTATGAATTCATTTTGCCTATATATTGAATTATTATAGTTGTTTGTTAATGAATATCATACTATGTAGTGTACTGAAAATGAATAATTTTCTTCTTTCATTAAATTTTCTCTTTTAAATTCATAAGCTAAACTTAATACATGACTTGAGTTATTATCATTAATATTAATATCAAACCTACAATATACTGTAAATTTTAATTTCCAATATCTTAGGTTTTAATGAAACATTCATAATAAAGCATCTTTATTATTTATTACTTTATTATCTAGTTGTGTTAATTTTATTATTTTATTATTGTATTAATTTTTTTTAAATGTTATTTTTATTAGTATATCAATTCTTTCTCTAAAATGTATGTTTATTAATATTTGAATTCTTCTTAAATAAATATATCTAATTTTTTCTTTATCATTCTAAGAAATTTTTGATAATTTATTCATAATATTTTTTTATCAATTAATAATATATTATATCTTGTTTTTACGTCTATAATATTAATATTCATTTCATTATCACTTATTTTATAATAAACTATTTCTTTTTGTTAAGTATCATTTCTTGCGAAAAACATCCATAAATATGTTATATTTTTATTTCTATTATATCTTGATTTTATATTATTCTTTGATTTTTTATTATTTATATTATTTTAAAGATAATATAAGAAAACAAATTATTTGTAAAACTTATAAATTTTTACTCTTATTTTACAAGGGCTTACAAATTGTTGTTTTTATTTTATAAAAATCTTAAAAGTTATGAAGTATATATTTAATCTTGGGTAATGGATATTAGTAGGAGTTCTCCACTAATATAACACAATTATACGAGCCCAATTGTACTTATCTTGTACTTATCAATACTTAATGGGTTGCATATCTAATCCCATTCCTAATGGCTTATTATCTCAACTTGCATCACAACCCATAAACAATAATTTACATAAAATGCGATGAGTTCTTTAAAATTAATGAGTTGTATCCTATCAAGTTTACGCCTCTTTTTCAGTATTTATCAATGAGAAGTTTTACTTGAGCTTCATGTTCAATCACCAATGGAATTTCTATTTTACGAAAATAAATAAGAGAACATATAGCTTTTTGTTATTCTTTTAACACTAACGTTGAGACATCATCATTCAAGTGTTACAAGTTATGACCACCAGAAATTGTATTAAGAAGAAGAAAAAAAACGAACTCTTAAGAAGGCTACAATATAGAAATTTAGCATCAAATGTAGCACTAACAAGTATACCAGCACCTGAGCTAAAATGCATTCTCATTAGTCTTTAGTCATAACCTCCACCATGAATTGCCACAAGGGAAAACTTTTCGCCCTCATCCAACTCTATGATACATGATTCCACATGAATAATCTCGGACTAAATTTTAGATCGTACTAGAAAATAAGTGCTGCAGCTGCTGCATAAATTTATCAATATTGGCTTCCAATTTGATCCCCTCATTATGGGCGAGAAACTCCAAAATCAACACAACCAACAGCCCAAAATTACTCATTTTGAGAACCTTCTTTTGTAATGATCAAGAGAAATATAGTCCACCATCACTGTTCGGCCATCAAAAACTCGTCCGTGCAAAAAATGTGCTGCCATGCAAGAGGCTTCTGTTCTTTTAAACTCTACAAAAACACAGCCCGGCTCAAATATGCTATCAAGATTGCAATCCTGTTCTTTAATGTCACCCTTCACAGTAGCATCTGATTCTGTTCTCATACTGCCGTCCTGTTGAGCAAAAGTTTCTTGTCTCTTCATATCAGCTTCAGCCAGAGTCTCGGCCATTGATTTGATTTTCAAGTGAGAATCATCAACTGAAATAGTATCAGTAACCCTGTCATTATTTTCTTTTGGACTACTTTGCAAGTTGGGGAGTTCCCCCGGAACTTGGTCAGTGCCGGGTGTTTTCTCACAACTGTGTGCTTCCATTGGCTTATCAGTATCAAGCTCACCTGTTTGACAATCATCATCCATGTAGCCACCGCTTGCAGCTTCACCTATTCTATGCTCTTCAACATTACTTAACATCACAATTCCACTGATACCAGTCAATTCCTCATGCATGCATCCTTCCATAGCATCTGCTTTCCTTTGATTCTCAGCAAGGGCAATTATTTTCTGCAACAAAGGAGATTCTGTACTGTGGACAATTTCAAGTGCTCCATTACTGGTGGCAGAATTCAATTGCTTGACAACCTCAATAGATTTAACAGTTCCAAACCTGCATAATCAAAATGGTTTGACATATATTTCTCACCTTTCTTGAAAAGAATAAAGGACAACTAAAACAAACTCTCTCGAACCTGGCACACTCCAACCGTATGTCTGCCATTATGTCTTCTACCTCTTGTTCACATAGCAAAGCCCGATCCTCTATCTCGATCTAATCTCAGAAAAAGAGTAAGAAGATGCATTGAAATCATCATAAATCATCCTAAACATGTAATTATATGATGTATTATGTTTCACTTATCTAAAAAATTTCTAAATGCAGGAAGTTATTTATTTGGGGGTGTCAAATTTGCAGTAATATTTACTTCATATCCCCATTATTTGTTGGAGTTCAACATGAATGCTCCATGAGACTGAATACAAGAAAAACAAAGCTTTCTGTGCATATAGATGCATACCACATTTTTAAGCTTCAGGACTTGTGTTGGTTGTTTAAGAAGCGGTTTAGCATGCTCTGGTACGTCATACAATGACTGTCCAGTGCTTTCCTGGCAAACATTGTTCCTTTGAGTAATAGATCCGTGTTAAAAATAATAATAACTATCAATAATTGTCAACAAATCACATTACATAAGTTTTGAAGGACATGAAAATGAAAATATTACCGAGGACATGGCACTGTGAATTTCTTGCACTACAGTTAGAATTTTCCCTCCCAATTTCATACCATTCAGACCCGCACAAGCTTTTGCAGTAACAGATTGATCCACATACTGAAAAAGCATTTAGAAGGCAGAGTATCATGTGTTAGGAAGAAAGACAAGATCGCTATAGGACCGTAAAGAAAGTAGGTTTTGAACATTTGGTCCAAGCCATGAAAGGCAAAAGATTCTATAAACTTATGTCATAAGACAATGAGAGTATCAGTCAGAAACTGCCAAAATTTACCCTATCCGTTTCAATAAAGGCAACTCCTTAATTCATGCCACTCTAACTCGATATATTCCACTATCAAGGGTCTATTTGGTACGTGATCCAAAAATAAGTTTTACATAAATAAAGATACATTGTAAAATTTGAGTTGTATTTTAAATTTCTTAAAATCCAAGTTGAGATTTTTTTTATTAAATAAAAAAAATGTCATCTACTTTAATTTTCAAATTATTCTCTCTTTATTTGAATACAACTATTAAATAGCTCAAAAACTTTATTTAATCATTTTATTATTTTATTTTATTTTTTGACAGAAAGAAAGCATTCCAATAGAACCGGGAAAAAAAGACTGATACAAACTGAGGACACCTTAACTAGACTCGAAAGAAACCAAAATCCCCAAAAGAAAAGAAAAAAAAAGTATCTACGGAAGCAACCTAAGAAGTAAAAAAAAGGACTCCATCGACAATAACAAAAAGCTACCCTAGGAATCAAGCAAACTACTAAAATCTTGCCTCAAAAGCAAATAGGAAATGTGCAAGGAGACAAGTATTTAGTCATTTTATGAAAGGGGCATTTTCAGCATATAATCCAAATCTCATATTAGAAAATATTGCTAGGTGCTTTCTCTCTTTCTAGGGTTTCCCCTTGTGATTTCATTAACTCAGGCCCTTTACTCCTTCAATTTGAAGCACCCAAAATAACATGTATATATTGTACATAATTAAATTGGTCTTAAAATAATATCTTAGCTTTTATATACACTCATGTTATGTACAACTGTCATACTATTTTGAATCAATTTAATTATGCACAACATTTACATGTTATTTACGGCCCAAACTCTATTTCTTCAATGCTTTGTTATAAGAGAAAAATACCAGAGGGTCCGATAACTATTGCAAAAATTGCCTTAGTCATATACTTATTTTTGGGAACACCTAAGTATTATTGTTTTGAAAAAGTGACCATAGAAAGATAAAACCATTTTTATGGACCATTAAAGGTCACATGCATATGACACTATTTTTAAGAAGCATATGGTGTCATTTTACCTATCATTTTCTTTGAAAAAAGAGAGAATTATTTCTGCCATTTATTTGCTGTTAAAAGCTTCAGTTCCATCATTTTTTGTTCATTTTTCTTCAATTTTTTCTGTATTTATTCTATTTTTATTATGTTGCTCTTCTGTTGTTCTTCAATTTTCAACTTTTCATTAATTATAGTGTTCAAAACAGTTTAGCAGAAGAACATAAGAAAAATCAGAAGAAAATTATAATAAATATGAAGGAAAAAATGAAGAAAAATGATCACACTTGTGTTCATATCGTGTTCAAAACAGTATTTATGGCCATTTTTTCACACGTCTACAAAGATCACACTTGTGTCCAAATCGTGTCATGTCAACATGGGTGTGGCAACCCAAACAGGCGAATCAATGTAACAGAGTGCCAAAGAAGATAGCAGAGGTTGAGGCTTGAGTTTGCTTAAATAAAAGTTCTTCCTCATTGTACACTATTTCTTCTACCTATGGAAATAACTTTTGTCCCAAACCCACAAAAGCCACACAAATCAGGAAAACAGAGAAAAAAAACTATACGTCAAAAGCACAGTCAGATGCCTCTTGCAAAGAAATTATCTCCTGACAGACACCAGGCAGGATGCTGTACCAGAAAACCAATATGTAGTGATATTGGGTCAAATATAGTGCCTAATATCGGGAATGAGAACATTTCTGGAACTTTACCAATGTACACATCACAGCATTACATTAAATTCAGAAGTTGTCATTTTATTCTTTTTTCTTCTTACCAATTGTCAATATCATTTGCAAGTAGTACGGTGAAAAATATCCAAAATGGATCAAAATAAAAACCATTCACCTCACAAAGCGTTTGGTAAGGAAAAATTTCAAACAAACTTCAAAAGCACTGTCAGATGCCTTTCGCAAATTTAGCTTGGTGCGCTATGTGACATAGCTCAAGTACAAAGGGAATATGGAATTAATTTTACCAAGAAATTATCTCCTGACAGACATCAGGCAGGATGTTGTACCAGACACCCATTATATAGTGATATTGGTTCAAATATGATGCCTAAGACCATCTCCAAGGAGACACCATTGCACCAAAATGGTGCAATTTGCACTAAAAGTTGCTCCAAAGAGGGGGCACCAAATATAACGCATTGAACAATGTTGCATCAAATTTTGTAAGAAAATGTTCATTTGACGCGATACTATTCACGCGCTATTTTTTTCAAATAAAAGATAAAAATCTAAAAATATTTTTTTAATTTATATTTCAACCTAATTATATATCTTTGACTAAAATTTGCTACAATTATGTTTTCTAATTATTTAATAATATTGTTTCCTTTTATACTATATTTAATAAATTAAAATTAAGTATATGATATAAAATTAGTAAAAAAAAATTATTAAATACAACACAAAGCTTAAATAAAATATAAAATAAAACAACGATTTAGTGATCGAAAAAATTATTTCTAGTTCCTCCAAAATTATTAAAATATTGACCAAAAATATTTGAGCTATTTTGAGACAAATGAGATCCTCGGTCTTGACCTTGAGATCCTTCTCTTTGTTGTTGAAGCTCATTTTTCACTTCGGAATGTATTAATTGAATATTTATGGAATGAATATAATAATTCAGAGAATTAATGTCCATAGATATGTCTTTTAATTGTGCTTTTCTTTTCAATTAAATGTAATGCTTAATTCATATAATAAATATAATATTTTAGTTGGTGGATTTTTAATTTTTTTATTAAGAATTTAATTTTAAATTTATTATTATTAATTAACTAATAGTAATATATAATTAATTAATTAATTGGTTCAACATGATAATTGTTAAGGAATTAATTAAAAATATATATATTTATATATATTCTATTTTATAAAGGAATATACTTCTTAGTGTAATATTTGGTATTGTGGGTTGAAAAGGACAAAAATATAGTACAACTTTGCACTAAAATGGTGCAATGAGTTGGAGATGCACTAACTTCGGGAATGAGAACATTTCTGGAACTTTACCAATGTACACAACACAGGCTTACATTAAATTCAGAAGTTGTCATGTTATTCTTTTTTCTTCTTACCAATTGTCAATATCATTTGCTAGTACGTTGAAAAACATTCAAAATATATAAAAATATAAATCATTACCTCACAAAGCGTTTAGTAGAAAGGAAAAATTTCAAGTACCTCCAGAAAAGCACATGGTCCACTTAGATCCTCAGAGACTTCAAAGTGGTATGCCTTCACAGGTCCAAAGGCACTAACAATCTCCAAAAGCTGCAAAAGGAGCATAGAGAAATTATTATTATATTAAAAAAAACAGATAACTTTTGAAAGAGCAAGAAGTACTGATTGGGGGAAACAAATGCATCACAAGTAACAATCATATTACCATCTTTGGTGATAGAGCCCTTGATATTCCACCAATGAAAATCTGAAGAAAGATGATGGGTGAAAGATTTATATAAGGGTGAATTATAAATTTATAAGTACCTCCGTGGAGGTTTGTCTAAATAACAAATTGGCCCCTCAGGTTTTGATAAATAACAAAGACGCAAGATTTAATATTTTCCTGCATGTTATTCTTTTAAATGCATTCAAGTGAGTGCTAAATGTAACAGCAAAAGGGTTTGTTATTTTCAAACCTGAGGGGCAACATTGTTATTTAAACAAACCTCAGAGTTATGAAGGAATTTTCCTTAACCAAAAAGGATCAACATATCAATTATAACAAAACATCATAGCAGGCGATGCAGGTTAGAAAGAAGGAAAAAAAAATTAAATGTCATAATTGCTAACACATGGAGTTCAAGTATATAAAGGAACACGGAAAATATTAAGCAACACCATTACCAATGTATTAAACTTATAAGATTTTTAGAATAGAGAAAAATACCCAGACCCCTTGAGTATTATCTAAATAACAAACTGAACTATCAGGTTTGTAAAGAAACACATATCCCTGCTTTGCTAAATACGACGACTTTGAAGCACTATTTTAGTTTAAAACAAGGAACACAGAAAATATTAAGCAACACCATTATCAATGTGTTAAACTTATAAGATTTTAGAATAAAGAAAAACCCATAGACCCCTTGAGTATTTTGTAAATAGCAAACTAAAGTCTCAGGTTTGTAAAATAAGAAACATATATCCCTTGCATTGCTAAATATAACAATGTTGATGCACTATTTTAGCTTAAAAACAAGTAAGCTTCCAAAATAGTAATGAATCTCAATATTTTGAACACATATTTGTCTTTTGTAAACTAAAACAGTGAAGAAAAGTGTTAAATATAATAATTCAAGGGGTCTGATTGTTATTTTTCAAACATGAGCCCTGAGTGGTTAGTTTGCAGGGTAAATTTTAATGCCACCCTTGAGGTACACGATTATATCATAGACACCCCCCTAATTGGTAAAACAAAACATATATATATCAAAGATGTTATTGAGGTTTGATGTATTTTCACAAGCACCTTAAAGGACTAACACACTTAGATTTCCGTTACTTTTTTCTCTCTTCATTGTCACTAATATGGCATGGTTAAAGTAACAAATAGATTTATTTATTTAATAAGTGACCCTTATATAGGGTGAATGTTTACTTATATCAAAAATACCCTTTAAATAGGGAGAAACAGAATTTGCAGAAGCACAAATTTTTTTCTCAAACATGATCAGTGTTGGAAATTCATACAAAGCTTGTGATTTTAACAAAAACAATCTCAAATCATAATATCTGTAACTTTTAAACATTTTGCTCTCTTTTCAAATACCAAACAACAAAGCCATCTTAACACTAGCCTTGAAGCCTTACTACTTAAATATGCACAGAAGGTTTCCAGAAATAACGATCGGCATTATGATGGAATAGGGCATTGTATCCCATGTTCCTTTGTATTTGGACCAAAGAAGAAGTGCAACTAGACACTGTAGAAATAAATAATCAATATCTTTCGAGTTATTCTTACAAAGTACACGCCAATTAAGAAAAAGAAAAAATTGGAGAACTTCAATTGAATCCCGATCATTTGGAGTCTTAAGTAAGTATCTGTAACTCAACCTTAAAATAAATAAATACCCTAAGTAGGTAGCAGATAGCCCCAGAGGAGCTTTGCTTGACATAATAATAATGCTAATGATGAAGAGAACTCTAGAGAAAGTGATAGTGTAGTTATATCAGTACTACTGGGAAGGTCTGACGGGGCAATGCATTTGGCTCCTACATATTATATTCTGATTTTATCATTGATAATTATCATCGGTGAAGTGGTACACATAGAGGCTAGAACACACCTTTTAAGACATTGATCCTCACTACATCTATATCGTAGTGGTAGTCAATGGTTATAGATAATGTTCTTCTAAGGAAAAAAAATGTCAGACATAGAAATCTTAAAAAGAAAAGATACAATGAGCAAACATGGTAAGAAAATAGTAAGAAAATGAACTGCAAATTAATATGGCTATACTGAGAATTACGTAACTAGGACTCTAGTTATAGTGTGGGGTCAATTAAGGAATTATTTATGTTGATGACATTTATGCCACACCCCCGCTCTTCTAAAATATGTGATTGAAATCAACAACTACTGATGTCAATGTCAAATTATGTGGCAAATATTCATCCAAATTCAGAGAAGTGGCTTGTACAAAGGAAGGAGTGGTAATCCATCCAAGGTGAGAGACCATAATTGATTTACTCGAAATAGATGCAACAGAGGAAACAGGTTACAGAACCATGTGTGCCTGATATGATAGCCTAAAATTTAATATAAAACTTAATCACAATTGTAGTGACATTCAAATAAGATGTTCCTCAAACCTTGTTAGGTGAATCCATCACGACATCGCTTATAGCATCAACTGCAGCAATTGATCTTTCTGGGTCACCAGTCTGCATGAAAATAGCAACTGTCTGAAAACCTGCTACATTGATGATAACCACAATATACCTCAGACAACTGCAAACCAGTAGCAGAAAGTAGTCATTCAGCCAAAAATAGCTGCTGTTTTCAGCATAAAACAGCATAACCATATGCAATCAAACTAAAAGTTGCATGGATCAACCCTTGTATTTGTTAGGAGTTCCAAAATCTCATGAAAATACACATTCAAGCACATATCTGCTAAAGCCAACTTCCGAAATGGACATAAATCTTAGATAGGTTAAATTTATGATGATGTTGAATAGGATCATATTTGATTTAATCCTATCAGGAAAAAATAATCTATAAGGTCATAGACGAAACATTTACTGATTAATGACAACTCAAGCAAGAAAAATCTAAATCTATCCGTGAACATTCTTATCTAATGGTGATCACTGCATATTAAAATTCATTAAATTCGTCAATAAATTTCTAATTGGAAAAGATGAACGTAGCAATTTTGTTCTCTGGAACCTTATTCTATTTCTAGGGCACTTAATTTTTAATTTCTAATAACGACAAAAGCAATTGCTATGAGAGAATCAACATTTTTGGGTATACTCCTAACTCCAGGCGCAAAAAGTGTGCCTTTTGAAGTATCCTTGTGTAACACATACTATCAATTCTGAATCAAAGAAAAATTATTGCCTCATCCCCAAGCTCGATTAGATCAAGAGAAAAGGTCTTTGAAAGGAAAAGGAATAAACATAGTACCAGGATTAATAATTTAAGATGCCACTTACATGAGAAACTACCAAGAATCATTAAAACATTCAAATATATGGATCAGTTAGACCAGCTCCAGCTTCAATTAGGAATGTGCAGATACTCAAATAAAATTTGCATTATCTAGATTTATTCACTTGCATATTTACCCCATTTTAACCATTATTTATTTCCTTAGCAACTAATATTTTCTTACTGCAAAGACAAGAAACTAACAAAAATGAGTTTTAAATAAAATAAGGTATTTTGATTGTTTGAAGATTGACATTTCAAACATCGCAGCAGAAAAAATCTTCCAAGAGAACTTTGCCAACATAACTTTCGATTTTGATATCCAAATGGGGAGATTTTTGGTGCATTAGAATGCACCTTAAAAGGCCTAAAACCTTCTCATTTTCAGGATTTAGAGATTCACACTTCCAGAGGCACAAACATAAGCACCAAGTCAGCATTCCTTTACAATTCAAAATTAACCTTTTTCAACTTATGCAAGGTTGCCTTGAAATAAAAAGCCTCTTTATTCTTCTACATAGACGGCAACTGAGCAAAGAGAGAACATAGTTTGTGACATGATTATCTTTTGTTATGGCTTTCTAAGTTCTTTGGCTAGGGTTAGTTTTCAACAAAACAATATGTTTTTTCTTTGATTCCATAATAGTTTCATGGATACTTTGTATCGTTGATTGATTGTTTTGATGAGTTAGGAAGTTTATTTGTTCTACAGAAATCTTCACTTTTGGTACAATGAATGCTTGACATTGACAGTTAACAATCTAGAAATTCACACTTGCCTCTAGCAATTGATTGAGAGATAAAAGTAATAGTATTTCTTATTCGTGTAGTTCAACACAGCTCCTTTTCACTCTACTAAAATAAATCTTTAGTCGAAGCTTGGTTGAGTAATTAAATTGAATCAAGAACAAAGCTACTTGTTAATCAAAAATGAATCCTGAACACCCTGATGCTTCTTGATTGTAGGTTTCCTTCAGTATAAATTTTATTTTTTTTTATTTTCTGGCTTGATTTTTAAATAATTTTCTTTTCCAAAAAGTGTTGTGTTCTACAATCCTACAGTTTGATTACAACCTTCAAGACATAGCAAGGCATGGTGAGTAATTGCCCAAGACAGTTTTTTGATCAGTTTGATAAAAGGATGTGGACTACGGATTGATCTAGATACTTCTCTTGTAAATCTTATTTCCAGTTTCTTGTGGATTATTCCAATGGACGATTTTTCGATCACTTTGCATCGGTGTGGACTTGCCCAATTCCAAACAACGTCAAGTTTTTGAAGTGGTTAATTAGTCTTGGAAAGGTGAACACAAACGATGGAGCTCAACTAAAGCTTTCCAAGTTCTTCTTTTCTCCTAATTGATGAGTGCCTTGCAAGAACAATTCGGAAAATATTAATCCTTTACTTTTGCATTGTCCAATTGCTTACTTTGGGCTACTCTAGGATTTTGTCAATCTTTATTTTTGGAAGCCTTTTACATTTATAGGAGTGCCAGTAAGACTTCAAAGGCAAAGGCAAGGGTGTCATGGAACTGCAAGATGGGAGCAATCATTTTGGTGGGATAAAGTTCTATTTCTAGCGTCTTCTTGGACATAAGTTTCAAAAGAATAAAAGATTATTCTCAATTTCTCGTAAGTTTTAATTTGGAGGCTTGTTTGTCCTACTTAGGTTTTGGAAAGTTGTTTTAGATGAGGATTATAGCTATTATTTAGTATAATTTGTGCCTTTTTTATAAGTGAATTACTTGTCGACTTTGTATCTTTGTAATTATTATTTAATTAATATAATATAATGTTTCTCATTAAAAAAAAGCAAGGCCTAACAAAGACTTTGCTATACATATAATAAATAAGTTAGCCAACTAGTAAATTTTAAATTAATTAACAACAAAGTTCATGACAGCAAGTCTTCCTCACATATTTAAGTAAAAGAAAGTCTTCTTTACGCATACGTAGGAAAAAATTCCAGGCAATCATACATCATCTGTAAATAGCCTAATTATGAAAAACATCCATTATTACTAATAGAAACAAGATATTAGAATATTGAAATGACGCCAAGATATTTTCCATGAACAAGCACAGCTCAAAAGACACACACAAGCAAACTAGATGGTATTTCCATTCAAATATTTAAATGTTTATGATCACTACAATTCACACTACACTACAAGACAAAGCACGCCTCCACTATAAGTTAGAAGCACAAAATGCCTAAAAAACCTAAGAGATGCACGCCCAATCCGCTTCACTGGTTGAATGCTCCCTCTCAAAAGTTTGGTAAAATTTCAACTGAGAAATTGTTGAAAAAATGTTGAGTACTTCAGATAACTACGTGCTTTTTATATAAGAAACCAAATATTCATTAGAAGTGAACTAGAGTGGTCCAATTATTAAAAAAAGGTGAAATACTGAGCTCACTATAAACTACTGTAAGTGTCAAAAACAACAATAATATCCAACATCTAACCATCCTCGCCTACTCAAATTGAAAATTAATCTACTAGATATTCCTTCGAACAATAAGACTTCGATTGAAAACATTTTGGCTTTTATTTCGTATTACTTGATACAAAGTGAAAACCATCAAGATGGAGAAACAAGCCATGTATACTTCATAATACCCCCATTTTCTTGTCATGCGATGCAAAGAGATACATACTCTAGGCATCAATAAAATCTAAAAAGACAATATGACCATGAGTACAAAAAGGGGGCTAGAATCAATAAAAGAAGGTAGTGCAAAGATGTGCTTCATTACAAAGATGAAGCTCATGATAAACGCAAAAGCCAAGGATGAAAAAGTTGACTTGATAGTCATGCACACAGCTGGGAAACCAAGCAAACAGTATGTGAGTTGCAGAGATTGAGACTCAAAAGACTAATAGTTCCAACTCAAATAAAACCCAAAAAAGTTGAAAATCAAATAAAACAAATATCATGCTAAATGTCAAAGAACATCATTGTTTAACAGCCTATATAGTTACCAAACTCAATGCCAAAAATAAAAGCTGCATGCACATCAAACTTGTAACTACACCTGAAAATCTTCATATCTACGAGTCAGCCTCATCACCATCCTGAATGTGAATTACGACAAACCCAATATAAACACCCTATTTAAAAGATCCAGCATGTAAGTTAGAAACAATCACAATTAACGGGACAAATACATCATTCCATTTGCAACAAAAGTAGAAAGTTCATGAATTAACTAACATATTCTAGTGATGAATTAGACATGCAATGTGAATTTTATCATCTAAGCTGCGACAAGAATAACAAATCCGTAAAACCAGTAATACAACATTAAATTCATCAAGTAAGAACCTACAATGATTTAATGTTATGATTGTTGGCACCACCACATCTAGGAAAAAACAAAGAGATAGCAAATTAAGAACAAGATAACACGATCCCAACTTTAGGACCATCTGTCATCTTGATTAGCAGACCCACAGAAATGGAGCAAAAGAGGTTTATAAGTACAAACTAATAAGTATACCAAGTTAATCAATGAAATGATCCATAATTTCAGCAAAAGTACTTCCTAGTGCAAACTTAGATAAACATTTTAAGGCCACATTCAAGTTGGGTGTCTAGTGAGTTGTGGCCAATTTGACAATTAAATGATTAATTCACATACTTTTGTTAAATATTATGCCAGCATGTACTCAATCAATGCCCACTTAGGGATGTGTAATTCCTATTTTCTTTCACCCCAAACAAGGGAAAATATCAACATAATTTGCTCCAATATTCAGCTTCATGATCCCATTCCTCAAACCATAAATCTAAGAAGTGTTTTGAATTTTAAGAGAACCCAACACTAACAGCCCATAGCTTATCCAAAACAATCATTCAAAAAATTATTCTGGAACATGTCAATCTATTTTGTCCTTTAAGAATCTCAACATGAGCAACCACACCGCAAAATGTAAGCATGGTTGACATGCCAAGTTTACACGATACAAGTTTTAGGCAACTAACTATCCATGCCTCTAAGAGGGCCCCTCAAAACAAGCACCTAAAAAGTTTGTACTCAAGACTTGGACACTAATAGTAATCTGAGTCTCAAATTTTTCATTATCTAGATCCAGATACAAAATCTTTGGTCTTAAATGGCTATAATACCCCAAGTCTGCAGCCTTCAATCCAACTGCCAATAGTGATTCTTCACTTCAATTCATTTCAATATATGGTCCCATGGATCAGAATGCTCTTTAGATTATATAAAGAAAAAATGCATGGTAGAACATAAAATTGAACAGTGGTGTAGCTGATATGATTTCCAATGAAGATGAAGATAACTACATAATTTAACAAAACCAAATATTGAAAAAGACAACAGTGATGTGAGAAAATTATCATGCATCAACATATCATTCTAAAATAAAATCCAAAAAAATAAAAATTATTGCCTGACCAACTCACCTCCACCTCCACATATAAATGCCTTGCTGAATACAACACAACTCATAAAAAACATACCAACATCATAAAGTCAAGAAAGAAACAGCAACAAACAGCTGAATAAAACTTTGGCAGAAAAAAATCTAAGGTCAAGAGTTAAACAAATATTAAAATAATGATAGGAGCAGATTTCTTACTGCCACTTCAACATAGTCTTTAGGGCGTCTGATTTTGACTATGGAACCAGAGATAGATATGCCATCAAAAGAAAGAGCAGCTGAAGCATCTTCAGGAGTAAGAAATTCCACGAGAGCTTGTCTCTTTTCTTTGTTAATCTGCATTTAAAGTATGAAAAGCATCAGACATTATGATATCATATATACATGAATTATGAGAATAAAACAGGCATACCCTAAAAATTGGACACTTACAATACAGCTAATGCATGGTTGAGCTCCTTCAACATGATTAACACCTGATGATAAAAACAGATTATTGAGGCATTCCAATAGAACTTTTTCAGAGGTTGAAGAAGGTATCTCTTCTAGATAAAGCCTCCTCGTATGTCGAGTAGATTGTGTAAGTTGAATTGAGTCAATGGAGGCGAACTTTTTAGTTATAGAAGCACTGCCATAAAACCTAGGAAGTGGTTCCATAGTAATTGAAGCAACATGAACAGAACTAATTGAATCATACACTTTTGAAGAGACGGTACTCTTTGATGACTGAAAAGTAGAAGAAACCGAAACAGATAAGTTTTCTGCAGGTGGGAGATCCCACTTGGCGCTTTTCTTTTCTGGTGAACGATAAGGTGGGGAAGGAGTCTTAGCTGCAGCCTCTGATATCCTCTTCCTTGGTGAATACCCACCAAGCCTATTAGATGACTCACCATGTCGCCAATGGTGGCTACTTGAGCCATTATTTAATAATCTGCTCCTGTCCACATCAGAATGCTGTCTTTTGGACCTGTCTTTAGAAATATGTGAAGAAAACTCTGCGTGTTCCCCCTTTTCATGAGATGTACGTTTGTGTGACCTTGGTGATAGAGAACTAGATTTTTCATTTCCCTCCACGTGACCTCTACTCCTTGAACGTCTTCTTCCCAGCTTTGATTCGTCAACACGTGACTTTGATGATTCTTTTCTCTCCTTTCTCCCTGAAATATCCAAGTTAAAATGTCTCTCCAGTTCATATTTCTTTGCAGCACTTCCTCGATCCAATTTCCCATCATCTCCATTTCGGTATTTTGTTGATTCTTCAACATTGGATTTCGATATTTCTTTCCTATCCTTTCTCCCTGAATTATCCAAGTCATAATGTCTCCCTGGGTCGCGTTTATTTGCAGCATTCCTGTCTTCCCTTTTCTTATCATCTCTACTTTGGTATTTACTTAATATTTCAGTGTGTGATTTGGATAATTCTTTCCTATCTTTTCTCCTCAAATCGTCCAAGTCATGGCATCCATCTGGATCACGTTTCTTTGCAGCACTTTTGTCTTCAGATGCCTCATATCCTCTGTTTTGATATTTTCTTGATACTTCAATCCGTGATTTTAAGGATGTTACCCTCTCGTTTCTATGTGATATGTCTAAGCCATGTCTCCCTGCATCAGATTTCTTTGCTGCGGACCTGTCTTCACATTTCTCAGCATCCCCATTAAGGTATTTTCTTTTAATTTCTTTTTCATATTTACCTACACTTTGGTAGGCATGACTCTTCTTTCCTTTTGAATAATCTGAAAGCTTCCTCTCAACTTCACTTCTATTATCATTTGTACCATAATTTCCATGTTTTCTTTCACCATGAGATTCTGTATTGGTTTTGCCTACTTTAACTTCCTTGTTCATATATTTGTCCTGCCTATCCTGCAGTTTGGGTTCCAATTCAATAACTTGGCTATCATTCCCTTTTATAACATCTTCACATGCAGCACTAGCAGAGATATGCCTTTTCCTTTTTCTGGAGCTTGTCTTCGCTGGTTTATCAGATGGAAGATTTTCACCTATGGGGGAAGAATCTTTATAATACTGTTTACTCCTTTCAGATTCGATACAATGAGAAGCATTCTTAACAATGCCTTCAGTTGATGTCAATTCTGCTTCAATTACTGCATCTTCAACATCTTCAGATAAGTGCTTGTATTTCCTCCTAAGCACAATCTCTTCGTAGCTGAAAGGCCTTGTTCGAGCAGCAGTTCCTTCATCACAGTCATGGAGGGAAAGCCTGCTACTTTTTCTGTACTTCTCCTTCAGCTGGCTAGAT
The DNA here is from genome assembly GCA_030763125.1 of Hippophae gyantsensis. Lineage (NCBI taxonomy): Eukaryota > Viridiplantae > Streptophyta > Magnoliopsida > Rosales > Elaeagnaceae > Hippophae > Hippophae gyantsensis. The sequence continues at coordinate 43,330,715 of CM061033.1, forward strand.
GTACTCATCCTGTCTAATTCTAATATACTGCGTCAATAAATAACAATAGTCCAATGGAATACAGAAAATTCCCAACCAATGGCCAACTACGCTACAAAGGTGACTTGTACACCTATATGCCTTGGTGAATATCACTGCATCACGTGAAAACGATGCACTTGACCATCCATATTCAGCAATTAAGTCAGACAGTCCCGTGAACCATATGGAAATTGCAGCCTTCAAGACTACAAGTTAAGACATATTAGTTAAGATTGCAAATAACATAAAAGTTAAAATGTAGATCACACGTTCAATGATAAAAAACAATAATCAAAGCTTACGCATACAGACCCTGTAGGTATAAATCAGATTGATAGGGTATGGACTGGCTTAGTTCCACTATAACACAATCCAATCCACTTTTTGTCAACAACATGCCCGTATATATGTTATGTTTTCTTTAACATTCCAACAGTCGGAACACCCAACTCCAGACTCTTTAAGCATTAATTATATCTATTATGTATTGATATGATTGTCACATTTCATTTCAATTCTCAGTTGTTGCTTGCTATTAGTAGGGCAGTCTGCTCGAGTATGCTAGTTTCCCTCTTTTTATTTTGTCGAATTTGAATATGTCAATCATGAGTATTGATGGTTTTGGTTTTAACTTTCTGAGATAACGAGGTTCGATTAAAAAAAAAGAGGAAATTTGCCCCTTCAATACAAGCTTGACAGGATTCGAAAACCCCAGAACTTATAAATGACAAATACTAATAGCATACAACAAGGTATTGGTGTAATTCGAAAACTCTAGAAAAGGGGGTTTTATCTCTTGTCTCTTCTCTTCGCTATTCTTCTCTATATCTCCTATAAGTGACAAATAGTTATCATGGCAACAAAACAAATAACAAAATTTAATATAGCATTAAGGTAGAACATTTTTTAGTTGGTGCAGAACATTAAGATGATCATCATCAACAATAACCACACTCCAAAGTATAACTACCTGCTTAAACCATGGGATATTAACTTCATTGGATAATTCATTAAACCTACTAAACCTATTAACATAATGGACTGAAAGGATTATAGATGGGGTAAAAACTCCCTCCTGTAAGTTATAAACAAACCCGTGAATTTGTAAGCTAATAAACACATTTTGAAGCTTCCAAGAAATATAAATCCGATCTAAATAACTCCCTTCTAATAATAATATTATAAACTAATATACATAATTCAGACAACCCATTTTCTATCTATGACCCCAAAAACACGCATTGGAGAAGAGTAACAATTTTCTTCGTATATTGTTTCTCCAATGGAGCAAGCAACTAGTAAAACTAGGTATAGCCACGATACAGTGAGAAGAAACGAATGAACCCTACCAATGAAAAATATTTAAACCAGTGTAAACAGATTCAAAAATTAATACAACACAAAGAAATTTTCCTTCTTGTGGACGAAAACAAAAGATGAAGAAGAGGAAGAATGAAGGAAAATAATGATTAACGAGAGTAAAAATAAGAGTACCGTACCTTAAGAAGGTAACGATTTCCTTGAGCTTAACAAGTCGGGGTGGACGAAAATGGCGAAAGGCGAGAATATAGTACTGGGGAGTGAGCAAAATACAATTATGAGAAGTGAACCCTGAACCTGAGGGAAACCTAGAAAAAATAAAACCAGCAGCAGATTCTGTCAAGGTCCAATTATCATGTACCATTTCTTTTTGGGTTTTATGCTATCATAAATCACAAACAAAATGTGATTTTTTTGATGTATTAAAGTAACCAATTTTATATTTTTATTATTAGATATATTTTTCTATATTCTATATTTTATATTTTATTTTCTATATTTTTATTTAATTTATTTCATTTAATCACACACATCAAATAATTAACATAAAATTATACTAATAATCATAATTATTTTATATTAATTTAAAATACATCATGATTATTAACTCCGATTGATTAACAATTTATAAGTTTTAAACATATTTATTATTTTAATATATTATTTAAAATATTAATTTTAATTTTAATTTTTTAACTATTTAACCTATACTTTTAGTAAAATAAAAAAAATTAATTTAATTATTCAAAATATTATATATTTTTCTTATAATTTTATATATATTATTTAGATTCAATGTGATTCGAGAGAGTGATTAGAGAAAAGTTAACAATTGGTAAAATGTGTGATCTCTACGAGGGATCCATCTATTTAAAAAACATTATAAATACAAGTCTCAGTTACATGGTGTATACATGTATTCACATGTTAGAAGGATATAATTGACTTAAAGTACAACATGTCAAGAGGCGAGGTCGAGCTAAGCTCAGGCTGTCGTGTGAGCTCGGGTTGTCGTGTGAGCTCGGCCATCTCTAAGTCCATCCCGAGTTCTTGACATATCAGTATTAGACATAGCAAATATCTCCACTCATTAGGCATCAATTTTCCCGACACAAGCTACATCCTAACCAAGAATCTCCTCATAAGAGAATATAGGAGGAACCTTAGCCCCAATCATAAAGCTTTTTCGTGAAAGACAATCCACTTGGATAGGTGTTTATCACTATCGTAACCTCCCTCTGAAGGAATTATTATTTGAACCGAATGAGGGATGTCGTAGATTCTTCCTAATCTTTCTTCATCCAGGGGCAACAACTTACAAAGTCTTAGATACAATCGACAACCCCTAGTGCTACATATTGGTTCCCCAGATCCTATACTCCTCATTTTCTTCCTCCACGTCCTAGCCATTGAGATTTGAGTTTGAGGCACGCTCAATCTCACAATGGGAATGGTCTAGGGGTGAAAAGTAGAGATAAAGGGTTGAGGCAAATATCGACTCGCCTCACTAGAAGAGCTCGAGCCAGAAAATCCTGAGTTGTTACTAGTACTAAAATATTGGGAACTCTCTCATGAGCCCGAGCTAGAGGCTGAGGTATCTTCTCTTTGCATTATGTGAAAAGCTACAAAACATAAAGACAAAAAAATAGCATGTAGTAAGGTACAAGAAGAAGAGATTACCTAAGGACGAATTAAAAAAATGTTATTTTAAAAACCGACCTGAAAAGAAAGTAGAAAATCATTAAGATCTCAACACTTGAATTCTAAAAAACTCGAATAGAGAAAATTATAGCCCGAGCTCAACACTTACTACCGAACTAAAAATCTTTTACAAATTGAGGTGAAATGAAGTAGCATTTTTCTTCATTATTTCTCAATTTTGTAGATAACAATGATAAGTCTCAGCCCAAGCATCTCTTTATATAAAGGCATTTGGTTTTTCTCTCCAATCAAATGACACATTTATTATGAGAGTTGAATGGTTCATTTTCCTATGCTAGATATTTACTCTTCCACCTCAGACCAGAGCTCGAGCTGAAAGAGTAAATGGACTATATGTTTGGACATTTAGATCGCCCCGATGTTCAATCCTAGCAAACAGCCCAAGCCAAGTCACCAGCCCAAGATGGAAGGTAAAACACCCCATATGTCCTACCCTTAGGACAGCTCGAGCTTAATGGTAAACCGAGCTTAATGACAGCCCGAGCTCACACGACATCCTAAGCTTAGCTCGACCTCGATCCTTGACATGTTGTACTTTAGGTCAATTATATCCTTCTCACATGTAAATATGTGTACACATTATGTAACTGACACATGTGTCTCTAATATTTTATAAATAGATTAACCCCTCGTGAAAATCTAGTCATTCAACCAATTGTCTTGACTTCTCTCTAATCTCTTTTTAGAAACACATCGAAGCTCAACATATATAAAAAATCATATTAGTATATATTTAATTTCAATTAATCATGTTTTCGGTATTATAATAACTACTATTATTTATTGACTTATTAGCTACGTTTATTTTCGAATAAAAATCGTTGAATTTTTTTGAATAATTACAATTTTAGTTATTCATAATTGAAATACACATCCCCCGACACGTAGGATCATTATTTTAAAATATTAATATAAAAAAATTACATAATGTATTTATTTTATCTATGATTTATTCTATAAATAATACTCATATAATATTGTATTATATATTTTCAAGCATTTTTTCTGCTATCTTATTTAAGGACCATTTCACAAATGCAAAATTATTATAAAAAAATTTAGAATATTATTTTAAATATTATGAAAAATAATTATTTATTTTAGTAAATAAGATTGATCTCTTTTTTAACATTAATTTTTTCTAATATTTATGAAAATGCTATTATCTTTTACAAGTTTTCATATATTTTATACACTGTATTTTTTGTCTTATTATTCTTATTTTTTTCTTTTAAATGGATTTTGTTTGAATAAGAATTTTGATTTTTTTTAAATTTTTATGTAATTTATTTTATTAATTTTTAATAATTTAGGCACTATTTGGTTAGTAATAATTTGTGACTATAACTTAAATAAAATCATGTGAAAATTAATCAATAACTTTATTTTTAATAACATGTATTTTTTCATATTACACATGTATTTCATTAGCTATTCATTCTTGTTATAAAAATTCTTGTTATAAATGAACATGTAAAAAAACAATAAATTTACTAAATAGTAGTGCACAAATCAATTGTGTATTAACGAAGAATAATTATGTTATTATATTTAATCTTAGTTTATTGGTTACAGCTATATATAAAAATTATAATAATATAATTTATTTTATTAGGATTGTTCATTTTAAAAGTTATGTTTGCAGTAAATTTTTTTACTTCACATGCACGTATGATAGTTAAAAATAAGTGAAACTAATTTTTTTTATTAAATTAAGACAACATTAAATAATGGTCAAACAATGAATAAAAAATAAAAACAAATGACAATAATCCATGATACTAACAAAATTTTATTGGACAATTTATGTCATTATCATCACTTCAAACTAATAATACTTTATAATTTTCATAAACTTTAAAAATTATATATGTATTATCAAAGTAAAAAGAGAGAGTTATAAATGAAAAATATTTGCAACCCATGATTATCATCCCTTCGAGTTAATAAAAATTTATAATTTTCATCATTAAAACTTTAAAAATTAAACATGTATCGTGCATATATATATATATATATATATTATTTCTTCCCTAAAATTATTTTTATGAGAATAAAACTAATAAAATATTTATAAAAGTGATGTTTAAAGTTAAAAAAACTTATCATAATAATGTATTCTTATGTGTTTAAAGTGTAGATGAATTTTTATTATGATATATTTACTTATTTTAATATACTTTGAATATTTATTTTATTTTAATTAATATATATTAATATTAAATATAAAACATAAGGTACAACTTTTGTTTTATGAAGATTAATTTTATTTTTATTAAATTATTAACAGTAATAAAACTTAATTACATTTTAATATGAAAATATTTTCATATATAAACTTTTTTGTTATTTTATTTGTGATTTATTTGTTCTCTTGTGAAAATTTGAATCAAACCAATAATATTTTTAATAGTATTGGTGTTTATTAACAAATTTTATTATATATTGTTGGTTATAAGTTTAAAAAATTACAAAAAATAACAATCTAAAATTTATAACAATAAAAATAGTACATCAATAATAGTAGATAATATTTAAAATTGAATGTGTTTATTTAACTGTAATTTAATTTAAACGACATATAATTAAATACGGCATTTAAAATTGAATTATGTGTTAGAATTTTTTTTAATAGTGAAAATAAATGATGTAATTACAAAGGGTGTTATTTTTAGAATAATAATTTTTAAGTACGATAATTTTGTCATTTTTTAAAAGAATTTATAACATTTGAACTTGTGTTTATTTTCTTATTTTTTAATTAATCATTTATTTTATAAGAATTAATTTTTTCATTCTAAGACCGAATAAATATAATTTTATATTTTACCTTGTATCTAATTAAAATAAAAAATTATATATAATATATTATTAAAATTTTAATATAGATTAATAATATTGTTAATTTTAGATATTTTTATCCAAATGTTTATAAACTTAGAAATTTTAATTTTAGATAATGTTATATCCAAGTTTTCTTTAAATTAGAAGTGTGTCATCATGATTTATTTAAAAATAATGAATTAATTGTAAATTTTAATAATAATTGGTGTCATGTTAGAAATTGATATCCATCTTTATATATATATATATATATATATATTGTTTAAGATAATATTTTTTAATTTTAAAAAATTTTATTCAAATTTTTGCTTTAAATTTCAAGTGTTGCCATCATGTTTTATTTAATGTAATATTTTCAATTTTGAATAGTTTTATCCAAATTTTTGCTCCAAATTACAAGTGATACTATCATGATCTATTTAAAAGTAATTAATTTTATTCATTTTTTGTTAGAGGTGTTAGAGCTAGAATTTTCTCTCTTTTCCTCTCTCCTTCTCCCTTTTTATATATTATTTATTTTTATCTGGGAGCTTTCTCTATATTCAAATAAAAATATATCTATCCCTACTCATATTATTATCTTATTACCCATCTAATTTATTTTGTACCTAGTTTTTTCTATCAATACCTTTTTTTCTTTTTTTGTCAAAGAATCAAAATAACTTAAATTTTAGTAAAATAAAAAGGAAATAAATTTGGCATTTAAGTTTATCTTTTAATTTCTTTTAATTATTAATAATATAAATAGATGAACGATTAAAGCTACAAGCAATGACTCAGTTTGCAAAGAAAAATAATAATTTCAAAAGAATGTATAATTTTACTAAATAAACAAAATGATTTTTTTTGTATGAATAAGATTTCAATGGGGAGCCAATCATCCTCAAAACAAATAAATATCAATATTTTTTAGAGCCATATTGCCCTCATAGATTCCTTAGTAGATCTATTTTTGCTATGAATAATTTTAAAAAATTCTCCTAAATTTTTTTAAATCTTTTATTAACAATTTGAAAAATTATCTATTGTATTATAATTGAATGATATATACTTATTATGAACACTAATAGCAAGAAAACATGAATTTAAGCCCTAATAATATATAGGTGTGTGCATAAAACTGTAACTACAAAATAAAAAAAATAAAAAATTCACACCCATCTTTTTCATGGTAAGAATATAATTTTAAATATTAATATTATTTATTTTTATTTGATCAAAAATTTTGAATTAATGTAACTTTTTAAAGAATATACCAATAAAACTTGTATATTAAATTGACACTTTATAATAATATGAGTGAATATGTACCTAATCCACCCGAGTAAAACCATATAAGTTATGATAAAATTGGTATTTTAAGATAATGCTAAGTAAGATCCAACTCAATCATAAAATTAGTGAAAAGATGTCATATTAATGATAACCCTAAATTTTTGATCATTAAAAATATAAAAAAAATTGCACTAGTGACAACCCTACGAAGCATACCAAATGTTTTTAAGGAAATGGAACTAAAGTCCATTTGCCCCTTGAACATTGATAAAACGGCCTTTAAAAACAGCAGCCAATACACAAAAAAATTAGAGTCAGGTATGCTAGCTAAGTTCATAAAAGGATAGGGTCATTAGCAACGTGCCAAAAGATTAAGACACGATGGCCGTATTAGTTGGCAAAATTTGCTGAATTTAATCCGTGGGAATAACTAGGACAAAATAGATTAATAATTCAAGAGTTCATAAACCTCATAAGTATTCAAGAACGTCAAACAACTCTAGGTCAAGCCTTTCTGGTTTCAATTCAAGTTTAGCCAATACATTTTCTACCAGATGCATACAAACGAGCCGTTCTTTCCAATATATCTACAAAGCTAACTTCCCCATGTTCCTTTACCGCATATTCTCCCTCCTACGCACATATCGAGTTCTGTCATTGTATCTTGGTCTGTCCTGAGCTCTCTGGGGCTGAGGCTCAACCCTCTTCTGTCTTTCTGGAGGCCTCTGAACAATTTCCCCATTCACAAACAGCTCAGCTGCAACCAGAAATGGCTGTGTAAGTCCACCATATAAAGTCGGGTTATAAATGGGAAGTTTGCATGTTAGACCCGTACAATAAGAGAATTTAGGGTATTAAGAGACAAAGTTTAAAATGAAGGTCGAAGCATCCAACCCAAGCATAAAAGAAGGTTGAACATGTATCAACTCTGATGATTCTGCAACTCCACAAAATACAAGCAACAAAACAGGGCAAGAGAACTTATCCAAGCCCATTACCATTCAAAGCTAGGCAAAGCTTGTAAATGGCTATGAGCTTTGCCAGAATGGACTGAAAAGGGCAAGTCAAAAAACTTTCACAATATAACCCAAACTCATAATTGAAGCCTCATTTGCAAATACTGAATGAAACGGAACTATAATCCAAACTCATACAAGAAGCTTCAACTTCATGTTATCCCAATTTCTGATCTAGATTAACTACCAAAATAAGGTTTAAAACATAATGGAACTCTTGGAACACAGATCAAAGTACGAATACATGCACATGGAACATATAATGGTTTGCATTGCTGATATCTAACTCATTATAAAAGAATCAAAGAACAGAATATAAACAATATTTTTATTTTATAAAAACAATGATTATGGGAGTAAATACTAAATAGCACCCAAAAAAAGAAATTATGAACCATAGTTTCTAATGCCCTCTGGAAAAGGAAAAAAATGTACCAACTCCAGCAATTCTGTAAGTCCACGTAATTCAAGAAGCACCACAACAGGACATGAGTTTATTTATAAAAAAAAGTTTAACAAAACAAAACCAGAACAGGACATGAAAGTTTCTTTAAGTCCATAACATTCAAAGTCAAGCATTGCCTAAAGGCTACTGACTTCTCCAAGATGGATTAGCACCAAAATTTCTCCCAGACTGTCCGCAAGAAACATACACTTCTTCAGAAAGCATACTCAATCCCACTTTCAGTTACTGTTTGAACAAGCAACTATAATGAAAAGTATCAAAGATAAGAAACCGTAGCTTGATTAGATCATTTCATAACTTCTTCCATGAGTTAATTACAAAAACACCAGCTCAAAAAATTGAGACAAAACAATTTCACATACAAATGCAAAAAAGCAAGAGCACATGCCAACATATTAAAAGGGCTTTGATAAAATGTTTCATCTCTAATGATCCGTAGCTCTATAGTTTAACAAAGCCCATACAAGTTTAGAGACACATTTGATATAAGTCCATGAGCATTCAAAGCCAAACATTGCCCTTTTAGACTCTTAGCTTTGCCAAGATGGACTAGAAATGGATCATAACTTCTTCCATTGGTAAATTTCTAAAATTCCAGTTTAAATATTAAGACAATAATTTCAGATACAAATATCAAGGAGCAAGAACAAAGCCAGCATATTCAAGGGCTTTGAGTTTGATGCAATATAATGTTTCATCCCTACTGGTCTGTAGCTCTACCAACTATTAAAGCACAGAGCAGTTTAGTGAGACATTTGATACAAGTCCATTAGCATTCAAAGCCAAACATTGCCCCTTTTAGACTCTTAGCTTTGCCAAGATGGACTGGAAATGTATCGTGCCAATTTGCCACATAAACCATAATGATAAATGCATTTTTAAACAAGTTAACTGGAAGAATACAGTATGCAGTATAACTCAATCTTTAACCAATTGCACTTGCAATCATATATCAATGTATTTTTCATTTCACCAGAAGCCAACACAATCAAAGAAAATAAAGACTCACCATACTTTTTCAGACATTATGCAACGTAGAAATGAGTACAAAGTCAAAACACTTTAAAAATCAACAAATGTTCTATGCTAATTTCCAAAATTGTTTTGATAATAAGGAAGAAGAAAAGAGATTAAATACATAGCAAGAAAATGTGATAAACTTTACAAAACGACAGATATAAAATTAATTTGAACTTATTTATATGCAAGGACTGAAAGCTAAAGTCATCATTTGCTGACTCTAAATACAATTGTACGAAAACATAAACGGAAGTACAATATGTTAAACACCTTCTAGTTGAAATTTTCAAGTGAAACATTTCAAGCGGCCTTTGAAACGAAACATTTCAAGCATGCAATACTTACCGCATAGTCTTCAAAATGAAACATTTCAAGCATGCAATACTTACCCCCGTAGTCTTTGTATTCAGGATCAACATAGGAATCAGGAAGCACAAATAGAACGCCAGGCAAGCCTATGAATAAGAGGATAATACAAATAAGAGCCATGAGAAAGCATATCCCCATAAGAATCGACTAAGCATGCTTTAAACAACTCTAATGCATACCTTCAAGCTTATTTGAGGTCTCCTCATCGATCTCACAACCGAAACCAAAGTACCTCTCGCAGGAAACATTGTAAATTTTCTTCTTTGCTTCCTCCTCGCTGACACATCAAAAGCAAATGTAAAATTTCTAAATCATACGTGCCCAACCAGAAATTCAAGAAATTCATCCAAGTAAGCGAAAAGGAAATAACCGATTCAATTATCAATAACAATAACAGGAAAGATACTAAATTTGACCACAAGAACATTATTAAAAAAACCCAGAAACCCACATAAAAATCCCTTTTACCCGAACTTTTCAAGGAATCAAGGAACCCTTTACCTCCCAACAACTTTAGCAAGAGTTTGAACATAGCAGTCAATCATTTGTTGCTTTGTAGCACCCTCACCACCAGGCTTATCCATAACTATGAGCCAGTGCTCGTAGTCACATCCAGGGAACAGAGGCGCCATCTCAGTGGGTGGTCGGTCGCTGAAGTTTGAGCGAGAGTTCAACGGCGAATAGTTGCCGGAACGGTCAACCCGACACCGAATAGGAGTGAACCTTGTATTGGAAGCAGGAATAGATCGGACGGCATGTGAAAGAGGAGCCAAGGATCGACGGCGGAGGACGTGAGATGGGATTGAAGGTGGTTGGGTTATGGAAGTGGTGGATGTGGAGAGAAAGCGCTTAGGAAAGAGGAGGGACAGAGTTGCGTTACGAGCCGTCATTGTGGTGATGGCTCGAGCTAGGGTTTGGGCCATTGCAGGAGGATTAGAGTGAGGAACTTGGGAGAGAAATGAGAGGTTTGTAGATGAGGTGTCAATGAATTAGTCCGAGGGTTTTGACACGTTGATATAAGTTTTTCATATTTATAAAATCGAAAAAACTCAAAGAATTGCGATCATATGAGACTATTATTATTATTTAAAAAAAATCGATATTCCATTATATATTATCTTACTTTATAAACATATTAAACTTTTAATAGATGTTTTTTAAATTAATGATTTAAAATAAATAAAAATTAAATTTTAAAAATATTGAAATGAACCACAAATATTACTATCATTCAATGTCATGCAAGTAATATATAATATATTTTCAACCTTGATGTCACGCGAAGGACTACTTAATTAGCATCAGTTCATATAAATTTATTTTAGATAATAAAATATTAACAATGCATTTGTGATATATAAATTTGTAATAGATACTAGTTAACAACACCTTTAAGTTTTACACACATTACTAAAAGAGAAAATATATAAAAATAATAATGTAATATTGAGTTATTAAGAATACATTGATTTTGATTTTTAGTAACATGCAAAACTATTTCATGTGAACTTGAAAATGAAGAAAACATCATTAAGATTAGTGTTTTTATTTGTAATGCAAAGATATATTTAATAAAAGATTTTACATTTTAATATCTGTATTTATTTTCATTTATCTAAGGTTATTAGAAGTTATGTTTAACGGTGTGTAGTAATGAATGTATATAAAAGAAAATATAACTAATGATAACTCTTTTATCCTATAATGATAAACTTATCTTAGTGGCAAGTTTTTATCTACTTAATTATCTTATTATAAGTAATTAAGAAATTAAATATAATTTTTTTATTCTATTAGATATTTATCTGATATAATACTTATCTGTTGACTTAATGCTAACTTGACTAGCTTGCAATTTATTTGTTAACTAGTATCGATTATATAGTATCACTTGACATGAACTATTTTGCATCTAATATCAACCCCCTAGGCTTGCTAAGCTTGGATACATGGACTACGATGTCTATTTTAACATTCTATCATCATCTAGATTCATAACTTTCTAAATCTCATTAATGATGTCGAGTTTACCTTTATTTGGTCATTATTTGTCCGTATGATAAATTTCTTTTTTGTCCCAAACACTTAAAACTTGCACTGTGATATCTTATTATTAGTGGTTTTTATTAATTCTCAATCGAACTCTCATTTAAGTAGTTATGTCGACGTTAAAACCACCGCTCAATAGGGAAAACATGGATCCAAATATGTAGACTTTTAAGCCCATTGGCTACCAAGAGCCTCGAATCCTTGGATGGGTTCCTTGATTGATGGATCCTTTATATAAAGTGAGATTGTCCTCCTTACCTTTTTCATTTTAACATCCAAAATTCACTTTTGAGATAGATAAAAGTGGAAAAGCTTTGCATCAAGGTCAATAAGTCTTTAATTTTTCAATTTTTTTAATTTATTTATTTTCCTAACACTTTGTAGAAAATGTAAGATTTTTGTTTTCTTGTTATCCAAACACCTCGCATCCTACGAAATTTACGCTCATCCTTTTCTTGTGTAGGCAATGACGAAGGAAGGGATGATTGATCGATGGGATCAAACTTAGTCGTTTAAGGGATGAGAGAGCACGAATAAGGATGGGTCATGTGAGGTGGTCGCCAAGTAGAGAACTTAGAAGGAGTAAAGGACCCATGTCCACTCAATCATGGTGTGTCTAGCCATAAGTCATCCATTCTTGGAGTGATCGGTTGTGTCCGACCATGGTTCAATCACTCATTGGGGTGTTCGATCATGGTAAAGGCAACTTGGGTCCATGCGTTGGTGGTTGAATGCCCGTCGAGTCAGGCGATGGTTTTATATCATCTTGATAATGCAGTTCTATATACAGGGGTCATTTAGATACTTTTTCATTGCAAACTGACTCTTCCAAATATGAAGACTTGGATTTTATCTCAGTTGGTATTCCTAAGTACCCATTGGGTCTTGATGAAAAATATCGCACTTTTTTTTCTATGAACAAGTTCGTTCTCGAATGACAAATCCTTTCTTGGATCGAATAAGGTATATCTTTAATATACTACAATCAAAAAGGTTGATACCTCAAGTTCTAGGCATGAGTTGGAGTAACCTTATTCTAAGAAGGTCACTTTATCTACAAAGCATCGCTTTATTGGACGAAGACTAACCTTTTCGCCTATAGTATGGAAGTTTCTGACAATGGTAGTGTTGCTCCATCCTAATTTCCATCTAACTACTATTGAATACTGTTATCTTGTTGGGTACTTTGAAAAGAATATGGATGTGAATTGACCATGGAAGAGTTCACTTATTTATATTTTTCACAACTTCAAAATGGCAGTCGCAATTGGTTTTATCTCAAATCTTATGCCAAGTGTGTTTTGATTGAGAAGCTTTCGGACACTAATGAGGCATGGTATGACTCACTTTTTATAGTGGGTGGAGATTTTGACTTAAATCTCCCCAGGATCCCTCCCACGCCTACCCAATATGAAAGGAATATTAGGACAGTATGAGATTTAGCCACACTGTGGTATGCTTTGTTTGTTTCTAACATGTTCTCTTTTTGTTTGTAATTCATTGGTTGTAAGGATTCCCTTCCAAAAAGCAACTTAAGTTTATCACTTATCTTTATCGTACACATTTGAATGAATGATATAGTGATAGACTAATACTTCTAGAATGGATCTCTTACTGAGGTTTGGACTCTACAATAGTTGAGCCATATAGTAGTAATCTTTAAAATTCTAATAATGAGTACTGAAAAAAATGTTGAGAAATTCTCTATATTTCTCATATATTTATCTTGAAAGACAAATACAATATATATATAAGTAAATAATCATTTTCTTTAAATGACCTTAAAAAAGAAACAAATGAACTAAATTCATACAATAAAAGATTGTCAATCCTAAAGAGAATCATATTATTAATTAGCAAGATTTGATAAAAATCAAATCTTAACAATATTATCAATTAACAAGATTTGACAAGAATCAAATCTTAACAATATTATTAATTAACAAGATTTGACAAGAATTAAATCTTAACAATATTACCAATAAGCAAGATTTTACAAGAATTAAATCTTAATACTGACATTTTTTTCATTTTTTTTAGTATTTTACTTTAAACACTTAGTTGATAAATGTATCCTTTTTTATAGGTACAACCTTTGATCTTTTAATTGGTAGGAAAAATATGAGAATGATGGCCTTTAGGTTTCTCAAGAAGTATAGTCAATAGGAAGCTCTTATACATACCAAAGTGGTTTGCAACTTGGAGGTCCAAAAGGGAAATGAACCCTCACTCCGAATTGACTATTGTTTGAGCAGCTCTTAGAAGGATGGGTTCCCCATCAACACCCATTGATGTTCCATCCATGTCGATTATAAGTGGTAGAATTTAATAACCTATTGACTTAGATGTTCCTTTTGTGACTTCATCTATACCCCACATTTTTTTACTTTCCATAATCTATAAAGAAGGCTTGCATAACATTAATGCCAGAGCCCAAACACTTGCCTAAGATCTAGACCATGCTGTTAAGGTTTAGGCTGAATCGGAGCATCACTTGGCGGTCATAGAGAAGAAGCATTGTAGGGCGATTGAAGCTCGAGACATTGCTAAGATTACCCACTATGAGGTGGAACGAGAGTTAGAAAAGTTTAGTATGTAACTCAACAAACTCATGCGATATCATTGGGAACATTAGATGGTGCCTTAGTAGCTCGAGATACCCCTTAGCTCAAGAGAAGAAACTAACTCAAAAGTTATCTATGAGCCTTCATTTTGTCTCGAAAGTAAGTATAAAGGCTTAATATTGAGATAGGACATTTTGAGCAAATGCAAAGATTCTGGAGATTGTACTAAAGATACATTGGGTATGTGGGTTCACGGTTTTGAAACTACGAAAAGGTAATTTTGAAAGGTTTATCTTGATATAACTCTTTCTATTATCTTCTTTCCAAATTCGGAGGAGAGGGTCTCATATCATGTTGTGATCACTTTTGACTAGAAGGAGAAGAGCCAAAATAGATATGGCAATGATGGTTTTGAGGTGACCAAGGAGGATGCTAACATAAGAGATGATGCTTCATAAAGCAAGACTAGATATGAAGATCGGTAGACCATCTCTCTATATACATATCCTTTATTGCTATGTCATTTTTATAATTTTGAGTTTCATACTTTACATTTATATTTCAATAGAAACTCTTTGGCTATGTGCATCAGTGATATCATCTATTCCAATATGATGGCTTTTCCTTGAGTATGTCCCATGTTAGGATCAATAATCCACAAGGTTGGCATGCAATGATGTGTGCTTGTAGAGGAGCAGGTCGAGAGTTATCCAGACAGCTACGAGTCTATACATGTGTGCCTTAATTGACCACATATATTATGTCTTGCCACATGTGCTCTAAATAGCCACGTACATTATGTCTTGGCACATATGCTATGTTCAACCATGTGTCTCTTATTTGGCCACATGTATCGTGTCCGATTATATGTGCTATGTCTGGCTATATGTACCACATCAAGCTATATAAGTCATGTTTGACCATGTGCCATTAGGTGGGCTCATATTGGCTAGTTTCTCGTGTGTACATTAGCTAGTTCGGTCACTTTTAGTATGGCCACATACGCATTGGGCTTATGCATATAGTTTTTTAGTTTCATATGATTTCTTTTCATTTTATCTAAGTAAGGGTTGTTAGATTGAATCGGGGTATTCTTGGTATCAACCCCCTTTACTTGGTATGTTTGAGTTTATCAAGCCATCCAATTAGAAAACTTTTGTAGTCCATAATGGATTATTCCATCTTATTATGAGTGTCGTTATACTTTTTTCGTGACTGACAATTTTTATCAACAGTTAGGGTTGGGGACTCAGGGTTTCCACATGAGCCAATATAAGTTTGCATAGATGAGATGCATAACTTGTAGCAACTCTTGATCCCGAAGCAAAGTTGTTTCCTTTTCAAAGGTCAATTAGGGCTCGTAGTAGTAAGGGTGCAGAAGTTGTAACAACTCTTAAGCCCAGGATGTAGTTACTACCTATCCATAGGTTAGTCAAAACCTATAGTGGTGAGGTGTAGAAGTTGTAGCAACTCCTAAACCTGGGGCATAATTGCTTCCTTTTCAAAGGTCAGTCAAGGCCCACTAATTATAAGGTATACAAATGCAGTAACCTTTGAAGCCAGGGCATAGTTAGTACCTTTTCAAAGGTCAGTTAAAGCACAAAATGGTAGGATACAAAAATTGTAGCAACTCTTGAACTATGGGCGTAGTTACTGCCATTTCAAAGGTCAATCAAGGGCCTTTGTGCTGGGGTTGTATAAGTTGTAGAAATTACTGAACTTGGGGCTTAGTTGCTGCCTTTTCAAAGGTCAATCAAGGCCCATAGTGATAGGATGTAGAAGTTGTAGCAACTTTTGAACTCGGGGCATAGTTGCTGCCTATCCATAAGTTAGTTAGAACCCATAGTCTAGGCTTATCATCATAAGAGATAGAGAACCTATTAAGCTGCTCATCGCATTTCTTTTAGTATGGAATGTAGAGCCTATACTTAGGGTACATACTACCTTTAACCATAGGCGTTAATTTCCATAGATAGTGGACTCTTATCTCAAGGATGTGAAGTGCAGTTCACATGATTACTGTGATCTTAGATTTATCAGAGAAGTGAACCTGAAGATAGTGGCATATGAACTTTTATAGTCGACACATCTCAATCCCTTTATCATTTGGACTTCTCTTGTCTTTGTCGAATTCCTTGAGTGTACATGTTTTTTATTAGAATAAAAGTGTTGGCAAAGCATTGTATGTCTTTTTATCATAATGAAGCATTGTTTCTATCCTATGTTGTTCCATACGAGTGGCATCTTGTGCCACTTTTTGCTGACACTTATTATCTCTAAGGCTTCTCGTAGATATGATATGTGGTGACAGAAGTCTATTACCTTGTGTAAGAACAATCTTTTTAAAACTCCATTGCAGGGCCTTCTTGGCTCATGTTCACCTTTTCAGTGTGTACCTCTTGGGCTTCATGTGAGCTTATGCATTCTTAGAGGAATTGAAACATTATCTTGGACTTTTGATATGTGAATGAACACAAATTTTGATTTTTAGTTGGACATGATGTGTTACTTCATTTTGTGTTCTCACTTGGTTGATTATGTTGATCTCACTAAGTGTTCCATAATTCTTTTTTAAATAATTCATAGGAAAATGTGCACCCTTAGATGATATGTGATGGTTGGACACCTCACAACCAAATTTATTGATGTGGTGCAATTTTAGGTTGCACATTTTATTTCTTGTATGAATACTCCTGACATATTACATATATTCTATTATTTGATTAATGCACTTATTTACTTGTAGTTTTATTTACGAATCTAAATGTGGTATCATCTATTTGTGAGATTGAGGGCCTTTGGAGCGTCAATGTGGACCATATGGCCTATGAGGTGATGGTTTGGATAATACAACCTGTGAATGGGCACTATGGCACTCTATGCATTTGACAATGCCACATAGAGCTTTCATTGACAAGAAATGGTTATAGATTGAGAAAATCCACAACCTGATACACACACAGGTAAAGAGATTTTGACAAAGTTTCGATAAATTTTTTGAATTAATTTGCAACTAATAAGAGAGGTATTTATGGCAATAGACTAGATACCTCGTCGACTACCTCACTTAGGTTAGTGGCAATGGTGGTAGTAGGTTCATAACGAGGGTGGTGGCGAGGTGCTAAAAAAGTTACATTTTGCATTTTCAAAAATGTTGAGTAAATTCTATAAATACCCACACCTAAAACAAGTTAAAAACCACAAGCAACAATTTCAGCTTGCTCGTACGCTTACTAATCGAAAACCAGCACTTTCAACCGAGCATTCATAATACGAAAACCAATCCTTTGATGTGTGTAAATAATCTTACATACAAAGTGTTCCTAGCAATATCTGTGTGTGCATTATTGATCCATGATAACTAACATTACACAGAGAAAAATATAAACACTAAGTAAAATAAAGCAGACACCATGCTTTGTACAGAAAAATCAAAACACAGACCCGAGTACAATGAGACTTACATAAATCTTATGAATTGTGGAGGCATTCCAAAATATTATGGAGTGTGTTTATCATTATGTCAAGGTGGAAATATATTAATCGTTGGCATTAAGGCCACATAGTTAATATGGTTGGCTTGGATAAAGTGTCCTTACATATGGGCTGTGACATGGTTGGTGGATTGCGATAGATAGAAATTGCTCAAGATGGACCCAACTAGTCCACGATGGACTATCGAAGGGACACTTCTTAAGCAACCATAAATGGATGACCTGGTACTTTGTAAGTGAACTCTTCTTAACAAGTTGTAGGGCCTAGTTACCATCATGATAGATGACATCATTAATCAAACTTCATATAGGTAAGGGTCAGATCTTGTTCACTCTAAGCATTAAAAGATGCCACGTGGATGTTCTCTAGGATGTGAAGTGGACTAAGGGTTTGTGGCCCTAGAAGGCATTCCCATGATGGTCTAGGATGCTATTTTCATCATCTTGTGTGTTGAAACTAGTTTGTTATTTAATTCCATCGGTTAATTTTTAAAAACACTATAATGATGGTAAATAAAAAAGTAGATAAAATTTTCCAAACATTATTTGGATGCAATGGATAAATGAAATAATAAATGATCATTTCTCTATAATTTTGACTAAATTTGGTATGTGAACAGTCTCACCATATACACATTTTTGAACATTTATTTTTGTACATATATAATCGTTGAAATCATCTCATCGAGAGGATTTTAGACCAGTTTTATTTCACTAAGAACCAGTCAAAAAAGTGTGTAAACTAACATTGAACCAGATTCTATCTCTGTTTGATAAATTATACCAATTTGCCCGATGGCCACTTACACTGAGAGTGTGTAGTGGTATGTGTGCTTCAATTTGATGTTCGTTCAACATGAAAATTTAGGTGGTGGTTTTTTGGCACGTGATATTTTCGACGGTGGTCTCAGATTTTTCAAGTGATGTATGAATTTTGAGATTCAAATAGAGGACACTCAACCATATAGAAAAGTGAAAGGTGGGTCCATTTTAGGTTGAGTCACCGTGATCGATTGACTATGCTTTCATATTCGATAGCCAAGGATGCCTCATTCTCTATAGGTGTAAAAAACTTAACAATCATTTTATGGTAGTGAATATTGCGTACGTGTATTGGCTTATGAACTGTATGGGTCGAACCTGTCTCTTTAACCCGTAAGCTTAGACCTCGCAAAGGCGGGCTGCATTTATGATCTAAGCATGTGTGGTTGTGGACCAAATCTTATACACCATGGGAATTGGAAGACATCGTATGAACAACTTTTGATTTAGAGGCTTATAGCCTTGGTAGACATTCCAAGATAATATGAAGTACATTCTACATTGTGTTTAGGCATACTTTCATCTATACTCCTTTTCCACTCGGGTACACTACGACCATGGCGATGCAGGGTTGGAAACTTATATAGGTGGTTGCACGACTTGTCGAATAAAGGTGGGATCTCATTGTCCCTTACAAAAGTGTGTTGTCTAAATTAAGAGGTTGATTCATCTTGAAATGACAAAAAACTATAATCTTTAGAAACCGTGCAGAATGAACTTGTTTTGGAGTAGTTTATCTCTGAAATTTTAGCGTATTTTCTTTGAAAACTTCCTTGTTTAGAACAAAAGATGACAGTATAAATTTTTTTTCTCTCTAATTGTCATTTAAATTGTAAAGGACAATAACTCCCACAAACGGTGCCAGTTGTTTAGAAGAAGGAAAAGACTAATATTTCTCATTGCAATGCAGATAGACGTGCAGGGAAATAGTATAAATCTTAATGTCTATAGTTATTTTCAGTTATCTAAGGTTATGAGAAGTTATGTCTAATAGTGAGCAATGATGAATATATATAAGAGATAATATACTTGTTGATGATTATTATCCATTGTGATATATTTATCTTAATGTGTGAACTTCATCTACTTAATTATCTCATTGTTGGATATTTATTTGATACTGATATTTATCTACTCTCTCGACACTAATTGAGTTAGCCTACGAGTTATTTATTAATTGAAACCTCTTATATCGTATTATATGAAGTGAACTATTTTATACTCAATAAAATATATTTTTATATTTTTATCGTTACAAATATAGCATCAAATCATTAAAGAATTACAAATATATAATTCATTCACTTTGTCAACAACAACGTTAAGAAAATATTAAATATTTACTAGTAAATTTATAAAAATATCATTGAATTATTAAATTTCTACGAATTTATTATCAAATATTTTTTGTTATAAATATATCATCGAATTATTAAAAAATTGAAAATATATTTTGCATTACTTCTTCATGTAAGGTTAAAATAAAAAATTTGAAATCTAAAATTTTCTAAATTTATCGGTCTTCTTATTCTCACTAAGTCCATTATTCTTCTTTCTAAAACAATGACATATATGCTTGATATTCTCGTGACTTTTTTATCTTATTGAAGATTTTGACTTTTCATCAAATCATAATCTTAAAAAAAAAATTAAAGATCAAAATGGGAGTGAGAATTGAGAATAAAAAATTAGTTAACCATAAAACAAAAATCTTCGAGAAAAAATTAAAACTTTGTTCCAAAAGTTTATTATCTTTCCTTTTTTTTTATTTCCACTTTATTGTTTTTTTATGTTAGTTTCTCGCTTTACAAATAATCAATCAATAATACAAAAATAAATTACCACCTATCTCTTATATTTCTTATATATACTCCCAATTCATTTATTTCATCATAAAACCTCCCAAACCTTTTAATCCAAACAAAAACTTTGAAAAATATAAACTTTATTTCTTCTAATAAAAAGAAAATGCAAACAATAATTAAAAAAGATTTTTAAAATACACATTTTTTAAATAGAATATGATGTGAGGTCATTACTAAAAAGCAACAATAACACAACTATACTAGGTGAAGAATAAGATGAACATTGATTTTAGGGATTGTTATATTTTTTTAAACTTTTAATTCCACACATGGATAAAAAATGATAGAACTAGTAGTGTAAAGTGGCTGGTCGAATTCAACTCAAGTCCCTTTAGAATGGCCTATTTAATTGATGTGTTAGGTTTAGTACAATTAGATAAATCATGGGCTAATCCAAGTTAGTACTCCAATTTATTTTAAGTTTTATATTTATTTAAAAGATTAATTTTAATATGTATTTTATATAATTTAAAATTATATCTATTTTAAAAAAGAAATCAAAAATTAAGATGTTAGAAAGTGTTTGAATTTTTAATATGAATACAAAGTTATTTTAATATTAAAAAAATAAATAAAATTTTTATCTACAAAATTATTTTAACGTTTATTTATTATATTTTATATTTAAAAAATACATTAAGATACTCATTTATTTCCTTATCTAGAGGAAAAATTAAATGTAATTTAAAGTCATTTATTTCTTTATATTTTATTTAAAAAATATTAAAATTAAAAATTTATTATTTTCTTTATATGAAAACAATTATTACAGAGAAAATAAAAAAATCTTCATATCTTTATAACTTATGAGAATTTATATTAAAAACAAAAATAAATTTGTATATAAAATTATATAGATTTAAATATAATTAATAAAAAATATCATATTATTAATGATATTTAAGAAATAACAAGTTAAACAGACATAATAGGTCCAACACATAAATTAATGGATAGGACATATGGCTATTATTGGGTCGAGATGGATGGGCCTTAAGCCTATCTTATACGATAGATAGAATGGTACATATGTAATTAAAGGTAATAAATTAGATTTCCTTCGTCTCATTTACATCTGCGTTAGTTAATTTCTATAAAAAGTTTTAAAAATAATTAAACACATAATTCATACTTATTTAAAAAAAAACCACAATTATATAAATTCATACTTATTTAAAAACAAACCACAATTATATAAAACCATTATTTTTAATATAAAACAAATTATTGTTATTATTTTATTCATAATTGTATATCTAAAATCTTTTAATATAATTATTCAATAAAATCATTATTTAAAAAAAAAATTATCATATAACAATAAGTCCTGAAAGTAGTGTTTTATAGTCAATAAATTTTATGAATTAAAATATAATATATTTTACAAATAATAATTATTAATGTAATTAGTTGTATAATTTTTTTTTAATATTTACTTTGTTTCTATAATATGATATAAAATTTAAATTATATTATTTTTTAATTTTAGAATCAAAATAATTTAAATAAATATTATATTTTATAAATTTAACAACAAATAACTTACGATTGTATAATTTTTTGTTGAATAATAAAAATAGTTATTTCTTAATTTTGAAACGTAGAAAATAAATAGCAATTATTTCATACATGTTATAAATTTATCTTTAAATTTTATTAAAAATATAAAATAATAATAATAATTTACATATATATTAAAAACTAATAAACTATTTTTAGCAAAATATTAATCTCAATTGAAACCCTAACTACCCCACTACGCCACCGCTTTTCATCACAAATATTGCAACTTAAATAATCATGTCATGCTTCTTCTCATTCTTAGTCATTTATCTTTACCTGAAAAACTACATTTTTCATAAATTTGAATTTAATTTTAATTGAATAAATTTATAAAATAATATTTATTAAAAAAAATTCGTAATATTTATAATTATAATATATTTATGATATATAATAGTATTCATATTTACATATCCAATGAAAAATATGATCAATTTCATCATCTTATTTTCTTCTTTTAAGGAACCCAATCATTTTCCTCCCTTACTAGAGACATATCCATAGCTGAAAATTACTCTTATTTTCTTGATTTTCTAACTAACTAAAATTTGGCTTCCTCTTTATTTCTTTTTTTTTCCTTCCTTACCACAAAAATACACGTAACGGAGACAGATACCCATATTTTAACAGATAAAGAAATTGTGAATAATAAGTTCATTTTCTTTCCAAAGTTAAGGTAACAAAGAAAGACATTAGCAGATAAGAAAATTGTGAATTATAAGTTTTTATGGATAGATGACTATTTTAGAAATATAAGAGAGAATATGTTTAAAACTGTCTTTTTCACTGAATTTATTACTTTTAAAAATTAAAATATTTATTTTTTAAAATTTAGACTAACTATTTCGCGATAATATTAAGATACATGACATGCATTATAATAAAAAATTCAATATAATCGATATTTATAAATAATAATAAAAATAATAAGTTTAGTAATTAAAATATATAATTTAATAAAAATAAAAATCTATATATATATACATATATTAAAAATACAAAATAATTATATGTTTAATATTTACACATATCACTGTAAAATCTCTAGCGACCTCCATCGGTAACATTAATGGTGATTCGATGACCACCGCTGTTGACCTTGAGGAAGGATCGGTGAACACCTCCAACGAATTTATAATGTTTATGATATGTTCTTTAAATTCTATACTACTTCTTAAATAATTATATATTTTTATAACATTTATATAATGTGTATAAAATTCTGTATTATTTATATACAATTTATAGAATAATTTCAAAACATAAAAATATTATTTTCGAATAATATTTTTAATTTAAAACATATTTATCTCAAAATTTATTTTCATAATGTTTACATAATTAATTTTACAGAATAGCTCTAAAACATAAAATTATTTATGTTGAATAATATATATATATATATATATAATTTAAAATTTATTTATACTTTAATGTGATAATTTAAAGATTTTTATATAAATCAATATAAATTTAATGTATATTTTACAAAATTAAGTAAAATTTATGTACATTTTATAAAACAATATTTCTATAAAGCTCACAAATTTACGTACATTTTACAACGTAACTTAAATATTAAAATGTTGATAATAAGTAGTATTTTTAATTTGGGAAGTAGATATTGAATTTACTTCTACAAAACATGTACAATAATTTATACAAGGTATTGAAAGTTTATATATATGTCTAACATAAATAGTATGAAATTTATATAAAATTATGTACAATATATAGAAACTGAAAATATATTAAATTGTACAAAATATTGGTACATGTTCACATATCAAAAGTCAAATCATTTTAAGATAGTTAGGTATATTGATTCTAATTTTACTGAATGTCAAGATAGTATAAGATCTAAGTCGAACTTTGTCTACCTATTAATTGGAAGTGTTATCTTTTGAAAGAGTACCAAACAATTTCTCACTATAACCTTTTCTATTATGAAAGTAGAGTTTATAACATGTTATGAGGAATTAAAGAGTGAAATATGGTTGTAAAATTTTTATCACGAGTCTACACATAGTAGATAGTATTGAAATATCATTTAAGTTATTTTGTAAAAATAAGTTAATAGTGTTATATTCCACTAACAAAATAAGCTCAATAAAGACAAAACATATAAAAATTAAGCTTTTGGTTGTTAAGGAAAAAGTTCAAAGTTTATAGGTGATTATAGAATAAATATTTACAAACTCCATTAAGGTAGATCCATTTACTAAGGAATTGTTACCCAAAATGTGTATTAAGCATAATGTACGTATAGGTGTCATATCATTTGAGAATATTCATTTTTATGAAAGTTTGTAATTTAAATGTTTCTTTGACAGATAAACTTTTAGTTGTTTTAGTTTATAGATATTTTGTAGAAATAAAGTTTTGGTTTATTTACACTTTGATTTTGGTATGATTTGATCTCACTAAAGTTTAAGGTTGGATTAGTTGGAAATATATATGTTGAGATCACATTGTATGAAATTTACTTGTTATACATTCACATTAGGGGTGTGCATCAGATCAAAACCGTTGATTATATACTCATTCGATTCGATTGAAACATCTTAATCCGTAATCAATTCGATCAACTTTCAAATCTAATGCAATCTGATCTGTAATCTATTCGGATTGGATCGGTTGAATCTGGCCAATAAACTTAATTAAATCTATTTTTGAATAAAAATTTAAATTTTCACATAACATAAACTTATTTGAGCTAAAAAAACTTAAAATATGACTAATATAAGAATAACCAATGAGAATATGACTAATATATAAAATATAAATATATATTTAAGTATTTTTAGTCGGATCGGATGATACATAGTGAAATTTGTCATTCGATCCGAATTTAACGAATTGAAAAAACTTCCATCCGATCTGATCCGATGGTCGGATCAAAATCGTAAAACAATTAGCGGATCAGATTAGTCAGATGATCGGATTTTTTGCACACCCCTAATTCACATCATAATTCATGTCATTATGTTGGTATAATTGATAAACTAAATTGATTATAGATACATTTTGATAATAACAAAAAATTTAAGCTCAGACGAATATTTTTACAACACATTTTATGGTATAAATGGAAGATTGTTAAATCCTTAATCAAATATTGGACTTATATATGAATAATTACCTATCTTAGAATGTCATTTAAGGTTAAGTCTGTTTAAAAGTGATTAGGTAAGTTTTAAGTAATTTAGGGTTTAATGTATTTAATAGAGTGTGAAATTTTAATGTGTATAGACCTAAGAATAATGATTATTTTAATGAAGGGTTAAAATAGATATACAATTATTAACTATATATATAATGTTTATGGTCCCTAGTTACACATATTATATTATTCTTTTATTATATCCCATTGTTAGAGAGAGAAAGAGATAAAATTATAAGATTCTTTAAGAAAAACGTGTATATTTCGAAGATTAATTATTCAGTTACAAAATTAATTAATAATTATAAATTTAAGTATGTTTTCGTATATTTATCTTTAATTCTTAGTGATAACTTTAGGTGAAGTGTTTAACTAAATATTATTTTATTCTAACATTATCTTTCTCTTCTCAAGTTTTCTAGATAAATCATTATGCATATATAATGGACCTACAAACGTGTAGAAAAAAGAATATAAACCTCTGGTTAAACAAAAATACAATGAACCTATTATAGATCTATAAATCAAAATAACACTTAACATATTATTAGTTAAATTATACTAATAATTAGATGCACCAAAAAGTAATTCATTATAAAAAACAGTGATTATTAACTAAATGAACTCAAAATAAATATTCTATAAATATTTTATATTAATCTATCAATCATTAATTAAATAAAAATTCAATGGTTAAGCTAATCTACGTAATTAGAAAATAAATCATATAATTTTTTCGGGCACCAATAATTGCTTCTTATGGTTTAAAATCAACATTTGGTAATTTATCACTACAGAAAATACGGTATATATTTTAGTACAAAAAGGTTTTTGCTATAAATGTTAAATTTATAGAAAATTAAAAATATTCACTAGAAATTCTTATCTTCCTTCGGAAAAAAGGGTCCAAATATATTTTGTACTCACAACAAATATATGCATAAATATAAAAATTTACAAAGAAGCTTTCATATTTAAAATTTTTAGGAAAATCTTAATATATCATCCCAAATATATTTGTGATATAATTTTATTGGGTTTATTATTACGATAGTTTTTTCATTGCCAATGATATTAACGAATTGCATAAACATGCCATCACAAAGTATCTTTTCATTTATCAAATAATATTTATAGAGAGCGAAAAAAAGTTTATATTACCCAACTAAAAGTTTTTGTGGCACATTTTTATCACGCATGTTATTGCCATAATTTTTTTATGTGAATTATGTATCTCCAAATAAATTTTGATACATGAATATCAATTACGATAATTATTAATATAAAATTAAATTATTAGTGTTAATAAGTATGTAAATTATTAGTGTTAATAAGTCATGCGTGACATGCATAATGCAACATCTTTACTATATTCATTTTTAATATCGAACAATATTTCTTATGAAATTCAAGTGATTAGCAATAAAATAGTTTATAGTAAAAAAAGTATTTATGAAATCCTTACTTTTTATGTGTATTTGATCCATCATAAGAGTTAAGACATAAAATTTATATGCTGATTATGTGATGTTTTGATGAGTTCTTAGTATTTTGTTTAATTAGACTAGCAATTTTTTAATTAAAAAAATGTATAATTATCTTATCGATTAACAAATGTAAATGTTACTGTTTAGTTTTATCTCTTTTATTATCCAGAGATTTTATTTTTAATTTTTAAAATTTTGTTGGAAAAAAATGATAAATTAATTTAGTAGGAATTTATTATATTTGAGAAGTTTTTAGTGATTTTGCAAAAGAATTTTATATTTTTAAGGTGTTTATGATGTAACTTTCATTGTTTATAACCATAAAAAAAATTTATTTCTTTTAACAAAAGAAATATTTATATTTATTGGTGTGTTTATTTATATACAATAAGAATCAATTGTAAAGTGAATAAATATGAATCAAAATAAAGATAAAATAGAATGTAATTTTTTTTTGTATTTCACAATAATCATGAAGGTTCAAAATAAAAATATTAATTAATTTAAATATATTTTTAATATTAATAATAAAAATATGTAATAAAATATTAAAATAAATGATTTTTAATTATATATTATGAATTTAGTAAATGAAATCAATACCAAGAGCAGTAGTAACCCATCAATAAAAATGACACTTAAATTTGTGGGGATAATTATTATTACATTTCTACAAATATCAAATGGAATAATGAAACAATCAATGAAAATGATACTTAAATTTGTGAGATTCTTATTCTATTTCTATCATATTTTTAAGAAATAAACATGTCAATAGAAATAACTTTTTTTTTTCGTTCCTTTTCCTTGTTAGTAAACACAACTACATTCAAATCAAAATGATTACAAGAATAAAAAAATTAAAAAGAAATTAAATTATCATAAAAATCCTTAAAAATAATCTGTAATAAAGGAGTAAACTTTTTTGAATGTTTCGTTAAGTTCTCCGATGCACGATATTTCAACTTGATAGGGTTTTGAAAAAATATTTTATTCATGTGTTCATTTTCCACGGTGGCATATCAAAGAGAAATAGTTAACAAAATCTTCTAATAATATTAGTGTTTTAAGGATATTTTTCAAAAAAAAGACATTAAGATTCTCATAATTATTTAATTTAAACGATTTAATCTCATAATTATTACATTAATTATTAAAAGTCTCATAATTTTTTGAAAAAAAAAACAGTAGTATCGTTATTAAATAAAAGTGAACACTTTAATCGTATAATTTTTAAATTTAACACATATAATTTCATTATTTATAAAAGTTAAGCTATACAATGTTAAAGTTATGAGACTATAAATATTAAATTTTAATATTTTTGATATACTAAAAGTGTTCATTTTGATAAATATAGAAAAATTTATATTTTTTATAATACCATAACTAATAGTACATAATCTGTAAATTATATAACTAAATTGTTTATTTTAACTTAATTCAATAATTATTAAATTAATATATTTATTTGGTAAAAATTACAAGATTTTTAAGACATTTTATCCTTTTCTCAAAATGCAGCAATAATAATCATGTTGATAATATTATTTTCATGTGCACCTCAAGCATTTTTATGACCTAAAGTAAAAATTAAAAATATAACCTTAAATATTTTTCATAAATTAAATTTTATTGGTGGATAAGAATTGTTTAATGACATTAGAATTTTGTTCAAATATAAATAATATTTTAAAAATTGAATAAATAAATATGTAAAGGTTTATTTTTTAGAGTAATAGGTGAAGAAATTCAATTTTATTTTGAAATTTGTATAATTAAGATGTACTTTATGAAACCTTGATATAAAATAAAAAATTTAAAATTTTCTACAAGATTATAATGTTTATCTTTAAAATTTGAATAAAATAAATATATAAATAATACAAGTTTTGAAATTTAAGAGAAGAAAGATACACGTAAAAAAGAGAGGAAGTAGTTTATAAAAAAAAATATTTTTATTATGTTTATTTTGTATAATCTCAATTAATTGAAAAAATAAATGAAAATTATTAAGGAATTTCAATTGATTAATTTAATAATTTAAGATAATTTTCTTTTATAATAAAAATAATCTTACATAATTATTTATTTTTTATATTATTAATTAATTAAAAATATGTAAAAAATATTATTTTTATAATTAAGTCAAATTTTATTTAATATTAATAATATTAAAGTGTAATTATTTATAATTATAACACAATCAATTCATACATTGTTTTTATAGCAATAAAATGTGTAGATAAGATTGTCATTTTAATTATATATTTTAAATACATAATATCTTTTTAAATTAATATCTTCTTTAATTTTTATTTCAATGAATTATTTATTTTTTAAAAAATATAAAAAATTTATATCTCTATCCAGCTAGCTAGGACCAAAAATGACTCCTTCATTCACAACAGACATGGTGATTATTTTCATAATAAAAAAGTGTATGTGATATATAGTAAAGTATATTAGAGTTTCATTGAAATTTATCCCGGAGACTAATCCACCACAAAGACTAGAGACTTACCCAAAGTCCACGTATAGACCTACTCAAGTTACTATTTGGTTGACTAGTTGCAAATTAATATAGTTGACTAAAACTCTACTCCCTTTTTTCCCTTCCCACCATTGTGTATTCAGACCGTTAATTTTTTACTGATATTCTTATTCAATTGATGTGTAATTGCTCTAATCGGTGAAATTTCAATATATTCAAACTACGTGTACACTTTAATTGTTCCGTTGTTGACTTACCTTCAAGTATTGACTTCATAATCAAGTTTTCTTTTAATTTTTTTTAAATATCTTTAATATTTTTTAAATAATAAATATTTAAAAATAAAACTTGAGAGGATGATTGCAAAAAAAAAAAAAAATAGAATAATTAATTTTTGAGAGGATGATCGCAAAGTATCTATATTTATTTTAAAAATAATATTTAAATTTTATATTTATTTTATTATAATTTAATCATATTGTTATTAAGAAAGTGATACCATAAAACTAAATGATATATATTTTTATTTATTTTTTATTATTTTAATTATAATTTATTTAAGTTAAAATAATTTTTATCTTATGTAATTAAAAAAATAAAAAATAAAATAAAAAATTATTTTATTAATATATGATTATTTTTCAATAATAATAAGATTAAATTAAAAATAAAATTTAAATATTATTTTAATAATAAATATTTAACCTTTTAAGATATTTATCTCTTAGTTTTTTTTGGTTACGATTAACTATTTTTTTGTTGTTGTTAAATATAAAGTAATTAGGAGAATAAAACTTTTAATATTCCGGTTGTGAAGCATTCTATTTGACTTACAAAATAGTACACGTGTTGTTTGCCGGTTTGAATTTATTTTTGAGAAACAAGCAACCATGTTTAAAAATATAATCATAAAAATATAGTACATTATATCTAACTTATTTATTTTATTATTATAAAAAAATTTAATACATATATTTTATATTTTGATTTAACACATTTTGGTAGAATTATAGTTATTTAAATTATTTTAATATTAAACATCATTTAATAAATATAATTATTATTAATGAATTGTTATTTTTATTATTATAAATTAAAAAGTATTATTTTATATTAATATTTTAAAATTACATTGGATACTAAATAAAATTTGAATCAAAATTTATAATTGTGCCTAGAGATATTCACGGTCCTTCCATTAGGTAAGAACGCCGACTTTTCCTCCAAGCTGTACCCACTGTTTCTTTCACATAATACAGTATGAGCTCTTCATTAAATGTGGTTTTACATTTTCTTTGAGCAAGAATATGCATCATATATAGGTGTATTAAAGCTTTTTTTTAATTATTATTATTATTATTATCGTAGAATGAAATATCTTTGTAAGAGTAACACTTGTTTATCACCCACCTATGTTTTATCCAGGGTGTACCAACTAATATTTAGAAGTTAATTAAAAGCTAAATTAGGCTAAAGAGGCTTGTGACTAATCAATCCAAGTATCTCACAAGGCCTAAAAGAGTAAATATTTAACCTCTCTTTTTGGATTATGCTTCTCCTTGGTATGTTTTTACTCAGGAAAATTACAAACAATTTTGAAGCACAGGGATGTCAAAATTGAGAAAAATTATGAAAAATAGTGATTAAAATATATTATAAAATAAAATTAATAAAAATATATTGTTAATATTAGTATAAATAAATAAACTGAGTTTTCCTTTTTTATTATAAACCGTTTCTTAGAAAATATAGGAATATTTAAAAGGGAATATGACAAAAGAATATATGTAATACATAATCGGTATGGTTCATGGGTTTGCGAAGAGTCGAGTACTAGATGGTTATGAAAACACGCTTTTTTCAATACGAACGCGTGATGTGAGAGTATGTTGAAAAGAACACTTACTAAAAATCATGAAACTTATGTGTCTTTTAGCGTCTAGAAGACGTGGTGTCTATCATAAATCCTAGCAGTTTTTTTTCTCCCTTTCTTTTATATAAAAAGATAAGAAAGGTTGAAAAATATTGGATCAATAAGTCTGGGATGCACATCAATTACTCGTGAAAATTATAGCTAAAGTCTCTCTCAAATTAATATTAATTTTTTATCATGTTGTTATTACGAAATGAGTAGTAAAATAAAAAAATAGATTAAGTTTTTTTATTTTTATTTTCATGAAATATTTTTTAAATAATAAATCAAATATTAAGATTTTTGTATTTATAAATATTCTAAGAAAATGATTAAAAAATAAAATTTATAAATAACCATCAAAATTATTTTTTAAAAAATAAAAAAATAAAAAATATTACCAAACATTAAGTAATTTTTAATTTTTCCTTAAAAAATACCAAATAAAAATTATTACATTAGTGATTATATTTATAAAAATTATAAATCATAAATCATAAAATTAATTATTTAATTATAAATTATAAATTAAAATCATCATTAACAAAACCTTTAAAATTTTCAAAAATGTAATGGCAAAGAGATCGGCGAAAAGAAAATGACTATCTTATTTATTCTCCGTGGCTATTTATTTTTGTGCTTTTACTATTAAAAAAAATAAATCAAAATTTTTTAAATAACAATAATAGGCATGATCAGAACAAAATAATAAGCATCAAATCAAAAATTATAATAATATTTTTATGTAATTAAAATATACTAATAAAATATATAATATATTCTATTATATATTAATTAATAAATAAAAATATAAAATAATTTTGGCTTTACATTCTCCTAAATTTTTATTTCAAAAAAATATCTCTCTCCTATATAATGTAGATTTTTTTTATGTTTTTCTCTCGTAGTGCTTCACTTTTTTTCTTTCTCATAATTTTATAATATTAAGCATATTAATATTATACGAAGAATCCTTGAAACGGGGATTTTTTTTCTCTCATACTTATTTTCTATTTTTATTTTTTTCTCTAATCTTATATTTTCTTATATCCTCTCGTTTATAATCTCACCCTCTCAAACGACCATTCTTTTTTTTATTTTTATTTTAGTATAAAGTTGACCATTCTTCGTCAAAGATAGTATTGGTTCACGAACATGGTGAAGGACGTTGATGTATTACTTACTGGCTTAAGCCAATGAATTGGATAATGGAATAATAGCATAATAAAAATATATTAAAAAAAGTTTAATTATACAAAGGATATCTTAAATTTTTTCATACTATTATTTTTATGATTTTATTTAATTAGTTTCTAATTTTCATACTTATGCGCTTCCTATATATATATTTTACTTTATTATTTTTTACATTTTGATCTCATTGATTTTTCATACTTTTAATTTTATTATTAAGTTAGTCATAAATTTTGAACTAAACATGATAAAATAGAAAAAAAATAAAAGAATCAAATTATAAAAAGAAAAAAATAAGAGAACAAAACGAAAAGAAATAAAATGATTATGGTGTATAATATAACAAAATATGGACAATTTGTCCTAAAAAAAATATAAATTATCATAAAAAATATTTAATAATAAAAGTTTCATTCTACCCAAAAACAAAACATTAAGACTTGTCAAAGTGAAAATTTATTATAAAAAATAAATTAATTGCTCCAGGCCAAGCATGCTAACGCAAGGAAAGAAGTGGTGAAAGTTTATTATAAAAAAGGAAAAAAATGGTTGCTAATGTCTAATAAGATAGATCTTATGTCATCATTAATCCTTTACTATTAAAAAAGAGTGTTTTTGTTTTTTTTAAGAAAAAAAAAATAGTCACAACATGAAAAAGTGAAAAATTATAGCTTTATGTAGTAAAATAATAATATTTAAAACTAATACTTAAAATAATATTATATGTCAAAGAATAAAATCAAAATATCAATTTTTAAACGAAAAAATAAGAGGGATATAGAGGACACGATATAGAAATCGTATATAAAATAAATCGTAAATATAATGGAATCTTTGAACCCCACTTAATATCCTATTCTAGATGCTTGTTGTGTTAAAAAATAGGTAAACTCAACACAAACAAAATAGAAAAGTTGACAAATAACGTATCGAAATTACATGTTTTTGATTATTTGAATTTATGATCATACATAAATTATAATATAAGTAACATTTTAATTTTAAATTGTTCACAATTAAAAAGATCAAAATAATTATAAACATGTATATATAATTATTAAATTATTATAAATATTTATAATTTTTTAAGCTAAAATAATAATATAATATAATTATATCATGTATAATATTTAAATATGGTATATTATAAAATAAAATTTATATTTATTTATAATTTAATAAAAATTAGATTTGTATCATACAGACACTAGTTTATAGGAAATTAGCTTAATGAATGCAGTGTATAAATATTATGCTCTTGTTTATAATTTTTGTTATTTTTAACAAAATAACAATTGTTAAGTTATATAAAAAAATACCAGTAATATGAAATACACATAATCTAAATAGACATAAAATAAAATAATTAATTAAGCTTGATAACAAATATATTATATAAACTGAACAATACAATATTTTGTTTGTATACAAAATACTTGCCATATATCATCTAAATTACTCAAAATACACAATTTTTTGTAAAATATATAATGTGTGATTTATCAATAACAAAAGCGAAAAGTTAATATGCATTAAAAAAAGCCCAAAAGTTCCAAAAGATCATATATCAATAGTCAAATAAAAAAAGCTAATATGTCTGAGAATGCCAAAAGCTCCAATCAGTATTTTGAAACAAAAGAATTGGTCTTCACGTCTAGAAAGACAAAAGAAAATAGGTCCTACCTTCTTGAACTTGTCACTACCTGTAAAATAAGATAATTCAAATGTAAGAACATGTATTTTGACTGCTACAACTCAATTATTTTCACTAGCAAACAAATAAAGAATAAATCAAATTGGCATAGGACATAATAGCCATTGTCATTAGAAAAGATTATTGTCTTTATTATTACTTCATTAAAAACCAACCCAGTTTTAACACATTAATTAAGAGAAAAACATAGAATTACGTACCTTCGTGGAATTAATTTGATGCAATCTTTTGGGCAAGTAATTTTCGTTCCAACAATATATATATATATATATATATATATATATATATATATATGCACTGTTCACTTGTTGGTCGGTATAAGTACTTACTGTTAAAAATATTTAATGATTGTATTCTATTCTGTAATCAAATGAATACACATAGTGCCTTTATATAGGAATTACAAGTAAATTAGATATGTCTAAAATAATTAAATATAAATATCCCTAAAGTAAATAGATATACAATAGCAGATATTAATATATTACTAGATATACATTAACAACCCCCCTCAAACTCAAGGTGGATGTGAGACCAACTTGAGGTTGTCAACCAAATTACGGGTGCGTCCTTTGGGAAATGCCTTAGTGAAAATATCTGCAAGTTGATCGTTGGAGGAAACGGGGAAAAGCTTGAGAGCACTATGGATAAGATGAGAGTGAATATAAGATGAGAGTGAATAAAGTGACAATCAATCTCGATGTGTTTAGTCCGTTCATGGAAGACATCGTTATGAGCAATATGAATGACACTCTGATTATCACAATAAAGAGGAGTTGCAGAAGATGTGGACACACCCAAATCCTTAAGGAGCCATCGTAGCCAAAAGAGCTCGGATGTGGTATCAGCAAGAGCACGATATTCTGCTTCAGTACTGGAGCGGGCCACAAAGGTTTGTTTCTTACTTCGCCAAGAAATCAAAGAAGTACCAAGGAGAAAGCAATAACCTGTAGTGGACCTACGATCAGTAGGATCTCGCCCCAATCGATCGAGAGAATGCACGAAGTACTAAAGGAGACTGAGCTCAGTAGAAAAGGCCATGGAAGATAATGCCTTTCAAGTATCGTAGAATACGCAAAACAACAGCATAATGAGTCGATCATGGAACAGACAGATACTGACTCACCTGATGAACAAGATAAAAGATGTCTGGACGAGTAGCTGTAAGATAAACCAGACTGCCAACCAATCGTCTATAAAGAGAAGGATTAGACAATGGTTGCCCCTCTGATGGTGTCAGATGCGCATTAAGTTCAACTGGAGTGTCAACAGTCTTGCTGTCAGTGAGTCCAATTTGAGATATGAGGTCAGATGCATACTTTGCTTGAGTAATGTAAAGACCATCTGTGGAACGAGTGATCTCAAGACCCAAGAAATAGCTTAAATGTCCAAGGTCTTTCATCTCAAATTGCTGACTAAGAAAATCCTTGAGTTCTTGAATGCCATTGAGGTCATCACCGGTTATGATCATATCATCCACATATAGAAGAAGCAAGATGGTGCCTTTATCATTACGACGAAGAAATAAGACAGAATCATAAGGACTGGCAGTGTAACCCAAGCGAAGGATGGTGGAACTGAATTTGGCAAACTATGCTCGTGGAGTTTGTTTAAGGCCATAAATTGCACGTCGAAGGCGACAAACCTTATTTGTTTCAACAGAAAGACCAGAAGGAGGTTGCATATAGACTTCTTCATGCAGATCCCCATTAAGGAATGCATTTTTAACATCCATCTGAAAAAGGTCCCATTTACTAGCAACAACAACAGCTAAGAGGGTACGAACAGAGGAAATACGGGCAACTGGAGCAAAAGTCTCTTCATAATCAATCCCATACTCTTGTGTAAAACCTCTTGCTACAAGATGAGCCTTGTAGCGATCAATAGACCCATCAGAGTGAGTCTTAATCTTATAGATCCACTTACTACCAACCACAGATTGACCAGGAGGGAGAGTAACAAGATCCCAAGTATGGTTTATGGTTAATGCATCAATTTCTTCTTTCATTGCAATCTGCCAAGAAGGGTTAGTAGATGCCTCACGATAGGTGTGAGGCTCATGGAGTGTAGCAAGGGTAGTGTAACAATGATAGTCAAGTAAATGTGTAGGAATGGATCTTACCCGGGTTGAGTGGCGAGGTGGAATGTCTTGTTAAGGATCTTCAAAGTGAGCAGAGCAAGAGGACCTATGTTCAAGTGAGGTAGCTCATTATCAACCTCGTTCTTCTACGACTGCCTAGGAGAATCATAAAAAATATCTGAAGATTGAATAGTGAAGTCCAAAGATGGATTAGAAGTATCTGTAGAAGGAACAAGAGACTCATTTGGAAAAATTTCCAAAACATTTGAATTAGTTAGGGAAGAACGAAAGTGAGAAAGTTTAACAAATAAGCGGTGTTCCCAAAAGACAACATTACGGGAAACACGGAGACGATGTGAGATAGGATCATAGCATCGATACCCTTTTTGAGTTTGACCATAACCAAGAAAACAACAAAGTCTAGATCGAGGCTCAAGTTTGTTGTGTTCATGAGGCTGAAGAAGAAAGAAAGAAACAAATCCGAATGAGCGAAGGTAATGATAGTTAGGAGATGATCCAAAAAGACGCTCATATGGAGTCTGATTATGAATGACAACGCTTGGAATGCGATTAATGGCATAAACAGCATGAAGAGCAGCTTCACCCCAAAATGGGGCAGGAACTTTGGCAGAGAGAAGAAGAGCACGAACAGTGTCAAGAATATGATGAAGTTTTCTTTCGGCTCGACCATTTTGTTGAGAGGTTCCTGGACAGGTTAGATGATGTATAGTGCCATAGGAGTGTAACAGAGTTTGAAAAGCATTTTGAGTATATTCGAGAGCATTATCAGATCGAAAAGTTTTGATATGTTTGGAGAATTGTGTTTCAACCATTTTTGCAAAGTTACTATATATTGATAAGATTTCAGAACGAGATTTCATTGGAAAGATCCAACTATAACGAGAATAATCATCAATAAAAATAACAAAATATCGAGATCTACCAATACTAGTAACAGGAGAAGGTCCCTAAATATCAGAATGAATCAACTCAAAAATACTATTAGAGA
This sequence comes from Hippophae gyantsensis, assembly GCA_030763125.1. Classification (NCBI taxonomy): domain Eukaryota; kingdom Viridiplantae; phylum Streptophyta; class Magnoliopsida; order Rosales; family Elaeagnaceae; genus Hippophae; species Hippophae gyantsensis. The sequence goes on from CM061033.1 coordinate 43,368,178, forward strand.
TAAATTTACTATTATTGAAAGGTAAAGGTGGCTGTTTTCCTAACTGACATGAAGTACAATCAAAATTATCTTTGGACACAGAACCCAATAAACCTTTAGAAGCTAACTGTTGTACCCGAGAGGATGGGGCATGACCAAGACGAGAATGCCAAAGTGCGAGAGAAGGTAAGGAAGAAATCGCTGATGGTTGCACAGAAGAATGAGAGGCAGGAGCAACAGGTGGAAGATGAAGATTGTTTACGGGAAACATACGCCCGACCCTAGGACCGGTCCTAAGCTCTTGCCCCATCCTCAGATCCTGCATAATACACCCAGAATAGTAAAAAATAAGGCGATATCCTAGTTCAGCTAATTGGCCCACAGAGCATAAATTATAGGATAGGTCAAGTACATGGAAAACCCCAGGAACAGAGAGGGTAGAGGTCGAAACAAAACCTAGACTATTCCCATGAATGGTGGAACCATCAACTATATGAATATTAAGGGGATGTGGTGCAGGGTCAAGTTTGGAGAATAAAGATGAGTGAGGTGTCATGTGATTGCAACATGCAGAGTCAAAAAGCCAAGTTTGAGACTTACCGGGCAAAATTGAGATGGTAGTGGAAAGAGATGCATTACCAGCCATTTGAACAGCCTGAGTTATGATCTTCTGTAGTTCCATGGAGGAGAGGTTGATAGTGGATTCATAAGACTGGGACTCTGCTGAACTAGAAGGCATCAACGAAGTAAGCTCAGTATTAGCAACATCAGCAGTAGATTTCTTACGACGGTAACAAGTCTCAATGGTGTGGCCATGACACTTGCAATAATTACATAACCTTTTATTACTCTGCCTGCGACGATTGTAAAAGCCAGAGGAATCACCTGATTGCTGAGGTTGTTCAATGGCAGGAGCAGGAGGAGTAATAGCCAAAACATTGAGCTTATTTTGGGCTTGAAGGGTTGCAAGTCGAGCTTCTTCTCTAACCAACTCATTTACAGCAGTATCAAGAGAGGGAGGAGGACTACGATTAAGAAGCTAACCTCGGATTGGCTCAAAGTCCTTGTGGAGTGACATCAAGAACTTATAGAGACGAAATTCATCCCTAATAGTAGCATATTGCTGAGCATCTGTTGAGCATGCCCAAATTGGATCACAAAGGTCAATTTGGTCCCAAAGGAAGCGAATTTGATCAAAGTAGTCATTGATGGATTGCCCTGGTCCCTGTTGCAGTTTATGCAATTCAACTATTAATTGATATTTCATGGATCCGTGAGTAGTGGAGTACCTTTTGGCCAACATATCCCATGCTGATTTGGCATCGTCAAAGCTGCCTAACAGATTGGAGATAGATGGAATGGAAGTATTCTGAATCCATGTGAGGATCATGTGGTTGTGACTATCCCATTCAATCATGCGACGAAGAAAGATAGCATCTTCTTCACTTGCTCCTTTATCAGGAATACTAATTGCACCAGTACAATAATGCCAGAGCATACGACCCTTAAGAAAACTGCGCATAGCTTGAGACCATGATAAATAATTCTTAGTCCCCTCTAATATAGTATTAATAGGGCAAAAAACAAAAGTATCATTTTTATCCATTTGAAAACACAATATGCAAAAACAGATTGCAAAAACGAGATCTACGCAAAAAACTGGGTAGGGTGAACCTGTATTGCAAAATTCCGGTCAACGGTCAACAGGCAATACGGTCAGAACAGTCAACGGTCAGATCAGTCAGAACAGTCAACGGTCAGATCGATTTTGTGACGTCAGATGGAGGTGATGATGACGTCAGCCCTACGCAAAGTACTGATGATGTCACGAGCAAAGCGCGGCGACTTGGCACGTCAAATCCACGCACAGTGGATGTTGGAGGTGCATGAGAGCGCGTACGGAGTCTGATGACTGTGATACTTACACGGTTGTGTAGATCCGGTCGAGCCGATCACAGTGGTATTTGCAGATAGGTCGTCGGGTTAAGATTAACGGCGGCGGCGGCGCGTTAACGACGTGCAGATTGGTTGTGTGCCGCGTGAGGGAGCGTGCGGTGTCCGATGGTTGCGATACTTCCACGGTTGTGTAGATCCGGTCGAGCCGATCACAGTGGTATATGCAGAAAAAATTTCGAAACAATATGCACGGCGGCAGCGGTGATTGCAGTTGTTTGTATGGTGCGGAACTCCTTAACAACGGCCACTGTAATTCCGGAACCTAAGGACAACGACTGAAAGACGTCGAAGGTTAAACGGTGAGTGATTGCAGTGGCTATTGTGACAGCGGAAGCTATAAGGGTTGAATAACACCAAAAAAGAAAACACTGCTAGAAAGAAAAGAATAGTGGCTCTGATACTATGTTAGAAATACTTAATGATTGTATTCTATTCTGTAATCAAATGAATATACATGGTGTCTTTATATAGGAATTACAAGTAAACTAGATATCTCTAAAATAATTAAATATAGATATCCCTAAAGTAAATAGATATACAATAGCAGATATTAATATATTACTAGATATACATTCACACTTACATCTAATTGAAAAACTTCTTCAACCCAAACTTTCCACCAATTAGCCTCTCCCAAGAGGAACATGATGCACCGTTTGCTCTTGGGTCAGTAGATGGAATAGTCCCTTATGCATGCCACAACTAGTTCTGTGTCGAATTCATACCAATGCAAGAGTTGACATCTTGAATAATATTTATGCGGCTCATTTTCTTGCATTGTTCCGTTGGTTTGCTGCAATTAGCATATTAAATTAAAAAAAAATTCAAAGTGTGTCACTTTTCATTGGTTTTATACATCAAATAATATTATTTACCACTAATTTTTCATTCTTTACCTGTTAATTAGCCTTGACTGAACTCAACATACATATTCTCAAATTTGTTCTTCAAATGATGCTATCCTACCCTCGAGCTGTCTTTCCACTCCATTCATTTGCATTTGAGTATCCAAACGAGTTTGTGTAACTCCAAAACCAAGTCCTCAAATTCTCCCTCGACGTTCAGGCCCTAAAACTCTTGTAACAACATCATCTCTAATATCATTATTAATTCTTTGGTGGATTTTGAGTTGACTGAATACATTATATGTAACAATTTTAATTATGAGGAAGAGCAACCTGAATTTAAATACACTAGTTAATTTAAATTAAAAGATGAGAAAGCATTGTAAAATATAGCAAAGTAAAAAATTTAAAACACATACCTTTATCGATCATTTCCCAAAGTGCATCTTTTATATGAGAATCAACTTTTTTCCAGTTCTTAGTATCAATAGGAATATGTTTTCTTGCTAGGACTCCATTATAAGATGCCAACTTGGCTGCATTTTTTACCAATTATTTGGTCTTTTTCATTGAGAGTCAGTTTTAGAGGTGAAACTTAACCTAATTGAATCATTCCCAACTAATTAGTCTCCTTGCGTTTTCTCATAGTGCTAGTTCTAGGAGGTGTTGATTAATTGTGGACTTTCTTCTCGATCCTCAGGAATTGTTGAAGAGTTTGATCCTTCATTTGACATTCCAACATGTTCAGAAGTATGACCATCTAATGCACCTCCCTTCTTACCATATATTAATCAATAACTGTGCAAGTCATATTTAAATATATTTAAATGAAAAAGAAAAAGAAATAGTTTAAAATGACATCAGGATCCATATAAAAGTTGGGTTATAAAACACCCAACATCAAGGAATATAGGAAGCGAAGAAATAATAATAATAATAATAATATGAATTATGTGGGAAACTCAAACGTTCTTAAACAAAATACTTAAAAAAGATAAAAGTTTAGAGTTTTAACGTCAAAGCAAGACAAGAACCAAATGCTGAAGTTCACGAATCCGAATTAGTGCTCAAGATGCAATTTTGAAGATATTATCTTATAGATCTGAAATAGATATATAAAAAATACAAGTTATCAATAAAGGAGGAAATCTAAATATGTAAAGAGAGAAAATTAAAATAGATGAAAACAATGAATCGGCAAGGTCAATAGAAAAGGGCCAATATATATGCTATAATAATCTTAAACCAATAGGAGAGAGTTGATATGGCAATGTCGTTGACTTGTCAGCTTGGAGAGAAGTCGGTTCCAATGAAAAACAAGATTCGACGATAGTTAATTAGCTTTGGCGAACTCTGGATAGAAAATGATAGGATTGATGCTCTAAACTTGAAAGTGTTGCCCAGATACACTGAGATGATGACAGTGGGTTAATGCATGGAAATAGGAGATTTGAGCATCTTGCTGATTTGTGAAGTTCATATCTCTCTTTTGAGAAAGATAAAGGCACGTATCAAGGCAAAATATCGTCGCTTTTTTATATTATATTATGTTATACACTACATGCAACTACTTTACTTTATCCCAAAACGTTGTAAAAATTAAATTAATTTTTAATATCAAATTCTTAAAAGTAATATATAACACAAACCATATCTAATTAACGTTGTTTATTGTGGCTTTTTACAACGTTTTTCATGAAAAATATTGTTGTATAATGATTTTATTATAGTGTGTATCGAATCAATTTTAAGTTTTATTTAAACAAAATATTTTGCTATAAACGGTACATCGAAATCATCCTTCTTTAAACGATAGATTCAATGGTAGTGTAACTTTTTTTAACAAGTTAATAATCCATTCAAAATGAAATTGACTGTTTATTTTTCGGATTTTATTTTTTTACACATAATTAATACATAACAATCACATTTTTAATATAAAAACGTTTTTCAAATAGTTTTTTTTAATTTTTTTTATTATAAATAAGGCACAATACTCATTGTGCCTCTAACAAACTTTTTATATATAAGCACTCAAAAATTGAGTCTATATACTCTCAAATTTTAATCAATTTATTTAATATTCTTTACGTTCATATGGTTTATTCAGAGTTAGTATTATGTCATGCTTACATTGTATGGACATGATTTATTGATTTAATTTTTAAATTTTTAAAAAGTTATTTTTATTAAATCTAAATTCGTAATATTTGATAGATGCTATTTAACACCATGCATTTGTTTATTTGTGCTACGTACGCTTTGTTAGGTAAAAGACGCTGATGTGTGTGTAGGTCATAGACTTTAATTGATACTAGCGGTTGTATAGATCAACCACACATTCAAGAGATTGAAAAAGTGTGTTAGCTTACTAGTAGAGTCTAACGCACAATAACTCTATAAGGATAGTTTAAGATATATTTTATACTGTTTATTCAATTTCTACTTAAATATTACATGTTAATTATATTTAATTTTTATAAGATTACTTATATAATATAACTTCTAGTTTTATTTTTATTATAAAGTAAATAAATATACATTTTTTAACATTATAATAAAATGAATATATATTTTTTTAATAAAAATGATTAAAAGTGAAATAATTGTGTCAGGACCGAAAGTTCTAATTGCATATTTACTCTTTTTGATATTAAATTTTGTTATTTAATTATAAAATTAATAGATATTTATTCAAATCTAACAAATATTTATTAAAAAATAATAAATTATAAGTTATGGCACAATATCATTAATAATTATAATTGGTTTTATATTTAATAAAAAATATAATTTATTATTTTAATATAATTATGATATATACAATAAATTGAAGGAATAATAATGTAAAATTTTAGAAGCTTCTAAAATAATGACAGTGTGATTTAATGTAGTCGACCAATATCCAGTCTTATACTATTATATTATACCTTTTCTTTAGAGGAAAAGAATATATTGTATAAAAAGAGAAAAAAATTCTACCTTTTAGCAGCCTTATGGGTCAGTTAATCCGTCTCAATTCTCTATTTTTTAATATATAAAATAAATTTGGGTATTGTTAATTGAAATTTAATATCTATTTAAATAAACTTAATATCTTCAAATCATAACCAGTGGGTATTTAAATCTCTACTATTCGACCCTTTATAGCAGCTGTATCATGACATTTTAACGTAGAAGAGTCAGAGTCAAAGTATGTACCTTACTTTCCAAAAAAGTCAAAGAAAAGTAGATTATTATTTAGAAATATCCAAATTAAGGCGTATAGAAAACAAGGGATGTATTTTACGGATAATTAAGATGGAATAAATCCCGGATATATATATATTTTAGCACAAATATATACTATTCTTTATTTGCTGATCACTTTATAATACAAATTTATGTCTAAATTGTACGTGTGAAACCAAAATATATTACTTATTTGACTGTAATAGGACAAGAAGTGAACATATATATATATATATATATATATATATATGAATGAGGTTAAAAAGAAGAAATGGCAAGTCAGTCATTATTAAAGAAGAATAAATACCAAAATGAAAATATTATTTATTGGGATGTCTATATATAAAAGGGATGATTAGTACTTATTTTCTGTGAAGTAGTTGGCTGTACGTAGAGCCATTTGATTGAGTTCTCAATCAAAATAATTAGATCAATAAATAGGAGAGTATTACGTACTTTAATAAATTTATTTTTGGTGGCAAATTAATTAAAAACAATGGCTTCAGAAGATGGAGTTGATGGGTATACACAAGATGGAACAGTAGATCTTAAGGGAAACCCTGTTCTCAGATCCAAGAGAGGTGGATGGAAAGCTTGCTCTTTTGTTGTTGGTGAGTTACGTTCTTTTTTTCTTTCCTTTGGAAACTCTAGCCCTGTTCCAGAAGTATCCAAGAACACTTGTCGATCTATGTAAATCGTACCTTCCACTTCCCATCTATTTGGAAATTCTAGCCCCTGTTATTATTGTGTTTGAATTAGGCTTTTCTGAAATATTAAAGAGAGAGATTAATTAGATAGATGCCGACAACTGATTTTTGGGTTGACTTTATCACTCATAAGACATTTGGGATTTTTTTTCCCCAGAAGATTAAGATAAAGATATTATTAATAAGTAGAAACGTTGAATAATAGCCAAAAATGAAATCCTAATTAATACATTAATTTTGATTTCTATTATATAGATTTGCAAATTTGTATTTTTGTCAATAATTCTTCCATTGGTATATAATTTTTCCGATTATTATTGGATATATATATTTCCATGAGTACATACAAAATGGAAATTAAGTTTGTTTTATTGAGATTTCTTAATTAATTGATTTTTTACTCAAAAAAAAGTCGGGATTTTTTTTATTAGATAAAACGGTAATTAATATAATTTAATTAAACATGTGAAAACTAAGATGAGAGAAAAGTCTTACTTACTATGAGACCACTAGCTACTTCAACAAGAAAAAAAGGAAAGAAAAAAAATCAAGCTAAAATATAATTTTCTTTGTATTCTCTGATCTGTTTCATGAGTCTTGGCTTAATTAAAGGAAATGATAATCATTAACTGTTTTTGGTATTATCTGAATAAAATTTTTATTTTTTAAAAACACTTAACCATTAATCATCGGTATAAATTTTAAATTATTCTGACGTTAATTTTTTATATAAATAGTCCAGTCTTTATTTCTCTGCACATGTCAAACAGTGAATAGTCTCTCTTTCTGTCTCCCCATAAAAACTGACATAAATGTTATAGAGGTTGAATGAATAAATTTAATATCCTTTTAAATTATTATTAATTAAAAAAATTACACAGATATCGTAATATCATAAATATTTCTTTGGTATTTCTATAAAATTAAATTATCGATATACTCGAAAATACAAATAATTCAATCCTCAGATATAACTAATTATAACATAAAAGTTGAATGGCACTTAATCCTTAAGCATGCCATAACTTGTAATTAAATTGTTTCTGCTAGCTAATTAGAAGTAGTATCGTATACTAAAAAAACATAATTAATTAGAGTAATTTAGGCTGTAATGATATGAAGCCTTTTTAAACTTGCATTTTGTTTGAATTTGAGCAGTATACGAAGTATTTGAAAGAATGGCTTATTATGGGATATCATCCAATCTGGTGCTATATTTAACAAACAAACTGCATCAAGGCACCGTAACCTCAGCTAACAATGTCACTAATTGGGTTGGCACTATTTGGATTACTCCTATTTTGGGTGCTTATGTTGCTGATGCTCATCTTGGTCGTTATTGGACTTTTATCTTTGCTTCTATCGTATATCTTTCGGTATGTTTCACTATTATTCTTTTTCTTCTTTATTCAGTTTTATTATATTATATGATAGTGCTCGAGTCTTCGATTGGTCTATATCATAAGATGCTCGTCAATAATTGTAAGATCTGTCTATTTAATTCAGAGATCCTAACCATGTGCCATGCCTAGATAAATTAATAAATTTATAATTTTTTTAATCTAATTTTATCAAAGAATTTATTATATATTTGTAAATAATATTTAATACGTTAAATTAATAAATATATCATTTATACTATTTACTAAGTATTATAAAAAATATTATTACATTGTAATTTATGATGCTTTTGTTTTATATTTGTAACACAAAGATGTTACAAAAATATTTTTTAAGTTATACGAATGATATTTTTATGAATATTTTAGTTTATATTTATTATAAGATAAAATTAAATGATATATAGATAGGGTTATCAGTATAACTTATTTAATAATCTTGCCAACGGTTGACTATTGCTTATAGTTGAGGTTAAGGACATTTTTTTAGAGCAAGTAGTTCGAATCCCAACGAATTATCCAATTATTTAAAAATATCTAATTATTTAGGGATAAAATTCATATTTATTATTTTAAATTTATATATTCGAATCATATTAAATACAACCGACAACTAAATTTGATTCCATGCATACTTGTTAATTTTGTTTTACATGATTGTGTCCATATGTACCGGAATAAATAGACGTCACCTATATTTTAGCCGCATGCGTAGCAATTTTTTTTTTAGGGGGGGGTGGGTGGGTCAAGACATGGGTAGTTGACAACGGTAGTAATTCGACCACTCTTTTCAAGATCACAACGCGCAACTTGAATTTTGTATGGTCAGGGATTGGTTTTAAGTTTAGATGCGCAATATTCTTTGGACTTTGTATTTATGTCGGCTTTGTTTCGAATTTATTGATTTTAATTAAAATACGTGATTATATATTATTTTAAATTGATAAAATTTAAGATTTTATTTTTAAAAAATATAAATAAATAAAAAACAATATTATTAGTGAAAATTATAATTCAAGAGTAATAAATAATTATAGATAATGAAAACTGATCAACTGGGTGCATGGGGAGAAGAAAAATGAGAAAGGAATTGATTCTTCTCATGTACTGTAGTTAGTTAATTTTTTTTAATGAACAGAGGAATCAAATTAATAAAGACCTAGAGCTGGGACCATGACCACCTTTGGTTTAGCCATGGCTCCACCCCTATTAACCCATTATCAAACCCTTAGTTCACCATAACATACGTGACATCTTACACAATAGCTTGAGGGATTATTCAACTGAATTCATATTTATATTTAATTTGTTAAATATTTTAACTATTTTAACTATATGGAGGGAACTCAAGATGATTAGGAGCAAACATTTTAACCAACTCAACTGAGGGAAGAGACAATTGTAAAAAAAAAAAAAACTCAGGTTGGTAATAAATGTGTGAATGTGTCTCTAGATTTATGAGTCTATATTTCTTTTAATAATACCTAAGAATATTAAAAAAAAATTCGTAAAAAGTTGGGGGTTTGTGGATGTAAAGATTTAGAACAATTTCTTGAGGAATAATTAATTGACTTTTTTTTTTTACCCAAAAAAAAGTTTAATTGACATTTTTGTTTCCAAAAAAGTTAATTGACATCTTTACTGACTATTTATATTGACAGGGAATGATTGTACTAACACTGGCTGTTACACTTCCATCTCTAAAGCCTCCTGGCTGCTTAAATGCCAAAATAGATAACTGCAAGAAGGCTTCCACGTTGCAATTAGCTGTGTTTTATGGTGCTCTTTACACTCTTGCAGTGGGCACAGGTGGAACAAAGCCCAACATCTCCACAATTGGAGCAGACCAATTTGACGATTTTGATCCAAAGGAAAAAGCCCATAAACTTTCATTCTTTAATTGGTGGATGTTTAGCATTTTCTTTGGAACACTCTTTGCCAACACTGTTTTAGTCTATATACAAGATAATGTGGGTTGGGCTCTAGGTTATGGGCTACCAACTCTTGGGCTTGCAATATCTATTGTAATCTTTTTGGCTGGCACTCCTTTCTATAGGCACAAGGTACCAACAGGAAGCCCTTTCACAAGAATGGCTAAAGTCATAGTGGCTGCTATAAGAAAATGGAATGTGCCTCTTCCTAATGATCCTAAAGAATTCTACGAACTTGACTTAGAAGAGTATGCAAAGAAAGGAAAGTTCAGGATTGATTATACACCAACTCTAAGGTTTGTATCATTTCTACATTTTTTGTTTTGAAATAACTATACTTATTTACGCACCTACTAGATTCGAAATCCACACCCCTTGTAATTATATAACTCTTCGATTAGAGAATATGTCATACATGCCCAGACATATTATTTGTACATTTTAACTTTATCAATTGTCACGTTATCTCACCATAGTAATTATATCAAAGTTAAAACATTTTTCATGATTTAAAGACATAGTAATTATATATGTTTGCTTTCAGGTTCCTAAACGTAGCTTCTGTCAAAACGGGATCAACTAATCCATGGATGTTATGCTCAGTTACCCAAGTGGAGGAGACAAAGCAAATGTTAAGAATGTTACCTATCTTGGTTGCCACATTTGTACCAAGCATCATGCTTGCACAAATTAACACCCTATTTGTGAAGCAAGGAACCACTCTTGATAGACATATTGGCAACTTTAAGATCCCACCAGCTAGTTTGAGTGGATTTGTAACCATATCCATGCTCGTGAGTGTTGTACTCTATGACAGATTTTTTGTCAAGATTATGCAGAAGTTTACAAAAAACCCTAGAGGAATCACTCTGCTTCAAAGAATGGGAATTGGAATGATTATGCACTTCATAGTTATGTTAGTTGCTTCTTTCACTGAGAGATGGAGACTCAGAGTAGCTAAGGAACATGGGTTAGTTGAAAATGGAGGAGAACTTCCTCTCACAATACTTATTTTACTTCCCCAATTTTTACTTATGGGAATTGCTGATGCATTATTGGAGGTAGCAAAGATTGAATTCTTCTATGACCAAGCACCTGAAAGCATGAAGAGTATTGGAACGTCTTATTCTTCAACTACTTTAGGAGTTGGGAATTTCCTCAGCAGCTTTCTTCTTTCAACAGTATCTCATATTACCAAAGAACATGGTCACAGAGGATGGATTCTAAACAATTTAAATGCTTCTCATCTTGATTATTACTATGCATTTTTTGCAATATTGAACATATTTAACTTTTTGCTCTTCTTGTTTCTTTCCAAGTTCTATGTTTATAAGGTTGAAGTTTCGGATTCAATTAAAGTACTCACAGAGGAATTGAAAAGCACATATAAGATATCCAATCCAGAAGAGGCCCATGCATAGGTCAAGTGAATGAATTATGTGCACATCAAAAGATGTAAAGTTCAACTTTCTAGACCAAGGTTCCTTGTTATTGGAAGCGATAGACCTTGAACATAGATTTACATAGGGAAGTGATGGTGGTTTAGAGTAGGTTTTTTTTTTTCAATTGTTTCTCCTTGTGTATTCTTGACAATTAGAAACAAAGGGAAAAAATTATATATATTACAATTGGGAAAGGATATTAGTCTAAAAAGGACCAAAAATGATGTAACATCACCTGAAGCCTTTTTTATTAAAAAATGACCACCAACTAGTTATGTTATTTGTAATAACATTTTGATCATATTGATTTTTAATTTACCTTATATCGATTACAAACAATGAACAGTTATAACCGGTCAAACTTAATTGAGTTTTTTTTTATTTAAAAAAACTACATATATGACCTAAAGTGAAGTCCCCCCAAAAAAATAAAAAATAAAACTCAAGTGAAGCCTCCCCTCCCCCTTCTTTCTCTTTCTTCAATTGTGTTTTTCCTCGTATAAGCCTGATGATATAATATCATAAATAGTTTCTCTATCTCGCATAATCAAAATCGAAGAGATAGAAAAAAATAGAAGACAGAACTGAACCATATATAAAAAACGATACACTATATATTTATTCTCAAACTTTAAGATTTAATCATCAAATTTTAAAACTTCACAAATATTCTCTTAAATTATTAAATCATATAATTTAATCCTCAAATTTTTAAAACTTTACATATAAGTCCAAATATTTTGAATCACAAATATGTATTTTATTAATCAATCTAAAACCTATAAATTTTTAAAAATTTAGTAAATAAATAGTATGATTTAAAGATTGAAAAACATATGTATAACATTTTAAAAGTCTAAGAAATAAATCATATATTTTAAAAGTTTATAATTATTTATAAAGTTGCAAAAAGAGTAGGAAGCAATTAAGCCTAGAAGATACTAAATTTCTTATCGATCCTTAATTTTTCCAATTTTTACGTATGAAAAATAATAAAAAACAATAAACCAGCAGGAGTATATTCTTTTAATAATACATTTAGAAAATAATAAGCCGACTATCCAATTAACAAAAATATTCTTTATTACGCCTTGATCTACAGATGGTTTCGCATCTTCATCATCTTATATTCCAACTTTATATTCAAATAATAATTGACACACCATTAGTTAAATACAATAAATTTTGATGCAAATGGCACTACTTTATAATTATCTGACAGTCAAATTGCAACCATGGAAACCAACAGGATCACTGAGAAGTACATTAAATATTACTACAAACGCGTGATGGTCATTTTAAAAATTATGTCATGTAAAACATTCAAATATTACCTTTGGTAAAGAAAAAAAGGAGGGAAAAAAACACATTCAAATATTCAAAGAATTGGTATCAATTAGGATCACATTTGCGAAGATAATATATATCATCCAAAACGAGCACAACCCGCAAAATTACTGAGCCATATAACATATTACGGATAAGTACGTCCCGATATTCAAACCATACCAGTTACGCCACTTGGTAATTCTCTGTAATTAACTGCGTTCTTTGAGAAAATTTGGGAGGGGACCCACCTCTCAGAGGTAGTATGTTCATAACCTGAAAAGGGAAGGGACAATATAATGAAATAATAACCACAGAAATCAGTAGTACAACTAACATCTTATTTATATAGATTGCCTTGTACTGGAAAGCTTCTAAAACACAAATACAATGACTGAAATGGCCAACGCAAATAAGTACGCATGGTAATACAACAAAATAGAGGGGGAAAAAAGGCAGAAACAAATCAAACCTTAAGGTCACTGAATGTATTAATAGCAGAGAAGCGCACAGAAATTGGAAAAAATACAGATGAATCATGTTCCTGAACAACAAACTCCATGGAACCACTGCCAATAATCAGTAAGCAAATGTTAAGAACCTCTAGTACTAGCATATGTCAAATATATATCAAACCATGAAAGCCAAAAGTTATCCAGAAAATGCAGACCTGCGGTTTGATTTATCAATGAGAAGTATGGACCACTCCATAACAAAATTCTTTGAATCATACCTGCAGTTTACGAGATATTCATCTAAGCAATAAGAATAAAAAAAATTAACAGTGCGTAAAGAGAACTAAAAATGCCAAAGAACAGAGTCATGAAGTTTTAGACACCATGACTTGGAAACCATATATGATATAAATTCAAAACTATACATAAAAAATGAAGATTCTATTGTATGTAATGTCAACGAATAGGATTTTCAGTAGCACTATCCTATGACAGTTCTAAAAGTTATATCTATGCTGAACGCATCTTAGTTTTGTTAAGCAAAGGTCTCAAAACCTTAAAAGGAAGCAACAACTTCCAATCAGGCAAGTCCCATAAACAATGAACAAGTTAAGCAATCATAAAATGATATTATCAAAGAGGAACAAAAAAGTCCTAATATATGAAATCCATACTTTTTCTCCCACACAAGAGGAAGACAGACAAAAGGAGAGAGAGATAAGAAACAAAGGATGTGTTCAGATAAAACCACGATAAATATTGCAGGCTTTTCCATCTATCAGCTTCCCCATGTTTTTTCATTGATGAGAAGGGGTGAACAGTCCTTTTGAAATTGGACCAAGTTTTGTCTTAAGAACCCATTTGCAACAGTATCGGAAAGAAGATAAAAATGCATTCACGTAGATATGGCATGCTATGCTACATGACCACCAAAAAAATTCTACGTAATAATAGAAGTTCAACAGAGCTGTAGTTACTTACCTGGCCATCCAAAGTAAACAATAACAACAATAGTCTGACAGAAATATAAAACTAATTAATTGAATTTTCACCTCCATTCCCCGTCAATCTGCCTTACACTTGGAGCCTCTCGCAGTGCTGGAAGAGGTACCGAGATAACAACATTTTGCAGATCAAACATTGAAGAAGCTTCATATTCAATACTGACATAAGTCTCATTCCCAGAAACAGATGGCCAGCAGTTGACTACAACAAGATAGATTGGTGTAAATGACCTGATAGACAAGAGAATTCTCATAAATGAAGTAATGTTTTGAACTCACTTATCAAAGGGACCATTGACTCATCCGTACTCTGCATCCGCCACTTCAATAGACCAATACCTGCCACATCACCAGCTTGGCCTGTAGGAAAAGGCCTATTGGGATCCTTGAGGCCTAAAATGTTTTCATTTGCAAACAATTCTTTGTTCATGTTAGGATGTGTTTTGAAAGCAATGCCTGAATGTCCACCAGTTTCAATCTGACACAAGGCACACAATAATAAGGACAAATTGCAAGGTTTCCTAACACGTTATCTAAAAGAATAATATAAATTTACAAATTACCAATAGTACCTGCACTTGGATATGCGCATCTTCTTGGTTAAGAATTTGCAATGATAAGGTTCCCTGGACGTCGAAATTACTAACTCCACCATCACGTTTCAGTGTTACATTGAGTTTCTCTTCAACAGTCAACGTAATAGGATCAGTTGGAGGTGGGGCAGCTGATCTGGATTGTGCAGCTTTTGGCTGCACGTCTTCGAGGATAACCTCCCCTTCTGCTTTCAAAGACTCCAAGAACTGGTTAGTTCTTTGTGATTTACCTAACTGCATGCCAAGACCTTTTGGAGGGGCAGTGGCAGCTGCTGGTAGACGGCCTGTACAAGACAGTGAGCACGATCAAAATAAGTATTAATCCAAATGCAATTATCCATCCATATAACTAGTTCAACAAGAGGCCAAAATCCATGTTTCAAGACTCACAAACTTGGGAACTATTAAATATTACCTTTGCAAGTATCAATAGAAATATGTTCCTCACAAGATCTAATAGATTTAGCATACACAGACGATAGAACAATAGCTTGATACTATGTTACATGCACTCTCCTAGAACTGTCGATGTATGGGCACTGATCCGTGTGTCCGACAAGTCTTTTTTGTAAATTTAAAGACATGGGGACAACTATACTGTGAAATATAGGTACTTGTAGATCAAAATTTATTGATTAAAAACTAGCTTTTTATGTTTATACTCTTATAAATAAGTTATTAGTTTATATTGTATAACATTTATTAGTTTATAATGTAAAACATTTTGACATTCAAATTATTTTTGTCAGCATTCTTATTTATCTAGTCATATTTCTCTATTTTCCTTTTGTTTTTTTGCTAGTTTTCTTCATTTTCTTGTTATATTTATATATGTTTAGTTTGGAAGTTGACAGAATTATACAAAATCCTTAATTGCTATGTTAAAAAACCACTTAAAACATCGATTGAAAAATGAACCCCAGTACCCAATACCCACGTTCCTTCATACTGGAAGGAGTTAGGTTAGGTTAATATAAAAAAATAAAAGGTCACTTTGAAATAATAAATAAAAAACAGAGTGACATGGCTTTCAGTTTCCCAGGCATCTTTTTGTTTTCCGAGTCTTTATTTTTCATTGTATTTCAAATCTCCTCTATTAGCGCAGAGCTAAAATAGTTCAGAAATTGTTCTTTTCTTCTATTTTCCTCCATGGTGGAGTTTTGGTTGGCAGCAGCAGCATGTCAACACATATTTCACACCCGTACCAGCATTGTGTCGACACGGAACAAGACACGGATACTTTCACCAAAAATGCCCAGTTGATGAAACACTTGATATAACGTTACACAGATAGATGTGATCTACAAATCATAAATATTATAAATGTTGATACATAAATAAAGCAATGTACAAAACAAACCTTTAACCTTGGTAGAGAATGAGTCCATGTCAGTGCTCAATCCAATACCAGAACCACTTCCAAAACCACTTCCAGTACTAGATATGCTCATTTCACTAAAAGAACTCTCTATCCTTCCAGAGCCCATTGACTGTAAGGACATATATCCTCCTTTTTCAGCTCTATTTTTCTCAATCTGCCAAAGATTTGACAATGAAAGTTAAAGGAAAATTATTTCAAGCAACAAATTATTACAGGAGAGAGTAGGAGACATCACGTGATCCTAAACAAATACCTTGCTTTTGTCAATCTCACTAGCTTTGCGCTTCATAACATCCTTGGTCTCGTTAATCTTGCTCTGCATGACTAGCTTGTGCAGCTTCTCTTCATGACTCTCCATCTCACAGTATTGCTTAACCTGAGCAACCGTCACATTTTCCTTATTCCCAAGAGAGATGACTTCATCAAAGGCAGAAATCAGCTCAAAAGCTGCTTTGCATATACCATCTTCATCAAGGGACATAGAGTATTCTGGTACCTAGAAGCACTTAAGGAATGACCTTTTTATGCATTAGAAAAAAGGTTAAATCAACTATACAAATGCCACTAACAAAGTGATGAAAGGTCAACAGGGATACAAAGGAATCTATGAGAAATATAGTATGGTTGTTTCAATCTGTCGAGAGGGTAACAGCAACGCCACATGGATTCTTATGTTATTACTATGTGACTTAATGAATCAACTTTATGCATTAGAAAGGTAGAATCAACTATAAAAATGCTACTAATAAAGTGATGAAAAACCAACAGAGATACCAAGGAACATGTTTTCCATGTGAAACATAGCATGGCTTTTTCAATTTGCAGGAGAGGGTAAAAGTAATGCCACATGTGTTCTTATGTTACTATCTGACTGTAATTGTTTGCATTTGAACATCATAGGACAGAAACTGAATGATCTTCAGCAGTAACAATCAAGACAACTAAGCGACGAGAAAAAAAAATATAAACTAGCCCCCCAAGAGGATACAAGCTTTGAGAGCAACCTCAGAGTCTCCAAATCTTGCAGAATATTACTCTGCTTGTTTGTTACTAACAGCAAGTATAAAGCTTCAATAGGTTGATAAACATAGCGAACATTTTCAGCCTCAACATATGTATGCTGTTTTCCAGTGCCAATCAACTTTGGGAAAGCAGCAAGAAGACCTTCAATTCTTGTACGACTCAATTCCACAAACTGTCTAGAAACAAGCACTGCCAAAAAGAAGGAAAATAACCATCAGTACAAAGTTCAAATCATGAAAATACAAATTCATAACAATTTCATTAATGGTCAACATAAGGAAAGAGCAGTAAAAATACTAAACAATAGGTCCCGGAGACTGTAATGCATAAAATATAAATAAAATTTTTAATTTTTTTTTTTTACTCTTGGTGTGAGAAAAATTGGGTAGAAAATGGCATCATTTGAACTAATTGGAAAGAAAATATAAGTTTTAAGAATGACCATAAACTCATTAGACTTCTGGTATTGTCAAAAAAAAAAGAATCTAAATGATTTTTCAATCTGTTTGAACAGTGCCTAACTCCATGAATGACAAACCCCTTTAGACAACCTTATGACTGCCAACAGAAGCATTCCACTCAGCCAAATGCCTTAATAAAATTTATATGGTAGAATAAAAAGAACAAAGAAACAGATGGCAGAGATATATTTCTTTGGAGCATTCATGTTCCTTAATTGTTATTGTGCAATTGACTGGAATAAAAAATAAATAAACATATAAAATAAAATAAAACATTTGCCACAAATGTCCGCTAAACACCCAAGCTTTTAAATAATTGTACGTATGTACATCTTTACAACTATGGGTAGTTTCACATTGTATGTTTGTACACAAATCGCAAATATGGAAAGTTGAGTTTTAGCAAGTTTGTAGGTATAAATGATCATTTTCACATCATTAGTATAAATAAGCGATCATATTTATGCTGGAGCACGATTCCTATTCTTATGATTTTTATCTTTGATAGGCTTCTTTTCTTTAGGACTTTTTACTTTATGTTTTTTTATTGGGCTGCAAGACTACTCTTGTTTCATTATTCTCTTCATATTTCATCACAAGTAGGTATAGAAGTCTATTTATAGTAGATTTATCCCTTATAAAAAGCATAAGAGCTGCAAGCCTATCTTACCCTTTCCTAACAGTTCATGATCATTAAAAGGGTTTCTAAGAATCCATTTCATTGTTGCTGGCGGTGCCATAAGACAAGGGAAAGCTCAACTTTGTTATTGTTTACAATTTTTCTCTAACCACATAATAAGAGTCAGAGATAACAACTTACCCTTCCCAGACTTGCTAAGAACGGAAGCAGCAAGAACAACCTGGTTAGAGAAAAGGACATGGAAGAAAGGGTAAATCAGATGCATTATTTGTAGTTTAAATTGATTCTTCTCCACGATGTTTTTCAATGACACTTTTGCCAAAAGGAAATTTTGAATAACATTTGTATAGTAGAATAAAAGAAAAGAGAATTTAATTGTTTAAAATTTCCAATCACCCAAGTAATAGAAGCCAAGTCAGATGCAGCTGCATGTGGTGTTACACAACATTATAAGAAAGGTCAATCACCGTTAGTCATTTAAATCCAGAACACTTGGTTTAACCAATAACAATTTCAAAGGGGAAGCAAGCGTATATACGAAATAGAAAAAAAGGATAATTACCATATTTGAATGGTGGAGTTAAAAGAAACCAACGAACACCAGCTAAATCGCAATAACAAGGGTTGTACCGCCCCTATAAAACAGAAAATTATAAAGTTTTATAACAATTCGAAATCATGGGGAAATAGAACAAGCAATCAAGACTAGCATCTGAAAGAAGTGAAGTGATACATCAAACATAACAATTGTCTTCAATCATCATTCCACATCTGAAATACACACACCCACTTGTAGACTAAATCCCCCAACCTTGTATATATAATAATCTTCTTGGAGTATATCTTTCATATCAGATCTCTACCACGGAGCTAAGATAAAAAATTAATTGGGCTAAAAGGGAATTGAATCTTTTAAACAAATGGTAATCTTTGATTTCAATCCAAATTATCTATTTATTGATATTCCTTATGCTCTCGTCCCATAAACTCACGAAAATATTCATGGAGAAAAATTACATTAATACATAATCTATTTAAATGGAAATATCTTATCAAATCAAATAATTTTAAAAAAGATTTGAAAAATTTACCAAGACAAAATTAAATTGAATGATCATGAACATTGCACCACGCAATAAAATTTCACCAGAAACTACTCAAACAAAAATCCAGAGATCCACAGAATCAAGGATCGTACACCTAGGTCTTGCGATCACTACAGCCACACGAGAAGGAGCAACAGCTCGACTCCACATTTGGCTATCCAGAGATTTTTAGCAGATCAAAAACCTCCAAAACATGAATAAGAAACAGTTTATTCATATATAGCGTACATCACAAAATAAAATAAAATAAATCTAGAAGGAACGAAATTCAAGTTAGAGAGAGGAATAGATCCGTAAATACACGGCCCCCACATTTTCCTTCATTTTTTCAAAAAATCAAATGCAGTGCAGACATTGAAGAAAGTGAATGAATCGAATCGAATCTTATAAAAGAGCTTACCTCTGATCTAAATTGCGGTTTCGCTTGTTCAGTGAAAGCAAAGGAGCAGGAAAGACGGGGCTTTTATCTTTCATGGCTAAAGCTTTGGCCTAATATCATTTTTAAAACAAGTTTGGTTAAATTTCCGGTTTGACACATCACCACCAGCCAGCAAAATTCTTCAGTCAGACGGAAACAATAACAAAAGCTACAATTCAATTGAGGTTTTGTTTATTTGAAAAAAAAATTAAGGATTGTTTAGATGAAAGATGTTGTTTAATTGATTTTTTTATGATAAAAAAATATCATATAAATTTTTTTATTTATGAAAAATATATCAAAAAAACTAATTTTTTATCTAATTTTTCATTAATATAACAAAATAATACATGTATTATATATATATATATATATATATATATATATATATATATTTATGTTTTTCAATATATATACCTAAAGATTACTTAAATGTTTCAAAAAATCTTATTTTAAAATTAAACAAAATTTACATTATTTAATAATTAAAGTAATAAATTAAAGAATAAAAATTTGATTAAAATATTTGTTAAAAAATGTGAATAAATTTTTAATTAAAAATTAATTTGTTAAATATATATTTATAAGTTTGTTATCTTAATAGTACCATGATTTTATTTTTTTCTTACCCAATTTTTAAGGTGATACTTTAATAGTATCACATTTTAAAAAAAATGTACAAATTTGATGTAATTTATTATTTAATTATAAATTTTTCACATATATATTAACATATATGCGATATTCAAATGACATTTTTGAATAATAAATAAATTAAGCGATATTTTGAGAATATTTTAAGATAATAAATTAATTGATTATCTAAAAATGTCATTAAAATAACTCACATTTATTATTATGTATGTGAATTTTTTTAATTAAATAACAAATTTTATCATATTGATATATTTTTTAAATGAAATTACCATTATCTTATTATCTTAAAAATCTAGATAAAAAAATATCAAAAATAAAATCATGATACTATTAAGTTAGCAAACACATTACGGATATTATTTCATTATATTTAATAAAAATTTAATTTTACATCTCACATCGTTTCAAAAAAAGATTTAAAAATATATTTTATAAACAAATGAATTAAATGACACTTAAGTTTTAATAAAAACAAATTCAACTTTTTTCACTTCCAGCATTCACCATTAAATATCTCACCTATATAGAGTTTGGTACGGTCTATTGAACCTTTCAAAAGAGTTTTAATAAGCTACAGATCATTCTTACAATTGACATTAAAATTAAGAACATATCTATTTTTCATATTTTTTTACTCAATTTTTTTAAATTTTTTTAAAAATTATGACCTATATTTGATATAAGTATATTTTATTTTGAGTATTAAAAATTATTGATATAATTATTAGGACATGTGTATTGATAGAGATTGATGTTTTACATTGAGAATTGGGAGGAACAGATGGTTGTATTATAATTTTTGAATATCCCTATAAAACCCGATATCTTCAAATTTTGGGTAGGATTTCTCATTTGTATCGGATTTTATAGGGATAATTAAGTCGTTTTATTTATATTCAAATTAATTTTAAAATGCTTTGGAAGTAGGGACATATATAAAGTAAATAACACGATATCTTCAAATTTAATCTTCTCTCTAAGTCCCAACCGTTAATCTCTTCTCTATTTTTTCATCATTTAAATTTTATATACTAGAAGGAGAGTTATTGTAATTCTGCAATTAGCTCTTAGTTTTATTTATTTTTTATTTTACCAATTAAATAAAAATAATCATAATTTATGATTTTTTTATATAGATATATAGTGTTATTTCTTTAAATATATTTTATCTAATTCAATTTTCTTAAATGTTTTTTGTTATTATTTATGAATATTTTTTATCCTTATATAATATTAAATGTTAGATATAGATTTGTTATTTTATTGATGATATTTTGATAATAATGATATTGTCACACTAAAAATTATTATTATTACAATAAAAGTATATAAAATACTCAATTTATCATAATAATCATTACACATCGGTGACATCACTTTTGAATAAAATTATCATTAATAAAATATTTTTGTAAAATTAATAATTTATATTGTGTTAATATCGTTACTATATTTTGGAAGTCAAGCTTATTATTAAAGATATGATAAATTTGACTTCATATTGATAAATACATCGTGAATTATCTAGCATGAATTGTCTTTCATATTAAATGTCAATTTAATATTGTTAAATATTTATATTTTATTTATATTTAATCACTTTAAATAAAATAACGAAAAATTATTAAAATAAAATTATTTACTTTTAATTTATCAAATTTTTATAACTAAGGAACTTAATAACACAATTTTTAGTATAAGTGTCTAAACAGTACAAATGAGATATTTTTGTGTCATTTTTTCATACAAACATATTAGAGGATAAAAAAATTTACAAAAAAGTAACTTTATTGTTAAAATTGTAACTTTATACATCTTTTTTATCAAGTGATAATTTGCATAAACTATTCAAATTAGGCTATTTTATAATAAGATATTAAAGATTTTTGTACATTAGTATGTAATTGGTGTTATTTTTAATGTTAAATAATATAAAATATAAACATTTAAAAATATTATTTTTCTCTATAAAAATAAAAATTTACAATTTTATTTATAAAATTAACCAAACTTAAAATATATTAGTAAAATAATTTTCAAAGTAGCACAAATCAAATTATACACAATAAAGATATTAAAAACACACAAATATTACAAACAAAATACATACTTTTAAAAATTAGTAGAGGGCACATGCCCCTCCTAGGATGCAAGTGCCTCTGTTCTTTGTGTTTAGCATGCTTCCCACGAAGGCCCCTGGTGAAGATGGTTTACCTGCGTTATTCTACCAAAATTTGTGGCCTTTTATTAGGGATGAGGTAAATGTGGCTTATCTGTTCATTTTGAATGAGAAGCATGTTAGGAGAATCACAATTTCAATTCGAACTTAACCAAGTTCTAAACAGCGGAATTAAAACTATTCTCCTTCTTTGTGTGAATCTTTTAGGGAACAAATAAATAGAGCTTAAAATCAAACATACACAAAATCAACACAACCAATTTACGTGGAAAAACCTTCCCGGTGTAGGAAGGATACAACCATGGCACTCCTCTCCAAAACTTCCACTATCAAGAAACAATTATACAACAGTTCTCTCTAGGTAAAACTAGAGGCAAACAATCAACAACATCATCAAGAATACACTTCTTGGAAACTAACAATTATTTCAAGAAAATGGAGAAATCTAACCCAATTCGTAGTCACTGTTCACTGCTCATAATTTCTCAAACCGGTGAGCCAAATCCAAATCCCACCGCATAGATTAAAGATTCTTGAGTCGTGAACCTGTGATAACTGTATTTTATATAGTTATTTTCACCTATTTTATTAATTATAATTGCTATGTTCTTGATGTGTTTAGTTAATTTTAGTTTAATAAATTAATATTTACTGTTTTTTATATATTTTAATAAAAGTAAATAATTTGTATCAAAAATGTACTTAATGCCACATTTATGTCCAAAAATATAATTTCAAATAATATAGGTCTTAATTACAATTTTTAAAAATCAAAAATATAATTTAAATTAAATTTGGGCTTCATTTTAATTATTAAAAGTTTAAAAATTTAATTTAAAATTAGCAAAGGGCTTAATTGTAATTAAAGAAAGTTTAAAATGTAATTTGAATTAAATTTGTGGGTCAAAATATAATTAAGAAAATTGAATTTTCTGCGCAGATTAGAAGAATCACGCGCTAACAACAAGCGCCAAAGGTGGACCGTCCGATCAAAGAAGGAACGACTACGATTGGCGCGTGTAGATCAAACCCTACCAAAGCGAATGGATGCAGGGAAGATTCCTTCACGCGGCTCGGCGCCCGAGTGGGGCCCACCTGCCGCGCAGGCCGGCGTGCAGGGTGGGACCCACGTGTCGGTCACACGTCTGCCAAAGGGCGTTGTTCTGTGCGGCTGAACCACGTGCAATCTTCCCCTGAACCAATCAAAGTCTTCCACGTGTCCCAATTTTCCCTTGAACGAATCATCAGCGGACGCGTGGCACATATCGGTGGACGCAAAAGCACAGAATCTCACACGCGTTATAGCCGTTGCGCAACGTTGCGCGCGCCCCAATCCCGTGCGACAAATCATCGTGCGCCCGTTTCCCCTCAACCAATGAGACGCTGCCACGTGTCCCACTAATTGTGTCCGCGAATCAGAACGCGACACGTGGCAGCGTGGAAGAAAATTAAAACAGAACGCGCAGCGTTCCACCCACTCCCTCGATCCAATTTTCGATACACTTTTTGTTCCCCCACGCGTTTAATTTAATATTTTCGCCACACTATTTTGTCCCCCGCGTAGATTTTAATTTAATATTTTATTGATGTATTTTTTTCTATAAATAGGAGATAGTTTTTAGTTGTAAAAAAGTTTGGTTGGAGTAGTTTTTGGAGTAGAGATTTAGTTTTAATTTTCGAAAGTTTTTAGAGTGTTTTAGTTTTTTCAGTTTGTAATTTTCGTGTGTTGCTCGGTTTTGGACGGCAAAACACGCAGAAGCCATTTTTGGCTTTTGTTGTGTTTTGCGTGTGCCAAATAATTGTTTTAATTGATGTTTTAATTTTATTTCTGCTTCATCTAATTTTTCTGTAGTTGTTATAATTTTTATTTTAATTTTATGAAGTAATTTAATTTTTCTAGGGTTGCATTTAATCTAAATTTATGAAGCTTTAATTTTAATTATTTTTGTTAGATTTATAAGACGTTCGATTTGTTTGTTCTATTTTGTGCGTAATGCTTTTTGATTATTTACGAATCTTATCAAAACGATCTGTGGCACATGAATAAACTTGAGAAAGGCATTTGTGTGTATATTGCTCGTAAATAGAATGACATGTATGATGAAGGATAGAGATATACCCTAATTGTATGTGTGGCCATTTGAAAACTTAGAACGTAATGAATCTCGGTAAATTTAATTTTCATAGAGATATAGTAAATTAATTTAACGAGGTGTGTTTATACGGAGCTCGAGAGAGATGTATGAATAATAAAAAAAGAAGTTTTCGGTTGACAAATTAAATGTACTAAAAAATATAAATCGAAAGAAAATAACATGATTTGAGTGGATTGGTTTGGTGAAAAATTGCAATCCTAGATTTCTTTTATTTTCTTTTATTTCCTTTTTGTTAACCAACGATTGTTTTGGATAAAATCAGAAAGATATAATTTTAGTACTCGACAAACTATGGTAACAAATCCTCGTGGGATCGATACTTTACTTACAAATCTTTATTACTTGTGACCGTGTATGCTTGCACGAGTTCGTGTGTTGAAAAACACGCAACAACCTGCCTGCAAAATTTCAGCTTAATCGGACCACAAAAAACCTTCGATCGGAGCACTTGATGAAGACTGGTTGGAGAGGGAAAAAACTGAAAAACTGAGAGCTGTTTTTCTCTACAGCTGGTGCCTTTTCTGCAAACTATTTTCTCTGCAGAAACCTATCTCATCAAACCCTAAATGGGTTTATTAATGAAGCAATGTAATGACATAATTGCCCCCTTCTTACTCCATGGGCTTTTAAGTCACATGGGCTTCATTTGGGCTCCTCCAAATAAGAGGAAAACCCAACAAATCTCCCCCTTTTCCGATTAGATGGAGGGATCCACCATTCCAGCAATTGAATAACAAATTTCAAGTTTTTCTCTTGACACTGCTTTTGTCAGCATGTCAGATCCATTCTCATCAGTATGAATTTTCTCAAGTTCAAGCAACTTATTGTTAAGAGTATCTCTTATCCAATGATATCTCATATCAATATGCTTTGATCTTGAGTGAAATGCCGAGTTCTTCACTAGGTGAATAGAACTCTGATTATCGCAGAATAACACATATTTCTGCTGCTTGAAACCAAGTTCTCTCAAGAACTGTTTCATCCACAACAACTCCTTACAGGCTTCCGTTGCTGCAATAAACTCTGCCTCTGTTGTAGAAAGTGCAACACACTTTTGCAATCTTGACTGCCAAGAAACTGCTCCACCAGAGAAAGTAATTAGATAACCTGAAGTAGACTTACCAGAATCTTCATCTCTTGCCAAATCTGAATCAGTGTATCCAACTAACACTGGTTTTCCACTTCCAAAGCTAAGTGTTAACTTGGAAGTACCTCAAAGATATCTCATAATCCACTTTACTGCATCCCAATGCTCTCTTCCTGGATTCGAAAGAAAACGACTAACAACTCCAACTGCATGAGCTATGTCTGGCCTCGTACACACCATTGCATACATTAAGCTTCCTACTGCTGAGGCATATGAAACCTTTTCCATATCTTCCTTCTCTTTATCTGTTGAAGGGCCTTGACTCGATCTCAACTTAAAGTGATTAGATAAAGGAGAAGAAACAACTTTAGCTTTATCCATATGAAACCTTTCAAGTACCTTATTGATGTACCGTTCCTGTGACATGTACAACTTCTTTCTTTTCTTGTCTCGATAAATTCGAATACCAAGAATTTGTTTTGCTGGCCCCAAGTCCTTCATGGCAAAGGACTTACTCAACTGCTTCTTCAAATTATCAATTCTTGAAGAATTTCTGCCAACAATCAAAATGTCATCAACATAGAGCAATAAAATGATAAAATCATCATCAGAGAATTTTTGCACAAAAACACAATGATCAGAAGTAGTCTTCTTGTAACCATGCTCCCCCATAACTGACTCAAACTTCTTATACCATTGTCTAGGTGCTTGTTTCAACCCGTAGAGGCTTTTCTTTAACCTACATACGTAATCCTTTTTTCCTTTAACCTCAAAACCCTCTGGCTGCTCCATATAAATCTCTTCCTCCAACTCACCATGAAGAAAGGCAGTTTTCACATCCATTTGCTCAATTTCTAAATCCAAGCTTGCTCCTAGACCTAGAACAACACGTATGGAAGACATCTTCACAACAGGAGAGAAAATATCATCAAAGTCAATACCTTTTCTCTGACTGAATCCCTTGACGACCAGTCTAGCTTTGTATCGTGGTTGTGAATTATGTTCTTCTTGCTTCACCCTATAGACCCACTTGTTCTTCAAAGCTCTCTTACCCTTAGACAACTTTACCAGCTCAAACGTGTGATTGGCATATAGTGACTGCATCTCATCTTCCATAGCACTAACCCAGTGTGCTCTGTTTCCATCTTCCATCGCTTCTACATAACATTGAGGTTCTCCCTCATCTATTAATAACACATACTCATCTGTATCATACCGTGTGGAAGGACGTCGATCTCTGGTAGACCTCCTGGGTGGAATTTTTGGTTCTGGCAACTGATCAGTAATCTGGTGATCTGTTTCAACTTGCATATCTACATCATCTAAACCCTGTTGGTCATATTGAACATTTTGTTCCATCTGTACTGATAAAGGAACCGGATCTAGGTCAATCAAATCATCGCTATACTGATGGACTCCTTTTTCTATCTTCTCAACATCTTGTATAGTTTGATCTTCTATAAACACAACATCACGACTCCTTACCAGTTTCTTCTCAACTGGATCATAAAATCTGTAGCCAAATTCATCCAGACCATAACCAACAAAGATACAATGTCGTGTCTTCACATCGAGCTTAGATCTCTCATCTTTTGGTATATGCACAAATGCCTTGCAACCAAAAATGCGAAGATGATCATAAGAAACATCTTTGCCAGTCCAAACTCTGTTTGGTACATCAAACTGAAGAGGAACACATGGTGTGAGATTAAGAACATGCACAACTGTATTCAAAGTCTCACCCCAGAAAGATCTTGGCAACGGAGCCTGCGAAAGAAGACATCTTACTCTTTCAACCAATGTCCTGTTCATTCTCTCAGCCAACCCATTTAATTGAGGAGTCTTGGGAGGTGTCTTTTTATGTCGAATGCCCTGATGCCTACAGTACTCATCAAAAGGACCTGAATACTCTCCCCCATTATCTGTTCTGATGCACCGCAATTTCTTCCCAGTCTGTCTCTCCACTAAGGCTTGAAACAGTTTAAACACATCTAATACTTGATCTTTGCTCTTCAAAGTGTACACCTATAACTTTCTTGAACAATCATCTATGAAGGTCACAAAATAACTAGCACCGCCTAAAGTTTTTGTCTTCATAGGACCACATACATCTGAATGTACCAAATCAAGTATGTATTGTTTTCTTGAAGGAGGGGAACTCTTGAAAGAAACTCTATTTTGCTTCCCTGCCAAACAATGAGTACATCTTCTTAAACAAACATCATTCATTCCAGAAAGAAGATTCTTTTTAG
Organism: Hippophae gyantsensis; assembly: GCA_030763125.1. NCBI lineage: Eukaryota > Viridiplantae > Streptophyta > Magnoliopsida > Rosales > Elaeagnaceae > Hippophae > Hippophae gyantsensis. The sequence continues at coordinate 43,396,407 of CM061033.1, forward strand.
TCAATACTGCCAAGCCTTTCTCACTCATATGAGCAAGTCTCTTATGCCACAATTTTGATGTGAGCTCATCTGTCACAGCATTAACAACGCCTTTAAAGAGTCTCGCCTGTAGTATATACAAACTGGAATGTTTGTTCCCACGAGCAACAACCATAGCACCCTTAGTAAGTTTCCATTGACCATTACTAAAGGTGTTGCAATATCCTTCATCATCAAGTTTACCTGCAGAGATCAAGTTCAAACGAATTTCAGAAATATGCTTTACCCCTCTAAGAAGTAGCCTCGTGCCATTATTCATCTCCAAACACACATCTCCAATACCAATGACTTTAACCAAGCCATCATTACCCAACTTCACTGTCCCAAAGTCACCTGCTGTATAGGATGTAAAGAAGTCCTCTCGAGACGTAGCATGAATGGAGGCTCCACTATCAATAACCCAACTGACCTCGTGACATGCAACATTGACAACATCTTCATTATAAACAACGAGAAAGTCTTCTGAACTAGCGGTGGCAACTCGATTATTTTCTTTGCCAACATCACCCTCTTGTTCTTTGTCTTTATTCTTGTTATCCCGCTTCAACTGTCTACAATATTTCTTGATGTGCCCTTTCATGCCACAATGATGACACTCAACATTAGAAAACCTGTTGGACTTGCTTCTTCCTTTTCTTTGTTCTTGAAACCTCTGCTTTTACCCCTCCCTCTTCTTTCTGTAACCAAAATCTCTGACTGTTGAGAAGACCCATGTGACTTTCTTCTCATTTTTTCATTCAAAACACTACTCTTAGCCAGATCCATATTGATTACACCATTTGGAGCTGAGTTACTTAATGACATTCTAAATGTTTCCCAAGAGTCCGGCAACGTACCCAATAAACATAACCCCTGAATCTCATCATCAAACTTGATACCCATTCCAGCTAACTGATTGATTATTCCTTGGAACGTATTCAAGTGATCTGTTAATGGAGTTCCATCTTGGTACCTTAAAGCCATCAACTGCTTTATAAGAAACATTTTATTATTTCCTGTTTTCCGAGCGTACAACTCTTCAAGTTTATTCCATAGTGACCGTGCATGTATTTCTCCACTAATATGATTCAAAACATTATCATCTACCCACTGCCTTATATACCCACAGACTTGTCGATGTAACAAAGTCCATTCTTCTTCAGATAACTTTTCTGGCTTTTCAGAGGCAAACACCGGTAAATGAAATTGTTTGACATAAAGGAGATCTTCCATTTTTCCTTTCCAAGTATGATAATTAGAACCATTCAAAGTAATCATTCTACTTAAATTTGCTTCCATTATTCAACACAAGAAATTCAACAATAATAACCACAGCTCTGATACCACTTTGTTAGGAGAATCACAATTTCAATTCGAACTTAATCAAGTTCTAAACAGCGGAATTAAACCTATTCTCCTTCTTTGTGTGAATCTTTTAGGAAACAAATAAATAGAGCTTAAAATCAAACATACACAAAATCAACACAACCAATTTACGTGAAAAAACCTTCCCGGTGTAGGAAGGAAACAACCACGACACTCCTCTCCAAAACTTCCACTATCAAGAAACAATTGTACAACAGTTCTCTCTAGGTAAAACTAGAGGCAAACAATCAACATCATCATCAAGAATACACTTCTTGGAAACTAACAATTATTTCAAGAAAATGGAGAAATCTAACCCAATTCGTAGTCACTGTTCACTGCTCAGAATTTCTCAAACCGGTGAGCCAAATCCAAATCCCACCGCACAGATTAAAGAGTCTTGAGTCGTGAACCTGTCTGCAAAATTTCAGCTTAATCGGACCACAAACGACCTTTGATCGGAGCACTTGATGAAGACTGGTTGGAGAGGGAAAAAACTGAAAAATTGAGAGCTGTTTTTCTCTGCAGCTGCTGCCTTTTCTGCACACTATTTTCTCTGCAGAAACCTATCTCATCAAACCCTAAATGGGTTTATTAATGAAGCAATGTAATGACATAATTTCCCCCTTCTTACTCCATGGGCTTTTAAGCCACATGGGCTTCATTTGGGCTCCTCCAAATAAGAGGAAAACCCAACAGAGCACAGTATTAGCGATGAGGTAAATATGGCTTGTCTGTTCTCTAGTACCTAAATGTAATACACCTAAGAGGGTAACCGAGTTTAGTCCTATTATTTTATGTAATGTGATATACAAAATTGTGGCAAAATGCATAACTAATAGGTTAAAGTCTATCATGCCTTCTATTGTTTTTGAAAGTCAAAGTGCATTTGTGCCAGGGAGATTAATTTCGGACAACACTATCATTGCTTTTGAAACACTTAACATAATTAAGCGGGCCATTGAGGAAGAAGGGGACAGCAACTTGATATGTGTAAGGTATATGATAGAATTTAGTGATCTTTTAAGGAATTTATGCTTTTGAAACTTGAATTCAATGACAGATGGATCAAGCTTATTATGAATTGTGTGTCTACTGTATCGTATATGCTGAAGATAAGTGTGCTTTGACTACAAGTTTCATACCTAGTAGAGGTTTAAGGCAAGGTGACTATTCTCTAAATATTTATTACCTGCGTTAAGGGCTTTTCAAGTTTGTTAAGGAAGGTTGAGTGTGAAAATAGCATCAAGGGTATTGCAGTTGCTAGATAGAGCCCATGTATTTCACATTTGTTTTTCGCTGATGATAGAGAGTGTTTAATCATAAAGAAAGGGTTCGGAAGAAATTGAAATCTTGGAAGGAGAAATTGTTATCAAAGTCTGGAAAGGAAGTCTTGCTCAAAGCTGTTGTCAAGTCCATTCCCACTTATATTCTTAGAAATTCAGACTAATTTTAAATTTAAAAGTTAACTTGTGAGTTAGAGGGTTACCCAGACTTATAAGTAGCATTATTGCCTAATTCTTAATTGATGTGAGACTTAACATCTCATTTCACATCGGTTGGGGTGAATCCTGTTCGGCATGGACTGAGCAGACCTTAGCCCTGAGTGTGTCGTCAGACACTTGAGCGTCGATGGGGGATGAAGAAGTCAAGAGCCTAGCTCTGATACCATCTTAGAAACTCAGGCCTAACTCTGAACCCAAAAACTAGCTTGTGAGTTAGAGGGTTGTCCAGACTTATAAGCTGTACTGTTGCCTAACTTTTGACTAAGTTGTACTGTCATGTATATACATATTGTTAGCTTGGAGAGGAGTTGATCTGCTAATTGTTTTGTGAAGCATATTTTTATTGTATTTTTGTTGTATAATCTACTTAATTCACGTTGTAAGGTCTATTTGATTGAGTTGAAATAAAGCTCGTGAAAAGATTACATAGGTTGGTATTTCCATCTCTTATTTAGGTCATAGATGTCTATTTACATCGGAGTTCAATTTACTTAGGTCAAATTGTTACCATTTATGAAACTCTCATATGCCATTATTTACTTATTAAAGTAATTTAAGCCAAAATACCACTTTATAAAACATTGCTTCATTTTCATACGGTATGTAGTCACAGCATGAAGCAATGAAAAGTGTTATTTTTGCTCAACACTAGTGCAATGTGTTCTCTCAAACTTGAAACGCTTTCAGTATCTGACGTAGGTACTCCTCTCGCATAACACCAAGTCTCACATATTAGGTGTGAGGAGGAGTACCTTCAATTGACTTTTGGTATAAAAAAGAGTACATTTCTCAGGAGTATTTTAGATTTTTTTTACTGAAACTTCTATATAATGATGACTTAACTGAAGAACTGAATATATAATTTGTTTTTAAATGAAGAGCTGAATGTATTACTGTTTATCATGATCATCACGTCACGATCAGTTATCATGAATTTATTACATTGGTATCACCCAATAAAGCAAAAACCCATGGCTACAATAGATGCCACTACATATCTCTTTGCATTATTCAAACATTTTTATTACTTTTATCAATGAACTGTGCCACACCTTCATGCGTGTTTTTTTGAGATACAACCATAACATGCATTCCAATTAAACTTGGTCCAAGTATTTGTATACTATTTTCCTCCATTCATTTTAGAGCTAAAATGGGTTTTGACTGTTCAAAGCTAGAATTACTCATGGCGATATTGAAATGTTGAAAAGATAAAAAGTATTGTGACATCATTATTCATTAGCTTGATTTTGCAACCAATTTTTGGTTGAACTTTCTAAATTCCTGTGACTGATGTGAAAATTCTTTTTATACATCTAAGGATATAAGAAAAAGGGAATTTTTTTTTTCGTTTTTGAGTTATTCCCTATTATAAGATGTAAATTGCACTATGTTACTTGGATTTTTCAATTGAGAGAACGTTTGGACAATTGAGAAAAATAAATATGTTTGATATATAAATATATATATAAAATTTATGACTCATTGTCCTAAAAATTTAGTATAACATACAACTTTAATTAGATATATAGACTCACAGGAAGAAGTGATAAGAGAAGTGTACAATATCCACAAGAAATCTGGTCTGGTGGTATTGTCTCTTTCTACTGTTTATTTTTATTTTTATAATTATGCTCCATGTAAATAGTGATGATGGCTCCTCATAATTAGTCTTTTATCACACAATGTGATGCATTTTGGTGTTCCCCACTTATAAGTGAGGCTTACAGAACTCTATTATATTTAAATTCCTTTTTTGATTTATTTAATAATACAGTAGATTCTGAAGATGGATTTCTCCACAGCGATGATAGCTCCATTAAGTTATTATTTAATAATACACTAGATTTTTTGCTACTGGGGTATCCACTTTGCATTTTCTTTATTGGAAAATCATGATTAACAATTGCAAGTGTGCATTCCATCTGCTGTAGCCAACATTTATACAGAATAAACTTTCTTGTAGCAAGTTGAGCATTTCATTGTGCAATAAATGAATAACATAAAAAGGTTTTAACTTTGAGAGCTAATGTAGCTAAGTAGCTACTTATGGATAAATTATTCATTACTCTTCTGAGTATGAATATAATACTATTCCGGGTCAATCACAAGCTTGTTTAGTGTAAATATTTTCTTTGAAATATGTTACAATTTATACATTAAGTCAAACAACAAGCAATATGATTGGTCGAGAGTGTATACATTATTTATTTTAGGAGCATTGAATCTAGGTAAGCATTATTATGAGTTGTCAAATGCATGTCATTATTTTAGTTAGGGTTGAGGGTCGAATCGAAACTGAATCGGAATCCGATTAGATTTGAAGCAAATTATAAATTATTCAATCTAAATCTGATTTATTGAAAATATCAATCTGAGCAAATCTAAATCCAAATCCATATCTAATTGAATTGATCGGGTCAGATAGGATCAAAATCATAATTTCAACTTATAAATAAAAAAATTACATAAAATTTAAAATAAAAATATTATCCGTACAAATTCAACGGTAACTGACAACATCATTAAAAATAGTTTAACAAAAATGATCCAAAAGAAAAAATTTCAACATCAATTACATAATTTAACTTCAAATATCCATAATTTTAACATAAAATTTAAAAATATTAAAGTTCAAACTACATCAAAATAAACTAAAACTTTTAAAGTATTATTCGAGGTTTAAGTCACCAATACCATCGCATGATGAAAAATTGAAAAATTAGAAATATAAAGGAGCTAATAATAAATACAATAATATATAAAACACTTTCATTTTCATATAATATGATAACAAATAAATCTTTATACATTCAAATTATATATTTGAAAGCTTTATGTAATATACTTGATTCTTAGCCTTAATTTAATCAAGTGACTCTTCGATATCAATGATTGGTGAAGAACGAATCCAAGTTTGAGTGCAAATCAAAGATTGCACAATTTTAGAATATAAGGAACTCATGTATGGACCAATTGTACGACCACCAGTGGAGAATGCAGATTTAGATGCTACAGTAAATACTGGTATGACAAATACATCTCGAGCTATCAAAGGCAAAATATTAAATTTGAGGAATGTACATTCCACCAAATTAAAAGATCAACTTTTTCATCGTCCATATCAACTAATGCTTCTTGTAAGTATTTTTTCACCTTATATTTATTTTATATAGTATGAACTTCTTTTAAATGCTTTCTCTTTCGAGAAACATAAAGTTGAAATGTATTTGTTTCTAAACCAAAATCTTCTGTACTCATTTCTAAAGGTTGAGAAGATTCTTTTGTGTTTGAAGGAAAATAAGCTTTACAATACTCCTTACGCATATTTTTCAAAGTTTTTTTTCACCCTTTTTGAACTCATTGATGTCTAAATCTCATCGCCATTACACAATTCTAGTAAACTTAGTTTTAAAGAGCATTCTTTGTGCCTACGATCAAGTAAAATAGACACAAATAACATTATATTTATTTTAGCTATTCTTACTCAATATTTGTCAAATTCTACCTTCATCTCACTAGTCATCTTTATCATAATATAATCCTTACTCTTACTCCATATATCAAATTGATCATGAATAGAACAAATACCATCCAAAAAGAAATTAGAAGTCATATATAAAGATCCAGAAAACATTAAAGTTGCTTCATAAAAAACTTTCAAAAAATGGACAAAATGTCTTACACTATCCCAATCAATTGTAGTGAGAGCTTGTTTAATTCTTCCTTGACAAAAGTTCAAGATTTGTTTTTGTAAATTTCAACCACTATCAACAAAATAAACAGTTAAACACATATAACATAAATTCTGATAAGATGTTGTCGTACCAATGATAAGACATATTCTTTGATTAGTTCTATTTAACAACTCTTTCAATAACGTATAAATTCAAGAAATCTCTTGCAATAGTCCACCGAGAGAATATTTTAAACAAAAATTGTAACTCTTCAATAAATTCCTTAAATCCTTCACACTCTATGATAATAAATGACAATTCATCTTTTATTATCATCCTTACCAATTTTTTCCTACATCTTTCAGCATTAAAAGTGTAAGGTACAAGACTTCCTTACTTAAGAAAAGCTAAAGTTTTTTGCTTCTTAACACTTCTGCAATAGATTCAATTTTTTAGATATGTATACAAATCAACGCAACAAACACTTCTCCAAGAAGCGTCCACAACCAAACAAAAAAAGCTTCAATTTTATGGATGTGTATACAAAGTTGTATTGAAAACAAACATGTATTTAAAATAACTTGTTCATATGAACAATTTGTTCAAAGCTGGAACAAATTTGTATGTGCTCAAATTACGATAGTATTCAAAACTCGATATCATATGAGCAACTGTATTAGAAACAAGCCAAAAAATTGTAACCCAATAAACGCGTTTGTGTCCATTTTGTCCAACAATATTAATTCAACTTGGCTATTCACCATTAAAAGGAAAGCTAAGGTTTTGAAAACAAAGACAACATCAAAAGGAAAGTTAGGGTTTAAAATTATTTATTATTATTGAAGAGAAAGAATGACACGTCAAAACTGAGGAAGATGAACAACGACGGGAAGGGGACGGAGAATAACGATTGGAAGGATTGAAGAGACGTGGTTGGAAAAGGATAATGAATTCAAACTGGGAAGGAATGAATCGATGAAAAACAGCGGCTGGGAGTGGATGATGAACAACGACTGGAAAGGGAGTCAAGGACGATGAAGAGTGACTGGGAAAAGATTTAGTCAAGGACAATGAATAGAATATGCGACGAGAAACGATTGGCTTGACGAAATGGAAAAGAATGATTCAAGATGTGCGATTCTCATTCTCATATTAGGGTTTTGATAGAAATGGTTTTGTTTTTTTGTTTTATAAAATTTTGAAATAATTTAATCTAGTATGAAATGGTACACCATAATATATAAATTAGATAAATAATATCAAGATATTTGTATTTATATATATATATATTTTAAATAATATATTAAATATATCATATCGGATCGAATCATATGAATTTGAATATTTTTAATCATAATCTGAATCCAAATCCGATTAGATTGTGAAAATTCAATTTAAATCTGATCTGATTTCGAATCGAAATCAATGCACTTTTTCGATCGAATTTTTTGGATTGATTGAATATTTTGTTCGGTCTTAATTAACAGTTACCAAAAAGTTAAAATCAAAAATTCAAGTAGAATAATATGTTTCAAGATTCAGATTTGATTGACATGGATTTAGGTGGGGTTGATTAATGTTTGTATGCTCCATGATGCTTGGATTCAAGTCGACCCAATAATATTGATTTTTTTTTCCTTTCACATTTTATCATTGAGGATATAATAATTTGTTGAACGTTTCATATTCTATGTTCACATATTTGTGTTTTGCTTATGTTGTACGTGAGTTATCTGGCATATAGGTGTCTATCAAATCCATTCTATATATTTGAGGGTGCAGGCGTGCATGTAGCCGAGTTACAAGTATCGAATGTCTGGTAACATATGTGTCCGACACTGGGGAAGAAAGGAAAACGAAAACTTTGCTTGAAAGAGAAGACAAAAAGCTGTATATATGCATACTTGAAAAACGACAGCAGCCTAAGCTAGTCCAATGTATCAGGGTAGAATCCCATGTACTTTTGTAACATGGTAGTTGTGGAGTGATGGAGAATCTTTGTTAAGATGTAAAATGTGTTGTTGTTTAATAGCTGTATGATCTATCATGCATAGAGCCAAAGGTGTTTTTGGTATTGTACTGTTTGAAGTGGACTCTAATAATTATGTAGTTGATTGAATTGTTGACACCATATTTCTTAGAAAAAATCTATTGAGAACAACTCATGACAGGATAAGAAAAAAGGGGTCTTACTGTCTTAATCAATAGATAGCTGTTACATTTGTTTTTGTTATATTTCTTAAGTTGAAAAGTTCTTTTGAGATTTATATATATATATATATATATTTAATAACATTTTACAAGCAAGTATAAAAAATATTTGAATGAATAATTTTTTAGTAAAAGTTTCATAGGTCGACCCATGTTTATTTGAGTTTTTATTCAAGTAGGTAGGCAGGCTCAACATATCTTTGACTACGTATCGTTACAAAAGTTGAGAAAGAAACTGTGCATCGATCAATTTACATGTCGGTAATTACCTTACGTACAAAATTGTGTTTGCTAGCTAGTAGAGATAATTAAATTAACAATTACCAAATAGGATATCAAACTATAATATATTGACGAACTAATCACCAGCAAAAGCAACAATGTGGATTAATAACTGATTAATTTAACTGGCAAAGGTTAGGCGTCTTTGCATTCTGAATCATCAATTTACCAGGTACAGGTCCAACCGTTCTATCTACACCATAAGTTGGTCATATTACTTTCCCATTTTCCCATATTATGAATACTAAAGGTTTTATCTACTAATTCAAATTTTGATAATTTTCATTGTTTTTAAATTATACAACTCTTACATGAGTGCACGACTCTTAGGTGAAATTTATTTTATCTAGATTTTATATGAACCTCCACTTTCATTTAGGTTGTATAGCTAGGTCTCAAATGCAAATAAAAATAAAATATATACCAAAAAAAAAAAACGTTTTGTACCTCAAATGCAAATAAAACTAAAATATATGCCCAAAAAACATTTTGTATACTTGCATGTGTTGTTTAATTGATTTAAATAAAAACTATTAAAATCTTTTAATTTTGATCAATTTTAACTTAATATATAAGATAATAAGAATTTGTACGAAAAAATTATGTGACTAATAATTAAAGGAGAAATCTTTAATAGACGAAATAATTATCATTGTTTCTATCAATTTTAAATTGGGTAACAGTTATCTAAAATAACTAATGTAGAGACATTTAATTTAAAATACTTCATATAATGACATATTATATAGGATTGTGTTAGAAATACTAAGAATGTTATCTAATATTATAGAAATTAATAGTTTCAATATTATCACTCGATAATTATATATAAAATGATATTAATTCTAAGTGATCTAACTAACTAGTTCTTTTCTATAACGTGGTAACTTTTAAATTAATTGTGAGGTTAGGTACCTTATAGTCATATTTTTGTAGTTTTGGCTGGGGTTATTTCATGAGATGTATAATTCATTACATATGTTTAAGAGCAATTCTCTTGCTTAGTGATTTAGGTCTTAAACAACTACACACAATTTATTTTATCATGGTTATTTATAAAAGTATAATGGGAAATTAAGAAAAATATTTAATTAGAGAGATAACATTATGATTTAGTTCTAGTTATGTAATTGCTGTAAATTATTGATCTACATGTAATGTTTATATGTATGAATAACTTAAGCAATTTAAATTGTAAGAAAAATGTGGCAACCAAATGTAAAGGACCAAATCAAAATTAATAAGAAGATTAAAACGAGAATATATAAAAGATATAAGAATTATTTGTATAGTTGACCTCTTTTTTAAAAAAATAAAAGTTATACACTCACACCCGTACACATATATACAATAACAAGTTTTCAAACTTATGTTATTTTAATGCTCATTAGGAACATATACTGTTGCATTATGATGCTATATCATAACTATTTTCTAAAATAGGGAACTATAACCCTTTTTTTAATGTTATATTTGTAATACATTTCTTAAATCCTTTTAAATATTATTTTTCAATTATGGAGATCTGATTTTTAATTTTATTATTACTCGAGAAATTGATAAATTATTGTTAAAATATGAAGAATTGGAAGTAGGAATCTTGAACCAAATACAGAACTTAAAACTAAAGAATATGAATAAATTAGAGGACTTGATTTAATATTTTTATTTTCATTAAATTTTTACAGTAGAGATTTAAAACTGGAGCTAATACACATTTTTTTCATAACTTATAGCTCAAGAAATTCTTTCAAGTGAGATGCTAGGTCATTGTCTGAAAAAACCAAGACAAAACAAAAATGAAAATAGATTCTTTAATTTTACTATTTGAAGGTTTTTTAGATTAATTTGAAGTTCAATATTCTCATATCTATTTCTCTATAGTTTTCATACATAGTTACGTGAATTTTATAAGAGATACCGAGAGAAATATACTTCATAAAATATCAACAATGTAAAATTTTTGTGTATTATATTATATTCGACTAATATATCTTATTTTTAAATATTTTATAATATATATATTGATCAAAATTATATGCATCAAACACCAACTTATAATAAATGATAATAATAATAATAATAAATAATTGATGTCAAATTAACAACTCAAAAAATAGAGTATACATTGCATCTTTTGTTAAAAAAGAAGGAAAATTAATTAAGAATTAGTTGATAAAACATGTAGAAATGAGACTTCTGTATTTATAAATAGAACATTTCAATAGTTACTTTGAATTATCAAAAATCCAATTGAGAAAAAAGTTTTAATTAGAGAAAATTGAGTAATTTTCTTGAGAACAATTCTTTTTTTTAGTAAAAAAGTTCTACAGTAGATTTGAAGGCATAAACAAAATTGACGGAATTTCGTTATTAAATTTGTATATTATTTTATCTATTTTTATTTTCTCGTAAATATGATTTATCAAAAATTTGTATAATTTTTTAACAATTAATATTTGAAAATATATGTTATTTTACGGGTGTTGCATGTAGACATGACTGATATACAAATATTAACAATGTTTTTCTTAAGTAATAAGGAAAGACAAAGGTCATATAGTATTTAACATGTTTAATTAATTTAGCCTTAATAATATCATATAAAATAGTCAAATGAAATTCCAGCTAACCCACTTACTAAGTTCAATGGCCCTCAAACACCTTTGTGGAATTAATTAGGTTGTCAATAACAAACAGAAATTCAATTTGTATATATCATTAAGAACAAATATCCTTGCACGGCTTTTTTTATACTGGCTGAATGGTTTATACATCAGAACACCATTTAAAAGAGATACAGACAGTGAGGGATTTATGATTTGTATCTGATTGGAGTATCATGTATATATTAAAAAATAGTATTAGGTGATTCTCCGTTTACTAATTATTTTTAATTATAAAAGTTATTATATGTAACATATTTTTAGTAAATTATTGATTTGTAGTGAGCTATTAAGCGTTAAAAATTTTAAATATAGATGAAATACAGTAATATTTTATACATATAATTTGTTTATAATTTTATAAATTGAGATACTAATTACATTCCTATATATTATATCATTATTTAATTTTATAATAAAGTTAATGAACTTAATTTACAAAAAAAAGTAAAAAAAAAATTCTAAAAAACATACGTATTTACAAAAAAATTTGTAAACACAAATTTAACTTTTTCATTCTAAATATAAAATGCATATGTTTTATTATTATTTTTTAATAATATTTTTTAGTTTTTTGTAAATTAATCATTTTATTTAAAAATTTTGATTTTTTTAAAAACTTTTTGGTATTATTTTTTAAATTCAAATTTACCTTTGAATTAAAACATTATTTGAATTTGATTAAAACTTTTAAAAAATTAAAGAATCCTAAATGCATATCTTAAAAGATAGAAAATTAAAATGTACATTTTAATGAATCTTATGATTCTAAGTTGACATTTTAAAAATTAGAAGAATAAAATGTATATTTTGAAGAATTACATTATTTGTTGCTACTTTTAGTAATATTTTACTAGATTTTGTTTTGTTTTGTGTTTTTTTTTTAATATCTAAATCGATTGTTTTTTGTTAAGGTATTTGTGAAATTAACGTTTCTAAACATAGATGGTTAAGTTATATATATTAAACAGTTAGATTTATACAAATGAAAAAAAAAAGTTTGAACTTGTGCTACAACCTATATATAGCTTTTATGGATTATCATAATAATTTATATGTGTTTATATTTTTTAATTCAATATTATTCTATTTAAAATTTTTTTATCTTAAATAAATAAATATAAGAAAGAAATCAGTTGCAGGTATGTAACTGCATTAGTTTTAACCACAAATTATACATTAGTCTTAGACTAATATATATGTTTGTCTAGATTAATTATAATTTAGAAATATAAATTCAAATATGTTAAAACAATGTGATTATCGTTCTTAAATTTTTATTATTATTTTATTTCGCGATTGTGTCGTGTTATTAACTTAGATCATTGATATATGATCAATAAATAATTCCTCCTAAAAACATCATCGATATCTAAAAAATATAATAAAAAGGTTCGTTTCAATAATGAAAAGTTAAGCTAGAAAAGTCATTTTGTTAAAAAAACCAAAAATTGGTTCCCCTGTGAGTTATTTTTTTAAAATTTATATATTTATAACTTATTTGATTTTGAATTTTGATTCTTTCATTTTTTAAATAATCACTACCAAAATATGAGTTGACTCATAAATCTTTAAAAATAACATTTTAAATTATATTTTTTATTTTTTTTATAATTATTGTATATATTTTAGAGAATAATTAAGTCTTATCACTTTTGTATTTATAATTATTTTTAAAAAATGATTAAAAATATAAAATTTGTAAATAATAAAAAAAATTATTTTTTAAGTTTAAAAAAATATTACTAAACAATTTTAAAGTTATTTTTTATTTTTTTTTAAATTATTAATTACAAATTGTTAGATACAATGATTATTTTTAAAAAAATAATAAACTATAAAATTAATTATTTAATTGAGATTTATAAATTATAAATTAAAATAGTTAGAAATAAGAAAAAACAACGACTAGACTATAGAGTATTGTTACTTTATTGTCACTAAGCTGTAGACTATTTTTTAGTTATTAATTTTTTGAATATTTTAATTACTTCTTGTCTCAAAAAGTTAATTTTTTTTAAAATAAAGTTATTAAAATGACGCGAACATAAAATAATTATATTAATTATTTATAATTATAATAATGTAATTAAAATATAATAACTTTAAAAAAAATAATTAACTTGCGTAAGTGCTTTTTTTCAAAAGTAAACAGTACACCAAAACAACTATCAATATGAAAATTATTAATTGATTCCTATTTATTAAGTTGAAAAGCTGTATACGTTCAGGATGAAAATATATTGTACATCGTCGAAAATGTTTAGATAATGTTGTATTTTAAAATTCTCAATATTATCTGTCATAACATCGATAAAAGTTTGATATCGAGAAAATATTAATTAATAATATAAATACTCTAGGTAAAATGTCCAATAACATCATACACTATGTTATCATTAATTTTATTTATTTTTTAAATAATTTATTATTAAATATTTTTATTTAATTTTATTAATGATAAAATTCTTAAATTCAATTATTATTTTAAATATTTTAACTATCTATTTTCTAATTTTTTAATTTATTGATCAAAATAAATATAAAATATATTTATATTTATATGTAATATAAAAGACAATTAAATTAAAAAATAAGTAACGGATTATTTTGAATATTTATTAAAAAAAAATTATAACTTTTGTAACTTTTTTTCTAATATTTAAATGATAATAACAATATTTTTAACATCTCTATAAAATTAAAATCTCAATATCTTAACCTAGGCCCACATTTCATTTAAACTATAGTTAAGATAAAAAATTATAACATTAATAATATCAATTATACATAAATTATGTTTAATGTAAACAATTATAATATTAATAATTTTAATTATGTATCTTCTCCATTTGGATTAAAATAAGACACATGCTAAAGAAAATTATCAGATTTATGTAAATTCCAAAATTTTTGTTTTAGTTATCTAATTAATGATCATATTTATATTTCTTTCAAATGTTGGTCATATTCAAATCACTTATAACATAACAACTTAATTTTAATATTGATATTTAGATAATTTTTATATATTATAAATATATCATGTTTAAAATTAATATGAATTTTTTATTGATATAATCATATAAGTTTTATTATACTTATTAATAATACTCCGTACATCATTTGAGATTTATTATAAACTTGAAACTTATGATATATTTACTTTTCTTAATTTTTGTGAATTAAAAAACAAAATAATTATTGTAAAAGGAGATTTAGTTTAATTTGTCCCAAAAAAACAATAATATTTTTGGAATATTCAGCTAACATTTTTGAAAATTTTCTTTGAAGATAGTCAAATCTTTTTTAAGAATAGTTAATATCTAAAAAATTTAGGGGAAACTCAAGAAAAATAATCTATTTTGAGTAAGAATTATTTCATAATATGATTTTTTTTACTATTCATATAACTGTCCCATTTTTTTTTTCAAGACTCTACTTCCACACAGGTATGTCATAGTTACATGTACGTGATGATTGAGGAAATATGAATAATATTAAAATATATTGTAAAATAAGATTAACTTAAATATTTTTTTTTAATTTCTTTAAAATTGGACACTATTTTGAGTTATTAATTTTCAAAAAATCATTGGTTAGAAAGGTATAATTAAAGAGAAAATATTGATGATTAAGACAAGTTTTGACTCTCTTACTCCCACCAAAATAAGTGTATAAATTCTTCTGAAATCTCTAGTTCTCTTGGACGATTCAAATTTTAATACTATGAAGTGTCAACTTTTTCTGTGCACTATGTTGTACAAAAGTTAACCATATATAAGGGCCAGCATTGGACCTCATGACTCATGTGTATGTCACTCAACTTTTAGGGCAGCTCTTAAAGCCCATACCTATTTGGTCTAATGGGTAACCAAGCACTAACCCATAATAATAATAATAATAATGATAATAATAATGGGCAATATTTGGCTACAAACACTAAAAGCTGCAGTTTCTACAGCAAAAGTGAAATCAGTATAATCCCCATTAATTCAATTATTAATTAAAAAAATGTTACTAAATAAATTGGGTGGACTTATAATTGTGTTAGTGGGAGAACACAGAAATAGAAAATATATAATGTGGAAACGTCATCGACACTAAGAGAGAAAATTGTTGGATAAAATTGGTCTGGTTCCCATTATTAATCAACAAACTCCACTAAATTAAATTCAGTGTCTTTGTCTCTTACACTGTAGAAAACAACTACATAACAGTTCAATGGCCAACTCTCTGGCACATCAATCTGCTAGTAAAAATAGTTTATTAATTCTTTTAAATATTTGTTCGATTAATCCACTTTCCTGTAATTTAAAACATTAGTGCATCTGTGCATAAATAAATTGTGTAGATTAAAAAACTCAGATCATCTACTACTACTACTAAAGTCCCTCTCGTTTCTACGGTTGAAATTAATTCTCAAATTACGTATTTTATTTCTGGCAAAGAATCTGTACACTTGTCTCAATGCACTGAAATGTTAATTGGGTTTTTTTTTTATCCCTCTAATACTTAATTACGATCCTTTTTTTATAAGTCTGTTTGAAGCAATGTCCACTTTTATAATGAGGTTGACCCAATTATATTAATGCATCTCCTGATTATTCAGCTAGCACTCCTGCTTTTAGTGCATGTTTTAATATATTTTTTTTCCTGTGGGTGAAGATTCAATATTTACTTTAAAACTATAAGGCTAGCATTTATCACTCTATATATTAGGACTCAAATGGGGTTCGCTATGTTAGCAAGAGTTGTAATTTATTGTTTTTAGAATATATATAAGTTAAATATCGGATATATTTTTTTAAAAAAATTACATTAATTTTGAATTTTATTGATCTGTATTATCACATTATTACATACTCTATAAAATATAATTAATTTCTCATCTTAATGATACCATAATTTTATTTAGGTGCTCTTTTTTATTCATTTTTCTAAGTGGTATATATTTAATGATATCCAAGTTTAATAAAAGGTTACAATTTCATGTATTTTATTGAAGATTCTTCATGCATGTGCATTTAATGAAAATATTTATTGTAATTTTTACCATTTTCTCTACTAGAATATTAATAACTTATTTTTCCTCTACTTTTGAGTCCTTAAATGCATACATATTTTAATTGTTTTAAATCATTTTACACTTTATTCATCGTCTTTTCATCCTTAATCATCTAATAACTAAACAACTTCATCAACATTATATTAATTCATTTAAATTGAAATTGTTTTCCTTATTATTGTTTTCATTTAAATATTTATGATGGTTTTAAGAATGATAAAATGGTTTTTTTCTTATTATTGTTTTCATTTAAGTATTTATAATGGTTTTAAGAATGATAAAATGGTAAGTGTGTTCAAATTCTAACCAATCAACATTTTTTATGATATTAATATTGCTTCTAATAATGAGACTAGAATGAGTTTCATTCGGATTCTAATCAATCAATAATTTTTATGATATTAATATTACTTATAATAATGAAATCATAGATTTGATATATATGATTATATATTGATTATGTATACAAATTATTTTTTATTCTAGTTCAATCTGATTTTTTTTTCATGCAAACGAAAAAAATTGCATATTACATATTATTTTCCTATTTTTTATATAAAATTCAAAAATTCTATATTATAATCATTAAAATAAAACTTGTATAATCTCCACAAAATTTGGATTTAAATAATATGTAATTATAAGTAAAATTGTTGAGTTTCTAAATAATAGAGGAATAAGAGAGCTGTGGAAGTTGAGTTAAACAAATATTAAAATATGTATATAATGACTTAAAATAATATAAAAATAAATTTTTAATCTTTTTGTGGAAGGAATATAAAAAAATATCACAAATGATATTCATTAAAGACATATGTGTGTCAAATCTTCAATAAAATAAAAAAATTGAATCAAATTAATATCTTTTATCAAATGTGTAAATCATTAAGATGACACTTAAGAAATAAAAGTAAAAAAAAGATACTTATAATGAAATTATGGTACATAACTAAGGGTAAAAAATGATACCTAAAATAAAATTAGGGTACTATTAAATTAATGAACTCAATAAATTGTATATTGTATCTTATTGTCTAAATTGAGAAGAATTAAATCTTTAACTTGTAAAAACGAAGTAACAAAGGCTAAGAGGGAAAATGTTTTGAAAACATCATCGAACAACTCAATATCATATCATCTGTGGTCAATTATCTATACAATTTAAAATTTTAATTAATATTTAAAATTGTATTAATTACTCGATCACGGGTACTATATAGGCATTGCTCACGCTAAAATTGTTATGAGAATCTCTCTTGAGAAAAGTACTCGGCAATTAAGTAAGCATACGTAGAAAAAAGAAGAAGAGAAATTTAATAGGGAATTAACATATAAGTCAATCACACTTCTACTAATTAAAAAATAATTAACAGTTATTATTGTGTTATAAAAAGAAGAGGATCAATTAATGGTTAGGCATTCTTATTAGGATGGATTGCACTATTTTATTTTGTTGATTCACACTATATATATTTAATGCAAGTTCTAAAAGAATAACAAAAACATCCTTAAAATTAATTGAATTGATATACAAGAAATATAATAAAAACAAAGGCATATTTTTTGTCAATTTAAAACAATGACACTAAATAGAATATGAAAAAGTTATGGCAATAATTAACCACATCCTTCTCAATATTCCAAGTAAGATTCTAGTGAAAAAGTTATATCAAACTGTTGCTATAGTATATTCCTAATTATTTTTCCACCATTTGACAGCTATTTTTGTAAAAAAAAACATATGAATCTTTTAAGAATCTTAAAATTCTTTGATTATTGTTATATAATTAGAATAAATTATTTATTATTTTTAGAGTATATATTAACGTGATATTTTAATTAATTAAATAAAATTTAAAAATAATATAATATTTTTTGAAAAAAAAAAGAATACTCAATAGTTAATAAAAAAATAAAAAAATATCATTAATTAAAAATAAATGATACGTAAGACCCACGTACAATATTGTATAGCTTAATTAAGTTAATTCGACAAGTGTCAGTGGTAACTATAACATTTTCCAGTACAATCACCGAACCGACTGTACCTTTCCACAACATACTACTATTTCCAAAGATTTTCATGGTCCAGTTCCGGTCTGGTTTTGATTAAAAAAATAAATAATTAAAACCAAACTAATAAATCAAAGCCACCGGAAAACGGTACATATTAAGGGTTTGAACTTAAATAATAGTTGCACGTGTTAATATTCTTACATGTACTATTAATATTTGTCTTAAAATGTAAATATATTTTGTAAGTAAGTAGTATGATTATAATAATTATAACAACTAAGATAATATATATATATATTAAGAATTTAAAATAATTGTTAACCAACAATAATTATTTTAGATACACGTCGAGTACCAAAAACATGAATTAGTGAGAAGAGTCTGCCTATCTGATCATATATATAAAATCTTCAATAGTGAAGCTAAAAATGTTTGAAAAAGGTGATAACAAACATATAATCATCACTCATATAAATTAGTCGATTTGGTTATGTAATTGGATTGACAAACTTAAGAATACAAGTTTGAGCAATGTTTTAGGTGTTGATATGTGAATTTTTTTTGTAAGTAGGTACAGTGATAATGTTCCTACCATACCTTTGCATGCAACAACCTAAGAAAAACCTTGATAGATGTGTGAAAATTTTCATTGCATAACCAATTAACTAGAATAATACAAATAAACTACTTACATGATATCTCACAAAAACCTGAAGTTTTTTTTCCCATAAAAAAAATAAAAATTCATAAAATTTCTTTATAAACTTGGTACATAGATTAATTAGGTAGTTTGGAGGATGACTTAGCACTACAGAAGCTAGCAATAATTAATGGTGGTGGAACAGCGGAAGTGCATAGGATTTAAATTTAAGCTGATGTAGATGATGTCTCAACTCTCAAGGCATTTCCTTACTATATATATATATATTATGTATTTATCTGTGTGCCATTTCTTTAATTAGTTAGGAATATTCGTAGAGTTTATACTTTGGTTCTAAAGGATAATCACTTTTGGGTTTCCACTGAAACATATAAAAAAACATATTTTAGCAAAAATATAAATACAAATAAAAAGTGAAAGACATTGTTTATCGTTAATGTATATCTAATAATATATTAATATATGTTATTGTATATCTATTTACTTTAGGGATATCTATATTTAATTACTTTAGACATATCTAGTTTACTTGTAATTCCTATATAAAAGCACCATGTATATTCATTTAATTACAGAATAGAATACAATCATTAAGTATTTCTAACATGGTATCAGAGCCACTATTCTTTTCTTTCTAGCAGTGTTTTCTTTTTTGGTGTTATTCAACCCTTATAGCTTCCGTTGTCACAATAGCCGCTGCAATCATTCACCGTTTAACCTTCGCCGTCTTTCAGCCGTTGTCCTTAGGTTCCGGAATTACAATGACCGGGTGTTAAGGAGTTCCGCGACCATACAAACAATCGCAATCACCGCCGTCAGTATTGTTCAAATTTTTATGCATATACTAATGTGCGTCGTCGACCGGATCTATACAACCGTGGAAGTATCGCGAACCATCTGACACCGCGACGCCTCCTCACACGCCGCATAACCACCGCGACGCCGTTAACGTCGCCGCCGCCGTTAATCTTAACTCCGACGACCTATCTGTAGATACCATGCGTGATCGCCTCGACCGATCTACACAACCGTGTAAGAATCATACCATCGTGACACCGCACGGGCTCTCACGCTCAACATCCACGGCGTGGATCCGATGCGTGCGCCGCGACTTACTCGTGGACGTCATCGCATTTTCGCGTAGGTCGACGCCATCAGCACCTCCATCTCGGCGCCATCGCACTCCATCCGACCGCTGACCGTGGCCGACCGACCGCCCGTACTCACCCGCTGACCGGATCCGACCGACCCGTTTCCGACCGTACCGCTTGACCGTTGACCGACCGCCCGCTGCGACCGTTGGGACCGTTGACCGAACCGCCCGTACCGAATTTTGCAATACAGGTTCCCTACCCAGCTTTTAGCCAGATCTCGTTTTGCTCCCGTTTCTGCATATTGTGTTTGCAAATGGATAAAAGGATACTTTTGTTTCTTGCCCTATTAATACTATATTGGAGGGACTAAGAATTATTTATCATGGTTCCAAGCCATACGCGAGCTTTCTTAAGGGTCGTATGCTCCGGCATTATTATCGGTGCAATTAGTATTCCCGATAAAGGAGCAAGTGAAGAAGATGCTATCTTTCTTCGGTCGCATGATTGAATGGGATAGTCACAACAACATGATCCTCACATGGATTCGAATACTTCCATTCCATCCATCTCCACCGTTAGGCGCCTTTGACGATGCCAAATCAGCATGGGATATGTTGGCCAAAAGCGTACTCCACTACTCACGGATCCATGAAATATCAACTAATAGTTGAATTGCATAAACTACAACAGTACCAGGCAATCCATCAATGACTACTTTGATCAACTTCGCTCTTGGGACCAAATTGACCTTTGTGATCCAATTTGGGCATGCTCAACAGATGCTCAAGAATATGCTACTATTAGGGATGAATTTCGTCTACAGAAGTTCTTGATGTCACTCCACAAGGACTTTGAGCCAATCCGAGGTCGCCTTCTTAATCGTAGTCCTCCTCCCTCTCTTCGACATACTTGCTAAATGAGTTGGTTAGAGAAGCTCGACTGCAAGGCCCTTCAAGCCCAAAATAAGCTCAATGTTTTGGCTATTACTCCTCTGCTCTGCCATTGAACAACCTTAGCAATCGTGTGATTCCTCCGGCTCTAGCTTACAATCGCCGCAGAGCAATAAAGGTTCTGTAATTATTGCAAGCGTCATGACCATACCATTGAGACTTGTTACCGCCGTAACAAATCTACCGCCGTTGTCTGCTAATACCGAGCCTACTGTTGATGCCTTCTAGTTCAAGAGAGTCCCGCTCGAATCCACTATCAACCTCTCCTCCACGGAACTACAGAAGATCATAACTCAGCCGTTCAAATGGCCGGTAATGCATCTCTTTCCACTACCCTCTCGCTTTGTCTAAGTCTCAAACTTGGTTTTTCGACTCTACATGTTGCAATCACATGACACCTCACTCATCTTTATTCTCCAAACTTGACCCCGCATCATATCCCTCAATATTCATATACCGATGGTTCCACCATTCAGCGGGAATAGTCTAGGTTTCTGTTTCGACCTCTACCCTCTCTCGTTCCCGGGGTTTTCCATGTACCGACCTATCTTATAATTTACGCGCCGTGGGCCAATTAGGCCGAATCCAGGATATCGCCTTATTTTCGACTATTCCGCAGTTGTATTGTGCAGGATCCGAGGATGGGGCAAGAGCTTGGGACCGGTCCTGTGGTCGGGCGTATGTTTCCCGTGAACAATCTTCATCTTTCAATTGCCGTCTTCCCGCTCTCGCTTGCCGCAACCGCTCGCAGCTTTTCCTTACCTTCTCTCGCACTTTGGCATTCTCGTCTTGGTCATGCCCTATCCTCTCGGTACAACAGCTTAGCTTCTAAAGGTCTATCAAGGTTGTGTCCAAAGATAATTTTGATTGTACTTCATGTCGCTTAGGAAAACAACCAAATTTTTACCTTTCAATAATAGTAAATATATCTCTAATAGTATTTTTTGAGTTGATTCATTCGATGTTTTGGGGACCTTCTCCCTTTACTAGTATTGGTGGATCTCGATATTTTGTTGTTTTTATTAATGATTATTCTCATATAGTTGATCTTTCCAATGAAATCTCAAGCTCGAAATCTTATCAATATATAGTAACTTTGCAAAAATGGTTGAAACATAATTCTCCAAACATATCAAAACTTTTCGATCTGATAATGCTCTCGAATATACTTAAAATGCTTTTCAAACTCTGTTACACTCCTATGGCACTGTACATCATCTAACCTGTCCAGGAACCTCTCAACAAAATGGTCGAGCCGAAAGAAAACTTTGTCATATTCTCGATTAACCGTTCGTGGCTCTTCTTCTCTCTGCCAAAGTTCCCGCCCATTTTAGGGTGAAGTCGCTTCTTCATGCGCTTTATGCCATTAATCGCATTCCAAGCGCTGTCATTCATAATCGACCAGTATGAGCGCCTTTTTGGATCATCTCCTAACTATCATTACCTTCGCTCATTCGGACCGTTTGTTTCTGCTCTTTCTTCAAATTTGACCTCATGAACACAACAAACTCGAGCCTCGATCTAGACTTTGTTGTTTTCTTGGTTATGGTGAAACTCAAAAAGGGTATCGATGCTATGATCCCGCTCTCACATCGTCTCCATGTTTCCCGTAATGTTGTCTTTTGGGGAACACCGCTTATTTGTTGAACTTTCTCACTTTTGTTCTTCCCTAACTAATTCAAATGTTTTGGAAATTTTTCCAAATGAGTCTCTTGCTCCTTCTACGTATACTTCTAATCCATCTTTGGACTTCACTATTCAATCTTCAGATATTTTTAATGATTCTCCTAGGCAGTGTCGTAGAAGAACAAAGCTGATAATGAGCTACCTCACCTCGAACATAGGTCCCTTTCTCCGCTCCGCCCGAAGATCCTCAACAAGACATTCCACCTCGCCACTCAACCCTAGTAAGATTCATTCCTACACATTTACTTGACTATCATTGTTACACTGCTGTTACACTTCACGAGCCTCACACCTATCGTGAGGCATCTACTAACCCTTTTCTTGGCAGCATTGCAATGAAAGAAGAAATTGATGCATTAACCAAAAACCATACTGGGATCTTGTTACTTCCCTCCTCGGTCAACTGTGGGTTGGTAGTAAGTGGATCTATAAGATTAAGACTCGCTCCGATTGGGTCATTGATCGCTACAAGGCTCGCCTGTAGCAAGAGGTTTTACACAAGAGTACGGGATTGATTATGAAGAGACTTTTGCTTCGGTTGCCGTATTTCCTCCGTTCGTACCCTCTTAGTCGCCGTCACAAGAATGGGACCTTTTTCATATGGATGTTAAAAATGCAATCCTTAATGGGATCTACATGAAGAAGTATATATGCAACCTCCTCCTGGGTCTTTCATGGAAACAAATAAGGTTGTCGCCTTCGACGTGCAATTTATGGCCTTAAACAAGCTCCACGAGTACGGTTTGCCAAATTCGCTCCACCATCCTTCGCTTGGGTTACACTCGCGCCCTTATGATTCTGCACCTTTATTTCTTGTCGTAATGATAAAGGCACCATTCTTCTTCTATACGTGGATGATATGATCATAACCGGTGATGACCTCAACCATTCAAGAACTCAAGGATTTTCTTAGTCAGCTTTGAAATGAAAGACCTTGGACATTTAAGCTATTTCTTGGTCTGAGATCACTGCTCCACAAATGGTCTTTACATTACCTGGCAAAGTATGCATCCGATCTCATATCTCGTTGGACTCCACCGACAAAGAAGACTGCGCGACACCTCAGCTTGAACTTAATGCGCGCATCCGACACCATCGAGGCAACCATTGTCTAATCCTTCTCTTTATGACGATTGGTTGTAGTCTGTTTATCTTCTGATTACTCGTCCAGACATCTCTTATGTTGTTCATCAGGTGAGTCAGTATCTGTCTGCTCCACGATCGACTCATTATGCTACTATTTTGCGTATTCTACGATACTTGAAAAGCACTATCTTCCATGGCCTTTTCTACTCAGCTCAGTCGCTTTTATTACTTCGTGCATTCAAATGATAAAATAAGGAAGAGATTCAAATGATAAAATAAGGAAGAGATTCAAATGATAAAATAAGGAAGAGATTTAAATGAGATATTTAGTTTATTTATCAAATTTTCCTTGCTACGTACGTTTTTAGAAATCTGGCTATTTGTATCTTCTTTTTTTTGTATCGGTTTTAAATATGTACGAGGCAAAATTCATTTGAAAATGTTTTACATCGGTTTTTTAATATCAAGTTTTGGCAATTAAAGACATCATACTTTGTTAGAATAAAATACATTTATATTGAAAATATAATAACTCAAAATTGTGTGATCAAATACATCAACATTCATATTGAAAATTATAGAGGTTTAAATAAAAAATTAATATTGTGTAATATTCTATAAGTTTAAGGAAAATTTATTTCATTTTTTGATCAACAATGTTTCCTTTAAACGAAATTTATGAGAAAAACAAACTAATATATATGATCAACTTTCACTCATTTTATTCATATATGTACATCTTATTTACACTTTTTATATACGTGGGTTAGCTTAGAATAAAAATAATAAAAAATGATTATGTTAACTTATTTTCCAATTTACCATTTTGACTCCAAGTGGACAATTATCTCCTTGAAAGGTTGGACGCTCGAAGCTTTGACAATTAAAGACATCATAAAAATTTTACTAGTTTTTCCTATCATTAATTCAGTTTTTATCTGAAAAATTTTAAAAATGAATACGATTTTGAATAAAAATAAAAATACTTAAAATTAATTATATTTATTTGATTAATTTATATATTTATTAAATTAAATTATATATTAATTAATAATTAAGATTTATTGATTTTTTTTACATAAGTATATAAAAGAAATTTAAAAAGTCTAAAAAAATGATTTTTTTAGGTATTTTTTAATAACCGTCTCGAACCGTTATCTACGGGTAAAAAACCGTCTCCAATTCGTAACAGTTTTTGGACGATTTCGAATACATATGATTATAATTTGATTCGGAGATAGTTATATCAATAATCATCTCCACCCATATCTGTGCACATTGCTAATATACTCTCTTCTTAGTAGGAATGGGCACGGGGATGGGTGGGGACGGTTTTTGATATAATCGTCTTCGAACCGAATTATAAAACCTATACCCGAAACTGCTCGAAAACCGTTATGGTTTAAGGACGGTTTTTTACCCGCGGGTAACGATTTGGGATGATTATAAAAAAAATCGAAAAAACCTGGAAAAAAATTTAATTTATTAAATATATATAATTAACTTTTAATTTTTAATTTAATATATAATTTAATTTATTAAATATATAAATTAATTAATTAAATATAATTAATTTTAAGTACAAGCGGGTACGATTTTTAGTATAACCGTAACCAAATCGTATGCGTTATTTTATGTTCAGTTTTTACCTGAAACCATCCTCGTCCTTGAAACTTATCAGTTAAAAACTAAACTATCGGTTCGAATAATCACGGATAACCGAACCCGCAATTTTTTTATCCATCCCTAGTTTTTAGTATGTAAAAGTAGTATATTAAAAAATATATTAATATATTGTTTATAAGTAATATAAGATTTATATTCATTTAAAATTAATTTTTTAAGATTTAATAACTTATATTAGTTATGTATTATACAAATTTTAATCTTATTTAAGTATTATCATGTCTATATATTTGTAAGGTGAATAATTTTGTCCATTTAGATCTAGCTCTTCGTATATAATGTAAGTTCCGGAATACGACATGTCGTTATAGACAAGACGCAATCATCATTGAACTTGCCGTTAATTGTATAACTTGCTAAGCCTGTGACTTGATCACAGTTCACACTGTAGGGCATAAGTTTGAAATTAAATTTACTTTTTGGCTTTTGGGCATTAGTCAATTAATTAAAAAATTGCGAATTATTACATGTTTATGAGATGATTTGATGGATTTATGAATATTGGACTATCTCTATCCCTAGCAACCTATGACGTTGCTAATTAATAGCACTATTTTATAAAGTTATTTGTTAATATAATATTAAGTTTTTAGTTTATAATTAATTATCACATTATAATATTATAATTTATGATAAATAAATTTTTTTTAATTAATTGCATACATACTCTTATTTATCAAATAATTCTTTTTTTAATTTTCAAATAAATTTGAAGGAAATAAAAATACTAAAATTTAAAATTAGGATTTTTATATTATATTTGTTATTATCTTAATAGACTTATATAGTATCTTGCTTTAAATCTGAAATTTAATATTATAAGTTTTCTTTTAATTTTTAATATTGTTAGCTTACTTAAAAAAATTACAATTAAAACATAGCATTGTACGTTTATTGTAGTATAAATTTTGAATCAGTATTAGTTTTCTCGTGCTTCTATTTGTTTCTAATATAACAGATAATTAAGAGGAATCTAGATATATATATAAGGAAAACATGTAAAGCCTTCAACAACTTAAATAGAATAAATGTGCCTTTTTAATATCAAGTTTCTAAGCTCGTTGGACCTTCAATCAATACTAAATAATGATACTATGTTACATTTTATAATATCTTTTCCAAGTTTCTTCACGCTACCCATATTTCAACTATTCAATATCACTTGAATCAATTCTTACACAAATTATATCAAATATCATATTACTCAAACCTTCTTAAATTCTAACATAGTACTACAGTTTATTCAATATTCCATCGGTTGAAATAGTTAAAACTTGTTCTAGTTAAAACTTGTTGGCAAAAATTATAATCTATTATGATTTGCATATATATTTGTTTGTGAATTCAATTTGAATCGTTTTTAGTTAAAAATTATGAACAAATTTGCTATCATTTCAATAAATTGGACACATAAAACATAATTTGCCCTTACATTTTTGTTATTTCTTGATTTTATTATTTCTTTTATTTTTTTCCATTCATATCAAAACTATTTAAGTTTAATTACATAACATAATATTTTTTATATATAGAGTTTCATTTTTAACTCTTTTATAAAAAAATATGTTTATTTTTCTTAAAACGTAAATAAACATAATTTTTTAATGTTATATAAAAATAAATATTTTTTTATTAAAGTAATTAAAAGTGAAAACGTATTAAATAATTGAGTCATTTATGCATAAAATAGAATTATTTATCTAATAATATATATTGCTTGAAAATAACATAAGTAAAATGCAACTAATTTTTTTGGTTAAAATTTTAGGGGGAAAAATACTCTTTCTTAATTTTATTTTTTTAAATAAAATTTAATTGACTAAGATCAAAAGCTATAATTTAAATAATAATAATAAATCCATTTAAATATATCAATAATTAAAATTAAAAACTTTCTTGAGCACATAGAGAAAATATGAGTTTTCATCTTTTATTATATTGTAAAATTTTAAATCGATTATTTAATTATTTCAACTAATATATAAATTAATATTCTTAAAAAAATAAAATCATAATATCATAATATAATTTCATGATCTTCGACACGATAAATTTAAATAAAAATTTAAACCGATAACAAAACAAAAATATAATAGATGTCGTTAAATTTAAATAAAAATTTATAACGATAACAAAACAAAAATATAATAGGTATAATAAACATGGCATACTCATCTTAGATTAAATATAACATGAAAGGAAATATAACAGGAAAGGAAGATAGATATGTTGCTTAATTAGTATCTTGAACTCATTGGCTTGGCACTTTGGCAGCTAATTAATGACTCATCCTCCACCATTATAACAGCATTTTAGGCCTCAAATCAATAAAGGTAAAACACGCAATTCCCCATTAAAAACACGTCTTCACTAAACATTTCGCATTAGTTAGATTGATATAAAATAATAAATTTAACAAATAACATGTTTCCTTCAATAAGGTCAACGGAAAGTTACATAATTTTTTTTTAAAAAAAAAAAAACCTTGCATTGAGTTTGAGTTCGTAATTTATATTCCTTTTTTATTCCCTTAATAAAAAAATTACGTGTATAACTTCTTCTTTTTTATAGCTCAAGCTTCTTAAATTTTTGGATCGAGGATGCAGAAAACAACTTGAAGTGGTAATAAATTGAAATTGCCAATGTTAGGAAAGAAAGAAACATCGCTCTTTTCAATATGAAACAGAGATACGTACGAAACGAAGTAACTTAAACGTAATATGCTGGACTCAATGTCTAAATTAGAACCTGCTTGGTAAACCTATCTAGCTCTAGTGTACTGTGTACGTATATATCGCTTCTACTCAAAATTAGACACACAGTATAACATAATTTCATAAATACCACTAAACATTATCTCTTGGAATTTTAATTTTTTTTATAATAAGCAAAAAAAAAAAAAAATTTAAAATTTATTTTTTTGGGTATTATACTTACGTGTCTCTCATTTTCTGTATTATATATAGAAACTTCTCTTGTCCCTCTAATACCTCTTAAGCTCCAATATCGTCTCTCTCATTTTATATATGCTTAATAATTAAATTTCTCCTCTTTCATTGTTTAATTATAACTCATCAAATTAAAACCAAAATGGTGAAGTTCTCAAAGGAACTAGAAGCTCAGTTAATACCAGAATGGAGAGATGCTTTCGTAAACTATTGGCAACTCAAGAAGCAAATAAAGAAGATCAAGATTTCAAAAACATCAAAACTATCCCAAATAGACAGTACTGATCATGACTTTATAACTCGCCTCTCCATTTTCGACCCTATTCGTTTTATTGCCAATAAAATCTCTCAAACTCTCTTCGCAGACTCTGCTCACAAAACTGATATCATTCAGGTTAGTTACTTAATATATACACTTATAATTAGTGTTTTTAGTTTTCAATCGATTTTGAAATTTATGAGTTTTTCGAATCTCATTTTTGGCGGTTTCGATATTCCGACCACCGACTAGGAGAGTTTCGGGCTATATATATATATATATTTTGTGGAAGTATAAAAATCCGAAATACAGAAACATTTAATTTTTGTGTGTGTTTTAACCGAAAATTAAGTTGGCATGTTTCGGCCGGCTGTATCTTTTACTTCTCTATTTATCAATTATTTGTACGTCCATTTAAATTTTGTTTAAAAAGACGTTTTCGTTTATGTCTATTCAATTATGTTCATGTACGTTCATATCTCATACTGAAAATGAGAGTTTATTTAAAAACAATTATGTATGAGTATGCACTTACATATTCATACAATTTTTTCCCCTTATTTAATAGTGATAAATAGTATTTTCCTTTTTAAGTGACATCACTAAATGTGAAAAGTACATGTCATATTAGACGGATTTTTTAGGATACGTATAAATTTGTGAATACTTACTCGGATCTTTAATTAACACATATTTTTTCTTTAATTTAATACGTTTTTATTAATTTAAATTTTTGATTACTTCAACTATGTTCATTTCATAATTAATTAAATGCAAATGATTCATGAAAAAGTTGTTGCAACGTAGTATGCATGTGATTGTCTCGGCATACATAGTCAAATCAAATTTTAATACAATAAGTAGGAAACGTTATCTAATAGTAACACACATATACAATGCAATATACACTTAAATGAATTAAGAGAATAAGATCCTTTTATACTCTTGGAATGAAAAAATTAATATCGTTTTGATATGTAAGCAAAGTTTCGGGTTTAAGTTTCCGATGCTCTAAAACAAATACTCCGATAATTAATTAATCTCCTCGTACTTGGGATTTTTTTTATTTCCTTATTTTGATTCTATTTCTGGATCTTTCGGTCCTGCTTGCGTATTCAAGTCTGTCTTTCCCATCTGTTTTCTTTTTTCCTTTCTTCTACGAAGTCCAATTCTATTTATTATTTTCCGTATATAGTTATATATTATCAAAATATATTAAAAATATGAATATTTTGTTCACTTATTTAAATATCATTAATAACACATAATTGGTTCTTTTTAAACGGAGAAAAGCATATTCAAAAAAGTTCCAGGTGATAATAATATTTCTGTGATTTTCTTTTGAAAGTTAATTTAAAAAAGTAAAAAAGTAAATTCATTTGGAACCATATAAATATACGGTTAAGGTTCACTTTTAGTGATGTTTGCTTTTTTTTAAGTGTATATAACTTTCTTAACAATCATTTGAGCCGTGAATGAGTTGAAGTGCTTGCATAAAACCAAGTGGATTCCTAGTTTGTTTCCCACTCTTCGCATATAATTATTTATATATATTTATTAAGGACATAGTGCACCTCAATTTTATTTCTAAAAATTTCTCTGTTGTTTATATCATGAGTTGTTTATGATATTTGTAACCAAAAATATGTATTCATGTTTATGTTACAGAAACATATTTTTGTTAAATAAGTATATATAACATGCAATAAAATACAAAAAAATATTTTTGAAAAATTAAATAAAATAATATTGCTAAAATTTATAAAATTAAAAATAACATCTCATTAATATTTAACAGAATAAATTAGATATTTAATTTTAAACTTGTTTAAATAATAATAAATTATCTTAAATAATATTGAATACGAGAAAAAATGTAATAATTTTATTTTTTTAAAAGTACGAAAATATATGTTTTTCTAGGAAAAAAAAAGAAAAAAACAAATATGGAGCTTCGAGTTAGTGCTTCTTTTTTATTTTCATTTTTCGTTTTCTTTTTCCATTCTTCTTTTTACTAATGATCGTTGAATATATAAAGCACACATTAAACACCAAATAAGCACAGGGTGTGAAATGAATGTTAACCATAAACACAATACTTGATTTCAGAGATGTACCAGTCTTATGATTTGACTAAAAAGCCATAAGCTTAGATAATAAAGACAAAAAAATTTGAATTGGATAATAATATATCATAACTATTTTTGTATTATTATAATAAAAATATATAAATCATTTATTTTATTTTTATTATTAATTATATTTCAATATTTTTATTATTAATAAAATATTATTATAATAATAAAAATTTGTTATTTGTGAATTAGACAATTTTCAAGTACACAGCTGTCCGAAGATCTTATTGGAGTTATCAACTTTTGCTACCTTTTCAAGTTTTAAGTGTTAATTGGGTTTCTATATTTTCATGTATTTACACATTAATAAGCTTTCTTTATTTCGTGAGTCCGATCCAATCAAGTTCAATAGTGCTTGCTTTTTCTATTACCTTTTGCCGTTATCATCATTTAAAATTGTTTCTCATTCTCTCACGAAACCCGAAAAAGAAACGGTTGTATATTTTACACTTATATCACGATATCAACGTGAGCTCTAAAATAAAATCATCATCATCAACAATAAAACAGAAACCCCGCAAGAAAGAAAAAAAGAGTCATATTATTATGGTGGATGATAAAGAATCCCATAAATATACTTTCTATTTTTTACGCAGGTCAAAAGAAAATTTATGGAGAATAATGAAGATGATGATGAAGAAGTTTATGAAACTGAGCTTGCTCAGCTCTTTTCCGAGGAAGACGAGGTATAATTTGAAATTTTAAACATTAGTTATTTCCTTATTTTATTATAATTTAATCATTTTAATTTTTAATTCGTAAAATTTAAACGCTTATATTTTTTTTTATATATAATATAATCGTTTTTGTACCTAAGCCTCTTATGTTTTTTAACAATTTTACGTCAGTAAACAATAAAAATAATATTTATATAAAAATAAAAAAATAAAATATATGTAATTTTATATTAAATAATATTGATAGAATCTTTTTACCCACTAATTTAAAATAATAACAATAAAGTAAAAAATAATTAAAAGATTTTAGATTTTTTATAATTTAAATAAGTATTTTAAATAATTTTTATACAAAAAATTATTGATATTTTAGTAAAATAAAAACATAACTTTAATATGAAATCTAAAATATATAATGTATTACTTATAATTATTTTAAGTTTAAATATAATTATATCTATTAAAAATTAAAAATATTAAATTTTTATATATTTATTAAAATAAGTTATATAATTTAAAAAAACAGGACGAAAAATATATTTTTCGTCCTTGCTTCAACTCATATTATAAAATACATATATTCGTTTTTGTTCCCCATTTTTTTTTTCATTATTAAGAACCGGATAATTTATGTAGGAATTTACCTCGTAAAAAAATTAATAATGCAAAGTAAAATGAACCATGATATTAATTTAAAAAAGAAAAAGATCAAATTATGATAAAACAATAAGAAGAACAAAGTATAAAATATATAAAAAAAATAGGAACTATTTGTATATTCATAATATAAGAATATTTTGTTTATTTTTAATAAATAAATTATATAATTTGGTTATTGAGTTTAATTATACGTGGGTTAATGATATTGGATTATTTGTGTGCATATGAATAGGTGAGGGTGTTTTTTGAGAGATTGGATGAAGAATTAAATAAGGTTAACCAATTTTACAAAACAAAAGAGACTGAGTTTCTAGAAAAAGGAGAGATTCTGAACAAACAGCTTCAGATATTGGCAGACCTCAAGCAAATTGTAAATGGCAGAAGATGGAAGAACCCTTCCAAATTGAATTCTGGTAGTGTACCTTCCTCTTGGACTTCTAGTCCTAGGACTTCTGACTACACTGCTGGTAAGAAATTTAAAAATACCCTCCTTTTATTTTTTTGGGTCCATTTTTTTTTATTATTATACATGAGTATAATTAATGTGTTTGTAAATAACCTATAAAAAAACATCAAAATGACCCAACAAATATCGTTACCGACACCTAATACTTAACTAAATTTTGGAATAAATTGCTTTTCCAATTTTGATTATGAAGTAATGAAAAGGCCTTGGGCCATTTAAGTATTTTCATGACAATTCTTTCTTTTCTTTTTCTTTTTTCCTTTTGATAGGACTTAATTCCATATTTTGAATTATAAAATAATACCACAAATTGTATTAAAACAGATAATGGCCAGTCAATGACTATCGCCCATAACCCTAACAAATTAAAAAATGTGCAACTGATGTTACAATTGTTTTTGTTAAACGTGAATACCGAATTGATTTCATAATTTTTAATAAAATTAGCATATTAATCTTGTTGTTTTTAAGTGGGAGTCAATTGGTTTCAATTTTTTTTAAAAAGACAAATAAAAAGAAATAATGATTTTTTTTATATAAGACAGAAGAATACATTTGAGAGACGTGAGATGATCTTTTTCATGAATATTAATAAAATTTTAATCATTTTAATAATAAATAAACTTATAATATTCTTAAATTCTATTATTTTTAAATTGAAGTTTTTTCTTTATACCATATAAAAAAAAGATATTCTAATTTTCTTGTAATACATGAATCTTTTCTTCAAGATTTTTTATTTGTTATAACTTGAAATTAGTAAATTAGATTTAATTAGTTGGGTATGTTCTTTAAAAAGGTATTTTTTTTCATGATGTATAATTCTTAATTTTAATGACTTTTGTCAATTACACTAATTTTGTTAAATTACGGGATTAAATTAATATAATTTAATAATTACAACATTAAAATATATATTTTGTAATAATTATTCGAATAAACTCTTTTATTTTCATCACAAAAGTTCGTAAAATGTTTATTTTATATCTATTATTATTATTATTATTAGATAAAAATTAATATTAATAAATTATTATTATGATAATAATGATTTAAATCTTACCTCGATATATATTTGATAATAAGTGATTTTCTATTATTTTTAATTAATTTGTCATATTTGGAATAAAAAGGTCCTCACCAATTCAATAGCCACGGTGTCTTGATTCTTAATTCAAATGATTTTGAGGTATATAATTATTGCATTATTATATATAGTAAATTTGTGATAATAATATGTAGAGATTTGATTGGTTCGTCTATGGAGAGACGAAGGCGATTTTATCATTTATTAATATTAAATAATTGAATAGCTAATCACACATCAACACATTAGTTAATATCATCAATTTTATATAATTAAATTTTCCAGTAATAATTTGCTATTTAACCGAACATGTCAATACAAAAAAGAGAGTTTCTTTTTTCCTTCTCATTATTTTGAGAGAGAGAAAGAGAGAGATTTCCGTAACCTACACTCCTACACCACGCGTAAAGGAATTTTCATGCTGTCTTTGTCACTTTTGCCCTCAACTCCAATAACTACTAATTCCATTTTGACAAATATGGTTTCTCAAAATATACATATATAGAGAGAGAGATGATATAATGAGCCACATGACTCTTTTATTATAGAGTCCAATTTTTATTTACCAAAATTCTTTATTTATCTATCATATTTGCGTGCATGGATCCAAATTTTTTTTTTTTTTTGCTTTTATTCTCACTGTTTATTTGTTTGTATGTTTATAAGACGTACGATTAAGCAAAAAGTAGAAATTAAGTATATAAGTAAATCACACAACTTATTCTTATTTGGGATAAAAAGGGGTCGAAAAAATAAATATTGATTTAATTATACAGTATAATTTTTTTAAAAAATAAAATTTTATTTTTAACTCTTCTATATATGTATTTAAAAAATATAAGAATTATTTGATTAGGTAGGGAGTAGTTAATGAAGGGTGAAATTGTAATAATTTGGTGCAGAGAACTCAAATGAGCTAAAGGAAGGAAAGGCAACAGAAACTGAAGAAGCAATAGCAGCATTGGAGAAAAATGGAGTGAATTTCATAAATGCAGCAAGTACAAGAATGAAAACAAAGAAAGGGAAACCAAGAATGGCAATAAGAATTGACATTCCATCTAACAATAATCAAACAAAGACTATAGATTCTGTTACTTCCATGCTTTGGGAAGATTTAGTCAACAATCCTAAAAAGGAAGGTCATAATGAATTCATTAACAAGAAGAAAATTCAATGTGCTGACAAGATGACTCGAGGTGCTTTTGTTGAGCTCTATAAAGGCCTTGGTCTTCTCAAAACATACAGGTTTTTCTTCTTCTTCCTCTTTATTATATCTTTTTATTATTTCTTTCTAATTATTTATATAATTTCAACTAATTAATCAATAAAATAATAATTTTAGGACTGAATATTTAATTAAAAGCATTAATGTTTTATGGGTATTTTCTTAGCTTTATTACTAAATTGTTTTACTTAATTGCGTCGAGTAAATAAAAAAAATAACATATGACATTGAGCCGATTTCATTGTACAAATTACAAATTACAAATTTGTATATATTTTTATATAAATAATTACAAATTGAATCAGGGGATCACTATGTTCTATTTTGCTTTTTAAAGTTTTATTTCTTTTATAATTCAACTTTAAGCAAATAGTAATTTAATAAAAATTACTCTATTTATATTATTTTTTGCAGCACGCTGAATATGGTCGCTTTTACAAAAATACTCAAGAAATTCGACAAGGTAAATGTGGTTATTGAGTTTTTTTTAACCAAATAAAAAATAGTTAAAAAATACCCACCTAAATATAATATAGTGGTTTTTTAAAAAAATAGTAAAATTACTATGTTATTGTTTATAGAAACATTTTTGTCTTTACTCGTAGTTTTAACCTAATTTTAGGATTTAGAATAAAAAAAAGTAATATTGTTCCCCAAACTCGTAATCCTAATATTATTTAGATAAAAATTATTATAATATTTAATACGATAATTTAAGTAGTCATTAATTCTCTTCTCTTTAGGATATGGTAACCCATAATTCTTATGGGAGATTCATTCAATGAATAAGCAAATAAAAAAAAAACTATTGAGCCTTCCTCCCTTACAAAAATTATACATTGATCTTTAAAAAAAACAAATTATTAAGGAGTGACCCAATATGTTAAAATTGAAAATACAAAGGGTTGAAAAAATAGCATAAATAACTTTCTTAACTTATAATTATTAAAATATCATCTTTATATATATTTTTATTATTAAAAATATTCAATTTATTTTTTTATATTTAACGTCATTTAAATTGAATTATGATCATTAAAAATTATTTAATGTTAATAATAATCTAATTAAATCACATTTAATCATTTTTTTATTATAAATTTTAAAGATATTATATTATTTAATTTCTCCAAAAGTTTAAAGAACCAATCCTTAACAATTACAAACTCTGCTCTTTATGCATCTTATATGATAATTTAGTATTTTATTTTAAAAAAATACATATATTATGGTCCATTTATTTAATATTCTAGAGAAAAATGTGACATGCACGTGAACTAAATATATATATATACACGTGTATATGCATATGTATATTATTAACCTTTCTTTATTATTTAAACAGGTTTCGAATCAACAGGCATCAGCAAGTTATCTAAAAGCTGTGAAAAAATCATACTTCATTAGCTCTGATAAGGTATCTATTTCTTATTTTTGGTCAAATGATTATATAATATCGTTTCGAGTTTTATAGATAAGTTTTCCATTTTTTTTTTAAATTCTCAAAGTAATACTATATTTTACTCAGTTGTGGCAGATTTATAGAAAGTGAGTGAGTACACGTGATCCCTTCTTTTTTTAACAAAGAAAATTTAATTGTAATATTTATAAAATTATAAATAATTTTGTGCATAAAATTAAATTACTCTTATATTTTAAATTTTAATCTTTTATAATCAATTTTTTTTCTATATATTCAATAGTTTAAACATATTAACATTTAAATGAAATACATATAGTATTTTTATTTAATAAAAACTAAGTTATAATAAAAAACAAGTAACAATATTTTTATTATATTGTCTCCTTTAAATCCAAAAAATCTTAAATCTGTGGCACCTTTCCTGTGAGCTATTCTCTAACCCACTTCTTAAATTAAGGCCTGAGATTTCTCTCTATGAATCTCTGGTTCCCCATCCTGCAATATAATGAAGAAGAAAAAAAAACATGATTTTCAAAAAGTGTGTACATGCCAAGAAATTGAATGCTTAAGTTATAACTTATCATATCTTTTCAACAAAAATATTAGGGTAAATGCCAATTTAATTATTATGCTATATGAAAATTTTTAATTTATTATTTTAATATTTTTCATTTTAATTGAATATTTGTATTATTTAAATGTCTTACTAACAACGATCCTTATAAAAAAATTATAGTTAATTATGTTTGTTTTGTTTTTATCCTTCTGTTTTCTAACTGGCTTTGGAAAATGAGTTTTAGTGGATTGTCTAATAAAGATTAATTATGCGTTGTTAATAATATTTATATTATGAAATGTTAATTAGGTTGTTAGACTAATGGACGAAGTGGAGTCCATATTCACAATGCACTTCACCAACAATGACAGGAAGAAGGCAATGAAGTTTTTGAAGCCCCAACAGTACAAAGATTCTCACACGGTCACCTTCTTTGTCGGTAATTAATTTTGATTTTAATTTTTGGAGAAATCACCATCTTATTCATAAATTTTTTAAAAAAAGTTAAATCAATTTTTTTAATCTAATATTTTCGAAAAATTAATAAAAATATCAGCCTTAAAACTTATAACCACAACACCACTTATATTCAATTTATATATTTTTTACTATAAAAAAATATAACACATAATTTTATTTTAAAAGTCAATTCAAATTAAACTATAACTATTTAAAGCCATTTAATGTTAAAAGTTATTAAATTAAAACTTATTCAATATTATTGGGATATTATTTTTGTTATCATAAATTTTAAGGTTTTTATTTTTTTGTAATTTTTCAATATTTTTTTCTTGAGAGAAAATCAAGTGTTATGACTTTCTCAAAATTAAATATTGAAAAAAAATTATTCAAGACATAAATTTATAAATAATAACAAAAATATTTCTTAATATTCGAGGTTTTTTTTAAATAAATATCAAAAAGCATTATCAAATAATTTATATATAATTTTTTATTTTTTATTTCAATAAATCGCTAAGTAAAATTTCATAAAATTAATTATTTAATAAAAATATATTTTATAGTATGGCCTAATAAGTAAAATCCTACTTCAATTTTGTAATAGAAAATATTGATCAATATATTAAAAATTTGGAAAAATATCTAAAATTTATAACAAAAAAATAGCACCCTCAATAATATAAAATGAATTTCAATTGAACGATATTTAATATTAAACAAATTTAAATAAATATAATTCAACTTAAATGACTTAATTATGAAATGATGAATTTGGTTTTTTTTCATGGTAAAAATATATGAATTGTACTTAAAAAATATTATTTGTATGTTTACAAATTTTAAGAGTTTTGTTTTAAAAAATAAAAAAAAAAACTAACTTAGTCATCTCATGTCATGACTAGTATAAAAGTGTGTTATATGATTGGTAAAGACAAGGGAACAAAATTGCTACCATTTGACCCCAAAAAGCAAAATATTCAATATTTCTTTCTTTGCTCTGATTAGAGCATCAGTTCAGAATTCAGACCGTAATGGAATACGATATGATTCATTAAAGATTTTAAGATTTATTGCTAATTAACTTGACACTTTAAAATGATATTATGTCACATCCCTAAATTGTGGACAATATTAACCCACTAATTTTTCATCTAGTGCTTGAACCTGTTTGGCCACCAATATCTCCTTAGTGGGATTGTGTAATTAACATGAATTGGTGTTGGGATTGGGATTGGGATTGGGATTGGGATTGGGACCCTTTAGTAGACAAATATAGTTTTTCACTTTTTTAGTGAGTATGTTGCTAAAATAAAGATTATAATTTTTTATTTTTGTTTTTGCTGCAGGGTTGTTTACAGGTTGTTTTGTATCATTGTTTAGTGTTTATGCGATCTTGGCACACTTAGCTGGCATTTTCTCCCCCACCATAGAAAATGCTTACATGGAAACTGTCTATCCTGTTTTCAGGTATAATATTAATTTCCACCCTATTATTTCAACTATGCATTACTTTTTTATTTAATATATTGCGGGGTGGAGGATTCGAAACAGGATATGCATTTACCAACTTTACTAAAAGGCGGCTGAAAATTGTACATTGCACAAGTAATTATTCAAATAAAACACTACCATTATATATGAATCTAACAATCAAAGGTAATGTTTTGCAAATTAAGCAAATAATGCAATTGAACCAACTGAATAATCACATTCCTAAATCTTGAACTGGAAAAGGACATTTATTTGATTGGTTTGTTGGTGATTTAGTGTTTTGTGAACTACAATTACAGCGTGTTTGCACTATTAAGCTTGCACTTGTTCATGTATGGATGCAACCTATTCATGTGGAAGGGCACAAGGATAAACTACAACTACATATTTGAATTCTCACCAAACACTGCTCTCAAGTATCGTGACGCCTTTCTTATAGGCACAACTTTGATGACTGCTGTGGTTGGTGCTATGATAGTTCACCTTATCTTTAGAGCCAATGGCTTTTCTTCTAATCAAGTTGATGCCATTCCCGGAACGCTACTCTTGGTTAGTACTTTTAAATGATATCAGCAACTTTAAGTACTCGTTTAAATTAGAGGCCAGAGCTTATCTTAGGTTAATACATGTACATGATATGAACAATGTCTTACCTTGAATTGCATTTTCAGTTTTTCTTGGCATTGTTGATATGCCCTTTTGACATTTTCTATCGTCCGACACGCTACTGCTTCCTTCGTGTAATTCGTAACATAGTCTGTTCACCCTTTTATAAGGTATACTTCACTCTTGATCATACCCTAAAAGTTCAACTCAATGATCATATATAGCTCTGTGTTTGATCATTTGATACACATGCCTGCAGGTTTTGTTGGTGGATTTTTTCATGGCTGATCAACTTACTAGCCAGGTAATCTTTCTATGAACATCTAGTTTTCTGCTTTCGAGTTGCGAATAATGAACTAGTAGCTAATATATGAGCGGATCTTGGCAGCTCCATGATCATAACCATCATTGTTATTGTGCTCACAGATTCCATTATTAAGACACTTGGAATCTACAGCTTGCTACTTCCTTGCCGGAAGTTTTAGAACACACAATTATGAAACCTGCAAATCGGGAAGGCTATTTCGAGAGCTCGCTTATGTAATCTCATTTTTGCCATACTATTGGCGCGCTATGCAGGTAAAAAAAACTCTCAATTCCCTTTGCATATATTCTATCATTTGGTATAACATCTTTTAAATTATATATGAATTTAAGCACTGCAAAATGAAGTCCAGTTCAAAAATGAATCTACCTAATTATTCATTGGTTTGTGTGCTTCTAAAGTGTGCAAGAAGATGGTTTGATGAATGTAATCCAGACCATTTGGCTAACATGGGAAAGTATGTTTCCGCAATGGTTGCAGCCGGGGCAAGATTAACATTTGCTAGGCAAAGCAACAATTTGTTGTGGTTTGCTATAGTTTTGGTTACATCTGTAATAGCTACAGTTTATCAACTGTATTGGGATTTTGTCAGGGATTGGGGTCTTCTCAAACCCAAATCTAAAAATCCATGGCTTAGAGACGAACTCATTCTAAAAAAGAAAAGCATTTACTACATTTCCATTGTAAGCTCATGATCTATTCCTCTCTTTTCTAACAATAAAGTGCATATGTAGACAAAATCCTAACAGAAAGCAAATGCATTGCAGGCCTTGAATGTTGTCTTAAGAGTTGCTTGGGTAGAAACCGTCATGAAGTACCATGTTGGACCTGTTGAGAAAAGATTCCTAGACTTTTTCTTGGCTTCATTGGAGGTTATTCGTCGAGGGCATTGGAATTTTTACAGGTTCTTTTGTTTCTCTCACTTGTTTAAGCTTTATGTTAGTTATCTTGTCAGTTCAAATTCAATTCATATTGACGAAAAAAAATTAAGACTAACATTTATAACTCTTGGCATTTGTATCAACACAGGTTGGAGAATGAGCATTTAAACAATGTGGGAAAATACAGGGAAGCAAAAACAGTTCCTTTACCATTTCAGGATGCAGAATTTGACGTCTGATATTATAACTGATATGTACACAAGTCCTCAAGAAGCTAATTATCTAAGGGAAAAGCAGAAGAAGCAGAGAGAATCAACATTTTCTAATTACCATGTCTGTGATCCTACAATTGCTTCATCACATAAGCAATTCAAAACATTTATGCGTACAAGGCGCCAATTGTAATAAAGAAAGCATCTTTCCCATGTCATTCTGTGTATGTACATTCTTGCATTTCAGCTTGGATTTTTTTCTATTGTAATTGTAACATAGGTTTCTGGACATATTTTTCTCCTTTAAATTTCCTTCAAGAATTACCTAGTTCGAATCCAGCCCGCAATATATATAAAAAAATAGAAAGAGGAGGAAAAAAAAAGACTTCTCATTCTTGAGTTGTTATAATTTATCATCATACAAGGAATTAGAAAAGTTTCCCAACAAAACAATATATATATATATATATATATATATATCGGTATTTTGGACTTTGATCCAAACAGTTTTTTATGGATATATTCGATACAACTCATTTAATAATTATACAAATAATTTTATTTAAAAGAAAAAGAAGAATTTTTTGGATAATGATGAAAATAACTAACAGGCAGTTGTTTTTTTCTTTCCCTTCTTTGAAAAGATCAAATGCTCTGCGGAGAAAAAAAAAGATAATAACAGAAAGAAAAAGAAGAAGAAAAAACACACATAAAGAAGAAATTCAGTTTTATTTATTAATAAAAGATATTCATCAACCAAGATATTTAATTATAATTATATTGTTAATCAATCTATACAGATAAAGAATCTTTTTAAAACATAACTTTTAATTAAATGGGTTACTTATTTTTAAAGAATTTTTAATATTAAAATCTACATTTCATAAACTTTCTAACTCTATATATTATTTATAAGTTGTCGTTGAATCATTAAGAATTTATGACTCTTTAAATTTATTGATA
The DNA here is from genome assembly GCA_030763125.1 of Hippophae gyantsensis. Lineage (NCBI taxonomy): Eukaryota > Viridiplantae > Streptophyta > Magnoliopsida > Rosales > Elaeagnaceae > Hippophae > Hippophae gyantsensis. The sequence goes on from CM061033.1 coordinate 43,438,754, forward strand.
ATATACTGATATAAAGAAATAAACTGTATCGTCGAAGAAGATTAACAGTAAAATATATTTTTTTCTTTTTTGTGGTCTCACTTGAATTTGAAAAAAAAATAAGGGAGGGACGATGGAAATCAGGCAGAGATTTGACTTTTTTAAACAAGTCATTTAATGTATAGGCGAAAAAGCAATAGATTGCAGTTTGATGTTACATATCAATTTTTTTTTCTTTTTTATAATATTAAATATGTTTAATAGATCCTGATTTTGATGAATGTATATATTGAAGTAAAAAAATAATAAATCTGACGATTAGATTACTTTTTTTTAATATATTTGAGAATTTTTTCTAAATTAAAAGAAGAAAAGAGTGTAGGATTTGTAATGTGATGTCCCTATGTATTAAGAGACTTGTCAAATCGACATTAAAAAAAAATCTACCTGTTGAGTATACTTGGAAACAACGAAAACTAATATTTTATTTATTATTAGGAAGACTGAGTTGAATTTATCAGCAGATCGTTGAAAGTGATATTTGATACTATATATTTAAATATTAATATAAGAATTGAATATTTTTTTAATTGTACGTTTCTTATATATATATATATTTTATTTATATTAATATTTTACTATAAATATTTACAAACACGTTTGTTTTTATGATTATTAACATATAATTATAATATATCATAAAATTATACATGATATATATATATATATATATATTATGTTAAATGATAGTTATTTTGATTAAAAACTTATTTTTTTATATTAATTTTTTTATTTATAAATTAAATAATTAATAAAAATAACATTTTAGAAAAAGAGATGATTACGAGTTAGTAAATTTTTAATCCCGTGACTTATGATTTTTTTGATAATTATTTAGGTTTGTATAAAAACATTATATATTTGTAAAAAAAAATTTATAAAAATTATTGTAATATTAACTATGCTAATCAAAACTCACTAGAAAATTATGTATTAATTTATCATAAAATTAGAACTTAAGATAATTAATTAAAAAATATTTCTTTTATTTAAGGTAAATAATATTGTATAAATTATTTTAATTTATATAATATTTTATATATTAATAATTTATTATTTAATTTATATTAATTAATTGATGAAAAATAAGATTAAATATAATTAAAAAAATGATAAATATTTATATTATATAAAATAAATAATATTTTATAAAAAATAATTATAATTTAAATAATTCTTAATATTTTAGTTATTTGTAATTTATTATTTAATTATAAAAAAAAATCTTTAAAAAATTATATAATAATTGAAAATAGTAATAATATTATTTTAAAATAGATGTACAATTTTGTTAAAAAAACGATTTAAACTTTATAAGTAGTTTAGATATAATTCGCATAGGTGGACCTGATCACTCCATTGGACCCAGAATGTAATGGAACACTTGGCCCATCAAGACATTTTTGGTCTGATTGGGTTATACAACTGTATCCTTTATAGATTTGAATCCAGAATCGCATAAATTAAATATTGCAGATATATACTGTACACGATATATAGAAGTTGGCGTAATCAGTTTGGCTTTTTTTTTTTAATATATAATTTTACAAGCTGATCGTATTTTAATAATTTTGAAAGAATTAAAATTTTAAGAGATTTATGAACCCCTATAAATTGACATTCAAGACCTGAGTAGAATCAGTTTAATAGTTTTTGATCTAGAAGCTTTTATCAAAACCTCTTTACAAAAATATATCCTATGTTTAAGAAAAATCTTAACATGATATATTTTTTTATATATTATTATTTAAAAATATAATTTTTTAAAAAATTAAAGTTATTTAGGAATGATTTTAAAATTTACATCGTATTTTAAATTGATATAGAATAAAACATAATAAAATATATTATCAAAGTGGTTATAATTTAAAAATAAATTAAGAAATAAACTTAATGCAAATATAGTAAGAAAAATTTGCTAAAATATACATATCTCTTCGTCCCTAAAACAAAAAAAAAATGTAGATTTACATATTAAAATTTATAAAAAAAAATGAGAAATAATTTAACTTAATATATTTAAATATAATAAATGAAATATACAATCAGGGCAAAAGCACAACAGTTATTAGTTAGTGGTTAACGCAGCATTTATTCTTATTTCTAAAGAATAAATGTATCTTTTTTCTTTTAAAAAAAATGCATTTTTTTTAATAAAATAAATATGATACGAGCAAAATTTAGGTTTACGATAATAGAGTGGGATTCATATCATATGAAATAGAAATTAAATGCATCTTTTAAAACGGTGTCGTGTAGACCCAAATACCATGTGCTAGGCCTTAGAAGTCCATTTTCAGGGCCTGAAACTCACCCACACGCTATTTTGCGATATAGTTGTTTGCGTCTAGTAGTAATAAACGATATCGATAAACAGAGACCGGCAAAAGACATTGGAAGTGAGAAAGAGAGTTCGGCTGCAACTGTGCTACTCTCGCCTCAATCAAGCCCCCAAAGAGCTAACGCTATCAGTGGAGATCCCGAGCAAAAAAAATCTGGAGAGTGGAAACGTGGTTTGGATCCGTCCTTCATTGAACTTGGTTTGTTCTGTGTTTCTCTTAATTTGAAATTAATATTTTATCTAGTGCAATTTCTAGATCTGGGTATTTGTTTTGTTTGACATGTTACATGGAAAATTATGTGTTCTTGCATAAAGATATTGGTTGAAATATGATTTTGGAAGTGGGTTTGGTTGCTGCAGTATGGTTTCTCTTTAAGTCTTTGTTTGCTAAGTCGATGGTAATTTTGATGTTGAATCGTTGATGCTTTCTGTTTTGTATCCAAGTGACTTCTGGGAAAAGTTGATCTTTGAAAACCATCTACATAAATACCATACTTTATGAAATTGGACCGTTTTCAAGCCACCGCCTTCTTAGTTATGAGTTATAACCTTCTTATGTCATTTGAAAGACTTAAAATGACCTGATGGTGCTGTGTTTCGTTTTCCTGTAATTATTTTTATTTTTTTTAAATCGTTTTCTTGTAAATATTGCTCAGGAGTAATTGAGCTGCTACTTCTTACCGTTCACATTAATTGGCATTTTTATAAAGTAGTGGTCAGTTGTATTTTTCAAGAAAATGCATGCCACTAATCTTGTATTTTATTCATTTGCGTGGACTACTGCATTACGAGTATTACAAGAGCATTGAATAATTTTTTTTCCCCTTTTAAAGATAGTATGGTAAAATTCCATTTTGATTTATCATATTAAGATGGAAATGTGTGAATGACAAACTTCAAGGGATGAGACACTTTTCGCTTAATTATTATTGTTAAAGGAGCATATTAGTACCTTTATTTACGCCTGCCACTTGAGTTCCTTTTTTTGTTTTTTTCCCGGTAAAAGGTGCAATTTAAGTAAGTCTAAGGTGTCAACGGTCCCATTTTTTACGAGTGCAATCTTAATCTCTTATTTATGTACCAAACCAATGTGCACTTTTTACAAGACTAAACTACACTTCTTGGTGGAAGAAACAAAAAAAAAAAAAGAAGAAGAAGAAGTCTAGAGCAACTCAGATGAAAATGAAAGGACTTAAATGCAACTTTTATAACAAAAATAAAGACTTACTACTTAGTGACCCAGTTATAGGTTTTCTAGTTGAGGTGGTTAAGTACCGGACCCTGTTCCCCCTCACAAAGAGAAGGATTTGGAATTCCCCCACCCTCATGTGGCAAATGGTGTGAAAAAAATTTATTTATAAATTAAAATTTTCCTTTATTGTTGAATAGTTTTTAAGTTTAATTTAATAATTTATTAAAGTAAATTTCTCTATTTTTCCAATTTGCCCTCAAGTTAACATATCAAATTTGACTAAAAGGAACTAATTGTTTTTTGTTTTTTTCTTAATATGAGGGAGTAAATTGATAAATTAATCTGACCTCAGGAGGCGCAAATTTGATTGATATTTTCCCTTATGACAATTGTGTTTTTTATGTTTAGAAAGATTTCAAAGAGAATCAAAAGCAATTTCAATAAATGAAGGCTTTGCTTAACAGTCTCTGGTTCCAAAATATTAAAAAAATGTTTTTTTCTTTTTCTTTTTATAGGAATAACAAAATGATCGTTTCGTCCTCTATGTTTTGTGAACTTTGAGATCTTTTTACCAATTTACTCTTTCTTCATGTAGCCTCAGCAGGATAACTGGTGACAAGATGGTGGCTTGTGAGTTTACTGTTGACTTGAAAAAACCGCTTGTTTTTCAGGTAACTTTACACACAGAGTTAGGTTAAATGTTTTCATGAAATGTTATTGTGTGTCCGTCAATGAAATTTGGTTTGTTTAGAATCACATCCATGAAATCCAAATAGTTGGGTAATACATGGAAACATTCGTGCATAATCTGAAAATTTGCCCAAATCTATGACTATTACAAATGTGAAACAGAGAAGTTATACATGATTCTTTGAAGTTGAAATATACAATTCGGTTGATCTTGGTTTCTATTCTAAGTTAAGTTTCTAACAAAGTGATAGAACTACCTTCTTCCAAAGTTCCTGGAGGAATTATCTTAACGTTTTTGCATTTTAAGAGGAATTCACCCTTCAAATGCTCTCTGGATTTGCTTCCTCTCCCTCCCTCTTTTTGTCTTTACTTGGAACTTCTATTTGAATATAAGCATGCCTTTTTTTTGTTCACTCATATTTGTTCTTGTTATGTTTTCTACACTCTTGCACTAGTGGTGTTATTGTTATTATTCAATTTAGATTCAGACAATGGTCCTCAGGTTGGTCATCTTGGAGAAACTTACCAGGAATGGGTTCACCAGCCTATTGCCACGAAGGAAGGTCCTCGATTTTTTGAAAGTGATTTTTGGGAGGTACTCCCTCTTATTTGTTTCTGTTTTTAGTTCAGTCGTTCAGTTGAAACTTATGATATCTAGATAAGATACTCATATGCTTATGCATTTCTTCAATTATCAGTTTGAATAGATTTTCCTTGTGAATATATAGAAAACACTTTTTTTATGATTTTGGTTCATTATTTTTCTGACACTTTTTTTTAAATAATAGTTCTTGACCCGCAATTCCTGGTGGGTGATTCCTCTCATATGGCTTCCAGTTGTGTGCTGGTGCATCTCCATTTCTTTACAAATGGGCCATGCATTACCTCTGATAGCTCTAATGGTGGTAATTGGTATGTTTGTGTGGACAATTATTGAATACACATTGCATCGATTCCTGTTCCACATTAAAACAAAGAGCTACTGGTTAGTTTCTTCTCTCCCTTTCTTCCCTTACCGACTCTATCCAGTTTTATTTGTTGTGAAACTCTTCCCCAATAGCTTCTTAAGTGTGATATTGCTTTAGGGGAAACACAATACATTATCTTCTTCATGGTTGCCACCATAAGCATCCCATGGATGGTTTGCGTCTTGTTTTCCCTCCTGCTGCAACAGCTGTTCTTTGTGTGCCAGTATGTCATTATTCCTTATTTACTGTTTTGTCTCATAATGATGAATCCATTACTGAAAATTCTTGTTTATAATTTTTGGGATGACTTTGTTCAAAGCACAAGTTTTAAGGTTTCACATTATGGTCATTTTGTTTTCATGAGCTGATACAAGTTTGTTGGCTTTACATAATTTTACCATTAATTGCTGGCAGTTCTGGAACCTGGTCCAGTTTTTTTCAACTCCTTCTACTGCTCCTGCGTTGTTTGGAGGAGGGTTACTGGGTTATGTCATATACGATGTTACTCACTACTACCTTCATCATGGTCAGCCAACAAAAACAATAGCCAAAGATCTCAAGGTAAGAGTTCTTCACACTAAATGTTTTACACTGGCAGTCTGGTATATATTTTCAATTATTAGACCCATAATACCATTACCTAGATTACACACAGTCACTGTCATTGTTCATGCATCTAAGAGGAGCGTGTTTGCCAAAAGTTCCACATATCCGTAGAAACAGCTCAAAATGAGTGATTCAGTAAAATGACTCCCATTATAAAAATTCATGTCATTAGCTTTAGAAATTTGGCAGTTACTCCACCTTTGGGTGCGTCCTTTCTTATTATACTTGTCATTGGATAAGACAGGATAAGACATAAATATGTTTTCATTTTTTTCTGTCTCAGAAATACCATCTCAATCACCATTTCCGGATCCACAATAAAGGGTTCGGGATTACTTCATCACTATGGGACAAGGTATTTGGGACACTTCCTCAAACGAAAGCAACAGAGAAGAGTATGTAATTTACTTGCAAGGATAGAATATCTTGAACTATAGTGGCTTGTGAAATCTAAAAATTGACATTTTTTTTTCTAGACATTTAATCGATACTTCTCTCATTTCAAATAGCATAAATGATGATGGTAATAGTTTTTTTATATCCTGGTGTTTTATGTGTATTGGTCCATGTAAGTGTGTAACTACTCGTGAGTTGTGGGTTCCTTGTACACTTTAGTTTAAAGCAAATATTTTATTCCGTGAAAGAACTTGTGTCCAAAACTTAGTTCAAAAATTTGAAGAAAAATCAGAGATAAACATGAAACCACTCTTATAAATTAATCATCTTATGTATATTTTACACCACTACCGCCCCATCTGACACCTAGCATGTGTTCAAAATTGGGATCCATGAATATTTGTTTAGAATAGGGTGTTTAAAATTGTAGGATTGTTCAAAATAGGTTGTTGAAATCTGAAGGATTATTCAAATATGGTGCTCAAAAGTCAAAACTAAGGATCACAAAAAATTCTAAAAAGTGAGTGTATGAACAATTTGAAACATGCGTTAAAAAATGGGAACAAAAACATGTATCTAAATATAGGGTGTTCAAAAACGTTTGGAACAATGAATAAAAAATAAATAAAATAAAATTGGGAACAATGTTGAAGGTAGTATTTTTGAAACAAGACGCATAGGAGAGTATTTATAATACGAACCCAATTTTGATTAAATTTGAATACGTGTATAGAAATAGGTACATTAAGATTATCTTGGAATTCTATATGATTTTTAATAGATTCCATTCGACCAGTGGAGTATGTTGGATTACTTTACGATGGAATTACATTGCTTTTTATAACAAGAGTCTAGATATGATAATGGGTCAGTTAAAACTCGAATTAGTTTGACCCGTGATTCAATTTAAACTAAACCATTTCATATTAAACTCGATTTAATTTGACCCGTGATTTAATTTGAATTAAACCAATCAAGTAATATCCATATATCAAAAAATTATCCCATTCGTATGATCTTATTTTTATTTTTTTTCCAAATTAAAATAAAATAGTTATTGAATTAGAAAACAACGGATACTCAAATGGTGTCCCAAACTGATTTGATTTTTATCCCGATCCGTTTTGCCTCAAACCATTTATAATAAAATGAATATTACCTAAAACTTATTTTTGCTCCTATCTGCCCACCCTTATCTAACCCAAATGGGTTGTGTACCCACGAAGCCTTGACCCATCGGGTCAAATTGTGAGTCCGCACATCATAGCTTATACCTTTTTTACAGTTTCATTTTAAAAAAAAATTACTGGGTTTATTTTAAGGAACTCACATGAAATATACTTCAAAATTAATAAAATTCACAAACTCGATAAAAATAGGAGTATTTTTTTGTGGTTTTGTTTTTAAGATGTGGTCCTATGACCGGTAAAAAGGTAAAAACTTGCACATGTATAAAATTTCCACATGCATGCGCGAAATTTGCACACATTTATAACTTGTTACAAATGTGAAAAAATTCTACAGGAATGCCAATATAAAGATTGAAATAATAAAAAAAACATGAATAATAATCATATCATATTGGGAAATAAAATTAATTCAAACTATAAGATAAATATTGATACAATTTAAGCCTATTTTGTGAGTTACCCGTTTATTTTACTGCATTGCATATCGATTTTCTTTCCTTGTGACACTACATATTATTACTACAACTATCGTGAAATAGTTCCAAGTCTTTACATATATTTTTTGAATTCTTGGTTTATACATGTACGTTAAGTGTTTTCCTTCCAAAAATATAGCTAAAAAATGTAATATTACAAAGAATAGTGCTAGATATCACGAATTTTGTGATTACACAAATGAGGTGGGATGATGAAAATAGCCACTTGACTTAGCAGGGAAACATAAGTTTTATTTTAATTAATAAAAAGTGACACCTTCATTTGTGATTATCATAAATTTGTAAATTTGCAACCTATATAAAAAGCTAGAATAACATGCTTTATAAAAAGGGCCGGTAAAAAGGGGTTTGGATGAGGGAAAAGATGGATTGTTAACTGCTTTTCGCTGGTGCCCGCAAAGAAATCCTAAAACCAACAATACTCTTGTTCCTAAGAGTGCCATTAATTTCAAGAGAAACATGTAAGCAAAATTAGTGTTAAAAGCCAATGATAACATCACCCACTGAGCCTCACCGCTTTTTCTTTCTCTCTACATGCCTGAACGTCTAGGAGCCTCATCCTCACTTTCGCTCTCATCATTTCTCAAATTCTTTTCTCCATGCTGATCTTCTTGGTGAGACTTTAATCCTTGTTGATATTGTGTCCCATCGTGTTCACTGGTCGAACCTGACTCATCTAAATGCCTGTTTTGGTCCGAAGATGTACTATATTTCTCATTTCAACCATTAGCGAGTTCCCTTTGATCTCTCACAAAAACACAATTCTTTTGTGATGGGGGTGGTGGTGGTGCAAACATTGGAGGAATTCCACTTGAACGAACATCCCATGGTGGATTTGGACCTTGAACCCCCATTGTCCCAATAAATGGATCACGTTCAAGACCCATCATCACTCTGAACCCACCACTAGGAAAAATTGCTCTAGGTTGTCAAGTATGTCCTCGAAACATCATGCCAGAGAAAGACCCCATATAATCACTAGAAAACTTGCACCATATGGACCACAGCATGAGGACCCATGCCAAAGAGATCAGGCATAAGAAATCCATCTGAAGTATCAGGTCCAAACGATGACCCATCAACACCGAACATTACACTTGGCACACCTTGCATTCTAGATATGGGTCCTACCGCACAAGCTAACGGCATATGAGTAGGCCAAATGACCCCTCTACTTCTTCCTTTGCCCTTATTTGCTGCCACATGAGCCTGGCCAAGTTTTTCTCTTCATTTTCCCCTTCGTCTTCTTCCTCCTTTTCATTGTCTCAAATGGGACAATATCTAGATTCTCTCCATCATTATCTGGATCTACTCCCTTTTCTTTTTACTCTTCCTGTTTCAATTCTGCTACAATTGAGATTGCTTACAACAAAAGAGAGGGAGGGGGAAAGATAGAGGGGGCAACAATTCATCTACTTTTCCCTATTTAATGCAATACAAGTAATATATGTCAATCTAACAAGCATAATTCATAGGAAAGGAGAAAAAGAAAAGAAAAAAACAACAATTCATCTGGTTTTCCCTATTTAATGTAATATAAGCAATCTATGTCAATCTAACAAGCATGATTCCTAGGAAAGGAGAAAAAGAAGGAAAAAAATCCACCATTGTCGATAACCAAAAGGGATACCAAATTGTGAAAATTTTCGATTAGGATTTCAAAATGAGAATGTGTCGACAAAGAGCCCTATGTAGATAAGAACCCCAACATCATTGCTTCATATACTCTCCAACGTTTCCGTTCAACGTTTCTAATTAAAATTTATCTAAAGCAAATCTAGCAAGTAGAATAAGTAAAATTACCATGAGCTCACTATTTGACTCGAGATAAAGCAATGATGCCAATTGCTTACCAATTGAGGGCTCTAGCTCTTGATAATCTCCACTTATCTGCATTTACGCATACCAAAAATATAATTAAATTTTTTTTACAAATTCAGTCAAGATTATGACATATATTACTGTATTACATGTTAGATACAACGATTACAACTTACAACAAATAAATGAATTGCAATAAAACAACATTTATGGCTACAAATGTATAGATGCTTAAGAGATTACTATTAAGTGCTCTATAACTCTATCAAAATGGAGCTATTATACCTATTTCAAGCTTAATATCTAGTTTTCTTATTGAATAAATGGCATCGGCTGAAAATGGTTATAAATGAATTGTGTAGGTGTTTTGAAGGCAAAATGATGAATTTTTGGACGTTTTCAAATGATTATGGTATTCTTGGATCAATCCTGGGCAGTAGTGGATCGACCCACAAGGGGGAGCAATCCCCATCCGAGTCCTTATTTAGCCATTCATTCTACAGCAGAAAAAAAAGGGTTGTCCATCTTAGCTGTATGGGTGGCCAATTTCGACAATCGGGCACCCCTAACTAAAATTCTACTTGTGCAATTTAAGAGCATTTGGGTCTTCTAGTGATTTGGGCCATGGATGAAAGGCAAAAATGTATGGATTTATGATCCTAGGGTTGAAATTAAACCTAGTGACTCCTTAGAGCCTTCACACACAAATCATTATCTACCAAGTTTTGAGGAAAATAGAGAGAGCTTGAGAGACAAGGGAGACCCTCTTGGAGAAGAAAGGAGCTCACTTAAGGTAGAAGATCGAGGATTACATCATTTATTTCATTTCTACTTGTAATCTCTACATTTACATTTTTATTTTTTTTATTTTTCCTTGAGAGCATAATTTTTTGTGGTAAAGTTGCTCTCTAGGGATTTTATGAAACCTGATTTATATAGTTAGTCTTTTTAATGATTTATTTATTTACTCTTTTCTTAATGCTTCCAATTAATGAGGCCAATTGATTGCTTGTTACGAGTTACTAGATTAGCTTGGAAGCATAATGCATGCAAGTGTTTGTACAATTAACAAATGCTTGCGAGACATTGAAAGATAATAATATTGACACGTGCAACTTTTTGATAATTTGAGCTTAATGATCCTTGGTTAAATCAAAATAGAGCAAAATTTTGACTAATTTATCTAGATATGTACGTACCCTTGAAAGACTTATGAAATTATGTTAGTTTAATTGGTTAATAACCAAGTTAAGTGAGCAAATCATATTAGGATCATGACTAAAGATTAATTGTATTGAATTAGGGGAGTAGAATCCTAAGTTTTTCTTCATTGTGTTGAATAACTTTTATTGCTTTAATTAAATTGTCTATGTGATTCAATCATTCAAATAGAAAGAGAAAGTACCTTTTTCTATACTTAATCCTAATACATGCAGATTCAAGTTCCTCGTGGAACAATATCCGTGCTTTTGACTTGTTACAACGTGCACTCGGGGGAATCACAACACTTTACAACTTATTTTAGATTTTTAATCCATTTCTAACATGGACAAAGAAAATCTTGGTCTCTTTGTTCCAATAGCGCATCTTCTTATTATTCTCACAAACAGAATGAACATATGAATTGCTGAGATTAAAAGTTAGCATACCCTCTTCTCTCTGTGTAGGGACTTAGACAGGGGAATTTGCCTGCATGTGACTCGTCTATTACTTCTTTTATTGTATGGGTACCATAGAATAATATAATTTGGTGTATGCTTTGCAAGAATAGTTTTCAAGGCACTTTTAATTTATTTTTCATTACTCATTTGTGCATCTCTTTTTGTCCAACTTACTAAGTAATACAAGGGTACAATGGCTATTTTGAGATCATGGCTTGACTATTGCTAGCAATCGTTTGCATGCATAGGCATAGAGAGGAGGGCTAGAGAGGGTTGGGTGTGGTGGAACTGTTGAGTTGGAGTCATTTTTTTGGGTTTTATGGATGAAGAGGAACATTGGACTTTTTTATGAAATTTCTTGGGAGGAAGTAATAGATGTTTATTTAAAATAAAAAAAAATTGTTACCTCCCTCCTTTTTTTAAACAAAAACAATAGAAATTGTTTAATCAACAGAGAAACTAAAAAGAAAACAAGAAATGGACAAGAAATCCACAATACACAACTGGCTCTAAATCCTATGAATTAATCAAAAATGTTGTAACCTCACTATTAACCGAGAGAAAATTAAACCCTTGTTACCTCACTGTTAATTAAAAAGTAACACAGACCAGTTTTGGGCTGGTAAAAAAACTTGCATCAAAGATTATCTACTTATGACAACCTCTCATAAAGCATTCAACGTCAAAAACATAGTTACTTCAAAAGCATTAATATAGCTCTTAGGAAATATGTCAAGCTCTACAAACTAAATATTGCAATTGGAAGAACCAGGACAAAAGGGAATGCAAAAAAGCAAGTAAAAAAAGACCGAAAATGCATGCATGTAATTATCTTGGGAGAAAAGAAGAGAGGGAAAGAAAAGAAGAAGAAGAATTAAATAAGGAAACAAACTCTATTAAGAACATAAAATAAGGGTGAAATCAAGATAATACCTTCACTGGTAAGTTTTCATCGTATGGATTCTTCAAGTGACGGGTTTTGTGGAAAGAGAGCTCACATAACTGCATATAAAGAATGCAACTAACCATCGTATCTTGTACAGATCATCTATCCACATCAACGAGTGTTTAAGAGATCGAGGCGTCCTATTCCTTTATCTTTAGTCAGTCTAATCCACTCAATCACAGCTAAATAGATGGCATATACGGCTGAATCAGTTGGTTAGTGTAGTTTGGCATCTAAGAAATACAAGATTATATTTACAGAAAAGGGTGGAGCCATGCCCAAGACTATAACATGTACCAAAATTTAAAAATTCCCACCTTTGTTTTTGTTGCTTTATACTAGTTTTTGCATTATTCAAGATCCAATATAAGTAAAACCTAGGCAAAATCTTGCATCCCAAACTGAGAACAAAGAAACTTTTATTCAAACAAAACGGCTGATGGCACTAGCCCCGAAATAAGTCCTTTTGATGTTAAGGTTTATAAGTTCATTAGTTTGTGAAGAAGCATAGGAAAAAGATGAAGAAAATAGAGAGACAATCTTCTCATATCTTATTGATGGAATAGCTACAAATAGATCCAATATAAGCAAAACCTAGGCAAAATCTTGCATCCCAAACTGAGAATGAAGAAACTATTAACTCAAACAAAACGGCTGATGGCACTAGCCTAGAAATAAGTCCTTTTGACGTTAAGGTTTATAAGTTTATTAGTTTGTGAAGAAGCATAGGAAAAAGATGAAGAAAATAGAGAGACAATCTTCTCATATCTTATTGATGGAATAGCTACAAATATACAACAATATATATATATATATATATATAGCCAAACAAATACAAAATATGAAAGCAAATCCTTGATTTCTAGTATGTTGTTACACTGTTATAGCTGTGACAGCTATGGCTACACTATTACAGTTGTAGTTACACTATTACAGCTGTAATTACAACTGTAAATCCTACCTTATCACATTCCTCCTCAAGTTGGGTTATAGATATTAATCATACCTAGTTAGGGCCTCTTTAAAACTTGTTCCTGGAAGAGCTTTGGTCTCTAGTGTCAACGGACTGAAAAGCAGTTAGAACATGTACTAATGAAATTATTCTTTCTTCTATCTTCTCTTTTATAAAATGTCGATTGATTTTCACATGTTTTGTACGATCATGACAAAATAGATTCTTTGCAATACTTATAGCTATTACATTGTCATAAAACATCTTCATGTGTTCTTCTAAAGGAATTTGTAGTTCTTGAAGAAGTCTTTTTAGCCACATTCCTTCACAGATTCTTTGAGCCATGGTTCTATACTCTACTTCAACACGGCTCCTAACTATCACTGATTGTTTCTTGCTTCGCCATATAACTAAGTTTCCCCATACATATGTGCAATATCTTGATGTTGATCTTCTATCAATTAAGGATCCTACTCAATAAGCGTCAAAAAAACATTTCTACACCTCTTTTTTGAGTCTTTCTAAAGTATAATCCTCTTCTTGGGGTCATTTTTAGGTTCCTTAGAATTTGATACACAACTTCCAAGTGCTCCTCAATCGGATTGTTCATAAATTGACTGAAAACAATGACGAAAAAGCCAATATCAAGTCTCGGGTGAAAAAGGTATATGAGTTTTCTCACAAGTTTTTGATATTGCTCTTTCCCAACTTTGTGTAGTACATAGGAGTATCAACAGGTTTGCAACCCAGTATAACAGTTTTCTTTAGAAGGACAAGAGCATATTTTCGCTGAGAGATCACAATTCCCTTCTTTGATCGAATAATTTACATTCTTAGAAAATATTTAAGATTTTCTAGATCTGTAACTTCAAATTCTTGAGCAAGGAGCTTCTTGAACTGGCTTATTTCTTCCTCATAATCTTCTATCACGATTATATCACCCACATATACAAAAATAATGGCCAATTTATCTTCAGTAGATTGTTTTATAAACAAGGTATGATCTGCTTGACATTGAGAGTAACTAAACCTCTTCATATCCTTGGTAAAGTGGTCAAACCAAGCTCACTTCTTCTAAGTCACCATTGAAGAAGGTATTTTTGATGTCCATTTAATGAAGACACCAATCTTGGTTAACAGCCAAAGATAACAAAACTTTGATTGTATTCAACTATGCAACAAGTGCAAAGGTTTCTTGATAATAAATTCCGCAAGATTGTGTAAACCCTTTTACCACTAACCAGGCTTTAAATATTTCAATACTCCCATCCACCTTGTATTTGTTTGTAAAGATCTACTTGCAACCTACTAGATTCTTTCCTTTTGGAAGTTCAGTAAGCTTTCATGTGCATTCTTTTCTAAGGCTTTAACTTCTTCCATGATAATTACCTTCCATTCGAGTACTTGAAGTGCTTCTAGGACATTATTTGGAATCTAAATATCAGTAAGGCCAGTAACAAATGTTCAATAACTTGGTGACAAACCTTTATAAGAGACAAAATTGTAAATTAAGTGTTTTGTGCAAGACATCACCACTTTCCTATGTGTAATAGGTAAATCAAGATCATCATTATCTAACAGGAAACACTCAATAGCATTGTCATTTATGTTACCTGACAGTTTTTCCTTTGGATTTGGATGTGGTCCAACTTCATGGATTTGCTCAACATGTGTTTGATGCTCTATATCTTATTGATTTTTCATCTTTTTTCTTGACTAGACAATGAACTCATTGTTATTGAATGTTTGAGACAAGTTGAAGATGTGTTAGGTTCAACAGTCTCTGTTTCAATAGGACTGGAATCAATACTTTTGATAGAAGGTGGTGTATCTCGGTTGAGATTAGTGTCTCGATTGATGGTATTTAGCATGTAGGAAGTGCCTCGGATTATGGTATAAAAGTATCCCAAAACTGACATTCTTGGATTCTATTCTCCCGTTGAAAGTTAGTTTTGCGATAATATGGTCGATTCTCAAAGAAGGTTACATTCATGGTGTTGTAGAATTTCCTTGTAAGAAAAGAATAACACTTGTAGTCTTTTTTATTTGAAGAATACCCTAGGAGTAAGCTTTTAATTGCTCTTGGATCAAGTTTAATTTGATTTGGTAGTTTATTGTGAACAAAGGCAGTATAACCGACCACTTTGGGTGGAAGAATAGAAATAAAATGAGTTTTAGGATATGAGTTAATAATAGCTTGACAAGGTGTTTGAAAATTTAGGACACAAGAAGGCATTCTATCTATAAGATAGACTATAATGAGAATAGCTTCTAAAAAAAACTGGGACATTTGTTGAGAACATGAGTGATCTTGCAATCTCTAATAGATGTCTATTTTTCCTCTCAGTTATCCCATTTTGTGAAGGATTTCAATGCAAGAACTTTGATGAACAATGCCCTTTTTTGATAAAAAAATACCAAGAAATGAATTATAACAATCTTTTACATTGTTAGGTTTTAGAACTTGTATTTTGACATGAAATTGTATTTGAATCATATTATGAAAATTCATGAAAATTTGACTTCAAATTTTTCTTTCATAAAAAATATCTAAGAAATTCTAATATGATCATCGATAAATGAAATAAGCCATCAAGACCCTGTTACAATTTTGTTTATCTTAAATGCCCTCAAACATCACCATGTATCATTGAAAAATGATGATATGGTTTATAAGACAATATAGGAAAGGAATTGTAAATATGTTTGAATAACTGACATATTTCACACTGAAATGACTTGGAATTTTTATTGAATAAAGAGGGAAAAAAGTTTTTGGAGATACAAAAAACTAGGATGATCCAAGCGATAGTCCACAACATAACATCAATATCATTATTTGACACTGAAATATCGTCTTTCACAAATTGTCATTTAAGGTTATCTTTAAGGATAATTACCAATCTTGAGGATATAGAGTCCTGAACACATATTAGCATTGCCATTCGTCTTCCCCAAATCCAAATCCTAAAAAACTCAACAATTTTGGAAGAAATTAGCAACATAATTCTTATCTTGATTGATATATTGATAGACAACAAATTATAATCTAGATTAGGAACTAGGAAAACAAATTCAAGAGTAAGATCCTTAGAAATAATAATAGATCCTATGCCAACCACTTTTGAGAGAGAACCATCAGCAATTTGAATTGTGAAGTTTCCATAACAAGGCGTATAATTTTGAAAAATTGTACCATCTCCAATCATGTGATTTGAAGCTCCAAAGTCCACAATCCATTAATTTAATTTTTCTTTCCTTACTTTCAAGGCAGTGAGAAAATTACCTTTCTGTGCCAAATATCCGAATCCAATTACAGAGTTAGAGGATGATGAACCTTGTGTTGGTTGGTTGATCATTTTCTAAAGGAGTTCAAGTTCCTCTTTACTAAATGGACTCGGTACTGGATGTGTTATTTTTTCTCAACAAAGGCTTGGTGTCCACGACTCTTTCTTGGTTTCCAATCCGTGGACTCGCCATGAATCTTCCAACAAGTTTCCTTTATGTGACCTGATCGTTTGCAATGATCACACTAAAGTCTTCCTCTTCTTTGATTATTATTGAAGGAAAGTGGTTGTCCACGAGCAACAAGAACAGAAATTTTAGATTGTGGCTGAGCGGTTTTAAAGCCCATCAAGATCTTTTTTCGGCTCTTTCCTCAGCGAATTTCAAAAGCAACCTTTGTCCTTTATTTTATCAAAATCTTTATTCAACCCCAATAAGAACTTGTACATACGTTTTTTCTCCACAATCTCTTTGTATTTTGATGCGCATGTATTACAATACCAATCGTAATTCTCAAAATAATCCAATCGCTGCCAATAATGATTAAGAAGATTGTACTATTGTGTAACTGAAAGATCTCCTTCAAGTAGATCATGGATAATCCCTTCTATCTCAAATATCTCTAAAATATCTTCTTTATCAGAGTATATTTCTTTTGCTGACTCCCATATTTCTTAGACAGTTTCATAAAGCATGAAATCTTCTCCAACATCGTTAATCATAGAATTGATCAACCATGATATAATCATGTTATTTTCAGCCTTCCATCTCTTGAACTTTGGATCCTCCTTTGCTGGTTGAGTTGCTGCTCCAGAAAGATAGTCATCTTTTCATAGCTACTCACAAACAAAATCACTTAATGTGACCATTAGATATAGTTTTTCCTATTCAGTTTGTGCCTTGTAATAGATGGAATAGAATCATCCAAAGCACCATGGCTGCTTGAATAAAAAAAAAATTAGCTACTGTCGTTAATTCTTTGGTTGTTTGTGATTTCAGATGTAGCATCTAAAGGGTCTTTGTTGATGGCCATCCCGTATTTTATCATTGTCAGAATATATGGTTCAGATTAAGCTCTGATACCATGAAAAAAACATAGGAAAAAGATAAGGAAATAGAAAGAATATCTTCTCATTTCTTATTGATGAAATAGCTGCAAATATACAGCTATATATATAGCCAAACAAATACAAAATATGAAAACAAATCCCTAATTTCTAGTATATTGTTACACTGTTACAGCTGTGGCTACACTGTTACAGTTGTAGTTACAGATGTAAATCCTGCCTTTCCACAGTTTGCTTAACCTTAACATTGCATTACTGTTCCAGATAAAAAAATTGATGAAAAAGGTTCATCGCTTAAATCATTGAAAAGAAGCTGAAGGGCAAACTATAATCAAATTCCTCCAACATATTATATCAAAAAATTAGAACCAGTCACAAAATGCAATCATGATGTTCCTCACATCTAAGCTTCAACTCTATGTTGGTAAGAAGACAAAAGACCATAGCACTTGTCATCACTCTAAGTAAAGAAAACTTTCCTGTCAAAACATTCTTTCCTTTTAGCTTTACCAAAATAAAAATTACCTTTAACCATTTCAGAGAGAAGTTTCGCCCATCATGTACAGTTCCATGTGCATATTTCCAATTCCCACCACCAATAGAGCCACCAATTCTGGAGATCATCTTTGCAGAACCCTAAAGAAAACAATAATAATCTAGTATTGAAATTTAGACAGAGTTTACCAAGCTCGATTTGATTTAGAAACCAGCAACCTATATAAAACCTTCTTTTTTTTAAAATAACAAGAAACATCATATTACATTTATACATATAAACAGTTTAAAGAAACCAAAAAAAAAAATTTGTGTACAAGCAATCCACTCAAAATAAAATCTAATATATAATAGCCCATTCTTTACAAAACTCCATCGCCTATAGTCTATGTTACACAGGCCTATAAACACCAAAAGTTGTAAACTTTTGGGTACATATTTGAGCATCAGACACGTCCATTTTTCTCAATTTTCTATAAATTTTCACCAAATTAAGTGTCCGAATACCCACACCACCCAAGGATAAAAACTTCACCAACGTTGTCCATAATGTCAGTACAATGTCTAGGTTTTAGAGGTTTTGAAATTGATACATTGTCCACAACAATGTTGAAAAAATGTCCATATCAATAAAATGTCGATAGAATATACGTAGATAATCTTAATATAGATATTGTTGTAACATAGTCGATAAAATGTCAAATAATATCAAAAAAATGTAGTTTATGGTTAACATTATTTATTTATTTATTATAAATAATGTTATTAAATATCTTCTTGGAAGTTGCTAGAGCCATAATTGTTTGAGTTCCTAAGATTTATAGGAGTGATGCTATTTTAACAATTGCATATTTGATAAATGGCATGCCCTTGCCCTTGAACATGAAGAATCCAGTCTAGGTTCTAAAAGCTTTGTTTCCTAATGTTAATCTCTTTGATTCTCTTCCATTTAAGGTTTTTGGGCGTGTGTTTGACCTTTATTCGACCTAATACAGAGCAAGGGATTATTTGGAAGATGAAAATGTGTTTGGCATCTCTACAAGTTTCAACTTCTGCACTTTTTGAGGGAGTCTCAAGAGTACCCATGATTCAAAAATTCTAGAATCTTTTCAGGGTTTTTATATATGTTGGTCTTATTTTTTGGTGTATCTGTTGTCTCTTGTAACTTTTCACCTTGTTTGATTGCCCGTGCTAATGGGCAGAACAGTACAAATTTTTAACAATCATGCTTTTGGTAAGATAACAAGATAGGTTACATTATATCTGAAACATTCAATTACTATCGATTTTAAGCACATTTGGAGACCCATGCCTACCTAGGGGACTAACCCTGACTATATAAAGAAGCGAATGTTGACACTTTTTTTTTTCTAAATCAGTTATCATGAACACATATTTGTGTCATCATTAGTTTATTTATTCAAAATGAAGGGATTTCTAAAGTCACCACTACAAGTGGGTCGATTACAAATGACATCCTCAAGAGGTGCTCAAACCACTACCTCAAGATTATGGGGCACCACGCCACCACCTTTATTGAGATGATGGGCTGTTAGAAGTAACACAATGGCCTTCTGAGTATTGTTTTTATTCTTTTATCATAATATATTTTTGATTTTATTGTTGATAACATGCAAACAGTATTATAAATTGGGGCAATTCCTGGTCAAAAGTAAAAATGATAAACTTTAATTAATAACGTGCATGATAAAAAAAGGTAGTATGACATACAAAGAATTTATAGGTGAGATTAGTTACATATTAGCTAATAAACATAAATGTATTTAAAAGTGAAGAATATACAATTTTAAATTTTATATTTGAAAATAAAATACTTTAAAATTTTATAATTGCAAATAGCTAATAAATATAAATGTATTTAAAAGTGTAGAATATATAACTTTTAAATTTTATATTTGAAAATAAAATACACTAAATTGTATAATTGCATAAAATCTATTAAGTTAATATATCTTATTTTTAATTGAAATTATAATACATATTTTATATATATTTAAAAATCTTAATTTTAAATATAATAAAAAAATCAAGAAAATAAATTGAATGTTATTTTAAAATTTGAATAGTTTTGTTAAAATTTAATTTAGACATATCCGACACGAGACAGCACCAAAAGCTGCACAACCTATCCCGTATATTATTAGCAAACACTATAAAACTGATGCAATACTGTTTCAGTACGACTCAATACAATTTGACTGTACTTGTTCTATTCGATACGGTGTACCAAACAAGCCCTTAATTTTCAGCTTCAAAGGTTAGAACTACAGTCCACATTTGTACCTTTTGTCTCTCATACTGAAATGCCTTTTCCCCCTACAACTCCCAGGACAATGATTCCACCAACTTCTACGAAAGCATTAAATATTAATGATTGTTTTCCCACACAATAATCAATACTAATAATGATAATGACCTTGATTACTGCTTATAATTTTCATCTATACCTGGAAATGTCGCTTCCGATTAACAGAGAAAATCAAAATCACATTTTTTGCTGAGTCAAATGTTTCATTTAGCTTAACTTCGTTGCTCCTTTGAGTTGCCCATATACCTTGTGCATGGCTAACTCCAAATTTTCATAATTGCAGCTTTTAACAATAAAATACCTAATGTTTACAAATAAGTGGATCCAATTCAGTTAAGCAAACGAAATTTAAATGAAAGAAAAAATAACAAAACATAATGGATTAGAAAACTAAATCTAAAAATAATTGGGCCACTAAAACATATAAATGTTTATCTTGCAGCAAACCATTTGCTCCACAGAAACAACTACTAACTAGCTTAAGGCATGCTTTCTGTTCAACAGCAGCATGTCTCGAAATCAATAAACACAAAACACAAGTTTTTGTCTCGCATATTCAGTAGAATAAAATCATCAAGGAACCACACCAATCAGTTTTTCTCCCTTAGGATGAGGGGTTTGGTTTGTATGTAATACTACTGCATGGAATCAAAGTTTTAGGACATGAGTATCCAAACCAATCAATTGAGGATGTTTTCACACTACGTAAATAATCTAACACATGTATCAATATATTTTTTTTCCCTTTACATAAATCAAAAACAAAACAAAACAAAAAAGACAGGTTTATTAACAAACCTGGATGGAAATTGATTGAACACACTCTCATATGTTATTCCTGGGTATCACCCATCAATTGAAGTAAAACCAAAATCTTTGCCAGACTTGAGAAAAACATGACATCATCTAAATAACAAAGCTTCCACACCAAATCAAGAGAGCAAAAGATGAGTATTTGACCATGAAAAGATACCATAAAGGCACAAACACAACCATTATTAATAAGAAACACAGTCAAAGTAGTTTTTTGTTCATGTCGTTCTTGCCAAGCAGGCAAAAACACTCTCAATTTTATTTTATTTTATTTTAAAAAAAACTCAGAGTGATCCTCTGAGCAGATTGATCATTCACATGAACATGTAACATTTTATAAAATATATATTTCCTATATAAATAATGAAATGTACTGCATAAAGGAACAAAATGGATTTATGAGTTTAAAGCTCTATACAGATTGGGAAGCCAAAAGTAGAACCCAATTTTCACTGGAAAGGTAACATCATGGTTTTAAAAAACTATCTAAGGCTAACCTCAAGGCTACTTTTCCAAAAAAATCACATCGAGGCTAGTATTTTAGTATTTTCTAAGACTTACACCTCATCTTATGCCTTAACCCGGCTAAAGCTTATGCCTTAAGGCTTACGTTTCAAGGTGTGCAAGGCTTAAGTCCTAAACTTTGATGAAATTAAATTAAATTGATGGGATTGGAACACAACATCAGGTCCAAGTAAAAAAAAAACTACAAAAGTATTGAAAACTTCCTCCTCCTACTTCCCGGAGCAACCAGCAGTGTTGTTCTACCATTTTTTGACCCATCTAAATTGTTCTTGAACTACTTCTTCATATCTTAACTTCATTGTAAAAAAATTAATCCGATCCAAAAAGTAACCTACTTCATTTTGTAGATGATGTTGTTTTTTGTTGCTTGCCTGCAAATTGTATAGTTACTGTTTTGAAGTTCTTAATGAGTTAATAAATTTTATTTTGTGATAACTAATGCCTTGTAGTATTAATTCCAGTTTTATGTTTTTCAAAAATTTCGCCTCGAGGTTTAAGCTTCATAGTGCCTCAAGGCTAATGCCTCACTTGGTGGAAGTAAAATGCTTCAAAGCTAGTTTCCACCTTTTAAAACCTTGGGTAACATCATATTGAACTTAGTAGTAACCATTTTAAAAATATACGTATATGGTCCAAATGAATGAATTGTTTAAAATAAACAACCAGTCAAAACAATAGTTGGATTCCTCCCAACTACTGACAGGATGATTTAACATGCAGCTACCCCTTTGACCAGTGAGCAGCAAAAGCTGAGAAACATGCACCTTCAACAAAGATGATAGTGAATTACTCAATATGATGGAGAATAAGAATAATAGGAATTATGTTATTTAGGGAAGCTTTAAAATTTTTAAGAATTGCTTTGTAATTATCAGACTTGGATTCATGTTGAATATTGACTTTGGCTTCACCCTACTTATATTTCTTTGCTCTCCCTAAGATTTGTATCTTCAATGGCTAACCTAATTTTCGTTCTTATTTCCTCTTCCTAATTTCCCTTCACTTTCAAACTGCATCGAAAAATGAGTAATCAAAGTATTTGAGAGTTTCACACCATTATTCTACCAGGATTTTCATACACAAGAAGGGAGGGATGGAATAGCTATTCCATAGAATACCAACCTTTTTTTGGTTACAACTCCTATAGAAAGCAGTCGTCATCTTAGAGAGAGCTAGTTCCAAAATTGAGAAATATGATATGTTATTCCTGGTACAAGCCAAAAGAAAACATGGAATACTACAAAATATCCTGTGGCCAACTGTCACAACCAAAGACATTGGATACACACTTAGCTCCTCCTAGTCATTCACTGATTCTGATGTAGGCAGGGAGTAGAGGGGAATTTGGGCAATAGAAAATAAGAAAGGTTAAGTCAGAGATAATATGGATGCAATATAAACAAAGATTTAATAAAGCATAAATCAAGTCTGATTGACAAATAAAAAAAGGCATGAACGATTTATAGGCCATTGCACAAAACAATTTAAGTCCTGACCTAATAAGAATAAAATCTAATCTAAAAGATAACAACTCTAAAGCTGACAGAACATCGTATAAAAAAATTCTACACTTCAAATTTATCCTCCCCAGCTCTGAGCTGTCCCAAGTTGCTCATGAACCATAAAGAAAAGGGTGAAACTACAAAGCCACATTTCTGTGCAGCTTATATACACCAACAGTAAGATGGTACACTGTTCTAAGCTAAGACATCCAAATAAGCCAGTAACTCAATCTTTGACGCTGCACATGATTCAACATCCACAAGGGTAGAGGCCCACTAGGTTGGATCATAGTTTGACTTCAAAGTCCCATCTGAATGCAATAAGCATGAGAATTCAACATTAAAACAACTTGAAAGTTGAAAGATAAAAGAATTTAAATGTTTAATATAAAATCTTCTAGTTCAGATTTACTAATTTTTTTATCAAAAGGACTTTGAAAGGAACATATCCTCTTTTTTATAAGAATATATCCTAATCATGCAAGCCTCTCGATATACAAGAGGTCCAAGTTATAAAGAAAGTGACAAACTTTTGAGAAATTAACCAAGATCAGCATGCCTCAAAGGTTGTAAAACCAAGACTCAACAAGGTTGACCAATTTTCCTTCAACATGTCATACAAGACTCATAAGGGTTGACCTGTACACATGCCATGAAGTGTCTCAATATACAAGAGATCCATGTTATAAATAAAGTGATGAACGTTAAAGAAGTTCACCGGGGTCAGCATGCCTCAAGGACTGTAAACCCAACTAAAACAAAGACTGTGAACGAGGTTCACCTGTTCTCTTTCAAAATGTCATACAATACTCAAAAGGCATCTGCCTCATGATTAGACAACTAATGATCCTAATTATGCATAGTTTTGGTGCTCCTAGAAGATAAAATTACAACCACTTCAAAAACCGAAACAGGGTTATTATGCATGAACACTTGCAGTATACGTTAGGGGTTGGTTCAACTTCAATGTTAAAAGTACCATGCACACAATGTAAGCATTTCTGCACTTTTAGACCTAAAACTCTCTCAGGTTAGTATTATGACAAAGGTATCATTTTATTTATTCGAACCTCATAGCCAACTTCCCATCTAATTCATTCACTACAACACCTAAGCTTGTTAACAACTTTTTATGCTTTGATCAAAATACAAGGCATATGAAGTAATTTTTTCTCCTTTCCATCAATTAATGTGTCCTTCCTATCCCCATGAATGCTTTACATCTTTGCAAACCACAACTGTGATGACCCTAACATTTATAGGAATCTTAAATAACATCCATGGGTTATCTTCCTTAAAGCTCTAGGTTTTCTGTTTTTCATGAAAAATGAATTTTCCCTACCTTACTTTGTCCAAATATTAACATATTGGCACTGGCCATATCTTTGAAAATCTAAGTGCAAGTTACAGCTGATCAAGCCACCTACTAAGAAATCAACCACTCCAATCTGTTGAAGCACTGCTATCCAGAATGATATATCACCACTTCAATTTTAGGTCCACAATTAGTAACTAAGTAATATATTCCTTTCACTACCTTTCGAAAAATTGTGAGTGCAAAACTAAGTTTAGAAAATTGTACAAAAACGAAAATCCCTAAGTCTCAAAGTCTATTTAAAACTCTAATCTTGATAGGATAAGATATATAAAAGCAATAACAATTCTACTAGCAATATAACTCTAGATACAAATATCCTAATTATTCTAAAATTAAGATAATCTTCTAATCATTTTCCAAATTTAAGGATTCCCATCGAAAAGGATGGTCGCTGTACAATTCTTAGGGTTCGAAAGACCATAGAAAATAACATATTATATTATTATAGCACCATTTGCAAATATATTTGACATTAAAGAAACAAGAATGGGGCAGTTTTACATTCTTAGACAGGTGCATAATGAGTTTGAGGTTGGGAAAATAACAAAAATAAATTAAGGAAACACTCATCTATGTGTTGCTAATGACGCCTACAGCATCTCTTTGTCTAACTGTTTCGACATTATCTCCTGTTTTCCTCTTTCTGGAGGCAAGAAAAAACAACAGCAAAAATTTTGTTACGTCACACAATTCCTAGGCCTACATTAGTTAATGAACTTATAAGTAATGGATTCATTGATCAACTTACCACATAAACAGAAGTTGCAATGAAAAGGATGTTACACATGAGTAAATGTCAATGTATACAATAAATTGAAAAGACACTTTGTATTACAATGTAAAGTGTTTATTGAAAGTAACCAGCACTATATTTAAAATAAAGCTAATTACAGCTCAATAAAGTGGATATAACTATTTTGAGCAATTATTATCAAATATTGACTTCTTAAAATGTCCACAAAAAAATACAGAACACTGATTTACAAACCTAATAGAATACCTCGGGACTCTGAACACACCTAGATATTCCTTGAGGCAGTGGTTTTGCGGTTCTGTTGACCTGATTAGGCAGGCCATTTGATGCAATTTGTATTAGGTTCTGCCCAACCTCTAGATGGGATTGTTGACCCCGTTGCTGCTGCTGAATATTATCTGACTCAGCATTGGAAGGTTTTCCTGCCACACCATGACTGACTGCATTAGAAATTTGTACAACCTGAGATTTTTCAGCTTCTTGTAGGGCACTAGTATTACGATGTTGAAAAAATTTGTTTGGGTTGTAATTGTAAGAATTCAAATGTTGAATCTTATGAAGGACTTCCTCCACAGCAGGTGGAGGTCCAGGCAGCTTTGCATGCCTATACCGACAATCAGGACCATTAGGACAGAAACCTAGCTTGTACCTGCAATTATGGAATCATTCCATTAAAAAAAAAATTTTATAAGAAACATCCTATTATATAATAGTTACAAAAAAACAAATGTAGAGAAACAATTCACTCAAAAGAAAAATCTTACTATAAGATAGCATATTCCTTACAAAATTTCATCCCCATAGTTAAGATATACAAGCTCCATAATTATAACTTATAAGAAACTAAGAATAATCTTTAAATTCTTTTGAATCCAATGCCATGATGAAGCCAAAAAAAAATTACCACAAAAGATTGCCAAAAACAAAACTTTCTACAATGAAAGATTGCCATCATTCTCAATATCATCAAAATCTACTATTTCTCTCTATCTATAAAACCCAAATAATTGCTCCAACACTGCAACTCCACAACAATAAAGTGATAACTCTATGAAAATAGAGTTACCTTGGCCTTCTTAAATTATTATTTGGTATGTTTATGAATAAAAAGAGCTATGAAGGCTAAGATATGTATGTGCTAATAAGATACATACATCGTGCTAAGCCTCTTCTATATTGTGCTAAGCCTTTCCTATATTGTGCTAAGCCTTTCCTATATTGTGCTAAGATATGTATGTGTGGGTGAAGTGGAAAGGGAGCAAAAAGAATTCAAAACATGAGCGTTCTAATGATGTTCATTAGGGTTTAATCAGCCGAACATTTGGTCAATCAGGCAGGCATGCTGGATGGGGTGAGTTTCCATCCTGCAGTGAGCGAAGCCCTTACATTTTCTTGGCAAAAAATACATGCAGTAGGTACCAATCAAAGATTTCTTTGATCGATTGAACATAATAAATCTGCCTGCTCGATAGATTGATTAATACTTTGATTAATCGAGCTGTGTAAATTCTGAAGCTGCTTGAATCATTTTGGCAGCATTTTTTTAACCCAATTTAATTTCAGCCATGCAACTGCACCCCAATTTTACAGGATTTTAATCAGATATCCAAACTGGAGTTGGGAACCTCTAAGAAGAGTTAGACTTGAGAGAGCCTCCATCCCCCCATATCATTTACACCCAGTTGTAGGTTTTAGAAAGAGGGGACTCTAGTAAGATACTAGAAAGCTTGGAAGCTTAGAGAAGGAGAGGAAAAAAGAGCCAAGAGATTGAAGACTCGTCATTGGTTGATAATATCTTTATTCCTTCGCAATTTACTTGTATTTAGTTCCATTAATTTCACTTTTAACTTCATTTTGTTGATTACGTTTATGACATGCTAGATCCATTTTCTAGGGTGTTTGATGAACCCATTTTTGTAGCTTGAATTATCATAATTCTCCATTTGAATTTACATGAGTGGATGTTTCATTTATCACATGCTTAATGCTTTCAATTACGTGGACACTAATTGATTGTTATGAGATTGCTAACTAACTTTAAATAGTAGATTAAAAATCAGTACATGATAAATAACCTATTGATCGAAATAGTGCTAGAGCATGACTAATTGTATGTGACGTTGATACATGCATGCTTAGCGTGCTCTAAGTGGTTGGAATAGAATGGGAATGTGGCAATTGCATAGGGTCATTCCGCGAGTGCTTGGGAAACACATAAATAGTATAATGCATGCAGTTGATCATCCATGTTTGTAGTCACTTGGAAGAACAATTGATTCATGCAAACTAAATAGGGATGCCTAGACTCTAGCTCTCTTATCTCCTAGTTTACCTATGGTGGATTAATTAGTTTTAATTTATCTAGTTTACTTAATTTTATCTTAATTAAAATTCATTACAATTCAATAGTTTAAATAGTATTGGAGTAACTGAATTTTGCTACTCATTCACAAGATAAAACAATACTCGTGGGAACAATCTCTTACTTTCACTTTATTACATAAGGCGACACCATATACTTGCAGGTTTAACACAACATGTAGCCTTCTTAGCCTATATGAAAGAAAAAAAATTATCATAGATCTTTCTTGCTCTTCAACCTTCTGTAACAACAATATATGATACCAAAATATACATCACTAATTTATCTCCTCTATTAACTTTTAAGGCAGCAAGAGAGAACAAGGAGGGATGGAGAGAGAGGAAATTGTCTAGTCAATTTCATTTCATAAAATATTGTACTGCCATAAGGACCAAGCTGATGCAGGCCGAAGGCATGAAGGAAACAATTGAACAAAAGTTCTTAAAAATCAATATTATTACTAAATGAATAAAAGTCTACAATTTCAATACAAATAAGCATATTTATAAGTAAAATAAAATACTATCATAATTCTATAAGGACACGAACTCTACTAAATCTTATCTTAATTCAATAATAAATCTTAATCTAATATTAATTATGATAAAAATAAAACTCTCAAATATAAAATCCTAATTATTTTAAAATTCTAATTATTATCCAATTCTATCCTGCGATTCCATAGCTGAGAAAAAATTTGTCCTCAACTTTGACTTGTGCTTGATGAATTTGCAATGCACTTCTTTTGTACATTTCATTTTGATTACAAATTGACCCACAAATATGTGCTCATGATCTCTTAAATGACTTTGAACTTATGTGTGTGTCATCAACAAACCTATGAGTAAATTAAGACAAAAATGAACTAAGAAAACACACAAAATTTGAGTCAGATAAATCCCCATTTACTTTAAGCACAAACTAGATATGATCAACCCAATCAATTCTTAGAACTACCATAATGTCAATTTCACCAAAAATTGGTCTTTTGTAAGTATCAAAGAACTGATAAAAACTTGTATTGTTGGCAACAAATAATAACTAGCTTCTTTAACCAAGCTCACTTCAAATTGTTCTTCAATATCACCTTCACTGGAAATTGAAAAATCAACATAGTTAAGTACTTTGGAGTCATCAAAAAATTATATTTGTAATTTCTAGCTCTTCATCAAATATAGGTAATTTTGAATCATCAAAAGACTCATGTGATTTCTCTTTTAGGTAAGAAAATATCCATTAACATTATTTTTTTTTTACAAAAAAAAATTGAGAATTCCGAAAACTCAAGAAAGGATATGAAATTGTAGGAACCAATGTGCAAAATAGACTAGAACTGGAAAAATTTGAATTGAACCGAACAGCTTCAGCTAAACGGACCAGATTTAAACCAAAATCTGGCAGCAACTGTTGGCGGCACATGGAGGAGCGTCACTAGCAGATTGACGAAAGGGTTGGTATTGTTGGAAAGCCCAAACGATAGTGAGTCGAATGGTGGTTTTCCTGGTCAGCGATGAGGCTCCAATCATGTTTTTTATGCGAGTGGTGTCGCTGGTAGAACTCGTCACGCAAGTTCTGGTAGCTAACGGCAGTGATTTGGTGATTTGAATCAGGGACAAGGGGTTGCACTAGTCAGCACTGTCTGAGCATACACTTTCCAACAATGACCACCTAAGATGTTGGATAATATCGGCGATGAGAGGGAACAGATCACCAAAATCTTTGGATCGCTCGTGGAGGCGCATTTTTTCTTTGATGATGGTGGTGCTTCGATTGTTGTACCAACGATGATGTCCGAACTTAACGGTGGTGGTAGGTGGTGGCAACTCACTGTTATGGCAACCACGGCTAACGGTTTAACAACTTTTTGGGTTTTTTTAGATACTGTTTTAATGGTAATGATAGATTTTGAACAATAACAAAATAGTTTCAAGAAGAGGATCTGACTTTGTTTAAGAATACAAACAACGAGAAACTCTTACACTAACTATAGCAGGCCAAAAGATGTGGAAAGGATAATTGAAGAACAAAAGTTCTTAAAAATCAATATTATAATTAAATGAAAAAACTCCACAATTTCAATGCAAATAAGCCTATCTATAGGTAAAATAAAAATTATCCTAATTCTATAAGGACTCAAACTCTAGTAAATTGTATCCTAATCTAATAATAGCAACAATTATGATAAAAATAAAACTTTCAACTATAAAATCCTAATTATTTTATAATTCTAATATTTATCTAATTATATCCTGCAACATAAACCATATCCACTAGACGTGAGATTCTTAGAGTTGGAAGCACTCCCATTAGAACTTGAACTTTTGTAAAAAAGATGAAAAGTTAAACCCTGAACTATGGTGAGGGATACGCATCCATGGTGAAAGGAAGGTAGATAGCTTATGAACTCCACAACTCTGAAGAATTAATAGATGCCCCAACTTTGTCACAAGCCCACATTACCAGGTTCGGCATTGTCGAAACCTACAACCACTACTACAACTTTCTTCATAAAGGCCACTGACTTTGGGAATCAAACCCATGCACATCACTCTTTAACTGACCCACCAAAGAAAACAACTTTCCTGGGATTCAAACCAGGTCATACATGTCAGAGATGAATAATAGAAAATGAAATTAAGGGAAATTTCAAAGACACTAGGGTTTCCACTAGAGGAAATACCACCGTAGCAAAGAAAATTCCTTCATCATCAATCAAAGAATTAAGTTATTATCAAAAGAAAAGGGTTCTGAGGTTTAATCAATGGTGTAAAAATGGAGGTTTCAAGGTTTAATCAAGGATTATGTATAAATGGGGGTTTCTTTTTTGGAAAAATTTGGGTCATTTCTCAATTTGTGTCAATTTGTGTGTCATTCTTACTCAGGGGCAACACTAATCTTCTCTATACCGTTCTAAATTTATCAAATGAAATAGATAAGCAAGCAATATGCCTTATCCTCTATATAAAATCTGTTATTTCTTATAAAAGTAGGAGAACAAAAAGAAAATGAGAATAAGCAAGTGAGAGCACCATTAACAGTAACATTAATCCAGGGACCAACCCTAGAGTTTCTCCAAGTGGTCCCTCAAGGCCACCTGGTCCAAGGTGAAATGAGAGGACCGTGCAAACAAGAAAGCATTACCCTAGGAGTACCCAATTTACTCCTTACGTGACATGAGTTAGCTACAATAGAAAAGATTTCATCTGTCCTAACGAAATAATCCCTCAAAAGGTTCTAACACACACATCTAACTTTAAATAATGTTAAAAATTAATATAAGCAATTAATCATGAATATAACCATAAAATACGCAAAGCAAATAATATAAGTTGTGACTTTACACATTTAACTTTAAATAATGTTAAAAATTAATATAAGCAATTAATCATGAATATAACCATAAAATACGCAAAGTAAATAATATAAGTTATGACTCTATTGCTCAAACATCAATATAGAACAGAAAGAAAAAATACAAATATAATTAATCAAATAGAGGAGTAATGTAATGTGAATTGTAATACTACAACTTAGCACCTGAAAAAATTTGGAGTTGTCAGAGGCAATAAAATGAAAGGTGATAGGTGAAGGAAGATCGAAGAATGTTAAGGAAGCAATCCTAATCACGTGCGTTTATGAAATTATAATATTCTCGTTTTTATTTTTCTTATCTATGACTTTTACCTTTTTAATTTTGTGTAAACGAGTTAGGATTTTATGGATAATCCATGAACCAACTTAAAAAATTAGCCATTTGAGGCTAAAGCCTCAACCATCTCGAGACGTAAAATCCTTAAGGCGTAAGCTTCAAACCAAAAAAGGCACAAGTCTTAATTTACCACCTAAGACTATAGTCTTGGAACTTTTTTTATTTAAGACTCAACTTGAGGCCAGCCTCAAAATAGTCTTTTACAACAATGATGTCAATGGTGCCTCTCCACCAATGCATAACACCTCACAACTACCATTGCATCAAACCTCCATCGCTATATGTGTCTCAATTACTCGTTTATAAATTCTCTCCATTGTATATACAAACAACCCAACTCATACATATCATTTTTTTCCTTTCTTTCATTGGAACTGTTCGTGAGGGGAACTAAAAAAGCCAGTTGAATCCTAGACTATCATAAATGCAAAAGAAACAATTATCATTAAGGAACCTCACCTTTACCCATTCAATATATATAACTAACAAAAAAATGAATAAGCTAAAGAAAACTTAAAGTCATCATAGTCAAATACTTCTTTCAGATTACGGGACTTTTTTGCTTGGGCCAAAGACTCCTGATCCAATTGTACTTTTCTCTTTTATGGTACCTGAGTTTGAACTGGTTTGTCCTCAGCTGATAACTGAATCTCTGAAGTCTACAGAAGCAGACAAGCAAGTCAAACCAACATGCAACTTCCACCACATACTCATGTAACCTTGTTAAATTCTTTCCTTTAGAACTGTCAAACATGACTCCCACATGAAACTCAAGGGGAAAACAAGTGTTTATAACCATCTCATTGCATATCGAAGGTGCAAATTGCATAGAGAAATGATGCAGGCTGGAAGGTGTGCAAGATTAGAGATAGGAGAAAATAATGATAGGTTGGACAGGGGACAAAGAAGAGGGGATAATTGAAGAGAAAAGTTCACATTAATCAATAATCATTATCAAAATCAAAGTCATTACAATACAAAATTGTAATAAGCCTGTTTACATGCATAATATGCATAATAAAATAACCTAATTTAAATTCTATAAGGACACTAATAACTCTACATCTTATGGTAATCCAATAACAAATATTAATCTAATTAAAATAAAACTCCAAATATCAAATTCTTAATATCCTAAAATTCTACTAAAATTAACTTTATCTTGCATCGAGAATCCCATCTGCTCATAATGACCATTCTCGAATTACCAAATTCATTATCATCTCATTAACCTTGGCCAAAGCCACTTTTCCATTTATCCTAAAACACGATATCAAACTTATTTTCATCAGTTCCCAACTCCCCATGCATTGGACTAAATAAAAGCTTGACAATAAAATCAATAAACTCGAAGTTATATCAATACTAACGCAAAGTCCTATAAAATAATATTTAAAGGAACAAATTCCTCAAAAATAGTTGGGATAAGAACTCACATGTTGCACTCCTTGATATCTTCGTTGGTGTGCTTGTAGACGCAGTCTTGTTCACGACACTCGCCGTACAAGCGAAAGAAGCGGCAGACAGGCATGCGCGACTTGTCGTACTGGTGGAGAAAGCCACAGGCATCCCCCTTCATGCAGAGGCTGCGGAGCCAGTGACGACATACTGTTTGACGAAAGCTCCTCCGTCCCGCAGGATTGGCGCCGGCTATATATAAATCAGAAGATGCGGCGTTGGCTGTTAAGGGATTGTTAGGGGCTGGACCAACGCCCGCGGCAGACGCTGACTGAATAAGATAGCCGGGTGTGTTGGCTGGATTGGTTGGTCCAGCTGCGGCTTCAATGCCGCCCTCGAAATCGAAATTTAGAGCACCATCAGTGTCGTCCATTGGAGGATTTTGGAAGGGTAGAAGGTTTTGGGTAACACGAATTTATTAGGTTTTAAGAACAGGGATTTCGAATTTTTTTAAGATAAAACTGAAAAAGATAAATTTTGAAACAATCCCCAAATTTTGCTCTCAGATATCCCATTAAAATACCTTAAAATTTATATACCAATAAATGATAAAAATACCCACCCATCTTCCACATATTCTATCAAAATTTTCAGAATACATCCCTCGCTACATACGAAAAATTGTATTTGTGTTGTAGCTACAGAAAAATATCATAAAGAATGTTTAGGTGTTTAATGTGTTAAAATCATGAAAGGAAAAAAAATATGATATTATTTAGGTTCGATAAGGTTTACCGAACCTAATAGGAAGGTTCATTAAAGACTACCGAATTTAATGGAAAGGTTTGATTGGATAAACCAAACCTAAAAGGTAATTTCGATAGATATTAAATATTTATCATAGGTTTGGTACTAGTTATAGAAACACTGTGCGATTTGTATAAAAAACATCAAATTAATATATATTTATTTTAATTGATTTTTTGCTAAGTTTTTATTAATTTTTTTTCTTTTTTTCATATTTTTGACATATATCTCTTTCATTTTCATTCGGAGACTACTAAACCTAATAAGAAGGTTTAATTAGAGAAACCAAACTTAAAAGGTAGGTTCGGTTGTAAATATTGAACATTTATCATAGATTAAGTATTAATTATTAAAACATTGTATAATTTGTAAAAATAATATCAAATTAATAGATACTTATTTTAATTGATTTTTGGTTTCATTTTTATCGATTTTTTTAAAATCTTTGATATATATTTCTTTTATTTTTAATCAAAATAGTAAAGTTTGTGTGTAATTGGTGGTAAATGTAGAGATAAAAATGAAAAAGAGCGAGATTTATTAATTTAGAGACTATTTTTTTAATGAATTGGATGCATGGGATAAAGATGTCTTATTTTACTTTAAGTATTTAAGAGCAAATTTATCTTTTCAATGTAATCAAATTAATTTTTAATTGTTTTATAATTATATAGATATCTCATAGTAAAAAAATAAATTTTTCAATATTTTTTCCTAAAAAAATCATCATCTAATCTAACTTTTAATTTTTTTTCATATTCACCAAAATATTTTTTTAAACAATAAATCAAGTTTTATAACTTTTATATTTATAAGTATTTGAATAAAATTATTAAAAAAAACTCTAAAAACTAATTACAAAATTTCTTTATTTTTTTAACTTTTTGAAAAATATAAATTATTATCAAAACATGTAAGTAATTTTTTATTTTTTCTTCAAAATTATTAAGTAAAAAATCATAATTATAAATCATACTTTAATAATAAAAAAGATAATTTAATCATAAATCACAATTATTATTAAATAAGACCTTAAAAAAATACTTTAATCCTAAAACTTCTACGTAACTAAAATGCATGATTAAATTTTTATAATGTGTTCTATAAACATTTTATTTAATATCGACTAAGGCATCTCCAATCCTCTATTTCTATTTTCTTCTAAATTTTGCTATCATTTTATACCAAATTTTTACTAATCTTTAACCTATATCACCAAATATTACACTAAAAAGTATATATATTTTAAAATATAATACTCATTTTATTTTTAAATCTTTCAAACCCAACTCTTATTATGTGTTGTATTAATAATCCTTTTAGTCATTTTGTATCATATTATTAATTTTAATTTATTACATGGAATAAAAAATGGCACAACATGAATAATGATAATTTGATGTCAATATCTTCTCAAATTGAAGACAATACAATTTATAGTATTAAATTTATAGATATGGTTCATGATTAAAGTTGGTATTAAATTTTCATATTTAC
The DNA here is from genome assembly GCA_030763125.1 of Hippophae gyantsensis. NCBI lineage: Eukaryota > Viridiplantae > Streptophyta > Magnoliopsida > Rosales > Elaeagnaceae > Hippophae > Hippophae gyantsensis. The sequence goes on from CM061033.1 coordinate 43,473,974, forward strand.
TTAAAAAATGATATTTTGATTAAAAATATATGATCAAAATATATGTGTTTTAAAAATTATGACTTAAATGTACCAATTGTTAATAAATTAACAAAATTGTATATGGAAAGTAATTAATAGAAATAACATTAACTTTTATTCTCAAACAACGTAATTAAATCCTTATTTTAAAATCAGATGATGGTTGACTTGAACGAGATTAGATAATGATGACTATGGATTGAAACAACTGACGGTACTTAAATATTTAATGGTGATGAACTTACAAGATACGTTTTTCACGAGAGGGAAATAATGGAAAATGCAAACTAACCTTAAGTATTTATAAAAAATTCTTTTAAATTTTTTTATGATGGTTATTAATCATCCTAAAATAATTTTTTTAATACAGTCTAAAATTATCTTATAAAATTTTGCATAATAACCATCAACATAACATATAAGACAATTATTTACTTGTAGTTATCGTATTTGTTTCTCACTTTAATATAATGATCGTCTTAATTATTTGAAGTTTTATTTTTTTGTATTTGATATTTTACACTTATCACTAAATAAAAAATTATAATTATGTCTTTTGTTTAACTTGTGTATAAATCAAATTATACTTAAATATTTTTAAATAAATTTTATTGATAATTTAAATAAATTTTATTTATATAAGTTAAGTCAAGTATCACGATTAAAAAATGTTATTCATTCAAACAAATAAAAATGCCCTAAAAAGTTCAAATTCAATTTTTATTGATATATTTTTATTATATATTAACTTACATAAGAACTAAAATACAATTAAATAAGTTTTACAAATGAAAAAACCGTAGTATAAATAAGTTATATTTAATGAAAGTATATTTTAGTTTCTTATTTGTAAGACAATATAAGTTCGTTATTTTTATAAAAATGAGTTATAAATATATTTTATAAAAGTAACGAACATGTGATGTCTCATTTTCATAAAAATGTGGGACATTATAAATCCATTATCTTTACAAAATGAAATCATGCGATCATTTTATAAAAATAATGGATTTGTACCGTCACATTTAATAAGTATAAAAATGTCAACGAAGTAAAGCAAGATCAGAGGATATTTTAACAAAAATTAAAATCAAAATATTATATTATACTAAAAAATTAAAATTAAAATTGAAGGTTATAAATGCGAATAATCACCATTGGGTAACAGTTACCCGTTTGAAATTCCAAAAACTAATTTTTTACATTTTTTTAGTTTTAAATTATTCACAAATATGCGTACAAATTAAAAATAATACTATGTTATATATACTTAGTATATTTGATTATATTTTTCTTTGTAAATATTAAATTATAAGTGTTTTTATTTCTATGTATTTGAAAAATATTATATATCGATTAACTATGAATTTATAATTTAGGTCATCAAGATCAGATTGCTCCACACGCGAAACTAAACCCAAAATTTTAAATAAAAGAATAATTGATCTTAAAAATCGAACAAAAAATTACAACAATAATTGAATCTGTTCTGTTATTATCCATGATTACTTGAAATCTGTAAAATTTTTATGTTCTTAAATAAATATAGATTTAAAGTGTATTTTTTTTAAAATAATAGACTTAAATAACCTTTTATTCATCGTAAAATTACTGATTATATAAATAAACTTTTATTTATATTATCTGATAATATTTTTCATATATAAATAAAATAAAATTTAAATTTGTATGAGTATATTTAATATTTTAAATTTAAAAATTGAAGTTTTTAATATAAAACTAAATATATAATAATAATTAGCAGGAAATGTAGTCTTAATATATACACATATTTTAAGTATATCAAATTATTAAGTTCAAAAACTTCACTATTTATTTATAACATAATAAATTGAATTCATGATTTAAACCAGAAAAGTACGTAGCATAAACTTGCAAGGAAAATAAAAATAACCTTCCTTCCAAAAATAAACATCGAGGACTCGTCTACAAAACAACATGCATCATAACAACTTATACATTATATATATTCACTCTCTCAAAATGATCATCATGCATAAACAATGACTATATGTTCTCCAGTTCACAGCGAGACATACTTGCATAAATAATAAAACAATTAATCAAGCATGCATATATATCATACCATAAGTGTATATGCATGTAAAGCAAATGATTCTAATCACTTATTAGTACTTCTATGCTTTCAACATATTTAATATTCCGATTGTACCGTAACAAATACGTGATAAAAACATAGAGATAAAGGTTTTTGGGTGTATTTTTGATTATTTTATTCTTTTTATTTATGAGTTAATCAATTTAATCTTATAATTTATAAAATAAAATTTTTAATATAAAAATGCATTTTAATAATAGGAGATTATGAAACTAAAGTATTAATTATGTGAATAAATTTACTCAATTTTTATAATAACAAAAATTTATTAAAAAACAACTGAGTTAAATTGACTTTGACTAAAAAATAAAAGAAAAATATCTACCCATAAAACATATAACATATGCCTATCTGAAAATCTGCCCGGGTTTTTCTCGCAACTATCAACGTTCAAAATCCACTATAAATGAATTAACACTTCATACATACTAACACTAGAATCACATTCTCACACTATGCAAGTACATGCTCATAGTTGCTCATGTAATCAAGCTCATAGTTGCTCATGTAATCTAACCGACTGCAGATGTTGCTCATACTCCTCACAACACCCATCAACTATTATGACCTTTAATACTGGAAAAGCGAATTCTATTTATCTAAAACATCACTTCAGTTGAAAAAGAAAGTAGTTAAAAATAAAACATATTTTTTAAATTTATTAACAAATAAAGATTGAATTATACAAATGATTCTTTTACATGCCTTTGATCACTTTATTATTATTATTTTTTAATTCAGTTCTTTTTATTTTAATTTTACACTTTAATTTCTTCATTTATTTTTTATAATTGGATCATTTTTCTTTTTCAATTTTGTCCAAAACCAACTCTGCCTATATCCTTGTTATATATATATATATATATATATAGGTAATAAATGGCTTTTACAGAGTAAACAATTAAACCAAAAATTTCTCTATCCTCTGCACAATCTCTTTATCACTTTACATGTCTATTCAGATAATTGTCACCGCGTCTACAGCCTTAAACCCCCTAAATGACATGCAAATGAGCACGTACCCACACAAGGTGTCAACTCTTTACAGCCTTTCAAATCTCGCCATACCTTTGAAACTCTAAAAAATGCTTTTTATCACAATAGTTATGCATCATCAATTTACTAATCAATATATAATTAAAGTAGATTTTACAAATATCTAAACAATATTTCTATTTTTAAAAGCAATACAGCACCGAACTATAAAAAAAAATTAATTATTTTACCTTAGTATTTTTTACTCTAAAAAAATTAATTTTCTATAAATAATAACACTTTCTTATAAATATTAGTTAAAACAATAAGATTTATATTTTTACCCTATAATTATTTACCACATTAGTTATAATAAAATAACAATTTTTACATAATTTTTTATATAATTAATCTTTATTAATAAATTGTATCATAATCAACTGGATTGAGATATCATTTTTGTAAAAAAACTTGATTGTAAGATAAATATTTTTATTAATAAAATTAAAATTTTACACAAAATAATTCAAACATAATAAATTATTATTGTAAAATATATTAATTGAAGATATTATTATAATTTTAATTATTATTATTAACAATTGATTTTCACGAATGACCAAGAAAGTAATTAGAGAGTTAATTAAAAATTATACTAACAAAAATATATAATTGTATAAATATTATTATCAATCCAATAAAATATTATCAAAATAATTTATATGATGTTTGAAATCATAAAATTCATTTATTATAAAAGAGTAGAATTATGATATGTTATTTATTGATAGTAAATTGAGTATAAAGTTAAAAATGTAAAATTATAAATTAATCATAAGATCAATTAAATTATGTGATGTAAATATAATGGCATATATATGATAAAAATATATTATTAATGAGTACTAAATGTTAAGAGTCATAGTTTTTTATTTAAATAAACTAAAAATATATAAGCAATTAATGAAATAAGCAAGAAAAAAGAAATAACAAGGAAAGAAAAGTAAAAGGAGTATGACGGGAGGAAATAAATAAAATTTTGTTTAATAAGATTTTTTAATGCGGATTTTAATTAATGATTATTTGAATTTGGTTGAAATTGAGGTCTTAAAAGTTAGAATTGGGATTCGAAATTTGAAAAAACGAAAAAAACGTGTATCTTAAGTTAGTCAAGAACCATCAACGCTTATGAGCCTCACGTGTAGGATTATTCATCGGATCAAAATTGCTGATTTTATACTTATTTGATCCGATCTGACCATCCGTTCGGATTAAAACATCTTAATTCGCAACTAATTTGATCACCTTTCACATCCGCTCAATCCGATCCGTAAACTATTCGGATAACATATGATCAATCCGACCAATAAACTTAATTAACTCTGTTTTTTGTATTTTTAATAAATTTTTTAAAATTTCACATAAATCATAACATAAAATTATTTGACTTAAAAAAAATTAAAAAATCAAATAAATATATATATATAAAAAAAATGGATATCATTAAATAAACGAGGAAGGAATGTAATGACCAACTACACCAAGAAGACATTCTCCTTCTGAGTCAAAATTAAAATTTCTTCACATATTTCAACTCTTACTAAATAAATTAACAGCTCACCCTACCCCCAAACAGTTCCGGTTGCTCACAATTACTTTAATATTATCTCAAGGTGGCATATTACTACAGTACCCTTATCTCGCCTTAGTAATTTTAAAATAAAAGTTAATTTTTAACGATATATATTTTTATAAAAAAAGTTTTTATTTTTTAAATATAATGGATTTATGTTTATTCATTTTCATAAGGGTTAATATAACAATTAAATTTATTAACTTTATAATATAAATTTTTAATTTTTTTATAAAGATAACAAATTTTACTAACCTATTTAATAAATATAAAATTTCCTTAAAAAAAAATCTATAACGCTACATATTAATATTATTCTTAAATTCATTTTGATTTTGTTTGAATACTTCAACTCACGTGAATAGCAGGTGCGATGCTGCGTATCCATTATGCACTGAAGGTGCCACGTCAATCCATAGCCACTGGTCACCTTGCATGTTATCATGCATGCCAGTTGTTCAACCATTTCCAGACCTTTCCCCTTCTATAAATTGAAGCCTTTAAAATCCAAACTCTCAAATCAACCAAGCCTTAATCACTTAATAATGACTATCAAAGTTTGGCTTCTGTTTCTACTACTTGTTTTGCCTCTTGCTTTTTGTTACTATGACCCTAGTCTCAGTCATGAGCTCAGTCCAAGAAGTGAATTCAAGCAATGCCGTCAAAGTTGCCAAGTCGAGGAACGTAGTAGACCTCAGAGGCAGTTCTGTGAGCAACGTTGCGAGGATGTACTGAGGGAACGAGAACGAGAAGAAGAAAGGGACCGACCTGAGACGTATGGGCGGTGCGAACAGCGATGTGAGAGACAAGCAACTGGTCAGCAACAGCAGCTCTGCCGGAAGAGGTGTGAGGAACATCGGAGGGGCCGAAACAACGTTAGAGACCCAGAAGAGAAGTTCCAGCAATGCCAACAACGTTGTCAGAGAAAAGAGCATGAGCAAGGGCAGGGACAACAACAACAATGTCAGAGGCAATGCCGAGAACGCTATGAGGAGGAGCAAGGGCAAGAGGGAGAAGATCCTCGGCAACGTTTTGAGAAGTGTCAGGAGAAATGTCAAAGGCAAGAATATGATAAGAGACAACAACAATGTCAAAAGCAATGCCGAGAACGCTACGAGCAAGAGCAAGAAAGAGAGCACCACCGGCAAGGTGGCAGAGAGGAGTGGGGACAAGATAAACCACAAAGGGAAAGGGAGGAAGAGTCTGAACAGAGTCATAAAAATTGTTAAGTTATATTTATTTCACTTGTACTACACTTGTACTATTTCACTTGTACTACACTTACTATTTCACTTGTACTACATTTGTACTACACTTGTTACAACTCTATAAATAGAGTTCTCCATGTACATTCTAAGATACACCAATACAACATTAAATCATTCTCTTGTCTTATCTCTACATACTCTTGCGTGTATCAGAGCCTCTCATATACCTCTAAAAAATTTCTATCAAAATTAACTCTCTTCATCCCGACCAACTTGGCTCACCCTAACTCGGTTCACTAACCCGGCAAACACCTCGGCTCATTCGCTCCAACCCGACTCATCTCAACTCTGGCTCATCTCAACTCGGCTCATTCCAACCGGCCACCTCAACCGGTGCCAGTGCTTGTTTTTTTCAACTCTTTTTTATTTTTAAAGATATCTCCTTTATCTTGTTTATATATTTGCTTTACATTTCCTCCGTTATTTCGTTAAAATGGACCGAAATGATGTCCAAACCAATCTACCACCTTGATGATACTAACTACCTAGCTGCACAAGCAATGAAAAGTTTCTTGAAAGACCTGGCTATGGCGTTCATAGCGGTGATATCTACATACCCATCCAAGAAACTCGAAAACAACTCATGTTCTTTACGAAGGCGGAGTAAACACCATCAAATTATTACCTGGTTCCGTAACACCACCTTACCCTCCATCCACATGGTGAATTTAGGCGTTTTGACAACGCCAAAGAAGTTTGGGAATTTCTTGAGGCTCGCTTCACTACAACAGATTGTGACCAATATCAACTTCTAACAACTCTTCAAGTACATTATGAAACATCAAACCATTAACCAATTTCTCTCACGAAATGCATACTATTTGGGATCAACTTTCGCTTCTCTGAACCAACTTGACGAACAAGATTGATCTTTGAGATGTTTGCAACTTACCGTAATCTGGCGTCTTGTTATTTTTCTCATGTGGCTTCATGATCGATTTGAACCTTGGGGCTTCCTTACTCCATCGAGTCCTTTTCCATCCTTAGATCTGCTTTATGCGTCAAGGCTTCGCTCTGGAAGAAACTCGGATGGGGGTTTTCAAAGTTCATCATACGATTCTTGCCACCCCTTTTATGCCTCTAAGGAGGTTCAAAAGAGGACTTCAAACATCAAGCCGCACCTCATCACAACCCCAATCATGAAGCTTAACATGTCCCATTCGGGTATGTATATATTGTCACAAGAAGGTCAGGTCCAGACACTTTAATGAGATTGCTTTGAATCCTCTCGGCATTCCTCTTGGAATCCCTCTCAACATTCCTCACGGAATCCTCTCAAATCCCTCTCAACGTCGAGGGTAACAATAGTAACTGCATCTATCACGCTGGCCGTTTCTCGAGGATAATCATGACAAATTTACCTTCTACTCGAAGAACTTGAAGGTCTTCTTAAACATGTTCTCTCACAATCTAGTAATCCTCCTTCTACGCTTGTCTCACATCGTAAATCTTTATGGTATTTTGATTGCTTGTTGTAACCATATGACTCGTGATACTCCACATCTTCTCTCCACACAATCTTCCATCTCCAAACCTTTAATTCAAGCGCCAATGGTTCACGTATGCATTATGTCTTTGTAGGACAAGTTTCCCACATCTTCTATATCACTTTCTCGACACCTTTCATATTCCCAACCTTACTCTAAATCTTATCTACTGTTGGTCGATTATGTGAACTTGGTCTTACTATTACTTTCCTCTTGGTTGCGTCAGCAGGATCACGACGGGAATGATCCTTGGGATAAGCGTAAGGTTGGACGATTATTTGAACTTATCGACCTTCATCTACCCGATTTTCCTCATACTTAGTTCTTTAGCTCCTACTACTCCTATCAACCTATGGCATGCGTCTGTGCCATACGCCTAGTGACGTCTTCGATCATAGCATCTTACGGTAAATTAGGATCTGTTTCTATTTCGATAATGTAAATTGTTTGCCTTGTCAATTGGGAAAACAACCTCCTTTATGTTTTAATAAAAGTGATTCTACTTCATCTCCTTTTGATTTAATTCATTCGATGTTTGGGGTCCATCCCCACATCCTACTATGGGGGACGTGTGTTTACTTTGTCATTTTTATTGATGATTATTCAAGATTCACATGGATTTTTCTCATGAAACATAGATCCCGAATTACCCAAAAATTTATTATGATTTTGCCCAAATGGTTAAAACCCAATTTTCTCAAAATATCAAAGTACTTAAGTGATAATGCTATGGAATATAAAGAAACAAAGTTTTAAATTTTCTTCGACAAATGGGACTATTTCTCAATATTCTTGTCCTGGCACATCTCAACAAAATGGAAGTGGCGAGCGAAAACACGGACATATTCTTATCTTGTTCGTACTTTCCTCATTTCTAGTTCTCGTCTCCGAACGCTTTTGGGGTGAAGCAGCTCTACAAATGTTTATACCATCAATCGTGTTCCTATGCCTATTATTCACAATCAATCCCCATGAGCGTCTATAGTACTTACTCCATCTTATCCGCTTTCAAAGTGTTTGGTTATGGTCAGGCTGTTTCTGTTCTTCACCCTCATGAACGCATAATAAATTAGAACCCGTGCTCGCCTTTGTTGTTTCTTAGGGTATGGAATAGAACACAAAGGCTATCAGTTGCTGCTGGGACCCTATCATTCCTAAACGATTACAGATCTCTCGTCATGTCATCTTTTGGGAACATAAAATGTTTTCTCTGTTCCTCATTTCATGTCTCATCTCCTACCTCACTCTCATTTTTTAATGACCCAACTATTGATTTATTTCCTCGACATTGCTCCATTACCCTCACCATCGTCTACTACGCTTCTCCCGACGTGTGTCGCTCCTTCTGGCCGATCCTACCATAACATCTTCAAGACCAACTACCTGATTGTCGAGTCATCGCCGTACGTTCTACTCGTGTAAGTAGTCTTCCTTTTCATCTTCGTGATTACCAATGTTTCTCTACTATTTTGTCTCATCATGAACCCCAAAACTATAGAAAATTTATTTCTAATCCTCGTTAGCGCTTTATGAGGATGAATTCTGAGGTGCATTAACAAAAGCACATACATGTGGATCTTGTTGATCTTCCATCTAATAAATCTTTGATTGGTTGTAAGTGGATTTTCAAAATCAAAACTCATTCAGGATGGGTCTGGAGCGATATAAAAAATGCCACAGTCTGCGAAAGGGTTTTACAGAATATGGAATCGACTATGAAGAAACTTTTGCACCATGGCTACCGCACTTTACTCTCTGTTCGAAGTATCATTCTTATTCTTTGTTGCGAAAATTGGAACATGTTTCAAATGGATGTCAAAAATGCTTTTCTCAATGGAGAAAATAGCGAGGAAGTTTATATGAAACCTCCTCCCGGATACACTCATTCACCTCATCAAGTATGCAGACACCGTCGTGTTTCATGTCAAACAAGCTCGCCGGGCTTGGTTTGCCAAATCTTGGCCTCTACACTTACCGACTTTGGTTTCACTTCCGATTCTTATGACTCGGTCTCTTTATTCGGAAGACTCCCACCTTGTAACACTTCTACTCCTTTATGTAGATGATATGATCATAACAGAAATGACTCTAATGGAATTATTGATCTGTGAAGCTTCGAGCCATCAATTTGAAATGAAAGACCTTGGTCGTCTCCACTACTTCTTGGGCCTAGAAATCTCATCGATTCTCAAGGATATTATCTCTCTCCAAGCAAAGTACTCTTCGATATTCTTAATCGGTGGCCTTACCGATTGTAAGCGCATCAACACCTCGAAACCAATGTCAAACTTACTCCATTAGATGGTACTATTCTCTCGGATGCCACATTATACTGAACAACTAGTAGTGATCTTGTTTATCTCACGAACCACTCGCCCTGACATTGCCTATCTTTGTTCATCCGGTTAGTCAATTCATGTACACTTTGATCTACCCATTACGCGGTTCTTAGCATTCTCCGCTATATCAAAGGCACCTGTGTTTCACGGTCTCCACTTCTCCAACAAGTCTAATCTTCTTCTTTCCGCCTACTCGACATTGACAAGGTGACCCAACCGATCGTCGTTTCTCTTGGATATTGTTTCTTTCTTGAAACTCTCTCGTATCTTAGCGGTAAAAACAATCCTCACTTCTCGATCCAAGAAGTGAATATCGTGCTCTTCTTGACACCACTCAAGAACTTCTGGCTCGTTGGTTACTTGGCATATGGGTGTTCTCCAATCAAATGCAACTATCCTATATTGTGACAATCAGTGCTATTCAGATTGCTCACAATAATGTATTTCATGAACGAACAAAACATATCGAGATTGATTGTCATTTTGTTCAAATCAACATGTTCTTCAAGACACTTGTTTGTCTCAAATCAATATCCTCCACAGAATCAAACGGTGATATCTTCACTCTCAAATCTCATCTACCAGATTTCAAGAATTAGTTTCCAAACTTCAAGTTGATTGTTTCTCTCCTTGAGTTTGAAGGGATGTTAAGTTATATTTATTACAGCCACTTCTACTATTTCACTTGTACTACACTTCCACTTATTTCACTTGTCTACACTGTACTACACTTGTACTATTTCACTTGTACTACACTTACTATTTCACTTGTACTACATTTGTACTACACTTGTTACAACTCTATAAATAGAGTTCTCCATGTACATTCTAAGATACACCAATACAACATTAAATCATTCTCTCTTCTTATCTCTCTATACTCTTCACAAAAATAATCCATACTACTTCCACTCACGAAGGTTTCAGTCAAAGTTTAGAAGCGAGCAAGGTCATCTCAGTGTTCTTGAGAGGTTTACTGAGAGGTCTCAACTACTTCGCGGCATCGAGAACTACAGAATGGCCATGATAGTTGCTAGACCAAGGACTTTTGTTCTTCCAAACCACTGTGATGGAGACAGTGTTCTTGTTGTTATAGGAGGTAAGTCATTTAATTGATCTGTTGTTGTCTCTCTTTTATTATATGCTACAAAATGATATTAATTTGTAATGAATAATTAATACAGGAAATGGGACTATTAGCCTTGTGCGAGAAAACAAAAGAGAGTCGTACAATATTGAATTTGGAGATGCAATGGCACTTCAAGCTGGAACTACTGTCTACTTGGTTAACAATAATGAAAATGAAAATATGGAAATTGTCAAACTTGTTCAGCCTGTTAATAACCCTGGAAACTTTCAGGTAATTTCTTTAGTGTTTTTATATTTTTTAAATATAAATTGAAATTTAAATGAAAGTTTTTAATTTCATGCAGGAGTTCTTCGCTGGTGGTACAGAGAATCCCCAGTCGTACTACAGTGCTTTCAGTTCTAACCTTCTTGAGCAAGTTCTAGGAGTAAGTATATATATTATACTTCCCAAGGAAAGAGTCTAAAAACATAGACTTGTCAGAAAACTCAATTAGAGATTTTGCTTATTATTATTTTAAATAATATAATTTAGGTGTCAAGAGATCAAATAGAGAGGGTCTTTGGTGAGCAACAGAGTGGTGAGAGGCAGAGGGGTGAAAGACAACAGCAGCAACAAGAAGGGTTCATAAGAAGAGCCTCACAAGAGCAGCTCAGAGCTTTGAGCAAACACGCTTCTTCATCAAAGAGGAAAGGTGGTCGTAACTCCAATGGTCCCATCAGTCTCAAAAACCAAAAGCCTCTTTACTCCAACAACAATGGAAAGTTCTTCGAAGCTAACCCTCAAGAATTCAAACAACTACAAGACATGGATGTTTTTGTCAATTTAGTTGACATTAACCAAGTAAATAGTCATTTATATTTTTGAAAACTAAAACTATTTTTTTTTCAAATTTTTTTTAAAATTGCTTATAATTTATTTTTGTAGGGATCAATAATGGTGCCACACTATAATTCAAAAGCTACAGTTATGGCCATGGTTGTAGAGGGTAATGGACGATTTGAAATGGCTTGCCCACATATGTCAAGCCAGAGGCAACAGGGAGGAGGAGAACCAGAGGAAGAAGAGATGGAGCAGTATGAGAATGTCGGCGCTCGTATATCACCTGGTGATGTGTTTATCATTCCGGCAGGTCATCCTGTAGCTATTGTTTCCTCCCAAAATCAGAACTTGAGGATTGTTGGGTTTGGAGTCAATGCTCAGAACAGCCAGAGAAACTTCCTGGCAGGTAATAAACTTAAACTCAAGTATTAAAAACTAGTGTAACTTTGAACTCAAGTAAAAAGAGAGAATTAAAGAGCATACTTCGAGGTTTTTTGTGCTACTGGATATTGATGGATTTTCCCCCCCTCTTTCAGGAAAAGACAACTTGATGAACCAAGTGGAGACAGAAGCTAAAGAATTGGCCTTTAATGTAGCAGGAAAAGAGGCCGATGGTATATTCAACAACCAGAAGCAATCTCACTTTGTGCCCCAACAGGGACAGAGAGAAGAGAGCAGCAGGAGTCACCCTTTAGCTTCAATTTTGGACTTTGGTGAAATTGTCAGAGCGTAATACTCTAAATATGTTAATTACTAATAATGCTGGAGGAGACAGGACACTTTGTTGTCTTAGCATGGGAAGAGTTTTAGGTATAGCTCACGTAGAGTGTGCTTTTCGAATATTAAGCTTTACCTTGAATAAATAAATAGAAGGTGTTTTTTTTCCCTTTAATTTCAGTCTGATATATGTACTATTTTCTTCGATATATCATTATTTATGGGTATGTTTAGTCTGATTTGGAATAATTTTTTTAATTAAATTAAATCATTTATTTTACTTAAATTATATCAAATCAAACCATTTAATTATTAAAAATATTATAATTAAACAATTAGTTTTATTTTTTTAACAAATTTTAACAATTCAATTAATAATATATAAATAAAATACAGTCTAATTCGAAAAATAACTAAATGATTTTTGTTTTATAATTAGATGAAATTCACTTATAAAATTCCTTTCATAATCTCGTGACAATCCTAGTTTCTAAATTTAGTCTTTTTTGAATTTTTTTCCCCACTTTTACAACAGTGTATTTATCATCAACGGGTTTCAACCAGGTTCCTTTCTAGTAGCTGGGCAATAGCCTTAACAATTAGCTACATAACCATCACAAGCTGATCCATTTGATGCAAAATAAATGCTTTGATGATCAGTCCACTTCCATTACACAATAGTAAGCTCTTAAATCTATTTATAATGTTGTTAAGGAAAAATAAAAGCAAAAAGGAACATGAAATCAAACCCAATAATGATGCCTCTTCCCTAATTAAGGGAATATCCCCCAATCACGAGTCCATTATTCCAAGATCAATAAAATAGACATTTGATGAGAAGCCTAAAAATGTATATTCTCCACACAAATTGTCTAAACAGTTGCAAGGAAATATCAAGCAAAATATTCAGAAGTAATCTAAACCATCATTTTATTAAAAACATTATGCACATTGTACACTACCATCTTTATAAGCCTAAAAATGATAGATAAAGATAAAGAGCATTAGCATCGATGGCTATTTAGCTAAAAAAGCAAAGAATTATGAAACTATAACATTAGAAAACAAGAGCAATGAGAAATTATAAAGAAAAAATATTAATAAGTTATTGGTATTACGAGTGAAGTATTAATAATTATCAATAAAATTAATTCATAGCGCAGAATATATAATAACTTAAAAATTAGTATAATCAAATTGATTCAAATATGTTTAAAATCTAAAAAATGTGTAATAATAAGACAAATTTATGGATGATGTAGGTTATGATAATTTGATTTTTTCATAGACAAAAATATATGTATATATAAATAAAAGTGGCTCACACTTTGAAATATTCTCAAAATATAATTTGATTACTTAACCTAATCTATTGAATAAAAACTACGTGAAAAGAAAATTCTTATGTTATAATTTAATTTTAAGAATTTTATAGAAACAAAGTGAATTAAAAAAGATTGTGTTCTAATAAACACAATATGTTTTTTCTATATTTTTAAATGTAATACAACTTCTAAAAATAGTATTTTATGTTGTTATCCTGTAGTATATCTTTAATTTTTTTTCTTAATAATTTTAATAGTCTAAACAACCTTTTAATTTTTTTTTAATTTTAATAATTAAATTGAGTAGTGGTATTAAAGTGTGATGAAACTTAATATTTCATATGAAAAGAAATAAGTTGCTGATTAAAAAAATTTATTAGATCAATTATAATTATATTATAATTATGATATAAAAAAATATACTGTATAGGTCGATTCAAGTGTTTGTTTCTACAAAAGCAAACATGTCTTTCATAAGGAAAAATATATCAAAGTTACATAAACTAGCATTAAAACTTCACTGCGTTTAAAAAAAATAAAAAAACATTAAAAATTATTGGAGTTCTATAATGTATTATTTTTCAAATCTAATAGAATTTTGATGTTTTATGTTTTAAGTTTAATAGACATCTATTATTTATAATACAATAAAAATTTATTAAATTTAAAAAATAAGAAAACATATTTTCCGTAAGAATTATAGTATAATATTTTAAAGTAACGTTTGGTTCATAAAATGGAATCGGAATAGAATAAAATGAAAATGAAACAATGTTGTTTAGTTTGATTATTGAAATCAAACTCGAAATCATAATTACGATGCTTGGTTTGTCACTGGAATGAAATAAAAATAATTATAAATTACCTTAATATCCCTATATTCAATAAAGTTCAAATAATGTAATTTAATTACTATTTTTTCGTCAGACAAAATACATTATTGAAATCATTATTTTTCTAAATAATTATTACTTAATTAAAAAAAAAATATTATTAAAATTATTATTTTTTTAAATAGGATTTAGGGTTTTGAGGTTTGGGACGTGGGATTTAGGGTTTAGGGTTAAAATTATTTTTTTAAAAAAAGGTTTAGGGTTTTAGAATTTTAGATTTACGGTTTAGGATTTAAAATTTAGGGTTTTGGGATTTATGTTTTAGGGTTTAGGGTTTTAGGATTTAGATTTAGGATTTAAGGTTTTAGAATTTTAGGTTTGAGAATTTGAAATTTGAGTTTAATGTTATATTTTAAGTGAGGATAAAATAAAAAAAAAATTTAAATGAGAATGAAATTATGATTAACAAAAAAAAAAAGAAAAAAAAATTATCTTTTAATAATCGATTTCATAATTTCATAGAGAATTCATTTTGATTCCTTTCCCATCACTCAAGTAACTTGCATAAAAGCTTAATGTACTAACAGATTAAAATGTATAATTAACTTTCTTTAGCAAAATAAAGGACAATATCTGCTTTCATCGATCTCGTGGCAGTGTACTCTTTTCGACTTCACTCTTTATATCTCAGGTATCTAATGATAACAGAGGGTTGATTGGATCTTGGTTTTGCTTATCTGCGATAAATCATTTAATTCACTTCTTTAAACGGGTTCGACTCAAAGTTCAATTTCCCATTTGTTACTTATCCGTTATTTTTGTTTATTTTCATGGGTTTTCAGTGCGTATTAGCATGTTTATGCGATAATGGAGTTTCATATAAGGGTTTTTGGGGGTGTAGTTGGTAACTTCATTGATACGGATGAAAAATTGTCGTTTAAGTTAAATTACTGTTGTTTTCATGAACTGTTTATTGCTGCGATTGAGACGTTAATATGCATCGCTGAATTGAAATGATTTTTTAATCCCTTTATGCTTCGTTGTTTCTTATGTTTTTTTCGTGGTCTCTCTGGTTTGCCTTGATATTTTTCGTCGTTTGTTGACAATGTAGCCCCAATTGCCGTTTGTTCTGAGGTGGGTTTGTGTTTTTTGTTTTGTTTGTGTTGTTGAGTAGTATTTTAACTCATTGTACAAATTACTAAAGGTCTCTTGATCTTCTGCCTTAATAGTTCCCCCCCATCTGGTTTGGTCGCTGATACATACTTTTATATTAGAACTTACAGTTCATTGTTATGGCAGTCTCAAGTTTTGTGATGAGTACAGTGGATGATCGGTGGGATGAATGCTCTGTAATTGGAGACGAAGGGGAAATAGGGTATGTAGATTATCAGGATGACAAATCAGTTTGCAGTTACAATCCTACTGAAGAGGGTCCTGTTGTTGTTTCTGTCCCATTCACCTTTGTGAATGGGAAACCTCAATCAGTATTTGTGGAAGAAATAGCTTATGAATCAATCACATTGAAGAACACTACCCATGATCCAATAGATTTATGGGGCATAAAAATTTATGCTTCGAATCCTGTTGACTCTTTCACTCTTTCCCTGATGAAGCCTCCATCAAAAAACTCGGATGTGGAAGCTATCCGAGGATTTCTAGAGTCTTTTGCATTGGATGACAGAACACTTCAGCCAGGTGAGACATTGACGGTGTGGTTATCTTGCAAACCCAAGGAAATTGGTGTGCACACTTCTGTTGTTCACTTTGATCTGGGTGATGAAAGGATAGAACGAGTGGTCTTTCTTTTGGCTGATGATAGGATTTCACAGTCTCTGGCTTGTAGGAATCCCTACTCGAGAGCCAGGAGAAATAAACAAGCTTCTGTGGATTCCTTTGTTACAGGTCGTCGTCCCGCAAGGAAACAAGAAAAATCCTTTAAAAATCGGCTTCCACGGTATGACATTCCAAAGGATATTAGAAAATTGCTTGAGAGCAAGCAGATTCCTGATGTTATCATGGAAGGTCTTAGAAGAGAAAACTATGGTTCATTTTTCAAAACGTTGCTTATTATGGAAGAACTACAACTCGAGGTAATACATTAATTGTGATTTGATTGGAAAATTTGCTCCTAATTTATGCTAAATATGGTGAGTGGTAACTTGTTATCCAGGAAGACATGAGCAAATATGATATGGAATATGTCACTTTGAGGAAGAGGGGTATCTATTTGTCCCTTGAAGTACCAGGGCTTGCAGAGAGAAGACCATCACTTGTCCATGGAGATTTTATTTTGGCAAAGCTTAACTCTGAAAACGACGGGGCAACTTTTCAATATCATCAGGTTTGTGCTTATGCTGATAGAATGTGCTTGTTTATGTAGATTTTAAAAGTAAATAGTTATGATGCTCAAATTACTTCTCTCGGTAATTGTTCGCAATGCATTATGTTTATTACTAAAGAGTATCATGAGGCTAATATTTGAATTTAGAATCTTTATGATAATGAAATTGCAACATAAGATTTCAAGTTTTCATCTGCATAGATATAAAGCACATTGCATAGAATTGGCATTTATTGTGCTTTCTGTATTCTCATTAGTAATTTTCATGTGGGAATTTTTTGTCATTTTATAACGTGTTAGAAATTGTTTTGTTTTTAATTGTGCTTATGCTCAGGGCTATATCCACCGGGTTGAATCTGATGAAGTGTTTCTGAAGTTTACTTCTGAGTTTCATATAAACCATACTGATGATAATCCTTATAATGTACGATTTAAATACAACCGAGTCAATATGAGAAGGTTATACCAAGCTACTGATGCTGCAGAAAAGTTAGATATAGGGTTCTTGTTCCCATCTGAACTCTCTAACAGACGGCTTAACAAAACAAATCCGCTGGTCCCTATATCTTCTCATCTTAATCAGGAGCAGATACGATCTATTGAAATGATCCTTGGCTGCAAAGGATTACCACCTTATGTAATTATTGGGCCTCCAGGAACTGGTAAGACTATGACACTTGTGGAAGCAGTCCTCCAGTTATGCAAAACCCGAGAGAAGACTCGGATTCTTGTGTGCGCCCCTTCTAACAGTGCAGCAGACCATATTTTGGAGAAACTTCTCAGTGAGAATGCTTACAAAATTCAAGAGAGTGAGATATTTAGGGTTAATGCTTCCTCACGGCCCTATGAAGATTTGAAGCCTGATCACATACGTTTTTGCTTCTTCAATGACCAAATTTTTACGTGTCCTCCACTAGTTGCCCTCTTGCGATATAGGATCATCATATCAACGTATATGAGTGCATCTCTTCTTTTTGCAGAAGGCATTAAACGGGGTCACTTCTCTCATATTTTCCTGGACGAAGCTGGCCAGGCTTCAGAACCAGAGACGATGGTCCCATTAGCTAATTTCTGCCAAAGAAATACTGTTGTTGTTCTTGCTGGAGATCCTATGCAATTAGGTCCAGTCGTATACTCCAAAGATGCAGAAGGTCAGGGCTTAGGAAAATCTTACTTGCAGAGAATTTTTGAATCTGAGCCATACAATACAAAGGACGAAAATTATGTGACAAAATTGATAAAAAACTATCGATGTCACCCAAGTATATTGTATCTTCCTTCGAATCTGTTCTACGAAGGAGAATTAATTGCATGCAAAGATGACATAAATTCTCTTGTGGCAACAATGGACCTTCTTCCTAACAGGGAGTTCCCTGTTCTTTTCTTAGGCATCCAAGGCTGTGATGAAAGGGAAGGAAATAACCCATCATGGTTTAATAGGATTGAAGCTAGCAAGGTTGTTGATATTATAAAGAGATTGACGACAACTGTAAGAGATATTAATGAAGAAGATATTGGGGTTATCACACCTTATAGGCAGCAAGTGCTTAAATTAAAGATGGCCCTTGAAAGTTTAGACATGCTTGATTTAAAAGTTGGTAGTGTTGAGCAATTCCAAGGACAAGAAAAGAAAGTCATTATAGTATCTACTGTCAGGTCTACTATTAAACATAATGAATTTGACAGAATCCACTGCCTGGGATTTTTGAGCAATCCAAGAAGGTTTAATGTGGCCATCACTCGTGCTATATCATTGCTTATTGTGATTGGGAATCCACATATCATCAGTGCGGTATTGCCTTTTCTCTTACAGTTATTGTTATTTAGATTTTAGTTCAGAGTTCAGAATTAATAGATGATATCCATGCAAATGCGATGCACCATATTCCTCACCATTTCTCACAGGGATTAATTCTAAATGAATTTTATTATTATTATTAATTTTTTTTTAATGGGATTTATGACTGGAAACTTAAAATGGTTTAAGATGTGGTTCTGCTATATGAACAAGTTGAAATTCTAATCACAAGTTAACGAAAAAGAAATATGTCATTTTGGATTTTGCACAATGTATTTTTATATTATAGTAGTTGCCAAAAATTTTCAGCAAAAGAAAACACTTATTTTTATTTCATTATTTAAATGAGTCCTCTTTTCCTATTCTCATTAGTTCCTCCGACAAAGCATGTCTCTCATCTTTATAATCCTTTTTTGATTCTATCTTTGATTACGACCAAGTTTCTTGTTTGAGAAAAAGTTTATTTTACTTAATCTTTTGATTTTAAAATCCATCCTTTTAGCCACATAATCAATTGAATTTAAAACTTCGTTTAAAATGCTTTAGCTGCTTACACGACTATTGTTGAGTTGATTGTATATGACAGGATCCATATTGGAACAAGCTTTTATGGTACTGTGTCGACAACAACTCTTATCAAGGCTGTGGCCTTCCTGAAAGGCAAGAACTCCTTGATAAAAACCCCTCACAGGTTGATGAGTGGAACTACAATGAAGAAAATCATCTGTCTCCTGAAGAGGCTGGATGGCAGCAAGAGTTTAAACCAGTCACGGATGAAGCTCCATGGTCGGATGGATGGATCAACGATTCTGTTCAAACAGAAACTAAACTTGTCATGGATGAAGCTCCATGGTCCGATGGCTGGAAAATTGATTCTGTTCAAACAGAAATTAAACTGGTCACGGATGCCTCTCCATGTTCGGATGGCTGGAAAGGAGATTATGCTCAAGCAGAAATTAAACCTGTCACGTTTGAAGCTCAATGTTCTGATGGGTGGAGCCAAGATTCGTTTAAAACAGAGTTTAAACCTGTCACTGATGAAACAGAATGGTCCGATGGATGGAAATCATTATGCTAAATATCCGGTGTATTTAAGACTTTTTAGTTCCTTCCTAAGAAAACAAAAGAGACGTGCTCCTTTGGAGTTTAGGGTTGATATTTTGCTAGGTATATGAACTCTATTATGTTTTTGCCTTTCCAACATTCGTTGATTAGCTATATTTCTATATGTAATAAAGGTAAAACGTTAGTGTTGAGTTTTGTTCTGTTTCCTAGTTTGGACGCCCATCAATTGTAGGCATCACGTAAAGCACCAAGACACCAAGTACATTTCAAATACTAGAAGTCTAAAACCCAACTCAGAAATGATAAATTGGAATAAGGTCATTTTGATGTTCTTGTGCTTTATTAATTCATTGGTCAAACGTTACAGACGAACAATTGTATTGTAACTACAATATCTTGCCAAAATTATTCTGAAAGAGAGAAAGTGCACTTGAGAATGTCGAAGTTTAACAACTCTGTGATTATGTTTCACATATCTTCAAACTCAAAAATTTGAAAAGAAAAAAAAAAACAAAACCAAACAAAGAATTGATTAAAACATAGAAGATGAGTATGACACTAAAATCACAAAATGCATGACTATCAATTCTCAACATTATGAAATTGTTATACCATAATTAAAGAAGTTCAATACAATATTGCAAAAGAATATCTCATACATGTCAAAATATGTATAATCTGATATTGTATTTATGAAACGATTTGTATAATCAATATTTATAGGAAGTTTATGCTCAGAAAAAGAAAAAGAAAATCCTAATTATGGTTAATTGAAATATAATCACACCAAATTCTCTTTATTTACTTTGATATTTCGATATTCATCTTCAAGTTGGTACATAGATGTTACACATGCTCAATTTTTTTAAAGACTTTGAGTGCAATCGATGTGAGACTACTTTGATAATCATATCAGTCAATTGATCATCTGAACGAATCTTAGGCAACTTTGTTATTTTTCTATCCAACTTTTTCTTAATGAAAAATCTATCAATCTCGATGTGCTTTGTACAATAATATCGAATTGGATTATGTACGATGTCATATGTTGCTTTATTGTCACAAAATAGTCATATAGGTTATTCAAATAGATAATCCAAATCTTGACAGATGAGTCTTAAGCATAATGCCTCATAAAATACATTTGTCAAACCTCTGAATTCTGCTTTTGTACTTGAGCGAGCTACAATATTTTTTTTCTGTTTGTACATGTCACAAGATTATCTTCTACAAATGTAAGTAATCAGAAGTAGACCGTCTATAATTTTTATCACTTGACGAAGCGGCATCAATATATACTTTTACACTTTGATAATTTATGTTTTTACTAAATAATACTCATTTTTTAAGAGTAGATTTCAAATACCTTAAAATGCAAATAACTACATTCATATATTGTTCTGTAGGATTATGTATATATTGACTAACAATACTCAAAACATAAGAAAAATATGGTATAATATGAGATAAGTGCATCAATATTCATACAATTTTTTGGTATCTTTCTTTGTTAATTGGTACATGGTTGGATTCAACACACAATTTTGGACCTCTTTCTATAGGTATATCAACTGATTGACATGCTAATATACTAATATTTCATAATAGATCTATGACTTTTTTTGAGATAAAACTATTCTTTTATTAGATTGGGATACTTGAATCCCAATAAAATATTTTGAAAGGGCCTAGATCTTTCATTTCAAACTCCTTAGATAAGTAATTATATAAGTTTTTTTTTCTCTAAGGTCATTCCTTATAACCACCATGTCATCCACACATATAATGAGTGCATTAATCATATTATGCTATTTTTTTAAGAAAAAGAGTATGATCTGAGTTACTTTGATAGTAACCAAAGACAATCATAGATTTTATGAACCTTCCAAACCATACTTTTGAAGATTGTTTCAGCCTATATAATGATTTTTTTAGTATGCATAACTTCTAGCTATACTCTTTTTGTATCATGCATCTTGGTAGAAGATTCATGTAGATTCCTTCATATAATTCACCATGTAAAAAGACATTATTTACATCAAAATGTTGTAATAGCCAATCTAAGTTTATAATTAAGGATAATAGAACACGAATTGTGTTTATTTTGGCTACAAGTGAGAATGAGCATTTTAACTCCGGGTTTGGATATCCATGATTATCCGTACTTTCATTCGGGTTTTTTTCGATTAATTTTGGGGAAGAGGACGATTTCGGGTATTACTCTCTATATATTATATTTATTTAATTTATTTATATATTTATTAAATTAGTTTTGATTTTAGGTATTATTTATTACCCGTCTCGCCTCGTTACTCACGAATAAAAACTGTTTTTAAATTGTAATGATTTTCGAACAATTTCGGGTACTGATTTTACACTTCGGTTCGAGGATAGTTATATTAAAAATTGTCCCAGTCCGACCCTTTGCCCTTTCCTAGTTACAACTACAAAAGCTTCTGTATAATCAATCCCATAAGTTTGAGTATATCCCTTTGCTACCAATCTTGTCTTAAAACATTCAATTATGTCACCAATGTTGTGTTTCACAGTAAAAATCCATTAACATCCAACTCATTTCTTCCCTGTTAGAGGATCATCTAGTTCTCATGTTTTAATTTTTTTTCTAGAGATTTTATCTCTTTGTTCATAATTACTTTCCACTTAGAGTCCGTTAAGGCTTTCTATTGTTAGGAATAGATACAACAGTGATCGATACAAAATGTGTCCAATGAATACACAAGTATACGTATCATAACAAGTAATATAATGATAAGAAATGATTGTTCCCATAGAGATTATGTTATTAGAAACTAATTTTTAAAACTAAAAAAATAAAAATCAATCTTTTTTTGTATTTTTATGTTTTAAGAAAATAAAACTAAGAGAACTAAAAAAAATAACAATAATTAATTAAATCAGAATTACCAACTAATAAGATATATGAGAAAATATCTAGGAATATTTAATCCCTCAATTTTCTAAATATGTGAATCACTAAAATCTCTATAATATAGTGATAAATCAATTACATGATCAATTAAATCTAACCTAACATGTATTCTTTTTATAAGTAAACTACACACTATATAGTAATTAACCTAATCATATTTTTATGTCAATTAAACTGTATACTACTCATTAAGTTCATCAATTATGAATCACATACATAAGAATCATATATCTCTACCTAGAAATTATGCATGTTATTTAATCAAGACAAACAATTAAATAATTATCTTAAATCTATTTATTTGCCTCTATAGATCAATTGTTGGCCAAACAACTAATAACATAAAAATCAGATTAAATAATATAATTAAATTAAAATCATAATTTGGGTAAATATTAGATTATCACATGTTAAAAATTAGATTCATAAAACCCCTAGTTTAATAAATTAACTAGACATAATTTTGTTCATAAAACTTATATCTTTCGTAAAGAAAGACACAAAAATTGATAAAGAAAGGAGAATAAGAAGAAATACAATCAATATCTTGAATTGTAATACCAATCTTCTTTTGAATCTACACCAAAATTGTATCTCCTTTTCATTTTTTTGTGCTTTTCTCTATTTTTAGCTTTAAAAACTGATAAAAATTATATCAATTTTGGTTCTTTAGGGTTTATGGGGCAATTAGGGGGTTAAATTAAGTTCAGGTAAAATCTGAACCTTCAGATCAACTTCAGATCAAGGGGTGAGATGAAAAGAGGAAAAACTAACAGTGCCAGCCAATAGAAGCGCAACATATGGCACACAGGTTATACTGGGCAAATAAGCAAGCGACGCGTGACATGGTAGGATTGGTCTAATCAACGCATGTTGAGTTAGTGCCACATGACATGACATGATTTACAATTATAGATGACATGGTGCAACGGTGGAAGGAATGAACGAATCAATTTACGACACATGGTAAGACCTTTGATCGTACAACCAATTGGGAATGAACGTCATGTTAACACGTGACATAACACTGCATGACTAGAAGCATGCGACGTTGTGTTATTCGCTCTCTGTGCTTGCGTGACATCCAAGTGTCTTGTCCAATCAACTCCTTTACTTGCATGACGTCCACGTGGTAGCTTCTAATTGGTCCGACATTAAAAATTCATAAAAAAATCTCAAAAAATTGCAAAAATTATATTTTCATCAATTTTCACTAGAAAGTTCATATTTTAATATTTTTAACTCCAAAAATACTATTTATTAAATAAAATGAGTAAATATTAAGAAAAAAAATACACTGATGACTGTACTTTCATTAAGGATGGGCACGGGTACGGACGGGGATGGTTTTTGATATAACTGTTCCCGAACCGAATTATAAAACCTATACCCGCGGGTAACAGTTCAAGACAATTATGAAAAAAAACCCAAAAAAATTCAAAAAAAATATAATTTAATTTATTAAATATATATAATTAATTTTTGATTTATAATTTAATTTATTAAATATATAAATAAATTAATTAAATATAATTAATTTCGGGTACGAGTGGGTATGGTTTTTAGTATAACTGTAACTAAACCGTACCCGTTGTTTCATGTTCGGTTTTTACCCAAAATCGTCCCCATCTTCGAAATTTATCGGTTAAAAACCGAACCGTTGGTTTGGATAACCGCGAATAACCAAACCCATAGTTTTTTTGCCCATCCTTAACTTTCATAGTCATTAAGTAAATAATTGATTCACAAATGACATATTTGATTTTGATAAAAAGATGGTTAGATACATAATGCTTCATAGGATACTTTACTTTACTAGAAAGTTGAGGTTTATATGTGAATTTAAAAATACCTCTTATGTGACGCTGTGGTAACTATCTTCTGTGTGGTTCAAGAATATCTTTATTAAGCGATTGGTGTTATATACTGACAGATTGTGGAGCCATACTCACTTTCTCAATTAGGTGTTCATTACTTACTTCTTTAGTTATAGCATTCTCTTTTGCATTTTGATCTATTCATTTCTTAGTTCGGTTTAGCCTATGAGTAATCAATAGTGTAATCTAGTGTTGTACCACTTTTATCTATATTGTTCATATTTTGGTTATCACTTTCATTATAATCTAGAGTTTAAATTTTCTTAAGATATTTTTCCTAAAATTGAAGCTTGGATAAGTACATTGTATCTTCATAGAATACACACTACTACAAAAATGGGTATTTAAGTCAATACATAAAGTTGGTTTTTAGAAAAAATTGACTTTAAATTGGTTTAAAGTCGATTCGGTGTAGAACCGACGCTATCCACGTAGGATGTAGAGTCGGTTGACGTGTTGAACCGATGCTATGTATGGACGTAGCGTCGGTTCCAGGTGTTAACCGATGCTACGCTACGTGGATAGCGTCGGTTCGCCACGTCAACCGATGTTATCCACGTAGCGTAGCGTCAGTTGACACCTGGAACCGACGCTATCCACGTAGCGTAGCGTCAGTTAACGTGGTGAACCGACGCTATCCACGTAACATAGCGTCGGTTGACACGTGGAACCGACGCTATCCACGTGGATAAATTCTTTTCTCTTCTTTCTTCCCAAACAAAAACTATTTTCAGCGTTGCAGAACTCTAAAAAACTGAAAACCTCATCCACTTCTCTTCCACTCTTTCTCATTTTCCGACCACCTATGACTACCATTTCTAGCACCGGTTAGTGAGTTTTCTTCCTTTTTAACTAATCTTTTAGATCCTCTATTATTCATATTTTTTTCTGTTATTATGTGTATAAATTTTTGTATTATATATGTAGGTTTGTATTATAACATAAGGAGAAGAATATGATGATCTTGAATAAAATAGAACAAAACCATGGTAATTTTTTTGGTATTAATTAATATTTTATTTTTCAAATATTTGTATTATTTGAACTATTTGCTAAACTGATTTTGTTTTTTTTCTGCTCGAATACAGGTTTTTATTTGAGTAAAATAGAAAATGAATAAATTAAAAAAAAAATTACAACGTAAAGTTGGTTCACGCCTTGAACCGACTTTAAACTTTAAGTCGTTTTAGTTAAAGTCGGTTCAGCGAACCGACTTTAATGCCCCTTTTTGTAGTAGTGACAACATCCAATGTGATGAATAATCAACATGATGGGAGATGGTAACATCAATATTCTTTTTGATAAGTGGTATATCCTACAAAAATACATCGTAATGCTTGAGAGGTTAGTTTGATACGTTGATGTTTGTGTGGATGTACAAACATCACACAACCAAAGACATGAAAGGTTAAATTTGAGACAATTAAGCAACAATTGCATTAGTTAGGGTTTGGAATGATTCTTTGAAATTAATAGTGTTAGAGGGACTCAATTGATTAAATAGGATGTAGAAGTGAATGATTCTTCTTAATAAGATAATGTCATATAGAATTCAATTAAAAAAACTCAAATTACTATTAACAAGTGTCGATTCTTACACTCAACCACCCATTTTGTCGTGGAGTATTGGAGTAAGTTATGTGATGAATTATTCTTATGCTTTCAAATATTATTGAAGTTCAATACTCTGATATTTTTCACCATTATTACTGCAAATAACTTAAATCTTTATATTATATTGAGTTTTTGAATATTTTAGAATGACGAGCTCACTTCACTTTTATATTTCATCAAGCATAATCATATTATCCTAGTATAATCGTTAATAAACGTTATAAATCAACATGATCAACCACTTTAGATAAACCCTAAACATTATAATGAATAATCATAAATGAAAGTGAATTTTTATTCAATCATAATGATAATGAAAATAAAGCACGATGGTTTTTTTACAAGTTCACACAAAACTTAAACTATCAACTTCAACAAATAAATTGGGAAATATTTTTTGATATAATCAAAAAAAGCATGCCCAAAACGACGATATTATAACTATTTTTTTTTTCATTTTTTGTTTCTTTAAAAGCATATATTGTTAATATTTGTAGTGAGTTTTCAACTGTGTTTGATTACAAATTTAAGTATTATAATTTTTTCGTCTAATATCAAAACCAATTATTTTCTTAGTTTTGATGTCCTTAAACACACAACAATCAAATTAAAATATTGTAACACAAGATAAGATATTAGTTATTTAAGAAACATATAAAAAATTCAAATTTATAGATGGAATTAAAGTAGAATCTAATTTTTAAAAAATTATTTCCTAATGATCGAAGATGAAGCACTATTTCAATAGAAACAATCTTTCTATAAAGATTTGAAGTGATAAAATCTACTTAGAATCGTATGTCACGTGATATGGTATATCAAATCAATTATATATATATATATATATATATTATTTGAAGTAGTATAAATATTTAAAGACTTATCAGTATGTGCATATATTATCAATACAAGGTTTTATCAATAATTTCATTGTTGACATTTGTTTGAATAATTGGAATGAATTTAGTTACACGTGATTCTAAAAAAAATCAATCTTTTTTTTTTCTTTCTATTTTTTAAAATTCCCTATAAAATAATAATAATAATAATAATAAAATTAAAATAACAATAACCCTAATGTCTACCATTTACCAAAACTGTGAATTCCCTTTCCCAGAAAGCCGAAAATTGTGGATTTGGGATGGTCGAGAATACTCGAGGTGGATAAAGACATAGTGTTTATCTCATACTTGCATCCGCCTGCTTTGTTGATTGTAAAGATATAAGTTCAAATTTTATTTCGACAGAAATAAAAATTTATGGGTGATTTGTTAATTGCTTTGTTGGATGTAATAGTGAGATTCGAGTGAGATGGCTGACTGCTTCAAAAAATCATTTTATAAATATCACATCTGAATTATCAGAATTGAAAATGATCTTATAGATGATTGCGTTTGTGTATTGATTTAGGCTATATATGTCCTTAGCCACAGAAATTGTTGGTATGCGTGACCCTTGAGTTTGTTATTCTCACGGGCTAAGTGTGGGTTTTCTTTTTGGATTTGATTTTTAGAGTTTGAAATTTTGGAACGAACGAATCAAACACTTGTCTTTGATACCATGTTTAATCGATGAATTGAATATTTTTGCATTTCTGAAATGATTTATATAATACAATGGTTACAATATTTATAAGAAAATTTATGTTTATAAAAGTGAAAAAATATCCTAATGACTAAACTATTACAGAATAAAATCTTCTAATATAATCACACCAAATTATCTCTTTTTTTACTTTGATATTTCAACAAAATAGTAGACTAAGATGTGAAGAATGTGACATCTTAGTAGAATTTGATGAAGAGAAACGCAGATGCAAATAGCAAAATAGAAGGTGAGAGATCAGAAGAAGGCATGGCGGCGGATGGATTCAGAGCCTGGCGGCTTCCAGTTGGAGCTTCAGAACCCCCGGTTGGTAATGATGGTGGAGTTGAGTCTGACTCTGGAGTTGCTGCAGGTGAAGTTGATTCAGGAACAGAGGAAACTGCTGAAAATGGTATTTCAAAAAGTTAGCAGAAATTTACACCAAAGTAACTAAAAAAACTCAAAAATCATTTATGAGATCATACCACTAATGAATTAAATTACCTTTAGGACTAGCAGCTGGTGAAACTCCAGGAGAGAGAGTTGGAACAAGAGAATCAGGAGCTACCAAATCAATAAAAGTTGTATCAATCAATACAGAATTTGATAATTGATCTTATCAAAACAAATACAGAAATTGACAAATTAATTTTCAAGAAAGCTTCAAAAATATGATTTTTCTAAAATAATTGTTACCTGGAGCAGCAATAGGTGCACCACTTGCTGTAAATTATCAGCATTCAAACAAATTAGCTACCATATGAATAAAACATAATATGAAATTTCTAACATATATAGCCAACTAACCTAGTTAGTAATTTTTAGTTTGCAAGTTTGAGAAATCCCTAATTTTAAGTACCTTTGCATTGGAGAGGAACTCCAGGCATATTACAAGCACGAGGGAGAGAGACAGCAAGAGTACGGTTGATTGGTAATTGCAAAGGAACATTTCCAGTGACAATGAGACACAGACAATCCATGCTTGAGCTTGTGAGGGACTTTAGGGCACTGCAACAATCTGAAGTAGGTGCAGTACCATTTGTGCTGCTATTTGTCACAAAATTCATGCAAGGTGTGAAGCTTGCTATCACTGAAGCATTGCATGGAGTACTGACTTGGCCGTACACCGGAGTAAATAAGACCATGATTGCAATTAGTGACCAAAATGTAACCATGTTTGGATGAGGTACTAGAAACTCCATTTTAGCTACCCTAGTTTTGTTAATGTGCTTGTGAGTTTGTGAAGAGTTGAGTATTATTGCTAAGAGGTTGTGTAGGAAATATGTAAAGGTTTCAGTAGATGGGTTGATTAATTATTTGTGTTTGGAATAAAAAGGATTAATGGGAATTTATAGGTCAAAGAGAACTAAAGAAGGGAAGTGATTTTGGAGGGAAAAATCAAAGATGGATTTGAAGTTGGTTTTGGAGCTCAACTACCTTTAACAAACTTATGCAAAATAAATATTTTTATAATAAGTGAGTTTTGACATTTTGTGACATATGAGAAGCTAATTTTGACCTTTTTTATTTGGCTAATTTAATGAGTAATGACTTCCATATGCCTAAAGAATGTTGTGTCACTCCATGATTGGTTTTTAACAGGTGAAGTAGATAGATAGTGCATGATGATTCATCCCGTTGGAATAAACTTAAATAATGAGTTTACTAATAAACTAATCGTATAAAAAAGGTAATGTTACGTATATGAATCAAGTATGCAGTAATTCAAGTATTAGGTATAATGTTAAATTAAGGAAATGACATGTTGAAATAATTGAAAGACTAATAAATTATATTTTAATATCTGATGCATGCATATGATAATATGCATTTTTCTATTAAAAAAATTGTTCTTATACGCAGTTGTCTTTAAACCCAGTTTATCCCATAAGCTTCAAATCCTTTTACCTAACTTCATCAGGCAAAAGGATAGCATTTTCATTGGCTCTGATTGATCCTTACAGTTACTTCCAAGATGATTAAGCACGAAAATAGAGGCAGAAATTACAAGTTTAATTTTTCCTTTTCTTGTTTACCAAATCCAATCTAGTAGGATGTGTCTTCTAAAAGCAATATATTTAAAGATGCTTATATAACTTTTTCATATAAGACAACCATCTCCCAACAAGTTCCATCAGTTTCAGACATTTGTCAAAAGTCCAATACAAAAAAAATGGCATCCAATCCGAAAGGGAAAAACAACATGGTTCTTGTGGTAACATTGATCATTGTGAACATCTTATGTGGAAAAATAAAGGGTCAATCAAGTTGTAACAATGTGCTCCTAAGCATGGCTCCTTGTGTAAGCTATGTTTCAGGGAGTTCAACAAACCCATCATCATCATGTTGTTCACAACTTGCTAGTGTTGTTAAAACACAACCACAATGCCTCTGTTTGGCTGTCAATGGTGCTGCTCCTGCATTGGGCATCAAACTTAACCAAACACTTGCTTTGTCTCTTCCTAATGCTTGTAATGTACAAACTCCACCACTCAATCAGTGCAATGGTAATATTAAAGAAAACACTTTTTTAACTACTTTTAACAAATTTTTGTAATTGTTTAATTAATATTTACAAGTTGACACTGTTTGAATATAAGTGTTATTTTTTTCTTTCTTTCTTTCTCAGCTGCTGGTGGACCTGCAAGTGCAACACCCCCGGTGGACTCACCAGTGGGATCTCCTGAACGTTTACAAGGTGACACTACAAAATCGTAACTAGAGAACTAAAGTGTATCTAATGTCTTAAATTATTGAATATATATTTGAGTGTCGGATACGTCAATTTTTTCAAATATTTTTTAAAAAATTTCACTAAATTTGGTTACACGTATACCCACACACGTATCCATGTCATATTGTTTGGATGCATGTAATTCAAAAAAAAAAAAAAGAGTCCAAGTAATATAACAATATAGATGAAAGTACATTTAAATGATAACTTTCTATGATTATCATGTGCAGATGGTGGATCTAAAGCAGTTCCAGTGACTGGTGGGAGCTCTTCCCTTGGAGTTTTCACAAGAACTCCCCAAAATCTCCTCCTACTAGTTTTGATCATCACCACATATGCTTTAACTTTCATCAGTGTCTGACTTCTCTTTGGCGTCTTCTTGGTTCTTGCCAATCCATCATGTTACCTGTCTACTCTTTATAACTCTTTAATGTACACTGCTAATTTGTCTATCAGTTGCTTTATATATGTAAGCCATTTCTCATTGTATGTTTGACATTAATAAACTACTAGAGTAGTTCTTCAACTACATTTGATTTTTATTTTTTTTACAAAGGTTTATTCATTAAAATGCTTACAAACACAAAATTACACTCAAAATACACCACCTCTCCTCCTAACTCAAATTAACTACAAAAAGGAACACATAACAGCCTATATTGTTAGAGACTGCTTTACCACTCAAAGTGCTTGCAAGGAACCACCAAGCCAAGCACGACACTTTCATAGTAAGCCCACATATCCATATGGCCATAAGAGATAGTAACCATGACTCTAATGGAAAGGTTAGCACCAACCATCATAACGTGCTAAATAGAAAAACAAGACGCCACCAAACAAACAAAACCCAAAATAGTACAGAGGACAAAAATAAATTAAATCAAAACTAAAAAAAAATCAAATGGAAAAACATGCTATCACCAAGAAGAGGATGTTGCACCCATTATTCGTTGGAGACCAATAATCACTTAAACCAATGTCATTATTGGAGATAAAATTAAGGAGTAAATTAAGGAGTGTCAACTCCTTAATTCAAGGAGTAAATTAAGAATCCTTAATTCAAGGAGTAAAACAAGAAATCCTTAATTCAAGGAGTAAAACAAGGAATCCTTAATTCAAGGAGTAAAACAAGGAATCCTTAATTCAAGGAGTAAATCAAGGAATCCTTAATTCAAAGAGTAATTCAAGGAGTAAATCTCCTTATATATAGTTATAGAATTGTAATGAAAATATGAAAGAAAGAATACAACTTTGAGAGAGCTTGTTTTATTTAGAAAGGCCTTTAACAAGCTCTCTCAAAGTTGTATTCTTTCTTTCATATTTCCATTACAATTCTATAACTATATATAAGGAGAATTACTCCTTGAATTAAACATTCCTTGATTTACTCCTTGAATTAAGGATTCCTTGTTTTACTCCTTGATTTTAAGGAGTTGACACTCCTTAATTTACTCCTTGAATTAAGGAGTTGACACTCCTTAATTTACTCCTTAATTTTATCTCCAATAGTCATCATCACTCTAACCATCTGCATTCATTGTTGAAACCACCAAGAAAAGGTAGAGAAAGAACGATAACGTCCACTAGCAAACACTAGGGAGAAGGTAGATCTAGATCTAGAGATGAAGCATTCAGAGGAGTTCCAAAAATAAATTACAAATTACATTATAATTTACATGTTATTTTGTGTAAAATAGCTTATATGCAAATTTAGTTTGTAATTTATATGTTATTTTAAATTAATTAATTTACTCACAACATATACATATTATTTAAGCTCAAATTGACTATTTATATTGTCTCGTACGAAAAGTTGTAAACATTAATTGGATAGGCAGACAGTTTCTGCAAAATATATATTTTTAAATAAACAATTATTCAATCACATTCACATTTGAGCCTGAATTCAGAACACTTCGATACTCACAAAAAATCATATAACAATTATGTTATGCAAAATACAATGTTAAAACACACAAGTATAAATTACTAGACTAAACAGCACAAAAGTAATTTATACAAAGCAAGAATGAAACAGAAGAAATTAAGGATCTACAAGTATGTATGGATTGGACAGGTTCATGCATACCTAGGGTTCACTGGACATCATGCTGTGGCAAAGGTGATGCATGCCTTTAAGTTACTAAAAACTTTAGGAATACCATGCATGGAAGCGGCAAATATTGCTCAAAATGAGAACTTCTAAGACCAACGGCTGGTTGTTCGAGATGACAAGATTTCAAGTGAGGCTCGTTTCATAAATAAATATGTTTAACAGCAGTTTAACGATGATAGTAACGATAACATGCATGAACTGAATTTAATAAAAATATTATTATTAATATTATGTTTGTTTTCATATGAAATGAGGATAAAATTAAAAATAAAATTTTAAATGAGATAAAATTAGAAAATAAAAACCTTCGAATTTTAAATGAGAAAAAAATATTAAATGATAATATCTATATTTCAATAAAATAAAAAATTCTAATACAATTGAACGATTTGAGAGAAATAAATTTTCCAACAATTAAGTAAAATGTTTTTCATTCAATCTCCGATTAATATTCAAACTAACCATAAAAAATATCCAAAATTATTTACATTGTTATTTCTATTACATTCGATTAAACATCATCTTAAATCAATCATTTTCAAGGTTTGTAATATTCTAAACATGTTTGAGAAGTATATGATGACATGAAAATTATAATTTTTTTCTCTAGTCTAATGCCAAAATCACTAAAACTTTAAAACATTTTGGATATTTCCATTCGAGTTGTTATTGGACAAATCGAGGAGAGTAAGAAAACTTAAGTTGCTCTGAGTCAAAAAAGAAAAAAGAAAAGAAAAAACTTGCAAAATTTTGAAGGAACTTCCCCAATTAGAAGAATGTCGTTTGAAACATCAATCCTCCAAAATTCGAAATTTACCGTGTTGACAAAGAATTGAAATTTGCAAGGTAAATGGGCATAATTGATCATTCATTTACTTGAGCAGATTTGTGAACTCTCAAACTCTCTTTGAAGTGCAAATAAACAGACCTTTCATCATGGCAAAATGGTTAGCCTGTGTTGGGATGAAAGTATTAGAAACCACAAGAAGGTTAAGAAGCCCTAAAATAATCACAGTGATAATCCTTGGTAATATTCTGTCGTCCTTTGTACCCTTTGATAACTCATAGGCCTCTTTTATATATATATATTTGGTTGTAGACTAATAACTTAATATATCAATATAGTCTAATTTTCTAACGAGACTTGACGTTAAAAAATAGAGAAAAATGTAATTCTTTATTTAAATTTGAGTGTTAATTTAGTTCATTAGATTTAAAACATTGATTTTAGTTTTCAAATTTGAGAAAAAAATGAGTACAGTTAATACTATTTCTTTCATATTAAAATGTGATTAAAGTTGGATTGTGTAACTATAAAAAATAAATTTAACAAAATATTTATTTAATATTTAATTATTATCATTATTTTTATTTTAATATTTTATTTTTAAATAAAAATATATATTTAAATAATTTTATGTAGAATATTATTATTGTTGATTTTTTTTAATAATTTCATAAATTTTATTTTTATCCTTGTTAACAATTAATATTTTATTGTGTTTTAATCACTTTACAATAAAAAAATAATATTGTCTTTAATTATCTATTTTTTAAAAATTTGATTAAAAAATAACTAAAAGATTTTTACGATGACTCTTACTGAAAAAAAAAAACAATTCTTTATTTTTTTCTTTGGGGCAAAATCCATTCAACATGCAGGTGTCCAATATTCTTTTTTTTATTGGAAAAGCCTGTCTATCCACACTGAATTCCCACCCCTAATTTAATAGCAGAATCCCCACTGAATTGCGACCCCTAGTTTAATAGCGGAACATGTATAAAATTTAGTGAAAAAAAATATAAAAAAATGAACATTTTGGTGGGTTATTAGTTATTACCGGTAGTTACAACTAAAATTACTCTTTCTTATTTCATAACAAGGAAAATGGATACCATTGAATAGAGATATAGGCTCATCCAGGTATTACCATCTATACCCTCTTCTCACTCTTATATTTTTGCTTTATCTCTCTCTCTCTCTCTCTCCAAAAGATTATGTCTCAAGCACGGAAAAAAATTATCAAGACTAAAAGCAGAAGTCTTTTTAGACTAAAAGCAGAAGTCCTTTTAGACTAAAACCAAGTTTTCTCTTAAAGCTTCAAACAGATAAACAACTCAGTTTGTAGGAAATTCAGAGTCGGAAAGAAAGTCTCCAGCTTAAAGCACTTTCAAGTTTCAATTATTCCCCTAGGTAGAAGTAGGCCATCCACATAACCGACTCTGAAGTAATAAAATATTAAGATTACTTAGCCACCTCTACCAATTAGATCTCTTTATTAGAAAGTAGAAAGTGTTGGTCAACCATATAACATTGCTCCTTTTGTCCTATTATTTCCTATCCACTATAAAACTAACAAGTTCCTCTTTCCCTCAACCAAATAACTTACAAAAACTCAATACAACTAATTCTAAACAGTCGTCCATAACATTTTCTGCAAGCTATCAACAACTTTTATTAATGGCACAAAAGATTGAAATCAGTCTATTTCTTGCCATAGTGGCCATGTTCTGGGCAGGCACAACAGCACAATCAAGTTGCACAAATGTGCTTGTCAGCATGTCACCCTGCCTCAACTACATTACTGGAAATTCCTCAACCCCATCTTCAGGATGCTGCTCTCAACTTGCAAGAGTTGTCCGCTCCCAACCCCAGTGCTTGTGTGAAGTTCTTAATGGTGGTGGATCGCCACTCGGGATCAATATCAACAAAACTCAGGCTATGGCTCTGCCTGGTGCTTGCAATGTTCAGACTCCACCTCTCAGCCGCTGCAACGGTAAGAATACATTTCACAAAGATCTGCTGATCCTTGTTCTCCTGTTATTCTTTTAGTAGCCTCAATCATCAGTGTCAACTTCAGGGATGCAAATAGCAATTGATAAATAATATGCAGAAAAAATGAAAAGTTCTTATCTTTTACCAAACTTATACAAAACTGTTACATGTGACAGGTGGTTCTCCAGCTGGCTCTCCAGAAGGAACACCGGTTTCTTCAAATACAGTTCCTTCAGGTAAAACATTGTTACATATTGCCATTCCAACTAAATAATACAATTACAGCCACAGCTAATTCTGCTTAATCAAACAAGAACGTTTAGAATATGCAGAGTCAGTTAAGAATTTGATCACACAAATGAACAGTTACTAATGATTTAAAATTCCTATGTGCAGGAACCGGATCTAAAACTATACCAACCACAGATGATGGCTCCTCTGATGGAAGTTCCATAAATATATCAACTCCATTCCTCTTGTTCACTCTTCTAGCTGCAGCATATACTTCAAACTTGGCATCATATTGATTTTCTTGGATATAGCCTATTTATTTACAATGCCCACATATTTGCATATAGTTGATTATTCTTCTTCTGTTGTGTTCTTCATGCTTTCTTTCTTCTTATTTTTTTTCCTTTTTTTATTATTTCTATGACCACATCAGGGTCGAGATTGTTTTGTAATATTGAAGAGACAGCCTAGAGCTTGCTCTCCTTCTCATATAATAAATTATTTGTAGCATTTTGAGTGCACTTGCTAGCCAAGATAGTGTTAGATAAAAGTTAAAGCAGTTCAAGCACTTCAATATTAAAAAAATCAAAAGCCATAAGACAGTAAAACAAGAATAACAACAATATATGAAGAGCAACACAGACCCATAATTCCATTGAAACCACTAAAATTCATGTCCTCAACTCGCAAAACAATGTACAGCTACATAATTGCAAAACATGGTTCACATTTTCTATGGCATAGAAAAAGAAAATAATTGGATATTTTCAAACTAAGACTTGTTTCAAGACAATAACTTACATGAAAATCATACTAACCAGAATATCAAACTCTGATAACAATAGCTTTGTACATTCTTATTCTAAAGGAAAATATAGGAACTGATCACTTTTTTAATAGGAGTTTTATTCGAACTTACATCACAAAGTAAACAATGGAGCAATTACTTTAAAGTACATTTTGTGCAACAATCCTTCTTATCTGATAGAAAAGGATCCCGTGGTCCTGAACCGATAGGGCCTCATTGGTAAGTGCTACAAGATTTCGTACATTGGAACCCATAGTTATGGAGGTTATGGACCCGAATCTATTAGTATGGAACATTTTCTTTTCCAAGTGAAATCCCCTAGTATATGAAAGAGTGACACTCTTAACACTACAATCAGGAAACATCAAGTAATCTAAAAGCTGATTCATCTAAATTTTCTGCCAAGAATAATGCATATCATGATGAAGAACTCAAAATCAACGATACTGCTTAAATAGCATTATACTAATCATATGAATATGCAGAGACTATGTTCAACGGCTAAAACTGTGATGTGTAGAAGCAAACAGTATCAGCACTAAAAGAGTTGTATAAAATGCTTATGTCATGAATATCATACCTACCGCTGTTAATAATTCCAGAAAAAGCCAAAAACAAAAGGATTATGGAACTTTTGGTCGTGGGACAATTTACTCTAGAGAAAACTGAAATCAAAAGTTAATAGAGCCAATGACAGGCAACATCAGAACAAAGGCGTATTCCCTTCAAGAAAGAGAGACATAATAGGGATGTGCAGACTTGGTTGGAATGGGTTTGAACCAAACCTGAACCAACCCGATTTAGTTGTGTTTTGAAAAATTGAAATTCGAACCAATCCATTGGCTAGAAACCAATCTGTTCCAAATCATTTTTATTAGGTTGGTTTGAATACTTCCTTTTTTTTAACTAATTGTAGTAAAGTTCTTTCAGCTTTTATTTTTAATAACTAATTAGTTACTGTGTTATTGTTTTCCGTTTCAATATATGGATTTAGTTTTACGCCCATTTAACCATATACTATAATCTAAAGTTCAAATATTACATAACATATAGCAAAAATCAGTAATAAGCTTCTTGGCGATGGACGGGTGCGTTATAGTAAAGTTAATGAAGGCTATTAAGCGACTTGAGAGGAATAGGGAGAGATATCAAAGTAAGAATTTTAGGAATTTAAATGGCCCAAAGTGATTGAAAAAAAGGGATTGTATATATTAGGGTTTATTTAATTAAAATAAATAATATTTGATTATTATTAATAAATAAAATACATATGTATTGGGTTTAATTGGGTTTCGAGTATTGGA
Organism: Hippophae gyantsensis; assembly: GCA_030763125.1. Taxonomy (NCBI): domain Eukaryota; kingdom Viridiplantae; phylum Streptophyta; class Magnoliopsida; order Rosales; family Elaeagnaceae; genus Hippophae; species Hippophae gyantsensis. The sequence goes on from CM061033.1 coordinate 43,511,819, forward strand.
AGTTGGATTGGTTCCTAAGAATCGAAATCCAAACCCATACAAAACCAATAAAAATGAGTTGGTTTGGATCAATTTGACTGGGTTGGGTTGGTATTTTTATTCGTATAAGTTGTATGTTTTTTTCCAAGGGTCCGTATCTATGTAATCCCCAAATATGCTTCTTTAAAACTTCAAAATTCTCAAGGGAAAAGTGCTGTTGAGCCAAAGTTCTCACAGAAGGTAGTTATGTTCAATAAAGATATCATAAAGATTTAAATTCTTCATACATCTATGTAAAATAAACATAAAATATGCTTGGAATTGTACTTGAGGAGAAGCCAAGGACACGTACTACATTTGCTACAAACTAAAAAATTCTGAAAACTTAACAGTAGATCCCACTTTCATTTACTCTTGGGGAACTAAATTGCAAAAATTAGTCATGTAATTAGAAACATACATAAAGACCTCCAAAGAATTTGTTCATATCAAGAACGCGACCTTGATTGCACAAATGCTTCTAGTCTATCCCACACCTCCAGTGCTGCAGCTCTATCTTGGTGCCGCTTATTCTTGCTAATCTGCCCATTTGAAAAATATTATTGCATTGAGCCATTGACAGTAAGCAGCAAAAACAATGAAATAAAGGTGCAATACCAATTTTCAATTAAACAAGAATGTAAATAAGACAGCAGCTGAGGATGCAAAGAAGAATGGTTACCGAGATAATCTTCACATTCCACTGCTTCACGATCTTACACGACTCCACACTGTCGTCTTCAAAACGCATGAAGAACCCCAAAACTGCAATGCATCATCAAAATCAGCTAAAATGTGGTTTCTAAATTCAAAATTGTAAATTCAGATTACAAGTCCCATTTCCACGCTTCCTAATGCAGATGAACGTACAATTTCTACATTTCTTACAACCCAGAAAATCAAACATAAAAATCCAACACAAAAAAATCCACATTTTTACTTACTTTTGTTGAAAATCTCAACATGATCCTTGAAAGGCCAATCCTTGAACTGCCATTCCTTCCCCAACACAAAAACAGCCACAACCCGATCCCAATCCTCTGACTTCAGTGCGGACGGCTTGTCCCTAACTTCATAAGCTGATACCACCCTATCCCTGTCCCTACTGAATTTCTTCTGCACTGTCACGCAATCCGGCTTCGCACCCTTCATCTGCTTGACCTTGACATCAGTAGGTATATAGATCCCATCTTCCAAAAACTCCTTCACATTATAAATAGTAAGCAGAGTCTGAAACGCACTGGGAACCAGAATTATAGGCACCCCATCCCCAATCTTACTTCCCTTCAAATGCATTTTAGGTTTAGATGCTGGATCATAACTATGCTCATCACCATACCCACCCAAACCCCTCTCCTCCGCACCCATTAGCCTGCTCTTGGCCACCAACCCATCCTTCCTCTGTTGCGACTCCAAACGCTGTCTTTCGTCATCACGCCTTGTGGACGATACCAACACACTATAAAAGTTCCTGCCTTTACACTCCAACAGACCCTCTCGATCCTTCAAGGGCCTCTCACTCGCTCTAATCAAAGCCATATAGTTCACAATCTCGGGTTCTTTATAATCCACAGCCCGATCGTGAAGTAGGCCAGGTTCAATGACGTCATTGGAGCTCAATCTGACACCAATGACGTCCACGGGGCGATATTCATTAGGATTTTGGGGGACGAGGAATTCAATTGAATCGGAGGTGGCGACTTTTCCGGTGAGGTAATCGAGGAGAGGTTTACGATCAGGCAAAGTGACAGAGGGGATACCTAAGGTTCGAGTTTTTTGGAAGTAGTCGGTGTGTTTAAGATGGGGGTTTTTGATGTAATAGAGTAAGGTTTCAAGGGTGTATAAATTACCTTGTTTGGAACGATAAGCGGTTTCAATAGAAAATGGGAAGGTGTAATCGGATCCGAATCGGAACTCGTCGTTGACTCGGATGATTTTGTCGAGCTCGCCTCGGATAGTGAATTCTCGCAACGCTGAGAGAGGGTCCATCGCTGTGACTGCGACAGAGCTGCGGGTCTGTGCTCTGTTGTAACACTTGTTGCCTTCACAGTGCACTATCAAAGACATTCCGGATGAGATTTTTATACCCCTGTTTTTTACACGAGTAAGGTTTATTATTATTATTATTATTATTATTATTCATAATTTTACTTTTAATTATTTTAAAATAATATATATTTTTATGTTGTATAAAAAATATATATACTCTATTTTTAAACATAAAAAATATTCTGTAAGAAGAAATATATATATATATATTATGTAAAAGATAATTAATAATAAAATTTTATTTATAAAAATATTATGCTATGTAGTTAAAAAAAAGAAGAAGAAAAAAAGGAGAAAAAAACGTGAAAAGAGTCTAAGAAAGTCTTTAGAAATCTTACGAAAAAGATATTATTGTTAAAACAAACTTCATGAACTCACTAAAATACTCTATTCTACAATAATAAAAAATATTTTATTAAAAAATAATTTTTATTAATATCTTTAATATATTATTTATTAAATATCTTATAAATTAATAAATTATATAACATATTATAATTTATTAGTTTCATCTTTTCCGGGATATATATATATATATATATATATGAATTGTGATAACATAATTGACATGAGAATGTTAATGTTATTTAATAGTAAGATAATATTAATTTGTTAAAGTATTTAATTTTTATATATGTAATTTTTAATTCAATAATTTGATATAAGAGTATAATGATTTAAGATTGATATAACAAATGGTTAAAGAGGATTACATTAAAATAATTTTAATTGAAACAAACAAGTTATTGTGAAAGATTATAAGAAAAAAGGGAAATGATATAAGATCAAGCAAAGTGATCAAAAAAAGATCACGTGTGAGTTGCAAAGCAATTACAGGTTAGTTTTGCAAAAACAACCAGGAGTTACGTGGAGTAGATATCAGTCAAAAATTGATTGAAGTTTGATTATATAACATAATAGACATAAAGTGTGAAGCTAATGAGTTTTTATTTTTTTTAAATGAATACGTTACGTCAAATTATACTATCAAATTTTATAAAATTTGAAGAAAGATTTATGGATGGATACAACTATTAAGGATGACATGATTGTATAGTAACATATTTTCAAAAAAATGTTTTGATGAATATCTTAAAAGCTAATAGGTTACTCTATATAAGTGAGTTTTGTTATGGGTGAAATAGTGTGTGAATTAAGAATATAAGTGAAATAGTACGTGAGGTGATGTAATATTAAATGAGTGATTAATGATATTATTATTTAATAATATGTAATATTAATTGTTAAATTATTTATCTTTTATGTTTTTAACTCAACATGTGGTAGAATTTATCTATAAAAAAATGTTTAAAATCCTCAATAGTAAATACCTTAATATTTTTGTAAATTTTTAAAAAATAATAATTGAATAAACTTAAATTTATATAGATTTTTATAAATTTTTTAAAAATCTTAAAAACTTTTAATCGAATATAATTGAACTTTTATAAATTTTTAAAGAACCTTAAATGACATATTTAAACTTTTAAAATTCATAAAAATCTATTAAAATTTTTGATTACACGCTTGTAAGAAGTTTAAGATGGTCTCACTTATATAAAAAGAGATAATAATTCATGTAAATATTTGAAAAAGAAACAAAAGTAAATTTTACGATAGTTATTTATATTTTTGTTAATAACAATATAAATAAATATAACAACATATCTTAATAATATCTAATTAGCTAAATGTACATATTGAGAAAATAAGAAAACATCTAATCTTTGAGAATTGGTGTATCTTTGAAGTACTCTTATTTTTATTTTGTTACTCTTTTATTTTTATTCTCAACTGGTACATTTAGATTATTTTTATTTAGATTTTTGGTACTTATTTTGAGAATTTCAACAATAATCTTATTGAATAAGGATACCTAAGAAGTAATATTATTGTTAAAATTGATCAAAATAGATATCATTAATCTTCTTATTGAATATGTATTGGTAGGTTTTGAAGAAGCAATAAACAAGAGGTGGAGAGATCCTATGAACAATTGAAGTCAATCATAAAGAATGACAAATGTGAATTTTCTAATATTCCACAAGTATAAAAATTTAGAGGAGTGAATTAGTTGCACAAAGTAAAGAAGAACGAGCAAAGATTGATTGAAAGATACAAGGCAAGACATTTATTATGATAAGATATTTGTTATTCTCACTCACTTAGAAATTATAAGATTAATTATTTCTTTAATAACTTAAAATAAATGGAGCATTTATCAAATAGATGTAAAATCTAGTATTTGCTATTCTCACTCACTTAAAAATTATAAGATTAATTATTTCTTTAATAGCTTAAAATAAATGAAACATTTATCAAATAGATGTAAAATCTGTATTCCTTAATGGATATCTTTAAGAAGATGTTTATGTTGAGAAACCATTAGGTTATGTGGTGAAAGGACAAGAATATAAGGTCCTAAAATTGAGAAAAACTCTTTATTGATTGAAGCAAACACCAAAAGCATCCAATAACAGAATTGACTTATATTTTCAAGAAAATGATTCCACAAAATGTCCTCATGAATATACTCTTCATGTAAAAGTGAAAAATGAAGATATTATGATTGTTTGTTTATATGTAGAGGATTTAATCTTTATAGGTAATAATCCAAGATTATTAAGAAGATTCAAGAGAATTATGACCAACGAGTTTAAGATGATTGACATTGAGCTCATGTCGTATTATCTTGGCATTGAGACAAGTAAAAAGATAATGAAATTTTTATCTCTCAAGAAACATATACAAAGGAAGTGTTCAAGAAGTTTAGCATGAACAATTCTAAGTTCGTAAGCACACGCATGAAGTATCGAGAAAACTATTAAGGATTGATGAAGAAAAAATAATAGATACAGCTTTTTTCAATAGTCTTATTAGAAGTGTGCTCTACCTAAAATGTGTAAGGCCATATATTTTCTACACAGTTGGAATTGTTACTTGTTATATAGAATTCTTCTATATGTCAAAGGTATTATCAACCTTGGCCTATTTTATTATTTTTCTAATAGTTTTGAGTTTGTTGGTTACAATGATAGCGATTGGACTAGAGATTATGATAACAGAAAAAGTACAAGTGGATTTGTGTTTTTCATAATACATACTGCTTTTAAATAGATGTCAAAGAAGCAACCGATTGTGACATTGTCTACTTGTGAAGTAAAATATGTAATTGTTATATCATGTATTTATCATGCAATATGACTTTGAAATTTGCTAAAAGAATTGAAAATACCATTACTAATGGCAACAAAGATCTATGTTGATAACAAGTATGATATTGTTTTGATTATTGAAGTAAGCACATAGACACATGATATTACTTCATTAGAAAATGCATCACAAAGAAGGAAAATAAAGTCAAACATGTAAATACTAAGACCAAGTGGTAGATATCTCCACCAAGCCGTGTTAAAAATCAACACCAACATAATAATTAAAGATGTAGAGAAATAAATAAAGTAGTTGAAGAAGTAGAGAAATAAATGAAGTGGTTGAAAGATGTAGAAAAATAAATGAAGTGATTGAAGGTTGTAGAAAAGAGAAGTGTGTAGATAATATTTATGTGGCTAGAATTATTTCTTAGTTTTATATTTGTGTGGTGTAGATTGTATGGTGAGTACTATACATAGCCTACCTTATATTTGGTTTAATCATTCCATCAAAAAAACAAATAAGTCTTTGTATTCTTAGTTTGAGTGTGAGTTGAGAGTTTTCTCTTTGAATGTTTATATTTCTCTTCAATTTGTGAGTTGTCTTTGAAAGATGTTATAGTGGGTATAATACACGTAGTTTGTTTACTTGTTTGGATCTAATATTAGTAAATTTAGAGTTATGTATTCTAAATTTTACTCAACAGGCCGCTTAACCAATAAGTTTTTCTCAAGCTAAGAAGACTTCTCAGAGCTTTATTAAATCAAGTTTAAGGGAGAGTGTTGAATGTTAAACTTGATTTATTATTTTTAGATTATCTTAAACTTTACTTATTAAATCAATAAATGTTAGTAGTTAGACAAAATGATTTAATAAAAATGAGACTAATAAATAAAGTAGGTATGATTGATATTTTACAAGTGTGAAACTAATTAATGTAAGTATTTAAAAAAGTAATTTTATAAATGATGAGGTGTAGAGAAATGCTTTCAGAAGTCTATAAATAGAACTTTTCTAGTATCATTCGTAATCAAGCCATTGGGCAATTTCTTAAACAAGTTTGAAAAAAATAACTCGAGTAGTTCTTTTTCTAAAAGTCTTCCTTTTTAACTTCTTCATATATTTTCCTCTTAAAATCCTCTATTTTAAAAACCCACGATGCAACATTTATTTATAAATTTTTATATTTTACAATATGATTAAACAATTTGAGTTGTATGTTCTAAAAAAATTGAAATTTAAAATGTTTTTTTCATCAATTAAGAAGTATGTTTTATAACTCCTATTAAAAAGAGACATTAGAAATGTCTTTTAGTTTTTCAATCATGTGGGTGATCTTTAGAATCTTGTGGAAAAACCTACTTTCAGATTAGAAGAGTCCATCAAACATTCTCTCTCGCATCCTTTGTTTTACTTATTTTCAAACATAAAAGTTTATATCTTAATATTGTTATGACATTTTTTTGCTGCTTGAGATCTTGTTGTTAGGTTTGCTAGCTGTCCCTCTTTAGTGTTTCCTTCCAGCTATGGAAACAGAGATGTATTCTAGCAGCAAAGCAAGTAGCAGCAAGAACAAATATCTGAAAAGCCGTGTAAAATTATTCGGATTTGATCTCTCCCAGATTATATTGCTGTTGCTATGGTATACTTTGTTCAAGGTGTTCTTGGACTTTCTAAGGCTTGCTGTTGGTTTTTACTTGAAAGAGGATTTGCACCTTGATCCCACTGAGGTATGACCTTTGTATTTATAATTAAGTTAATTGTGTCAGATGTTTAAGCACAATGATAATTAGTATATCAACCTCTATTATTGTAGCAAATAAATTAGTCTTTGGGTCTGTTTGCTTGTGCTTTAATGTTTTTGTCAGCAATTATAAAATGTGCTTTATGCACCCTGAGTGTGCTTCAGACGATTTTTTTCCTTGTTTGGTCCTGAAGCACATTTTTACTATTAGAAGCGCTTTTATAAGGTCCCATAAGCATAAACAGACCCTTCATGCGTTTCCCCCCTCGTGTTACGTAACAGTTGTTCTCTGTCCCAAATTTGGTTTAACAAATTACTTTATACTTGTGAGATTGTTGCTTTAAACACTAGAGATGGAACTGCAGCAGTACATAAACAGTTATTTGTGGATATCTTGATGAGTGCTAACCTATACCTGTTTGACTAGACAGCTGTGATATCTGGCTTTTCTGCATTACCCTGGCTGGTTAAACCCATATATGGATTTATTAGGTACTTTTATTCACTATCTTATCTCGAATCCGTTCTCCTTATTAAAAAGTATTGCTATTTTTTTTTTCTTCCTTTTTTTTTCTGTTTATGCCTGGAACCAGTAATTTCATGTGAAGAAGAAAAAGGGAGAAGTGGTAGACAGATGTTCAGATTCAGTTAGCTCTTATAAACACCTTCAAGAACGCTATGCAAAAACCTTTTACAGCACCGAAATAGAAAACATAATTATGTGAACAGATTCCAAAATGTTGTCACTATGACTTTACTTTCTGATTTTTAATGACTAATTTTTTGAAGCTATTCCGTCCCACTCTTTGGCTATTGAAGAAGGTCATACTTGATTTTGTCGGGGCTTCTTGGTGCATTCTCGTGGAGCTTAATGGGCAGTTTTGTTGACTGCAAGTATAGTGCTGCTTTATGCATACTTTTGGGGTCTCTTTCTGTTGCCTTCTCAGATGTTGTAAGTATATTCGGTTTTATGATTAATAAATTATTTATCAAACTTCTTAGTTGTTAGAGAAGATATATTTCATAGAATCTATTCTTTCTTAGTGTTTGTAACATGGTTCGCTCTCTCTCTCACACACTCTCAGGGTTAATAGTTTATTTGTATTGTTTATTAAGTCAAAGCATTCTATATAAGATCTCTTATTTACTCGGATCTTTTACGTTTTGCACTTGACGGTATGTGATACTAAAAATGGTGCATGTTGTACATTCCATGGTTGTAGAGAGAGCTCGAGGTGAGTTGCAAAGCATGTCTGGATCTCTTCAATCTTTATGTTGGGGATTCTCAGCATTTGGCGGGATTATGAGCTCGTATTTTAGTGGTTCTCTGGTTGATGCTTATGGTGTAAGGTAGATAAGGTTTTCTTTTGTGAATATAAAGTCTTTACTGCTATGTGATGAGAATCCCTCAAGTTCGTGTATTGTTTAATTTTGAATGCTTTAGGTTTGTATATGGGGTCACTGCATTGCTACCTTTAATAACTTCTGGAGTTTCTGTTCTGGTAAATGAACAACGGGTGGTGGGTCCAGCAAAAAGTGCAAAATCTTCCTTTGGCCATCCCAAACTTTCTTGAGAGTTCTAAACAAAGCATTATTCAGTTGTGGCATGCTGAGAGGCAGCCCAATGTGTTTCTTCCCACAGTATTTATTTTCCTGTGGCAGACAACACCTCATTCAGACTCTCTCATGTTTCACTTCACATATGCCCTTTTTTTATTATAAAAAGTATCCTTTACTTTCTACATGCAACGCATGTTTCTATGCTATTCTATTTCTTTTGTAATTTATAAGTACGGTTATAGTCATTATGTGCTTCAACCGTTCAACACCTAACAAGAGCTTCTGTCCAGCGCAAATAAACTTGGTTTCATCCCAGAATTTCTTTGACGTGTCAAGCTGGTTGCCTTAGTTGCATCATTGGCTGGTGTGGGAGTATATAATGGATTGTTGAAAAATGTTCCAATGCGAAATATATTTCTTATAACTGTTGGGAACTTTTGTTCCAAAATCGTAAAAATATTATTTAAAAATGCATAAAGAAATTCAGAGGAAAAAACAACATAAGGGCTTTTACGTGGTTCGGAAATCCTACTTTACGGGGAAGGCCATGGCAATTCATTATTGTATAGAGAATAATTACAGAGATGAAAACAAGAAGGATATACCTGAGATTCATACTCACAAGAACCCTATGCTTCTTTCACATATGGCCCTCTCTCACTCACAATCTGTGATGAGAACCAGCCATGAACGCCACTCTGATAGTTCCTTCTTTCTCTCCCTCTGTTTTACTATACAGCGAAGAGACCCAGGGCTGCTTTTAATCTCTGCCAAAGTCCTCTCATTTTTCAATCTGTCACCCGTCCTATGTTTGCTGCTCTGAAGATCCTCTTATCAGAGGTTATATATTAACTAATAACCAAATGGGCTGTAACCGAGTACCAGAAAAATAAAGTAAATGAATTGGTTTAAAGATGAAATGGGCAAAGTTAATGGGCTACCACATGGACAGGCACAATACAAGATAATAAAAGTTACTAACCCCAAAACATTATTACACTTAAATTAACTTACAATCCAATTAAATAATACAAGTCCATATACCATATAATGTCATAATTTTTACAGTATAAGAACCATTACTGGTTCAGTTCGGTATGACACAAGTTTCGTGACAAGTTGACTTTATTTATGCTATCGAGGATTTTCCTCTTTAACGACTGTGGTCAGTAGTTAGAGGAGGCTATCATGTTACTAATATTTTTCTAGCTTTTTGGTTCAGGTTTTCCTTGTATCAAATTAAACTTCAAGAATTGAGAGACCACGTAATTGTTGAATTATAACGAACAAAAATAAAATAAATTTAATATAATAAAATAATGAAATCGATAATTTAAAGTAATTCACTTTTTAATTTAAGTTATATTCATAGAATAAACTCCGAAAAATATTTATTCTATTAATAAAATTAATAAATATACAGTGAAAAATAATACAACAAATTAACAACATCTTTCTTCGTTATTTTCAATGGTCTCATCTTCAACAAATACAATAGTATCATTCCTAACAAGTCTCTATACAATTGAATCATAAAATCTATAACCAAATTGATCTAGATCATAGTTAATAAAAATACATTGTCTTATCTTGACATCAAGTTTGGATCTCACATCCTTGGAGATATGAACAAATGCTTTGCAGCCAAACACCCAAACATGATCATAGGCAACATCATTTCTTAATCACACTTTATTTGGAATATCCATCATGAGAGGAGTATAAGGTGAAATATTCAACAAATGTGTAACTTTGAGCAAGGTATCACCCCATAAAGTTTTAGGCAACTTTGCATGTAAGAGTAGATATCTGACTCTCTCCATTAAAGTTTTGTTCATCTTTTCAGCTAAGTCATTCAACTACGGTGTCTTTAGAGGTGTCATATGATGTCGAATACCATGATTTTTCTATTAAGCATGAAAGGTCATATGTATTCTCCATCATTGTCTGTTCGAATGCATTTCAGCTTCTTCCTAGTTTGTCTCTCAACTAAGGCATGAAATTCTTTGAAGACATTTAGCACATGATCATTTTTCTTTAGAAGATATGCCCACGTTTTCCTTGAATGCTCAGAAATGAAAGTCACAAAGTATTGAACACCACCAAATGACTTTGGCATTGGTCCACACAAATCTGAATGAATCAAATCTAAAATATTATTTATTCTGGAAGGAGAGAAACTCTTAAAAGCAACTATGTTTTGCTTTCCTGCTAGACAATCTACACATTTCTCCAATTGTACTTCATTCATTCAAGGTAATATCTTCTTTCTAGCTAGACTTTTCATACATTTTTCACCCATGTGACTGAGTTTCCTATGCCATAATTCAGTTGCACTGTCTTTCTCCATGACATTTTGCTATGTTGGTGGAAAGCTTCGCTTGTATTATATATAGAGTTGTATGCTTCTCACTTCTAGCCACTACTAAGGATCCTTTTGTAAGTTTCCATTTGTCATAAACGAAAGAGTTGCAATATCCTTCATTTGCAAGTTTGCATATAGAGATCAAATTTATACGCATATATGAAATATGCCTGACATCCTTCAGAAATAGTCTGGTTCTATTATCTGTTTCCAAGCAAATATCTCCTCAGCCAACAACCTTTGACAGACCTTCATTTTTCATTCTAACAACACCAAAACTTCCAGGTATGTATGATGAAAAAAAAATTATATGTAATGTAGCATGAATTGTAACACCACTATCATAAACAATATTGAACTCGTCTATGGTATTTGTTTACTTATCATCACTACTTTCATCTTTCTTCACTACTTTGCCTTTGTTCGATTCATGTTCCTTCTCTAATACCTCACAAAATTTCTTGATGTCACCCTTCTTCTTACAATGATGACATTCAACATTGACATATTTGTTTGATTTGTCTCTATTCTTGCCTTTGACTTTCTGTTCTCTGTACTGTCTCTTTCCTTTGGACTCTGTGATAAGAACTTATGCTTCTAAATCTCTCTCCTTATTTTGTTTCTAATATGACAGCATGACTTCTATAACAACTTCAAACTCCATCTTGTATTTCGCATAAATTAGAGTTGTTGTGAGATGATTATATGATGAGGATAGTGATACCAACAACATCACTACTTTCTTTTCATCGCTAAAACTCACATTGAATCTTGCTAAGTGAGAAAACTTGTTGTTAAAATCGCTAACGCCTACATTATGCTCACATTATCTTCCTTCCTCATTTAATATAACTCCTTCCACAAATAAAATTTATTTGTAAGGATATTTGGCATGTACACGTTTTCTAGAGTCTCTCATGTTTCTTTTACAGTCTTACAATTTTTTGATTCAATATTTTGCAAGACACTTTCAAGAGATTTAGACGGATTATAATGGTTGTAATCTTATCTATCTCCTCTCACTGTTTCTCAGTGACGATTATTGCCTTATTTTCTTTCCCCATCAACGACTTTCTGTTGAATGAGAATATCTTTCATTCTTCTTTGCCATAAAGAGAAATTATTATTGCTATTAAATTCCTCAATATTTACCTTATAGTTTGACATTTTTTTTCTTGTTTTTTTTTTTGCAAATAAATACGCTCTAGATCTAATAAAATCTTTTCTTATTGTGACAGATCCGTCTATATTGTAATCATAGAGCATATCAAGAATTTTACTAAACATGCTCTAATACCAATTGTTGGGGTAGAGCTGGTAAAAATAAAATAAATTTAATATAGTAAAATAATGACATCAATAATTTAACGTAGTTCATTTTTTTAATTTGAGTTATGTCTATGGGACAAACTCCGAAAAATATTAATTTTATTAATTAATGGGTACAAAGTGAGAGACAATATAACAAATTAAAACAAACTCAAAATAGTGACACACAAATGTTTCTCAAACTCACTATTTTGTAACACTCATTTTAGAAAAATATCTCAAATATTTTTCTAAAATATTTTCTCACTTTTTTACACACAATATATTATTTTTCATAAAAAAAAATTGTATATTTGGTTTTTAATTTTTTATAGTAAAAAATATTACATATTTATAGTCAAAAATAAATTATCACTAATGTGATAAAAAATTGGTAACCTAATTGAACAAATTTTAGTAATAAAAAAAATATTTTTTTATGTGATGATTTTATCCGATACGATTTCAACTAAAATATTTATTTTATTATTCCTGCGCGTGGACGGGACGCATAGGGTTTAATGGGTGATGGTCTGACCCAACTTTTTGGCATCACCAGAGACAAATTTGATAACTTGGCATTACTGGCAATCCTGTGCAATCGTAACTCGTTGTTTCCACTACCGCTCCTTGTCTTCTTCCAGTGGATAATGTCAAACTATGTCAGAGGAGAGTGAGGATGCTGAAATGAAGTCAAATTAAGTATTAGCCTCCCCTGTTCTCCTCAAAGGTAAGTTTTGTCATTATATTAGTTGTGTTTGAAAGCAAAGTTGAATTACAGGGTTCTTTTTTCACCACTTTGGCTGGAAAATAAGAAGAGAGAAAGAGAGAGAGAGAGAGAGAGAGAGAGAGAGAGAGAGAGAAACTTGCAGGAGTACGATGCATTTTGTTCTAATTCGGTTTTAAATAAATTATAAAAATTGAACCGGACTATTTTAGCTTATCAAACTGATTGGATCAGATCGGTAAAGTCGGAAACCTTCAGTTTGATTGTGGTTAAAATTGTTTTGTAAATAAATAAATAGAATATAAATATATTAATTCTTCTAACAAATCAACAAGGGTGGAGCTTAACTGGGGCTGCAAGGGGCTGTTGCTCCTGTTAAATTTTTTATAAAAATTTTATCACGTGTATATTTTTAATATTAAATAAATATTTTATTTATAATAATATATTGTGTCTATTTTTTCCGCATATTTTATTATATAGATGGATGTATAAAAAATATTTAGTAAATATATAAACAAAAGTAATATAAATATATCATTAATAATATAGTTAAATAGAGATATTTTTATTCATGTATTTAATAAACATTAATTAGTTGTATATATATAATTATAATATTAATATTATATAAAAATATATTTAATAATTTAATAAAGTGTAATCTAAAATTATTTCATAATCTAAATTTAATTTATGATAATAAAATACTAATATCAAACATTATAAAAAATCAAAATAAAAAAAGAAACACTGTGATAAACTTAAAATTAAATTTTTTAAGGTTTTTTACTTATATTATCAAAGTTTTTCATATTTTATTGAACTCTAAATTTTTATTTTATCTAATATTATATTATTTCAAATTTTATTGTAATAATTTTCTATTTTATTTGAAAAAAATTTATATGAAAATTCTCTTATTTTTTGAATCATGTTTCATTATTTTTACTACTATTGCAAAATTAACTCATTTCGTTGGTTCAAAAAATCGGATGGAATAAGCATTTACAAAAAAAAAATCTCTTTGCTAGTCTTTTATTTTTTAAATATATGTGTTTTAAATATACCTTAAGGTTTAAAATACTAAATCATATCTTATTATTTATATTTTAATACTTTTTGTAGTTTTTAATATATATATATATATATGAGATACTAATATTTATTGAATTATTATATTTTTATTTATATTAAGTAATTTTTATTATAAATTATAATGGATTAATTCATTAAATTTATGTCTCTATTATAACATATAATATCTAAATATTTCTTTAATTGAGAAAAATTTAATGGAGTTATTAGTCTCTTATTAGATCTCTATCATAATCATAATATATTTTTCACTCTTAAATATTTAAATACAATTTTTCATTTTACATTAAAAAAAATTATATTTTAACCCCTCAACATATATTTCTGGATCCGTGATCCCTACAAGTCACGAATATGTTAGTCGGTTTGCTTGGTAGTAAGACTTACAATAATATCATGACATGTTCGAATCATGGCAATAACATGTTTGTTTTTCACGTACTTTTGCTTGGAAAGTAAAAAACTAGTAAAATAGAACAATTTGGAGTTGAACCTTACATCCAGTGGGTCGGGTCGTATCAGTGTAGAATATATTAGTCATTTTCAATATAATTCATAAATTTTATAAAAGAGATCGAAAAATTGGACTAAATATTAATAATATAGTTTTCTAATTCAGTCTAATGTACCTGTTTGTTTGTTCAACCTTGGAGGCTAATGTAAATAATTTAGCCGTAGACAACATATATAACACGTTCTTGCAATAACTTTCGTGCATTGCAGTTGTTGAATTTTTTTTCTCCCCCTTTTTACAATTTTCCCTGTACATTTTGTTTTTTCATGCTGATGCACCATGTGCCTTATCGATGCAAAATTTTCAATTGAAACATTAGCATAATTTATCTTAGAGAAAAATATCATGAAAATTAAAATACTAATCTTTGATAATAATATAATGATAATTAATATGAAAAGAAATCTACACGATATATTTTTTTAATATTTTATGATTTGTACTATTTAAATCTAATATTTTATTTTTAAAAAATATTTAAATAATTTTTTGTTCGAATTTTATTGTTGTTTATTTTTTTCTTAAATATTTTCAAATTAAATTTAACATTTATCATTAAAGTAATGATTATAGCAATACTCAACTTTACAAACAGAGAATGAGAGGATACCCTGCATGATTTTAGAGTTGGAAATGATATTCCATATGGCATCGCATTCCAAAATGCAGGGATTATATTAGCTATTGCAAGCCACATGGAATGTCGCAACGTACGTTGTGTGCCAGCCCGTGCGACATTAGGCAGGGGCGGCAGGAGATTAACTGTAGTTATTGAGTATCATGTATGAAGTAAAGAATGGAAATTTGTCACAGGCTTTGTTCTATGGTATTCTTCTCTGAATGGTGTCGCATTCAACTATTTAGATGTATATCATACGCAGAGCGTGCTAAGTTGGTTTAATGGAATCAAATAAATGGTGGCAAACTGTTATATAGCTCCTTAGTGAGCAAATTAGAAAAGTCCCACATTGGTTAGGAATGAAGATGGGTGTTGGATTTGGGGCTATAAATAAAGCCTTTCTTCACCATTTGTATCCATCCCAAAATTTGTAAATCTTCCTCTCTTTTGTAAGGGTAATTGATTAGTTCAATTTTGCCCAATTAGTTGTAATTTTGGAGTTCATCCATTTGGAGATAGTGGAAGTGGTCAACGACGCCCGAGGACCTAGGTAACATTTGTACCGAACCTCGTTAAATTTCTGGTGTTATTATTTTTCTGCTTTAATATTTTTGTTTCAATATCTGCTTTTAGTTTATTTTAGCATTATATTTCCAATAGCATTATTTTGTTCAAGTTAGTTTGAGTTCTATTCATTTAAATCATAAGTGAATAGTTACTACTTAGAATAAAGGGAAAATATACCCGATTTTCCCAACAATTGGTATCGAGTGAAGGTTTTTTACCTAGGCATTTGTTTGTATTCCGCTTTGTTTGCTATTGGAATATAGTTGCTAGTTGTTGTAATTTGAAGAAATGGCGAAGAAAAATTTCTTTCAAACAAAGGCCACCATCCACGCGTCAAGCGTAACTATGGTGATGAATGCAAGGTTCGAGGTGGATAAGTTTGATGGAACCGTCATTTTACGGCACGTGGCAAGGCGAAGTTCTCTATGCTGCTTTCAACAAGGTTCTAGACATCGCTATTGAAGAAGAGAAACCAGGATGGAGCAGATGAAATAGTGGAAAAATATCAACCGACGGGTATGTAGGCTAATCCGCTCGTGTTCTCAAGAGAACAAAAGTACACGTTCGCAGAAGGAGACATCCGCAAGTAAGTCAGGAAGGCGTTGGAGAACAAGTTCATGAAAAGAGTGGACAATCCGACTCTATTTGAAGAAGAAGTTGTTCGATTTGAATACCTTCCAGGTACTACAATAAATCCACCACATTATCGCTTTTAATCAATTAGTAGCATTTGTTAAACATGGATGAAACTTTTAAAGATGAAGATTTAGCCTTGATGTTGTTAGCCTCCCTTCCTACGATGAGTTTGATCATCTTATTACGAGCTTACTCATTGGGAAGGATAAAGTGTCTTTGAGGAAGTTTGTACCGCTTTGTATAGTTATGAAATTAGAAAGAAAGATAAAAGAGAAAGGTGAATGAAGCCAGTAGAGGCATTGTCTCAGAGAGGACGTCCCAAACACAACAGAAAGGAAGGAGAGGTAGATCTCTATCAAAAGGAAGACTTGGTAAAGATGAATGTGCCTTTTGTCATGGAAAGGCCATTGGAAGAAAAATTGTCCGAAGTCGCAAAAGAAAGGAAAAGCCGTACAATCTGATGCATACGTAGTCAAAGCAATTCAAATTCAGATTTTGCATTGGTTCGTCAACAAGATCTCATCCTGGTGATTGGATTTTTGATTCAAAGATGTACTTTCCATATGTCTCCTAACAAGGAATGGTTCTTTAACTTTGAAGAACTAGACGGTGGAGTTGTTTTCTACGGGTAATGATTATCCATGCAAAGTTTTGGGAATCGGTACAATTCGTTTGAAGAATCAAGATGGCTCAACCAGGGTCTTGACAGATGTTCATTATGTTCCAGAGCATGAAGAAGAATCTCATCACAAGTGCGGAGTCTTAGAATCAAAAGGCTTCACTATAACCATACAAAATGGGGCATCAAGGTTACTTCGAGCACTTGTGCGGGCGATGAAAGGTGTTCGAAGAATAACTTGTACTACTACCTTGGTAGTACGGTTATTTGGACAAAGATCAGCTAGCCAGAGGAAGAAAGAGATTTAGAAACTACCAAGATGTGGCATATGCGTTTGGGACATCTTTGGTGAAAAAGCTTTGCAGATTCTAGTAAAGCAAGGCTTTGTTAAAAGGTGCTAGAACCTATAAGTTAGAATTTCTGTGAGCATTGTGTATTGGGAAGCGTAAAAGAGTAAGTTTTGGCACTCGCTCTCCATAATACAAAGAGCATTTTGGATTACATCCATACCGATGTACGGGGGCCAACAAGAACTCCATCCATGAGTGGCAAACATTATTATGTCACTTTCGTTGATGATTTTTCCGTAAGAGTTTGGGTGTATCTCATGAAGAAGAAGGATGAAGTGCCGGGAATTTTTCTCAAATGGAAGAAGATGATCGAGACTCGTGACCGGTAAAAAGATCCCGTGTCCGAGGTCCGATAATGTGAGTACACAAACGATCCATTTATGAAAGTTTGTGAAGAAGAAGGATAGTGCGACACTTCACTATTCGAAAAACACCACAACAAAATGGAGTTGCGTAAACGTATGAACCTGGACTTTCTTGAGAAAGGTTCGATGTACGTTGTCAAACGCCGTTTAGGCAAACAAGATTGGGTCGAGGCCGTGACGTACGCATGTCATCGTCAACCGTTTACCATCGCTCGCTCTTGGAAGGCAAAACGCCTATGGGAGGTATGGTCTGGGAAAACCCGCTAGAGATTACGATTTCTTACATGTGTTTGGTTCGGTGCATACTACCATGTAATAGAATCAAAGTTGGACCCAAGAGCCAAGAAAGCTATTTTTTCGGGGATCCCTTCGGTTCTAAGGGATATCGACTATGGTGCCTTGAAACAAAAAAGATAATCTTTAGCGTAGATGTTACCTTTGATGAATCGCTTGTTGCAAAAGGTAACTAAGAAGATTGATGGCACTTTAGAGGTGGAGCAAACTCCAAAACAAGTGGAGTTTGAAAGCAAAATTGTTAATCCAGCTTAGTGAAGATAAGATGTTCTCGATCCTCCATTGAAAGATGAATCGTATGAAGAGGTTTTAACTCAAGAACCTCCACAAAGAACAAGAAGAAATCCCAGATGATAGGCCACGACGACAAAATGTCAAGGTACTGCTCGATACAAGGATTTTGAAGACCTCACCGCCGCTTTAAGAATACGGGCTGTGCACTTTCAACAGTTGTGCATGATGATGTTCCTTCCATATATAAAGAAGCAATCCGAAGCTTCCCGAAGTTGAAAGATGGAAGGAAGCCATGGATGAAGAACTGCCTCTTCGGAAAAATAAAACATGGAAGTTGACACAACTACCTAAGGGCAAGAGCAATTGGATGTAAATGGGTGTATGCAAAGAAAGATGGATTTCTAACAAAGATGGTATTCGCCATAAAGGCAAGGTTGGTAGCCATGGCTACGCTCGTAAGGAAGGAATCGATTATAATGAGGTATTTTCTCAGCTTGTAAAACATTCCTCTATTAGAATTTTGTTGGCCTTGGTAGCACAATTTGATTTGGAACTAGTTCAACTTGATGTGAAAACCGCTTCTACACGGTGACTTAGAAGAGGAAATCTATATGTCTCAAATGGAAGGGCTTAATGTTCATTGGTAAAGAGAATTGTTTGTAAGCTGAACAAATCATTGTATGGATTGAAGCAATCTCAAGGCAAGGGTACAAACGATTTGATGGGCTTATGTTGCAACTGTAGTACACCGGAAGCACACATGATCATTGTGTGTATTTTCGCAAGCTACAAAATGAGTCTTTCATTTACCTTCTATTGTACGTCGATGATACGTTGATCAGATCGAAGAGCCAAGCGTAGAATTGAGAAGTCAAGGCTCAACTAAGTCGGGAGTTCGAAATGAAAGATTTGGGAGAAGCGAAGAAGATTCTCAGATGGAGATAAGCGAGACGGGGAAGAAGGGAAGCTTAGTTTGACCCGTAGGTCAATATTTGAAGAGGTACTACAACGTTTTGGTATGAATGAACGTACAAAACCCGTAAGTACTCCGCTAGTTCCTCAATTCAAGCTTAGTGCTCAATTATCTCCTAAAAATGATGCAGTAACGAGAATATATGGCAAAGGTACCATATGCAAAATGCGATTGGTAGCTTGATGTATGCAATGGTGCGTACAAGACCCGACATTTCACATGCGGTTGGTGCAGTGTGCACATGTACGCATCCTGGTAAAGGACATTGGTTGGTCAGAAATGGATTCTACCAGATATTATAAATACCGTAGATGTTGGTTTAGTATTTCAAATAGGGATAATATTGTTAGTCAATGTGCGCCGGACATTGTGATTCCGACTATGCAGAGATTTAGATAAACGTCGATCAACCATCGGTTATGTGTTTACTCTCGCTAGAAAGCACCAATACCGATTGAAGTCTACCTTGCATCCACGTTGCTTTGTCTACTACAGAGGCGAGTATATGGCGATTCTGAGGCCGGGAAGGAAGCTATTTGGTTACAAGGTTTGCTCAAGACTTGGGAGTTGGTCAAAACATATTAAGGTGTTTTCAGTGATAGTCAAAGTCTATTCATTTAGCAAAGAACCAAGTCTACCATGCACGTACAAAGCACATCGACGTTCGTTATCATTTCGTGCGAGAGATTATTGAAGAAGGTGGAGTACTAGTTCGAAGATTAGTACGACAGAGAATCCTGAGATATGATGACCAAGGTGGTAACTGTTAATCAAGTTCAAACATTGTCTGGACTTGATTAACATCCCGCAAATCTGAATTGGCACTCATGTCATTGATCTAGTAATTGAAGAAATCATTTAATATTACTAAGTCGCTAAGGTGGAGATTTGTTATATAGCTCCTTAGTGAGCAAATTAGAAAAGTCCCACATTGGTTAGGAATGAAGATGGGTGTTGGATTTGGGGCTATAAATAAAGCCTTCCTTCACCATTTGTATCCATCCCAAAATTTGTAAATCTTCCTCTCTTTTGTAAGGGTAATTGATTAGTTCAATTTTGCCCAATTAGTTGTAATTTTGGAGTTCATCCATTTGGAGATAGTGGAAGTGGTCAACGACGCCCGAGGACCTAGGTAACATTTGTACCGAACCTCGTTAAATTTCTGGTGTTATTATTTTTCTGCTTTAATATTTTTGTTTCAATATCTGTTTTAGTTTATTTTAGCATTATATTTCCAATAGCATTATTTTGTCGGGTTAGTTTGAGTTCTATTCATTTAAATCATAAGTGAATAGTTACTACTTAGAATAGGGAAAATATACCCGATTTTCCCAACACAAACTATGTATTTTGTCCCTCAATTCTTGCACCAGTTGCAAATTTTCCTTAATTTTTGATTTGTTAAGTGCGTGTTCCAAGTTTTGATCCGTATTGCATTTAAAGATTTTTGTCCAATAGAAAATGACTTGATATTTAATTTCTTGTTATAAGTGTCATATTAGTTTTGTTAAGGTAATGAATAAATATTAGATGAAAATTCTTAAATGTAACATGATTATTAAGTTGAGAACCTTTTTTGATATATCAAAAATTTGTGACAAATTCACTATTAGTTTTGGGATAAAAAAAATATAATTAATGGATAAATAGCTTTTGATATTAGAGCTATGATGTTATTAGAGATTATAACATGATATTCAATTACATAATAATTAATAGGATACGAGCACACTTGTATATACATAGATAATGCCTTATAGTTCTTGATTTTAATCCCAAAGTATTCATTCTCGTGTGATTGAGGGTTAAAATTTGAACGAAATTAAAAGTTGATAACTACTTTGTTATTATAGTTTGAAGAGGGTGAAGGTGATTTGATCTTGATAATCTTTAATTCATGTTATAATCATGTTTAATATTATGATTCAATTTCTGTATTATTAAATAAAGATTGTAAAATAATTATTCAAATATAAGATTTATAACTAATTATTTTTATGAATTTTTCTTTTAACATTATATGAAAAATATGAAATAAGAATACAAGGGTCATGATAAATCACCTTAGCTTGTATGGATAATTTCATGGTATATATAAGTAAATATTATTAACTTTGATAATTTGTACTATTTAATAATAAATATATTTGAATTAATAAATATATATTTTTTTTTATAGGTTCCACAACAACAAGGTAGAATCATGTGTAGATCTTATGTAATGAAATTTACGAGTGAGATCATTTCAAATTAAAACATGAAGTTAATAATGTATTAATCTATTTAACTAATTACTCTTTTATTATATACTTATTTTTGATCTTTTAATGAAGTTAACATTTTAAATAATAATTTTATATGCTATTCTTTGGTTGGAGTAAAATAAATTATAATATACAAATTTTCGAAGAAGTATGAGAACTACGGGGATAAGACATAATATGGATTAAAAGGTTTTAAAAATCCTTTAAAATATATTCTAATCGTTTTCTGTTGTTGTGTGATTATTAAAACGTGCATGGGTTAGCAAAAAAAAAAACTAAAAATATGTTTAGAGGGTATGAATTTTCAAGTCTATTCTATGTTAGACTCAACTCAAAAAATTTAAATCTATTGACACTTAAAAACAATTTAAAAATTTTAAAGTCGTTTCTAAAATTTTTTAAAAAATATAATTAATGGATAAATAGCTTTTGATATTAGAACTATGATGTTATTAGAGATTATAACATGACATTCAGTTACAGAATAACTAATAGGATACGAGCACATTTGTATACACACAGATAATGCCTTATAGTTCTTGATTTCAATCCCGAAGCATTCATTCTCGTGTAATTGAGGGTTAAAATTTGAACGAAATTAAAAGTTAGATAACTGCTTTGTTATTATAGTTTGAAGAGGATGAAGATGGTTTGATCTTGATAATCTTTAATTTATGTCATAATCATGTTTGATATTATGATTAACTTTTGTACCATTAAATAAAGATCGTAAAATAATTATCCAAATATAAGATTTATAACTAATTATTTTTATAAATTGTTCTTTTTAACATTATATGAAAAATGTGAAATAAGAGTACAAAGTCATGATAAATCACCTGAGCTTGTATGTATAATGCCATGGTATATATAAGTAAATATTATTTATAAATTTTATTAACTTCGATAATTTTTACTATTTAATAATAAATATGTTTGAATTAATAAATATATATATATTTTTTATAGGTTCCAGAAATTTATAAGTGAGATCATTTCAAATTACAACATGAAGTTAATAATGTAATAATCTATTTAACTAATTACTCTTTTATCGTATACTTATTTTTGATCTCTTAATGAAGTTAACACTTTAAATAATAATTTTATATGCTATTCTTTGGTTTGAGTAAAATAAATTATAATATGCAAATTTTCGAAGAAATATGAGAACTATGGGGATAAGACATAATCTGGATTACAAGGTTGCAGAAAGAAGAAAAAGAAGAATCAGATGATGATATTATGGAATGTGTATCTTTTAATACCATATGTATATGCATATATGTTTGGATATTCTAATTAAGTTAGGATGTAAATTATTTTTCATTATAAGTTAGCTATAAAGTAATTAATATTTATTTTTAAAACCGGTAAAAGGTTTTAAAAATCCTTCAAAATACATTCCAGTCGTTTTCTGTTGTTGTGTGATTATTAAAATGTGCATGGGTTAGCAAAAAAAAACTAAAAATATGATTAGAGGGTATGAATTTTCAAGTCTATTCTATGTTAGACTCAACTCACAAATTTTAAATCTATTAACACTTAAAAACAATTTTAAAATTTTAAAATCGTTTCTAAAATTTTATAGTTGATTTTAGAAAATTTTAAGACTTTTTTAACGTAGAATCAACTTTAAAATTTTAAGTTATTTTATTTTAATTTGATTGATCGAATCAATTTAAAAAACAATTTAAGTCCATTAAAACTCGACTTAAATGCTTAGTATTGTAGTAGTGCTTACTCTTCTCATTGAACCAAAAAAGTCACAAAAATATGAAACGTATAGCATAATAGAAAGAGATAATGGAATAAGAATATAAGACTCTATTAGAGAATGATATTCGGGAGTTAGTTGAGTGTCTTAAAGATTCAAATCTTATAAGGTGTAAATAGATTTATAGAATTAAGGTGAAAAGTGATGGAAGTCTGGACAAATACAAAACTAGGTTGATGGTTAACGACTATGACCATTAAGAAGAGATTTATTATTTTAAAACCATATATCGACGATTAGGTTAGTTTTTCCTCTTGCACATACTAAAACTTAGTCCATCAAATAACTGGATGTTCATGATACTTTCTTGAATGATGAGTTAGGTAAGGTGAATTATATAAAACAATCCTCTAATTTTCAAATTCCAGGTAAACCTCATCTAGTGTGCAAACTAACCAAATCCCTCTGTAGCCTTAAACATGCTTAAGTACTTGGTTTAATAAATTTAGGGCGAGTTTGGGAGACTTGGGGTTCACTAAATTAAAGGTTGATCCATCTATGTTTTTTCATCATGGTGACAATCCTCTGAACATTGTACTAGCCTATGTTGATTATATTATCATCATAGGCTCAGATTCCAGCTACATTGTTCATCTTATTCAAGCTCTCAACTCAAAGCTTTCTCTTAAAGATTTAGGTTATCTTCATTTTTTCTTTGGTATTGAGGTTTCAAGATCTATTGACACCATTCATTTGTTACAGCACAAGTACATTCAAGATTTGGTTAAAATGAGTGGATTGGAGAGTTTAAAGTTGTTAAAACTTCTATGAAGGCTCCAAGCATGATGGGGTGCCTTTGAAGGATGGTACATTGTTTAGAATTGTGGTTGGTGCTTTAAAGTATGGTGTGCTCACCAGACTTGAAATTGCTTTTTCAATCATTCGTTTATGTCAAGTCTTGCATCATCCCACAAATGCTCATTGGTTAGCATTAAAGAAAGTAATTACATATCTTAATGGAAGTAGTCATCATAGGATGCTTCTACAGAAAACAGATTCACCAGACTTGGTTGCTTTCATTGATTCTGACTAGACCAGTTGTCCTATTGACAGGTATAGCACAGGTGGTTATACTGTGTATTTTGAAAACAACTTGGTTTATTGAAAATCCAACAAGCAAAAGGTAGTATCCAAGCCTAGTGTTGAAGTAAAGTACAAGGTCTTAGCCATTGATGCACTTGAGATACTTTGGTTTCGATCATTTCTCATAAAACTCAAAATTCAGCAACATCATTCTCTTATTTTGTTATGTAATAATATTAGTTTTAATAATTGAATCATCTAGCTTCTAATCCTGTGTTGTACAACACAACTAAACATGTTGACATAGATTTTCATTTTGGTTGTTATCTTGTTATCAATGAAGAGTTTATTGTAAGATATGTACAATCAAAAAATCAATTATTAGTTGATGTCTTCACAAAATCTCTCATTGAATCCAAATTTTAACATATTAAGACTAAATTGATAGTTGTTTCACCATCGTAAGAGGGATATTAATGGTATGCTGTTACCAGAGGTGTAGAGTAACTTAATTCTATTATTGTGACATGGCATTCTGTTAGATAATAGCTAGTAGGATACAAGCAGATTGTGTGTAGCATTTCTTCTCACTTTCACGTTTATACAGGGAGTAATTGTGTTACTTTTTCTTTAAGAAGTGGAAGCTATGGCGCTAGTTAGTAGTTCTGACCCAATACATTGTTTCTTTTGACAAATAGAAATCCCGAAACCCAAAATAAAATAAAATAAATGCCAAAGCCTAATTAACCGCTCCAAGAAAAGGACAGGCTCATCGATAAAATAGCTTTCATAATAAAAGCTGAGCATGCATTCCACGTGGTGGGTCTTACTAACCCACATATACAGTGAGAAGAAAATTTTAAAAATAATATTTTGAAATTTATAATCATAAAAATCATATATTTATATTTAATTTTAAATATGTTTAAATTAAAATTCATTTAATATTTAATATTATTCAATTAATATTATTTTTATTATTATAAATTTTAAATATATTATTTTTTATAATTTTTCGAGAAGTGAACTTTATTTATGCACGAGATACAATTTTTTTATAATTTATTATATATGAATGTTTATATTTTTATATTTAATATAAAAATTAATAGCATATTTTTAAAAATAGTAAATTTCAACCTGATCATAAACTTATATCATATAATTTTTTTCCCATGAATAGTCATCCCATTCTCTTTTTTTCGATATCTTAAACAACGTATTTTAACTTGAAATGACATCTACAACTGCTTGCATAACCACCTCAAAACTTGCAGATATTTTTTACTATAATTTTTATTATTAATATAATAATTACGGAGAAGTTGACAATATAATTCCCGAAAGAAATGAATAACATGATATCATCTAAATAATACTTTAAAATTTTAATTTTTTAAATTTATAATATAAATTTAAGAGTATTGTATTATCATCTTAACCAAATGATAATTTAAAAATCTAATTTTTAAAATTTAAATATAGATTTAAATTAAAAAAAAGATCTTGATAATGACGATGAAAAAATTTATTTAAATGTAATCATATATTAATTTAAAAAAACATAATTTAAATATAATTTAATTTATATATGAGTAAAAAAATAGTATAAATCAAAACTACATAATATAATAATATATCTAAAGTATAATATACAAAAAAAAATATTTAATTATTGTTATTGTCACTATACATAATTTTAAAAATTTATTTATTCACATCATAATATAAATTTGACTTGATAATTTTCTAAAATTTAAAACAACAAAAATACCACACTTATTTTGAATTAAGAGGTTATGAAGCTATATGGTAATAGTGATCCATTAGCTTTGGAAAAATGAATCTTTTAGTCTATAATTTTTAACTTTGAACGTTTTTGTTCCTTACCTTTGTAAAAATATACAATTTAAAATATATAGATAAATCCAAAAAAAAATGTACATATGTGTGTTCACATGTTCAATTCTTAACATTTTGTGAAGTTTTGGAGTGAAATTATAATATCATATTTAAAAATTAATAAACTTTTATAAACTTTAATTATAATTAATGAATCATTATTATTTTTTTTCTTTATTAATATAAGTTCTTACATTGAAACTCATATAAGTTTTGTTTTTTACTTGTTTGACTTAAAAATGAATGCTAGTTGGAAAATAATTTTTTCAAAGTTGTTAGATATTTATTTCTTAATTTTTTCTCTATCCATATATAATGTTATTATTTATAGAAAAGTGTAATGGTATAAAGTAATGTTATTAATTTTATATTGAATGTTAAATTAAGGTAAGAACGTAAGATATTAAAATAATTATAAGAAATTTATTGATATTATAATATGTTAATTGATATAAAAATTTATTAATATGTTGATTTATTTGATTGCACTTTAAATTATATGGCTCTATGATTTATGAGATTGCTTATATATCCAAATAGATTTTGTCATATATACTTGTGTGAATTTGGAAAGAACATATAGAATTAATTAGTTGAGAGTTGTGTGTATTTTTGCTTAAATATAAAGTGCTTACAAAGGGTTAAATAATTGATTGGAAGAGAGACTACTGTGTTTGCATGTGGATTTCCATGTGAACACATTTAATTTTTGAACAAACCACCTTCTATTAATAATTTTGTTAAGACTTTTCATATCATAAATGGAGAAAGCCAAATATGAACCCATGTGAGAAATCATTGAATCTCTGAACAATGGATATATATATATATATATATATCTATATATATATATATATATAGATATATATATATATATAAGCATAATATAATTAAAGAATAATAAGTTAATGACAATTTGTTAGGAGAGAGATGTTAGGTAACATTACACAAATAAGTAATTTACATATACTTACTATTATTTATTTACGCTTAAAATTATGATTAATTAAAGTATATATCAAACAATAAATATGATATGAATTTTAATAATATATATAATTATTTTTTAGCACGTAAATGATTGTAAATTTTTTATTTTATTTAATAGTAATAAATAATTAGAATAGTGATGCATTTATTAAATATTAATATCAATAATACAAGACAAAATGAAAATAAAGGATCAACACTAAACTATTTTTTTTATTGCCTTTGATTTTAATATTTTAAAGAAATTTCTTAAAAAACAAAAAGAATAAATAAATAAACAATAAAATTAACAAAGATCAAATAATATTATTGATGTTAATTATAAGTTGGCATTATCATAAATACAAAAGTCATGCTTAAATTCAGTTCTGGTAGCTTAATTGGTAATTTATAAATTTCCAAATTTTTCTTTCCACTTAATTTCAGGATAAATATATATAATAATCATATATATTGTACCGTTTCGAATACAAATAGTATAACAAATGATATTAATAAATAATTTTTATTATAAAATTATGTAAGTCAATATTTTGGATAATATAACGATTTAAAATTTAAAATTAATTAAAAAATTCTAGAATTAATTAAGGTAAATAATTAAATGATAAAAAAACAGATATTCATGATATTAGACCAATTTATTGAATGATTAAAGATGATTTGTTTAAACAATGTATATAAATAATTTGTATTTGAAACTATTGTCATATATATTCTTAAATCATAACCTACCGCATTGTTGTAATTAGAAATTCGATGAGTTACCTAATGTTAATTATTTAAAAATAAATAAATCATAACCTTAATTCAAAAATGAATAGTAAATGACAATGAAGCCACTAGAAATGCCGGACATCTACCAGACAACAAAGTAGTCAAAACGATATAGCTAGGGATATATATTGATGAAAATCATGACGTGGCTCGAACAAAACCATGGTTTCATATACACATATATACATTTGTGTTTTTGATGAGGCCCTTCAAGCTAAAACCCCACATGTTAGCCTTAAAGACCTTTGGATTTTTATGGGAGCTTATTGGTCGTTTCTGCATGAAAGACAATACTCGCCCACTGTTTCTTCATTAATTTCACGTGGAAGCCAAATAAGTTAATGGAAAAAAGCCTGACCTTTTTTTTCTTCCCGTCTTTGTTCAGACTATGTAGTTTGGTAATTCAAAAGTTAAAGGTTAAATTTATATAAATTTAAGTATCTATTTTTATTTATATCAATTATAATAAATAATAATTTTAATTAAAATTATTTTCACGTACAAAATTAATATGAGAATAAATATGTATGTATATTTATGTTTATTATAAAATATTGATGCTATTATTGGTCTCTGATCATGTACATGCAGCAGTTGTGATCTATAAATTAAAACTCTTAATTTGTGTACATTTGTGATGATGTTACATGTGTAAGTTGGGTCATATCAATCAACACTAAAGTCGCTCTGATTTGTTTGTTTGAAAAAAACTTATTATATTGCAATTACATTTCTCGTTACAAATATTTTAACTAAACTATATGTCTCGATATTTGAATTTACACTATCCAATCATATATGTGCTTGTTTATTGTAATTTAATTTTTTTATTTTAAAATCACTAAATTATTTAAATTTAAAAATATGCTAAAATTCGTATCTCCAAATAATGGGTTATAGATATAGATGCCGCACTATAAATATACATTTTTCATTAATATCCTGCATTTTTGAATACTATTTCCCTTTTTTTTTTGTCAATTTTCCACCTTGCAATTGTAACATCTACATTTGTACGAAAAGTAAGTTGTAATTGTTACAAATATATTTAGACTTTTCTTAATTTTTAAGATTAAATTATATTAATTTATGTAAAATTATGAGTTATGTTATATCTCATCAAAAGATTTTAAAATTTTAACTTATATAATTTTATGTTCTGTGATTTAAAATTATTTAAAGAAAATTATATTAATTTTGATAACAATCGTTAAGAATCTACCATATATAATCTAAATTGAAAGCTGTAACTTATACATATATTATTTATCAGAATTTTGCTTTAACTTTGTAGATTAATTTGTATTGATTTGAGTGAAATTATAAGTGATGTGATTACTACTATTAAAAAGCTATAGAAGTTAATTTTTTAGATAATTTTAATGTTTGTAAATTGGAGCTCCGTAGAGAGTTAATTTTAATGAAAATCGTTAAGAACCTATTAAAATCCAAAATTCTTTTTTCTATTTTTAAATAACCCATTTATTAAGATAAATTTACTTTTAACTTTATTTTTAAAAAATATATATATATTACGTTATAAAAATACATAAATATATAAAAAACATATATTTTTTACTTTATACTAAAAAAAATATGTATACTTCAAGTAGTTAAAAAATAAAATTTCAAGAGTTATCCAATACAATCAAATGTTTTTTTCTTTATTACTCTGTTTAATTAGACTTCTATTCATTTTTTTGAATGTCTATTTCGTTTCCTTAAACTTGAAAGTTTGTTTTAAAATGTTTATTTAGATCACGTAATTTGAATTAAGGAGGTACACAGTTTGGTCAGTTCAATTTTGTCTAATTTTAAGTTAAAAAAATTAAATAAATTGGATCATTTTATATTGTTCAAACCGAATTGAATTAGACCATTTGCTTATTAAAAATGTTATAATCGAACAGTTTGGTTCGATTTAATCCAATTTGGTTAACGATTTTTAACAATTTGATTAGGTTAATAATACATAAATATGATATATCTTTGATTCAAATATGAAAAATTTAACGGTTTGTAAAAAATGATATGAAAATTTTAATATATTATTAAAATCGATTCGATTTAATCTGATCGATTTAAAAATCAATAAAATCGAATCGAATCGTTTGAAAAATAATTTTAATTAATACAAATCGAATCGGATCGATTGAAAAATAATTTTAATTAATACAAATTGAATCAGATCGTTTGATTTATAAAATTATTCGGATTGATCCGATCCAATTTAATTTGATTCGGTTTTAGACATTCCTATTTTAGATGTAAAACTAAAAATAGTTGTTATAATTGAAATGTTTAGGGGTTTTCACTAGAAGCGGTTTTATTTACGCGTTTGGCAAAAAACAATTTAATAACCACATTTATACATTTATGTTCTAAACTTAATAAAGATGGACAATAATATAATTTTGCAAATAATAATAATTAATATATGTGAGTCCCGTTATTCTAAAAGACGTGTTTTTTCCATCTTAAAGGAGAGATTTGTTTTTTTTTTTTTTACTTTTTAAAATATTTGTATAACTCACACATATTTAATATTAAACCTTTATCTTACATTTACTTGTTTCATAATGAAATTTTGGTGTCATTCAGTTATTAGGGGGATTTATTTCTTAAAAAAACACTTTAAAGATGTGGGGGCACCATTCTTAATATTGCTTCAAATTTTATTGCCAAACATAGATAAAAGTTTCTCTCTCTCTAGAAGTGCCTTCAAGTAAAGCATACAAACACGCTTTTAGTCTTTAGTGTCTTTTGTAATGGGGTACTTTATGTTTTAATGATTTTTGAGTGTTCGGAGCTCTTTGTAAGTCTTTTTATTTAAAAACTTGTATTGTATCTCTTTTGAAATCAATTGATTGGTTAGCTTCTATATTTCATATCAATCTTTGTGTCTTCGTATCAATCTATATAAATATGGGAAAAATATATGAAAACAATAAATTTTACATTTAGTTTTTATTGACTTTTTATTTGTCGCTAAAATTAGTTTATTGTGGATTGAATTTGTTAGTAAAAGACACGTATAAATTGATAAATTTTAATTTGTATCTTTCATTAAAGAGTTTGACAAAATTACAATAATAATATTTTTAAAATTTATAATAATAAAATAGCATGTTAATAATATTAAATAAGATTAAATATGATATATCGAAGAGTATAAATGATTTTTCGTCCCAACTCCCACGTGTTTGAGCTTTTGAGAGAATTAAGATCCGTTATTTTTATATGATATCAAAACATTAAGGTCTTTAGATAAAAATCTTGTGACAATCCCCAAAATTAATTAAAATTATCAAGTTTGATTGGTCTTACAAAAAGATAAAATAACCTACACTTGAGCAAGAATGTTAAAGAATATAAATAATTGTTAGGTTCATCTCTAATAAGTTTGAAATTTTTAGAGAATTAATACCTAACATTTATAGTAATAAATTTTAATGATGTTATTTTTTCAATTTTTTCAATTTTTTTTATATTACATATTTACACATCTATTATTGGTTGGGATTTAAATTCACATTCTTTTTACTTAGAGTATACACTGTTCCATTAAATGTAAGGATGAATTTGTGTGTCGTGAGTGTTCATGTTTTTCAACACAAGTTCACATAATTTTTATTATTGTGAAAAAAATAATAATTAATTTTAATCAATTATTTATTTATGATAGTGAAAAAATTAATATTTTTATAAATATAAAAAAATAATAATTAATTTTAATTAAAAAATAATTTATGTCGGAGTTGGTTTCATATTCACAATTGATAATCTTTTACCAAAAAGTTGAACTTAAGTTGCAACACATGAATAAGTATTTTAAATTACATATCTTATATCATATTTTTGTTAATATAAAAAATTATTTAATATGGTTTAAATATATGTTTTAAATTAAGAATAACTAAGTGTAGCTATCGAACATTAGAAAAAGCATGTGATCATATTTTATATCACTTATTATTTATTTAAAATTCATATTATATGTATATGATTGTTTCCAAATATTAAGGGGAATGTAGTCATGATCCCTTCTTGAAGATAGAGAGTCTGCATGATGAAAAACAAAATTAATATTTGAAAATCTAACTGTTAACCTAAAAACAACATTCATTTAACATTTATCTTAAAATTAGTGATATTGTAGTATTGGAAGTGTCAGGGAGACAATGATGTTTTAGTATATTACACTTGCATATTTACATTCATAGGTAAATGTTTATTATTTGTATATTATTATGTATTTAATTCTGGGAACTTTTAATATTAAAATGTTTTTAGATAGTTTTTATCAGCCCTCAAGGGCAGAATTGTCATTTCCCTGGCTTGTTTATATACCTTTGTCTAGTTTTTTTTCCTAAATGATTTTGTTTGTTTGTTTCCTTTGGTTCTCTTGTGCGTCATTTCTCTTTATCATATTCTTGTAATCCATTCTCTCTGTAAATTAGCTTGTATATAAGAGATATGATCAATGTTCAAAATTTATTACGTCATCATATTTTAATAATTGAGATTAAAAAGAACATTTTTTCTTCTACTATACTTTATAAATCTCAATAGTTGACATGATAATGTAATAAATTATTATCATAATTTTTCCTCACGTCTCTTATAATTCTAAATAATTGAAATATGATTATGTAATAAATTATAGCTATATATTCTTTAAAAAAATAGAATTTTATTAAAGAATAAAATAAAAAATTATAAATTTAAATATTTTAATAATCAAAGTTGTTAAATTAAACTAAAAATACTCTTAAGAATAAGAGAAAAACTTAGATTTTATCTTTTATTCTATTTTAAGATTTTTTAATCAAATATTTAATTGTTTGAAATGATACGTTGATCGTTATACAAAAAAATAAAATCTTGGTATCATATTATAATCTTTATAATTTTTGACACTATGAATTTAGATTTATAATAAAATTTCAAATTCATGGACATAAACACAACATATATCATCATAGATAAATATATGGACGAGAAAAAAATAATCTAGTACAAGATCTAGGTGAGGAAATAATACAAATATGTATTTTTATTTCAAAATAATTAATAAAAAGAAATAAAATATATAAGAAAAATAAACTTACTTGAGAGATGCTCATGTAGAAAAAGATTCACATATGATAGAAAATAAATTAACTTTTTGAAGAGCTCAAAGAAAAGCGAGGACAATAAAAATGGCTAGGGTTTCCAAGCTGTTTAATTACCAAAATCCAATTGTTCAATAAAAAAACGTGATATTAACCTTAAGTAAGTGAAAAATAAAACAGGTACATGAATAATACAGAGAACCTTTCCGATTAAGATTCAATTCTTTGAATATAAAAATATATATTTTAATTAAAACGCAAATGATATTTAAGGAACGCAACTGCATCATTTTTTTCCTCTTTGAAATCAATGGTAAAAATTCTCATGAATACAAAACGTAACATAATATGAGTCTAAAAAGTGTGATTTTTATTATGTTCATTGAAAATATGAAGTTTTTATCTAGAATAGGTTGTAGGAGTGACAAAAGTTTACAAATGTTTGAAAGAGTGTTGATTTACCTGAGCCTAACTCTATCTCTGAAAACGCGCTTGCAAGAGTGAGGACTGCTCAGGCTTATAAACCAGCTCTTATGCTGGTCCTTGGTCGATGTGGGATTCCTCAACACTCCCCCTCACATCGACTGTGTCGACGGACGGTGGTGGTCTTATGGTTGCCACGGGTGTAAGTGCAGGGTAGCTCTCCTCCACCGCCAAGGGTCCTGCTCTGATACCATGTTGATTTACCTGGGCCTAACTCTACCCCTGAAAACGCGCTTGCAAGGGTGAGGACTGCCCAGGCTTATAAACCAGCTCTTATGCTGGTCCTTGGTCGATGTGGGACTCCTCAACACTCCCCCTCACATCGACTGTGTCGACGGACGGTGGTGGTCTTATGGTTGCCACGGGTGTAAGTGCAGGGTAGCTCTCCTCCACCGCCAAGGGTCCTGCTTTGATACCATGTTGATTCACCTGGGCTTAACTCTACCCCTGAAAAACGCACTTTCAAGAGTGAGGACTGCCCAGGCTTATAAACCAGCTCTTATGCCGGTCCTTGGTCGATGTGGGACTCCTCAACACTCCCCCTCACATTGACTGTGTCGACGGACGGTGGTGGTCTTATGGTTGCCACGGGTGTAAGTGCAGGGTAGCTCTCCTCCACCGCCAAGGGTTCTGCTCTGATACCATGTTGATACCATGTGGAGGAGAGCTACCCTGCACTTACACCCATGGCAACCATAAGGCCACCACCGTCCTTCGACACAGTCGATGTGAGGGGGAGTGTTGAAGAGTCCCACATCGACCAAGGACCAGCATAAGAGCTGGTTTATAAGCCTGGGTAGTCCTTACTCTTGCAAGCGCGTTTTCAGGGGTAGAGTTAGGCCCAGGTAAATCAACATGGTATCAGAGCAGATTTGATCTTGCTCCAAATCAATCCCACAAACAAGAACTGTATCAGTTCAAGAAATCTAGAAAATGTCACAACATATAGAGAGACTTACAGGTGTGTTGTTAAATGGTAAAAATTACCATCTTTGGGCACGTCAAGTGACTTTTGGTCTAATCGGCAGAGACAAATTTGAGCATGTCACTGGTGAGAAATCAAAACCAAAAGCCGAAGATCCAACACACCCAACAGTTGAAGAAAAAAAGGAAATTTCAGAATGGAGAAAGAGTGACAATCTAGTCATGAGTTGGTTACTGGCAACCATGGAACCCCACATCTCTGATCTTATGACATATCTAGATACAACTCGAGATATGTGGATTAAAGCCGAGACAATGTTCGGAAAAAAGAAAAATTACTCTCTTATTTATCAACTTCAGCAAGAACTTCAACAGTTACAACAACAAAATCAATCTGTCACCGAACTATTTAGCCAAATCCAAAAAAAGAAGGATGAGATTAGAGTGTATCGACCTCTCACAGCCGATCTTGATGAAATCAAAAGAAGAGAGGAGGAGGATGGAATTTTCATCTTCCTCGCCAAGCTCGATTCAAGCTATGAGGGGGTACGCTCACAAATTCTTCTCATGGGTGAGCTGCCATCTGTTGATGAGGTTGTTGGGATGGTTGAAAGAGAAGAGACAAGAAGAATAGTGATGGGTACTCAACTACCTGACAACCCCGAAGTCAAGGCTTTCATCACCAGATCTAACCCTAGGCCAGAACGTCGGGGAGACCAAACACTCACTCGCTGCGATTATTGTAAGAAGGAAGGACACAAGCGCGTTTTCAGGGGTAGAGTTAGGCCCAGGTAAATCAACATGGTATCAAAGCAGGACCCTTGGCGGTGGAGGAGAGCTACCCTGCACTTACAACCGTGGCAACCATAAGACCACCACCGTCCGTCGACACAGTCGATGTGAGGGGGAGTGTTGAGGAGTCCCACATCGACCAAGGACCAGCATAAGAGCTGGTTTATAAGCCTGGACAGTCCTCACTCTTGCAAGCGCGTTTTCAGGGATAGAATTAGGCCCAGGTAAATCAACAAAGAGTTTCAATTTCTATAAATAAGTTTATTAAAGTTGTGTTTTTAAAAATTTGATACAATTATGAGTTGTATTATCAAATAAAAAAATATCACGTTTTTATATAAAAATATATAAAAAATTATTATTTTAATTATATCCATAAAATTGTTGATATTTTTATCCTGTATAATATATATGACTTTAAAATAATGTTACACGATTTGCAAATGGACTTTGTTGTCACTGTAGTATAACAATGTAACCGTATAAATATCTTTGAACTGAGCTTATGAAAGAGCGTATTTTAAATAAATTTATTAAATTAAAAAGGCGAAAAATAAAATAAAATAAACACGTAAACAAACATAACATTAAAAGTCGTGTTTCCAAATATTTAAAAACAACGTTACGATCAAAAACCAAGTAAATTTTTTATTTTTTATTTTTTATTTTTTTAAGATCCAATCAAAAGTGTTGAGCCACAGCTATGAGCCATGACAATCATCTTCAACGGAAACTAACTGTCTCAGCGCAAATAAAGAGAAGAATCTACCCACCACCACAAACTAACCCGTGTCTGAAATATAGGTATTATTTATTATTTTTATAATATATTTTTTATTAATTAAATAATTTATCTCTTTATTTTTTAAATTTTTTTTATAATAATTTTAAATTTTATTAATTTAAACGTAATTTAGTTATAATTAATAATTTTACGTTAAATATTTCAGTATAAATGAAAGTATAGAGAAACAGAGTAGTTAATTTACATTAATCCCCAATCAATCACTTTTTTTAAAAAAAAAATTTATTAGGACATGTAATAAAAGTTTTTAGGTATTATACGGGTTGTAAAGTCTATGCTCATAAGTTTTATGTCTTATTTTATGTATTAGTTATAATCTTTTGTAGTTTTAAAAATCTTACCTCATTGTTCATAAATTAGAATAAGAGTACTTATCGTGAATTTATCTTAACTTTTTCTTAATAAAAAGGTGTTAATTTTATAAGAAAAAGAAACAAAAATAATTGATATGCCCCACAGACCAGCCTTGTCTCATTTTCCACTGCTCAATGTCCCATATAACATGGATGAAATTAT
Source organism: Hippophae gyantsensis (assembly GCA_030763125.1). Taxonomy (NCBI): domain Eukaryota; kingdom Viridiplantae; phylum Streptophyta; class Magnoliopsida; order Rosales; family Elaeagnaceae; genus Hippophae; species Hippophae gyantsensis. Next base: position 43,548,379 of record CM061033.1, read on the forward strand.
GGCAATTTTATCTATCCTTAGCTTATCAGAATATTGTAAATATTTTTATACCTATAAATAAATATATTTTCTATAATAATAAAATATATATATTTACTTTATTTTTATAAATTAATATATTTTAATCAATTTATTATTTTATATGTGAATACTTTAATTATTGTAAATATTTTTAATCATATATTTTTTTAATTTTATCAATTTTTTTTGAGAATTCTTTTTCTATAAACATCTATTAAATTTTTGATAGTAAGTATAAAAATATATTATCAGTGACTATAATTTAAAAATAATTAAAATATAATAAGTTTAAATTTTTTTATTAATGTACATAATTTATAATTTATAAAAATTAATAATTAAAATATATTAACTTAATAATAAATAACAATTCTTTATATCACATATTTGTTACAATGTAGCTAATTAATTATGATAAATAGAATTTTACGATATATAATAAATGGATAGGTTATCTCGTCTATAAGTTTTTCGATCTCTTATTGCAAACTCCGAAGTCTTAACTATAAAATTACAAACAAATAAAAAGTGAGAAGGCAGAGCAAAAAGAGAAAAAAGAAACCCACTTTGTTAATGGCCATTGCAAATTTGCAATCAATCAAGTGCAAGTTGAAAAGTGTTGAGAGCCATAATCTACAGTTGTATTGTATTTGATCTTCCACGTTTGTGAGTCTCAATAAACAAAGACAGAGACAGAGACAGAGGAAGTTTAAAAGGATAAAAAAAATGGAGATAGAATTAGTAAAGTGTGAGTGTTGTGGTTTGATAGAGGAATGTACTCAAGAATATATTTGTGATGTGAAAGCTAAATTTGATTCAAAATGGTTATGTGGGTTGTGTTCAGAAGCTGTTAGAGATGAAGTTAGTAAAGGTAAAAAGCCTTTTGGGATGGAAGAAGCTGTGAAAGCTCACATGTCATTTTGTCGTAAATTCAAATCAAACCCAGCAACTCGAGTAGCTGATGGAATGAGACAGATGCTTAGGAGAAGGTCTGGTGATTTGACTTCTTTATCTCCTTCTTCTTCTTCTTCTTCTTCAACAAAGAAAAATTCAAGATCAGCTACTACTTCACAAGTTGGAGATTCTTCTTCTTTATCATCATATTACTGAAAATAAAAAAATTAAAAAAAAAACAGAGAAAAGGGAAGAGACTTTCTTAGTTTCAATAAGATTTGGTAGGTTATTTACTTATTCTCTTTTATGGGCCAAGTCTCTAAAGCTTTGATCTTGTACAGAGGATGTTATTTTAATGGAAACTAGCTTAATTGTTCCTAGTTTTGGTTATCAATATGTTTTGCCCTCCTTTTTATTTTTATTTTTGGACCATAAACATAAACTTTCAAGGCACATAACCTTCAACACTTACATGAACAACTTTGAAAAAACATAGCAATATTCGTAGAGTTACAGACGCATCTGACGAACTCAAAATGTTAACCTGATCGGTACGTGTAAAGAATACTATAATTAATCACTATTTAATTTACCACTAACATCATCAAATGTTTTTTTTTTCCAACAATTATTCATTTCATTTTAACATATAATTATTATAATTATATGTTATTATATTAAACCACTATTTTTTACCCCATTTTGCAGTACCCATAAAGACTTTTTTTTTTTTTTTTGCAATGTTCATTTTTTGTGTGTGATTGTGATGAGTTCACTGGTTTTAGCACCAACTAAAATTTTGATACTATCTTAACTTTTAAGAATTATAAACAATATGGACGGACAAATCTCAAAAGATAAATCAAAAATACTAATAATTTTGTTAACTCGTACTTTTATTTTACCACTAACAAGCATACGAAGGAAAAGTCCAATAACAAATTAATTGTTTGTCTCTCTTCTTACGACCTTCTCTTTCTTGTACTTATCTATCTGCTCCTCACCTTCTCTTTTTTGTTTTTCCTTTTATGTGTCTTTGCTTTTTCTAATTATTTACAACAAAACCATCTCATTAACCAAAAAAAAAAAAGAAGAAGATAATTTTAGTACATATTGTTGGATACAATTTTTATGTGTATATTCATGTATTATATTTATATCATCAACATAAACGATGTGATAATTTCTGTTGGATACAATTTAATATGCTATGTGTATCAAAAATACTAAGATACATCACTTTGTTAAGAGTAAGAGTAATCAAAACTTATAATTTAAAGATGCTAAATGTTAAATTTATTTCTAATATAGTTATATTTACATTAAAAATTAATTTAAAATAAAAACAACATTTTTTAAAAAGTAAAAGTGGCAATGAATTCCACCTCAAAATGGCTAATTTACTCCTAATTTATGATTAATTATATACTTGTAATAAATAAATTTTTAGTAATAATAATAATCTTGGAAAGATGTAATTGAGTTTTTTTTAATAAAAAAAAACAGATTTTGGATCGCATATATGAGTTAATTTAGTATCTTAATTTATAAAAATAAAACATTTTAATGTAAATAGTGTAATTTAGTTTTAAGATAAAAATATATAATTATATGTATTTATTTTTTATAATAAATAAAAAAGTTTACCGTATCTTATCTAAAAATAACGGAATTAAATTGATTTTTTTCTTCTTCTAAGAATACGATAATAATTCTTTGCAAGAAATAAAGTGATTAGATTTTTCAAAAGCATGCAAGCAATGTGAAAACTTTCTGTAATGTCAAAGATGTTTTCCTACTTTACATACTTTAAGTTATTCTGCCAAGATGGAGTTTACTTTAGACAAGAGATTACAAAATTATCTTTGCTTTTGACAGAGACAATTTTAACCCTTAAGTTATGAGTTGTAATTCTTCAATCATATATTTTAATTTTAAATTAATTAAAATTTTCATATAAAGTTTTTATTGATAGTAGCAAATCAATTAATCACTTAAATTTGTATTTTATCAATTGAAAAATATGTCATTTTCAATTATTAATGTTAAATAATTTTAACTGTTACTTGTTACTCTTTAGATTAAAAAGGTGAAAAATACAATTACTTAAAAGAACATTACTCTGGGCACGTTCTTTTACACCCTGTACTATTTATATCGTATCATATAATAAAATTATTTTAAAAAACATGAGTTATTTTTTTTATTTTTTAAAATAATTATAATAAAAAATGGTGTGAGTTAAAACACATATACAAATTATATATATTGTTTGCTTATAAATATATTAAAATGATTTGACATTTTAAGTGATAAGTTATATATTCTTAGAATTTATTGCTATTATACATAGCATTTATAGAAAATGCTTATACCCTAATTGGAAATTGTAACAGTAAGTGTTTGTGATAATACTGTGAAATTTTTTATTATTTGTATTTTAATATTCGATACATTGTAATTTTTATTTAATTGCTAATCTATTTATACTATAACATTATGTTCTTTGAAAATACAAATATCAAATTGTTTCTAATTTTATTGAATAGATAATTTTAACCACTCAAGTTATGAGTTATCATTTTCCTGTTACCCTGTGATTAATTTTAAACATTATAGAATTTATTTTAAATCAATTAATGACGATTACAATTTTGATATTAGATTTTTAATTTTTTAAAATAATTGTTCAATTTGGTAACAATTTTTTATTTTGATTTTCAATTTTTTAAAGAACCATTTCAAAATTATGGAATGATTTATAAATTTTTAAAAATAAAATTTTTGAATTAGATTTTTTATTTTTTTTCATTTTCACTGAACATTTTTTAGAGAGTAAATCAAATTTAATGGCTTTTTATTTATAAGTATCGAAAAAAATGATTAAAAACATAAAATTTATAAATAATAATAATAATTTTTTTTATTTTTTAAGTTTTCGAAAAAAATAATATATAACCAAACAATTTATAAGTGATTTTTTTAATTTTCTTAAAAAATATTAAATAAAAATTATTATCAAATATATTCTGATTATTTTTATATAAAACCATAAATCATAAAATTAATTATTTAATTATGAATTAGAATCGTTACATGTCTAAGTTAATCATATTTTTTTTTTTGATATTTTATGATAAATAATTCTTCGATTAAATCATTATTTTCTCGCTTTTCGTTCACAAATTTAATTTTCATTACCTTAAATTTTTCCTTAAAAATTAATTTATTTGTAACAGTTTATTTGAAACGGTAGCATCTCCTTTAGATGTACATTTTCTTATGATTATTCAATAATAAGCATTGAATACAATCATTTACGATATATTAATAACTGATACCAAGCATCAACAAGGAAGAAAAATAAATCAAAATCTTTCCTTATGATTAAATAAAAATTAAACAAATACAAACTTGTGAAAATAATGAAATAAGCTTGCCTACACTTTAGTTAAATGTGTTAAATTAAATTTCCAATAATAATTTGTATCTTTTTTTAATTTCATATATGCATGTAACATGTGTTCGACATGACATATGCTCTCTACCTAATTATCTATAAAGATTATGCTAGTTATTTATAAAAATTAGTAGCTTTATATATTTACTACAAATCATGACTGTTTTGTGGAAAAATTAAAACCGAAAAAGCAAAAACTGTCAATTTTTTTAATTAATGTTCGAGAGTTCCATAAATTTCTCCTACTAATAATTATTGTCATTAATTTAATAGTATATTGCGTTCAATGGAGCCAACTGAAAAGATAGAAGTTCTAATTTTAGAAGTAACTAACACATATTAATAAAAATTAAGCAAATTTTCGATAAGTTAGATTTATAAAAAAATAAAATAGATAAAATAATATACAAATTTAATAATGAAATTCGACCAATCTTATTTACGTCTCTTGAAATCTGCTATAGATCTTTTTATTAAAAAATGATAAATTATACAAGGTGTTTACAACACTCACAACTTATAGTTCAATTATACCCAAAAAAGTTATTCTCGATTTTCTCTCAATTAGAATAAATACTTAGTTTGATTAATTTATTACAATTACACATATATTTATAAGAAAATTTAATTCTTAAATTATTCCTTAATTTAATAATTTTTTGAATTAAGTTTTTTGTTTTATTTCTTAAATTAAAGAATTTTATAAGTATCTATATATATTAGTTTTATGGGTTCGAAATTGGTGTTTGAAGGATCCTGTATATTAAGGCTCATTTTGCTTTGTTTTGTTGACGTACTATTGTTTGTATTTGTTTTACAATTTACTTATCATGGCTTTTTTTTATCATCGATTAACGTCACTTACTTTACTTTGCTAATACGTGGTTTTTGCTTGGTGGTTTTGTTTTGAGTCTTTGATATTTTGTTATGTTCTAAATTATTTTGGTAACCAGAATTTATCCTTGTATATTTATAATTTTTAATTTTCAATTAAAGTTTGACATACACATATATACCAAGCAAATATCATTGTTTATTATTATTGTATTAGATATTTAATTAAAAAGAGGTATGTTGAGAAATATGCACTTTTTATTTATTTTATAAAAACTAAATTTGATTACACTACTCGATCACAATATATGAAACTTTTAAATTAAAGCCTCTCCAAATTTATAACTTGTTCAAAATTATAGTTTTATTTTATTCTTTATCCACATATTTCTCATGCGATATTAATTATAAAAAATAAATTATTTTTATAGAATTATTTTTTCTATGTTTTCACATCCAAGCACGTGTATAATATGTAAGTTAAAACTAATAAAATCAGTCACATAACATCAATAATTCAAACAAAATCTGACCTTTCTAACTATGTAGCCAATGTATGTATATGAGACTATAATGATAATATATTCTCATTCTGTTCCTATCCACAAGTTAGTATCTCAAGCTATATAATTTTATTTGGATTCTTAACTTTTTCAAGTCTTTTATTCAAATAATATGACACAGATATTGATACGAATATTTAGACATTTTAATTTAATATAAATTTATATATTTTATTTTTTTAAATAATCATGTCTGAAATTCTAATTTATACCCAAAAAATTTAATTATAAAATAATTTGTGTCACATATATTTCAATCTCAAACAAGTAATTAGGTTAAACATCTTTAACACCGCTGACTTTTTGGGTTATATCAAACACTAATTTTAGTATGTGAAAGACAAATACCCATATCCTCAACTAACTATTAGCGACATTTTTTGGGCAGTGAATATATAGTGCTTTATTTAAAGAAAAAAAATAAGTTTTTGATTCAAGTTAAATAAAAGCATATCAAAACATATAAATTAGGAAATAAAAACATCAAATCATCACATGAACAATAACCATAGATCCTTAGTTTAAAGAGTATATTTTTTGGAGTATTAATATTCAGTTTTTTTTTATTTTACGAAAATTTGACTATTTTAATTGATTATACGATAAATGCTCGATAAAATATAATTTTAATTTAAGTTTTTTAATTTTTAAATTATAATAAAATTTCAATTAAAAATATATATCCTATCTATGTTACATCTAAGTAATAAAATGTGTAAAAATAAAAATTTCATTCTAAATTAAACTTAAATGAAGAAATTATAATATTTATTTAAAATGAACAAAATGAAAAAAAGAAAAAAAGAAAAAAAGACTAACGTTTTTCACGCGATAAAGAAAATAGAGGGCCATAAATACTTTACCTTTCATATATGTAATGATAATTTGTTTTGTCAATATACATGTAATGCCTGATACGAAAAATAAAAATGTCTGTTTCTTCCGTAGCATCAGAATCCAATTAAAAAAGATTTGCTAATGAAGCATTGAACGTATTCGTATAGAATAGTGTTTCGTACAAATTAATTAAATATGGCATCAACCATCGATTCAATCATAAGATACCAAAGCATTTTGGGGTTCATTTGAAACGCATACTACTACATCAAAGTTACAAAGAATACATGCAGTAGAATTTTAATAAAATTCTGGAGACAGGTGTAAAATGTTGTGATTGATTAAAAATAATATTAAGTTTTTTAGTTAAAATAGGAGGTGACTAATTTAGAAGAAAATTCATGGAAAGTGGTTTACCATATTATCAAAGGTGGAGGTGACTAACCTTATTTGAATAAAGAAGAGGAAAATTAGGTAGCCTAATTTTGTTAAATAAAAAAATGTTTGACATATGAAATGAGAACTTGAAGGCTATAAATATGACTTCATTTCTTCATTGTTAATCATCCCAAAAATAGAGAAAAACTTATATGAGAAGTTTTTGAGTGAGAGAATTTTGTGGGAAAATTCTCTTGGGCTTGTAATTGCTCTTGTCTTTTGGGTGTGTGAGAAAATCATTGAGAGTGTGGTTGTAACAATTTTCCACATAGTGAATTTTTCTTTGGTTGTCTTTTGACAACGAAAGTGATTTTTCTCCAATTTGAAATTTCCACTATAATTCTTGTATTGTGTATTCTCCATTTCTCTGTTATTTGATATTCAGTTAAGGAGGATCTTGGGAGGAGAAATTTGTGATTATACCATTTGATCCAAATTTCCTAACAACTGGTATCAGAGCCAATTTCAAAGAAAGAAGGAGAAATGTCAGGAGTCAAGATTGACATTGAGAAATTTGATGGGAGAATCAATTTTGGCTTGTGACAAGTACAAGTTAAAGATTTGTTGATCCAATACAGGTTACACAAGACATTAAAGGGGAAACCAGCCTCTGTTACTGGTATTGAGTCCAGTAAAACCAATATAAGTGATGAAGATTGGGAAGATCTTGATCTAAGAGCTGCAAGCGCAATTCGACTTTGTTTGGCCAAAAATATTCTTGCAAATGTGCATGGAATATCTATGGCCAAAGAACTTTGGGAAAAGCTTGAAGAATTGTATCAGGCAAAAGGCGTCTCAAATCGGGTGTATCTGAAAGAGCAGTTTCATACTTTGCGTATAAATGAAGGAACTATTATGTCTGACCATCTCAGTGTTCTCAATGGTATTGTCTCTGAACTGGAAACCATTGGAGTTAAACTTGATGGTGAAGATATAGCTTTAAGGCTCATCTGGTCTCTTCCATCTTATTATGATCACATGAAACCTATCTTGATTCATGGAAAGGAGAAAATAATTTTTTCAGAAGTTACTAGCAAGTTGTTTTCTGAAGAAAAAAGGCTGAGTGGTGGAAGAAATGTTTCGCCTGAAAACTCAGCATTGGTAGCTGACAACCGAAAGAAAAACAATTTCATGAAAAAGAAGACAGTGTGCTGGGGATGTGGACAATCTGGGCACCTCAAAAGAAATTGTCCAAAGGGTGGAGCTGATTCGACAAGAAGCTCAAATACCGACGGTGACGCTAATAGTATGTCTGTTTTCAAAGACTATAGTGATGCTCTTTGAAAAGAGCGTGTACATCCTCATGGCATGCCACTAGTCTCTAAATATTGCCATGAAAGAGGGTGTGTTACTGCTAGCGGGTCCACAAGTTTACACACGGGCATTTGCTTGGTATAGATGCAAGGTGTGTGGTGGAAAGGATGTCGATGGCTGATGAACTCTCGAGAAAACCAAGTGTGAGAGTTGCACCATAAATTTCAACAAGTTTTTTTTCGACATGAGCCGATGTGAAATTCTTAGAATTGGTGATTAATTCTAAGTGGGTGTACTCTTTATGGTGGAGTATGATAATTCTCGGTGTAGAGAATTATGACTGTTGGAATAGATAGTGTTGTAGTGGTAACTATGTTTATTTTTAATCAAGGTGGAGATTGTTGTGATTGATTAAAAATAATATTAGGTTTTTTAGTCAAAAATATGAGGTGCCTAATTTAGAAGAAAATTCATGGAAGGTGGCTTACCATATTGTCAAAAGTGGAGGTGCCTAACCTTGTTTGAATAAAAAATAAGAAAATTAGGTAGCCTAATTTTGTTGAATGAAGAAATGTTTGACATATAAAATGAGAACTTGAAGGCTATAAATATGGTTTCATTTCTTCATTGTTAATCATCCTAAAAATAGAGAAAAACTTATATGAGAAGTTTTTAAGTGAGGGAATTTTGTGAGAAAATTCTCTTGGGCTTGTAATTGCTCTTGTCTTTTGGGTGTGTGAGAAAATCATTGAGAGTGTGGTTGTAACAATTTTCCACATAGTGAATTTTTCTCTGGTTGTCTTTTGACAACGAAAGTGATTTTTTTCCAATTTGAAATTTCCACTATAATTCTTGTGTTGTGTATTCTCTATTTCTCTGTTATTTGATATTCTGTTAAGGAGGATCTTGGGAGGAGAAATTTGGGATTATAACATTTGATCCAAATTTTCTAACAGAAGATATATATAGGTTCACTTAATGAAGCAACATTTTCAAAAAGTTTGGTTTTTTTTAATGTTCCTGAGAAAAGTTTACTTCTAATTAATCCAACTTTTTGAGCCTCTTATTAACTATAATCATTTCATAATACGATACTATTTAATTAAAAAAAAGTTGCAAATTCAATGTGGAAGCTGGAGATTGAAGATTAGCTTCTCAAAAGCACAAGCTAGGAACCTGCCTTCTTCTGAAAAAGTTCATAAGAAACTACGATAAAAAATATATATCATAATTATAATTAAAATTTATTATTATATATAGTTATTAAAACAGTTTATAATTATCAAATTACATAAAAATACATCTTAATATCTTAATATATATATATATATATATATAATATTTGAACTTATTTAGATATACCTATCATATCATATAGGTAGTAGAATAAGGAGAAGTTTTTTATTTTTCTGTTATATTTTATACTAAATATATTATACTTTTTTTAAAAAAATTATATTAATTTGAGATAGTATATCATTGATGTAATGAATAATTTTGAGGCAATAAATACTGATGGACATGTTGTCTTTTCAAGAATGGGAAAGCTGTTATTGATCATATTCCTTAATAGTTGCTCAAGACTCAAGTTGCAAGGTATCTGTACAAGTAAACTGTTAAAAGAATAAGTTAAGATTGAGATACAACAAATTTTACTTTTAAAATTAAAGCTAAAATACAATACAATTTGATGTTAATAAGGGCTACAATTTTTCAACTCCGTCAAATATATGAAAACGTACGGTCAACTATACAACCACATATTAATTCTACAACCTAAAATAGAGGTACAAGAAACTATCGTATCAGTAAAAATAGTGTAAAACCAGAATTAGGAAGAAATAGAGTTTATGTTAAAATCTTTTGCAATTATTGTAATCTCGCTAAACACTATTTACAAAACATTTAACAATCAATTTCATAAAAAAAAAATAGTGTAATATTTTATTTATTTAATAAAAAATATGTTTTTTTTTAAATTGTTAATTTTATTATTCTTTATTTATTTGTCGGAATTGGGTGGTGCAAACTTGGGTGTCGAAGATTGATTAGTGCCTGTGAGATGGGTGGGGCAAAATTTTCGTGGGCAGAATTCCTGTTGCTTTAGGATATGTAAAATGGGTATTACTTTATAATAATAATAATAATAATAATAATAACAGTTGATACCGACAGATATTAACCGTCTAATAGATCACTTGCAGTTAATATTTAATCCGAGTAAACCACTAACTGTCGGATTATAACCATCGATTATCCGATTATTAGGAATTTTTTTACATATTGTGACAATTATTAACCGTCATAATAGTGTTTGCAGTTAATATAAAACGTATCTATATACATATTTACTTATAAACTCTTGACTATTTACAAAATATAAAATCAAACAAAAGTATTAGAAAGGCTAAACAAATATAAAAATATCCATATGCCTAAATAATAACAGATCTAATTTCAAATACGTGCAAGTACATATTATTACATATTAAACAAATACATTAACTAGTTAATTAATTATTATAGTTGTTATTGTTTCTCAATCTTTGATTCAACAATTATAATTCAATCCTACGCACCTTCAAATACTTCCTAACCAAGGATTTATTTTCTACTAACAGTGAGAAATAGAAAGCAAAATGTTACGCCAATATATAATGATTCACATCCAAAATGTTCCAACTCTCTTTAAAATTTTCGCAAAGGATGAATCTATATTACTATAAGAGGATAAAATATAATGTAAACAAAATCTGATCACCTAAGCACAGAAACACTTTTTTTTTTTTTGGTAGTGTACCTGAATGTGATGAAACTATGCCTCGTTAGTAGAAATTGCTCTCTTTCGTGATAGCAGCTTGTGGGTGAGGTTGACCAGATGATTGATACAAGGATGAATTCTGAGAGTGAAATTGAAAGCTTAACTGCTTGGTATAGAACATGGGACTCCCATCTTTCGGCTTAGACATTTGGCAATAGATGGTTTTTGGACATAATAATCGCTTTACGTTTGAAATAGTGTTAATTTAAATAAAAAGAATGATATGAAAAAGTGTAAAAAATTTCTTTTCTTAAAAAAGTGTCCCATATTGTTTTTCTACATCTCTTAGAAGTTGTTGATATAAAGAAGGATTTACAATTAGGATTGAACCTTAAGGGGCATTCATTTTTGTGTAAAGTGAGAAGACTTAGGCAATTGTGTAGTAATACATGTGTGCGTTGCCATCGTTGCCGTCGATCAAGCCGAGTATGTGTGTATGACACTTTATTTTTTGGAAAATTTTTCGTTTTTAAAATTATAAAATATACATAGTTTTGGGCATCTTGAAGGATATCATGTATACTACAGAGATGAGAAATAACTTAGTTTCAGATTATCTTTTTAACAAAGCTGAGTTTACTCAAATATAGTTGGGTTTACTCAAACATAGGCCCTGATTTGTATACAATAACTAAGAATAATGTTTTTGTTGAGAAATTGTACGTTACTGAGGGCATGTTTAAATTAAATCTTGAAATTAATAAAGTTTCTTCTTCTGCTTATATTTTAAGTTCTTTTAATATTTGGCATGCTAGACTTTGTCATGTTAACAAATGCATAATCAAGAACATGAATACCTTATAACTAATCTTAAATTATCTTTGAATGATTTTAAAAAATGTGATTTTTGCAATCAAGTTAAAATAATCAAAACTTCATATTAATCAATAATTAGAAAATCTCAACCTTTAGATTTAATACACTTTGACATATGTGAACTTGATGGTATTTTAATAAGAAATAGAAAACACTATTTTATAACTTTTATTGATGACTGTTCAGACTATACTTATATATATAATGAAAAAATAAAGTTAGTATTTAACTTGTTTAAAATATTTATGAATGAAATTAGAAATCAACTTAACATAAAAATAAAAAGATTTCGAAGTGATAGAGATACTGCTTATGATTTAAATATTTTCAATGTTTTATATTAAACTCATGGAATCATTTATAAAAAATCTGCACCTTATTCTCCTGAAATGATTGGAAAAGTTGAAAGAAAAAATAGAACTTTTACTGAATCGGTTGTTACAATTTTATTAAACTTTGGTGTTACTTCCCATTGATAGAGAGAAATTTTATTAACTTTTTGTTATGTGCTAAATAGAATGCTTAAATCTTCTAGTAAAATTTCATATGCATTTTAAATAATAACCTAACTCAACTTATTTTAAAACTTAAGATTGTTTAGCTTATGTTAGGATTCCTAATCCTAAAATAAATTGCTAGTAGAGCAAATGAATGTGTGTTCATATGATATACTGTGAATAGTAAAACTTATAAATTCTTTGACTTAAATGATTATGTAATTATAGAATCAAATGATGTTAATTTCTATGAACATAGGTTTTCTTTTAAATTGAAGAATAATGGGTGCTTGTCTTCTTGTAATTTACCCACAACTAGTCTTGTAATTTACCCACAACTAGAACTAGTGAAAAAAATGAGGATTTAGACACTAAAATTAGGATAAGTAAACGAGCTTGAATTTCTAAAGATTTTGGGTTTGATTTTTATGCTTATACTTTAGAGGAAGGTCCCCAAACTGTTAAAGAAGCCTTATCATCTTTAGATGCCAACTTGTGGGAAAAAGGCATAAATTATGAAATTGACTCTCTTGAGTATAATAAAACTTGACATTTAATTGACTTACTTCCTGGTTGCAAAACCATAGGATGTAAATGGATACTAAAGAAAAAATTAAAACTAAATGGTACTATTAAAAACTATAAAGCTCGTCTTTTAGCCAAAGGATATAGGCAAAGAGAAAATGTAAATTTTTTTGATACCTTTTCACCAATCACATGAATAACTTTCATACGTGTGTTTTTTTCTCTTGTTGCTATCCATGATTTAGTAGTGTAACAAATGAATGTTAAAATTGTCTTCTTAAATGGTGACTTAGAAGAAGAGATTTATATGGATCAACTTGAGGGTTTTGTTGTCCCAAGTCAAGAAAATAAAGTTTATAAACTAGATAAATCTTTTTATAGTCTAAAACAAGCACCTAAGCAATGTTATGAAAAATTTGATAATCTAGTTATCTCACATTGATTCAAAATGAATAAAAGTGACAAATGCATTTATTATAAATTAGAAAATGATATTTTCACTATTATATGTTTATATGTGCATGACATGTTTATTTTTAGGTCAAATATTCATGTTGTGAATCATGCGAAATTTTTGTTGTGTGTTATTTTTGATATGAAATACCTCGGAAAAGCGAGTGTAATCCTTGGTATAAAGATTACTTGGTCTGAAAAAGACTTTCTCTAGATCAATCTCATTACATTGAGAGGATCTTAAAGAGATATAATTACTATAACTGCAAACCGATATGTACTCTTTATGATCTTAGTGTGAAGTTGTTCAAGAATGTCATAGACAGTGTTAGACAAACAGAGTATGTAAGCATTATTGGTAACTTATGTTATGCTACTAACTACAATAGGCTGGACATAGCTTATGTTGTGGAACTATTATGTAAGTTTACCATAGCATTGGAATGCAATTGAAAGGGTCATGGGATACCTTAAGAGAGCTATAAATCTTGGATTACAATATAAGAAGTTTTCCACTATTTTAGAAGGATACAATGATACTGATTGGAACACCTTATTAGGAGACTCCAAAGCAACTAGTGGCTACATAGTTAGCATTGTTGGTGGAGATATTTCTTGGAAGTCTAAGAAACATAAAATTTTGGCTCAACCTACAATAGAGTCTAATATAATAGAATTAGCTATTGCTAGTGAAGAAACCGGTTAGTTAAGAAGTCTGTTAGTTGAGATCCCTTTATAGGAAAGATCGATACTAGCTATCCTAATACTGCGATAGTACTGCGACTATTGCAAAGATTTAGAACTGTTATTACAATGGGAAGAGATGACAAATACGTCATAAGGACAACACTGTTAGATAATTTCTCTCTGCATGAGTTCTAAGAGTAGATCATGTATGTATTGATGAAAATTTGGCTAATCTTTTGATAAAAGGATTAGCAAGAGAGAATGTTTTCAAAACCTCGAAAGGAATGAAACTAATGTTCATAGAATAAAGAGTCATTCATGATGGTAACCTGACTTATAAACTAGAAATCTCAAGAAATAAATTCCTTCTCCCTCTTTTAGGAATCATGATTCCATTCACATCTATTTTTTTTTTCAATTTTACCCTCACCTCAAATATAACTCTAAACTCAAATCCCAAATCCCCGAATCCAAAACCATAAACCCTAAATCCAAATCCTAAAATCCTAAACCCAAAATCCCAAAACCCCAAATCTCAAAACCCTAAACCTCTAAACCTTAAATCCCAAATTTCAAATTCCAAATCTTAAAAACCTAAACCCTAAACCCTAAAACCTAAAACCTAAATCCAAAATCTCTAAACCCTAAACCCCACATCCCAAAACCCTAAACCCCTAAACCTCAAATACCTAAACCTTAAACCCTAAACCCTAAATTCCAAATCTTAAAATCCTAAACCCTAAACCCAAAACCCTAAACCTCAAATCGCAAAACCCTAAACCCTAAATCCAAAATCCCAATTTCTAAAACCCTAAACCCTAAACCTCAAATCCTAAATTCTTAAACCCTAAATCCCATATCTCAAATCTCAAAACCCTAAACTCTATTTAGAAAAATAATAATTTTAATAATATATTTCTTTTTAATTAAGTAATAATTATTTAGAAAATAATGATTTCAATAATGTATTTTGTTTGACGAAAAATCGTAATTAAATAACATTATTTAAACTTTACTGAATGTAGGGATATTAAGGTAATTTACAACTTTTTCCATTGGCAAACAAAACACTGTAATCCTGATTTTGAGCTTGATTCCAATGATCAAACCAAACAACATTGTTTCCTTTCCATTCCATTCTCAATCCCGTTTCGATTTCGATTCTATTATGCGAACCAAATGCCACCTAAATGATATGAGATGAATCATGCTATTATGAAGTCCCATTCTATATTGTTAGAAACATGAAGTTCGGAAGCGACATAAATGATGAGTTAATTATTAACTTGTAATGAGTTCTATACTCTATGTGGTGTGGAATATATAGCTATAAGAATACTCTTGATAGACTTACCTATGTGAATGTAGAAGTGGGATTGCTTCCTATGAAATTTTTGGGCAAAACTTACTAGAGCATTCACTATAATAGGATACATGTGCATGATTGTAAAACACTGGTTTTTCGAACTATAACTTGGAAAAGTTGTATGTATAATGTTGTTAGAGATAGAGTTCAAAACTACGAGTTACTCTAGTATATTCTAAAACATCAACACTATGTAAATGTTCAAGTAGATAGACACATTTTGTTGATGCAAAATCTTATACTTTTAATTGATCGGTTGCTCGATGAAATATATTTTTATATAAAATTCAAGTGGAGGATTTTTGAAAATAGTGTGAATTTAAATAAAAAATGATAAGAAAAAAGTGCAAAATTTTCCTATTAAAAAACTTTGTCCCATATTGTTTTTCTAAATCTCTTAAGAGGTGTTAATATAGAGAATGATTTACAATTGGGATTGGGCCCTAAAGGACATCCACTTTTGTGGAAGGGGAGAAAACTTAGGTAATTAAATAGACACACACATGTGTATGCACCACCGCTGTCATTCGTTTGACCAGTCGACCTTGTCGAGTAGAATGCGTGCGTGTTTCGAGGTGAGATAGGATTTTATTTTTTGGAAAAAATTTCATTATTAAAATTATTTTTTCCAATAGTTAGAAATTTCATTCTTTTCCAAACTAAGTCACCCAAAACCTAACTATTATTCTTTTGATTGTTCTGTTCCATTATTGTGTGAACGTTTTCTTTGTAAACTTTACACACTCGTTCATCCTATTTTTAATTATAAAAAGATGGTTATAGCTCTCACTTTTACAATATTAAGAAACTACTCTTCATAACAAACCCAAGAAAAGAATATTCAAAATTATTTTTTCAAATTTTTGAGCAAGATTTTGAGGTGTAGCATTCCGAATTTCATCAATGCATTGAATCTCCAAGACAAAAAAATGATTTAGGATTGTTTTATCTTGAGGATATTGAGGTTGTGTTTGTTTGTATAAATTTAAATTGAGTCATAAAACGTCTTATAGAGAGTAACTTAGTCTGTTACTCAACACTTGACCTCTTCTACTAGAAGCAGCCCGATACTAATGGATGTTGAAGGTGTACATCAGATACCAGAATCTTTCTTACAGAAGTTTTACATCGTCATTAACTACCATTCAAAGTGAGAATAAATTAGGTTAGAAGAGGGATTCCCTGGTAGCTCAGTTGTTTGACTATCCTATCTGAGTAGATTAAATCCCATCAATCTCGTCCCATTCCCTAAGCACAAAATGGGTGTCTATCGATTGAACCAATAAATTTGAATGAAGAGTTGACAGCAAATAATTTATCAGTTTGTTGCATACACCATCTAAATCTCCTATCTTTATCCCTCCCCACACCCAAAAAAAAAAAACATTTAGAGGCCCTTCTCTGTGAGAGACAACGAACTGGGATTCAAGATGTAAGAAAAGCCGTGCGTATGCATTTTTAATGCTAGATATGCTGAAATCGCAGATAAATTATTTCCCCTTCCATTATATTAATAGTTATCACTATTCACTCGTCTTTTGAATTCATCTATTCTCATTTTACAGTTCAATCAATTCTAACCTTAACTGCCAACAGATACCAAACCAATATCAGTTAATGAGTAACAGAGGCAGCAAAAAAACTTCCAATTCAAGTATCAATTTGAATGAGAGCTTCCATCTAGACCAAAGTCTATCTTAAACATAAGGAGAACATGTCCTAGCCAACATCGTCACCGAAAAAAGAAAGAAAGAAAGAGTATTCAAGTACATATCTAAGCTTTTCTTTATCTTAGCTTCAGCACAACGAAGACCAAAACTTTAAATACACAAATAATCAGTATGGGCTAGGTAGGGCAAGTAGAAGTTATTGAAACTGAAAACCTATTTAAAAGTGAACTTTCTAGGAACTCGAATCCGGCAAAGTCCATAAAGCTAAAGCAATAATAGAATGCTTTTATTTTTTTTCAATCGCATTGGAATATGCATGAGGAACATCATATAATGACCATAAAAGCCCAAACCTGCTGTCAGAAGTAACAAAGCCTTGAAAAGGCTCCATTAGCATCATACCTTCCAATTTGAAGTGTTGTGCGTGGTTATATGTAGTAGAAATTTTAGCAAATATGATAAGAGAAATCAAATTCTAGATATTCATTCTGAATACACACAACATTCACATTTTATATTCAAAGAAGCAGAGGATGAAGGCACTTACCAGATTGCAACGCTACGCGAGGATGGAGGAGTCTACGCCCGAAGGAGTCTGTGTGAGAAAGGGGTTGCACGGAAACTTGCAACAGAGGGAGTGTCTGTTGAGTCCCACATCGATTATGGATGCTAAGAAAGTACCGGTTATTAATCTAGACAATCTCTCCTTGATAAGTGCATTTTGAAGGTAAAATCAGGGTTGTTCAGCTTTTAACTTGGTATCAAAGCAGGTCCCTAGGGTCACTTATGAGTCCTCTCTCGCCCACTTGTCTCCTAATCGGTTTTGAGGTGTTCCCGTTCGATGTGAGGTGGGGTCTTGAGTCTCACATCGATCAAGGATGCTAACAGAGTACTGGTTATTAGTCTGGACAGTCTCTCCCTTGATAAGTGGGTTTTGAAAGAAAAATTGAGGCTGTCTAACTTTCAACTTGGTATCAAAGCAGGTCCTTGGAGTCAACTAATGAATCCCCTCTCGCCACTTGTCCCTCAATTGATTTTGCAGTATCCTCGTCCGATTATTAGTCTCAATCTCTCACCTAATAAACGCGTTTTGAAGGGAAAATCAGGGCTATCCAGTTTTTAATTGTTGAGTCCCACATTGATCAATGATGCTAGTAAAGTGCTGGTTATTAGTCTAGGTAGTCTCTTCCCTAATAAGCGCGTTTTGAAGGGAAAATTGGGATTGTTCAGCTTTCGACTTTGAGTCCTACATCGATCAGAGATGTCACTAGAATGCTGGTTATTAGTCTGTGCAGTTTCTCCCCTGATAAGCGTGTTTTGAAAGAAAAGTCGAGATTGCCCAACTTTCAACTCTGTCGATGGGGCGTTGTCTAGACTGTGAGAGCAAAGAGGAGCTAGGATCCGTCTCGTAGATGAGTGGGTGACTTATGTGTGCGTTAAGGGTAGGGATATTTATTCTGTGTTTTCTATTGTGACATGAAAGGTTTTAAAAAACTTTTTCGTAAAGATTATAACCGTCGTTATAAAAAAATGTTCATTAAATCTTCATTAAAAACAATCCTGATGGTTAACCACATTTTTCTAAATTTTCAACTATCATTCTATTATTGTTACAGTAGAAGATATACTAAATAATAATATATGAAAACCCCCCAAAAATGGGGCATTAATCGGGGGCGTTTTTAGCAATTTTGCAAAGTAGACAGTTAGAAGGGAGTGTGGTTTAAGAGCAAATATTTTTAAGCCACTGGTAATTGTAAGGTTGAATCATTTGACACGTTCTAATACTAGTGCACATACTGGATAATCTCTTCTTTTAAATAAGTGGTGGTTGTTGCCTTAGTTGGGGTGAGTTGATAAGGTTGTTAGTGTGCTTAGTTGTATTCTTTGAGATTTTGTAATTGTGTTTTGGTTTAAATAATTTCTCCTTCACTAACCAAAAGAGATTTAAAAATATATTTTTTAAACAAATTGACTAAACACTTAAATAAATGGATTTCTATAATTTTTTCCCAATAAAAAAATACACACAAATGAGTTTGACTAATATTATTTAGAGTTTGCTAAAGCATTAGATCCACAAAAGACATATCAAAATTACATGCCAGTAATAATCGAACAGATTTAGTTTTGAATGATAAATTTTGGATAAGTAATCAAATTCTATTTTTATTTTATTTAAATTTTGGAGATTGGGTTCGATTTCGGATGTGAGAGAATCCAATCCTAATTTAGGACAAAAACATTATATTTTGTACACTAAATTATAAATTTTATTTTATAGAATATTATATTTTATATATATTTAGTACAAAAATATTTATAATTTAATATTTAAGAAGAAAAATAAAATATAACATAATATATTATTTTTTATTAAATTTAATATTTTTGAACTATTTTAAAATAAGATGAACTTAGAATTTAGTTTTTGGAGATCCGAATAAGTAACTCTTATTCGATAATGATTCTTTAAATTTTATACTTATTAATAAAGAGTATTTTATAATCTAGTATAATCCGATCAAATCGAATTATTATTAAATTATAAATAAATATATATTTTATTTTATAATATGTTATAATCAAATATTATATATATCATAATTATATTAAATTATTATTTTAGTTTAAAAAATAAATATAAAATTTAAATATTTATAATAATTTAATAATTGTTTAGATATAGTTATTATTTTTTTATTTTCTTAATTGTTATTATAAATAATAAATTTTATTACAAATACATTAATTAAAAATTTAAATGTTATGTATATGTGATAATAATTTATAAATAAATTTTAACATTAATTTAGTATTATTTTATTAAAAATATCCTATTTTTTAAATTTAAATAGATTTAATTTGATTGCTTATATCATTCATCAAACTCGAATTAAAATTTTTTAAATTCAATCCAGATTAACCATAAACTGAGAATTTTTGTCCGCTGCTCACACATTCCTACTGGTTTGGATCGTGTAATATAACATTTTAATTTCGGTTTTGGATAAAACATTACTTAATCTCGTTTTACTTTGGTGACATTACTTGATGGACACAAGAGGAAATACAAAAAAGCTATCGTCCCTGCCATCTGGATCCTATCACTAGGAAAGTTGTTCACCGCGAATAAAAACCAAACACAACTCTTAGCCGAACTCAACCCACTTCTTTCTTTTCTTCCCCCAGTTAACATTGAATCCCAAACACAAACATACAAAAAGCTGTTAGCACCGTTATCTCTCCACTGCTACTTTTGGCAGCTGGGACAGGTGGTGGTAGTTTATTAATAGGAAAAAAAGATAACGATCTCTATTAATTACGAACAAAGTCTAAATTTTTTTTTATTTTTTAAAATAAGATATTATAATTTTATTAACTATTAAAAAGTTACCTATAAGTAAAAAATATTTACAAATATTAAAAATAAAATACAAAAATATATGTATATAAATATTTTTTTTAAAGATATATATATTATTTAAATTAATTCCAACTCAAAAATATATTTCCTATAATTTTAAATATATAAAATTTGATTTAAGAACACATAATAATTAAAAATATATACATATTTGTATTAATATATTTTATTTTTGATATTTTTTAAAATTTTAAATTTTTATTATACTTTTTAATAATAATACACCTAAAGGTAATAGATTTTTGTAAAATTTATTTATAATTAATGAACCTTTATTATCTTTCGTCCTTGCTAATATTTACGTTATTTTTATAATAGAAAATGGTGCGCATGTTACTTAAATTAAGTTAAAGCATTTATTTAATCCCTTAGAAAAAATATGTTATTAATCATTTAATTTTGTAAAAAATGTGATAAAAATTATTTTTTTATAAATATTTTGAATAAAGTAACATTATTTTTTCAATATTTTATTTTATTGGTAAATAAAAATAATAATTTTTTTTACTATTATAATTTAACATTGAAATATTAAGTAAATAGTTAATTTTTTATCATAAAAATATTAATATATTGAGTAGATAATAAAATTTATCATTCTTAGATACCTTTTATAAAATATAAGAGATTAAACAACACATTTTGTAATATAAAAAATTAATTAACATAATTTTTTTAATATAAGTCATTTTTATACAACCTCGTTCCTTTTTATATTCATTATTCATAAATTAAACTGTTAGGTAAAAGGTGTTTAAATTATTGAAAAAAAATATTGATTTAAAAAAAAGAATATTTGTACAAAAATTGAAAGTGATTTTAATTTTTTAATTTTAATTTTTTCATTATTTTTTCTTGGATTTAAAATTTAATGTTTAATATTTAAGATATATACTTTTGAAATTTAAAATTTAATATTTAATATTTAGAATTTATAATTTAAAGTTTGATTCGTAATTTTTAGTGAAAAAATAAGTTAAAATTTTATGTAAGCAAATATATGTGTGATAAAGAGAAAGTAGATAATAAAAAAGAAAAACAAAGAGAAAATAAGGAAAAGAGAGAATAAACTAATTAATAAAATTAGAAACTATTAAATCATCTCTATTATATTGTACATGAAAATCAATTTTGATTAAAAAGATACATTTTTTAAAAATATAGATACATTTAAGATACTATTAAAAACTTTAACAATAATAAATAATAAAATAATACAAAAGTCTTTTTACATTAAATTAGTGTAAAATAACAATTAATGTAAATAGTTTATTATAGATTATAAAAATATATCAAACTATTTTAATTACTAATTAATTTTTATATTAATTTTTATTTTACAATAAATTTATATTTATAAAAATACTCAAAATTATCGATATCTATTACTATGCAACTCTATCTCACCACTAATTACGAAATATAAAAAAAAATTATATATATGTTTACACAAATTGTCATTGTATAATAATTTGATGTGACATCTTAAAAGAAGGCTAAATAGTTTTTATATACATAAATTTTGGTCCATTTATCATTGAAATAGAATCTTTAAATGTTGACGAACACGATTTTAATATAATATTATGTATGATTATTCTATTTTATTCATTTAAATTATAAAAAAGAAGAAGATAGATTTATAATACTAGAAATTACTCTACGTATCGGATTTTCAAGCATTTTTCTGTACAAAATCAAAACTCCACAATGACATCTTAAATACTAAGACCCCCTACTTTACACAATAAAATACCCTCCAACTTTGTTCTTCCACAAGCTCCCAACTTTGTCTCTGCAGAAAATGTCCAATATTTTCAGAAAGAAGTTCCATTTAAGCTTTTTCAATTTGAAATATTGTCTACCCACTTGTCAATCTCCATCTTTTCTCAATCCCAGCTCTGATCACTTAGATAACGCTAACCCATCATCATCCATTTGCTCCACCACATCAATCATAAGAAACAATTTCAACTCTGTTTTTGATCTCAGTACTTCAGATTCAACTGATGACTATTTCTCTTCATCTGAAGACTCTGACTTTGAATCCCCACTTGATTTCACTTCACTTTTCGCTTCTGGACGCTTTTTTGTCTCTTCTCCAGGCACTTCGAAGTCCATTATTGATCGCTCCTCCTCATATTCAAATTCAAAACCAGACTCTGCAGAAACTAGCTTAGTGATCAACAATGGCATCAGGGTACCAAAGTTTTCACTCAATCCTTACATAGATTTTCGGCGTTCAATGCAGGAAATGATTGAAGCTAGAGGTTTGTTAATGGTGGATGGGAAAATAGATTTTGATTATCTTCATGAGTTGCTTTTGTGTTATCTTTCAATGAATCCTAAAGACACCCACAAGTTTATAATCAGTGCTTTTACTGACCTTGTCATCAGTTTGTTACCCGCTTCGGAATCGGTAACAGTTCATCACCGGAAATTGAAAAGCAATTTCAAGCGGTTGTTGATCTAACATTTCGTGCTTTTGTTTTTATTTAATTTACTTAGGAAAATTATTATTAACTAAATAAATAAAACGTATTAGCAATGAAAAAGGATAAGCCTTTTTTTTTTTGTTTTGTTTTGGCTTTTGTATTTTATGCGGTAGATATATTTAACTTGGTGTTTGTGCAATAGACTCTAATGAAATGTTAGCCGAACTCTATTAAGTTTTTACTTTCGTGAGAATTAATATGTGATATTGTTATATAATATCTGAATAGCGATTTTAAATAAAGTTTAGGTATTTATAAAAATAAAATATACTTAAAAATGAATTTTGAAGTACATAAATGAAATAATTACTTTTTACAAACTTAAACTTTTATGTAAATCGATGTTTAATGAAAAAAAGAAAAAGAAAAATGGATTTGGATAATCACATGACCTAGGAATGAGAGGTAAGTTAATGTCTCGATGCATATGTTATTATATTTCATGTTATTTGTTAAATGGTAAATTTTACAATTTATTATTAAATTATATTTAAATTTATCATCAAATTTTTAAAGTTTTAAAATATTGTTAGATTTATATAAGTTGTAATAATCTATTATTTTTGTTAAAAAAATCAATTATATGTCATCTATTTATATAAATTTTGTGATAAATTTATATAAGTTTTAATAATCTATCTTCAAAATGTATTAGTTGTATTGATGGTGAAGATATACATGAATAAAGTTTGATAGTAAATTAATATAATTTATATAAATTTAATGATAGATTTGTATAATTAAATTATAGATAATCTATGTTACTTTAATTTTTTAACATAATAATAGATTGTTACAACTTATATAAGTTTTGTTGTAGATTTTAACACTTTAATAATTTGTTAGTAAATGGTAGATTAAAAAATTATCACTCTCTTTTAAGGAAAAATAAGTTTAATTGATTTAAAATAAAATTACTTTAATAATATATAAATAAAAAATACATCAAATTATTTAAACTATTATAAGAATGGTAAAAATAGACTTGTAGTTAAAGGAATAAATTTTTTGGAGCATTATCTTTTCACTTTTTATAATTTTCATATAAATTTAACTCTTCTATTTGATAATATAATAAATATTTAATAAAATTTAATATTTTATTGAAAGAGTTCTTTTCTTTAATTTATGAGCTACACTTAAATTTCAAATAATAATATTATATTTAAATTTAACAAAGCATGTCATTTAAATGAAAAAAATTATCATATTATATCTAAATTTACCTGGAAATTTTTTCTCTGCATGTCTTGTAATATATTTTTTTTTCATGTTATATAGCATTAAAACGTAATGTATTGAACTCTTGGTACAACTCTTTATCAAGTAGAACGTACAAAGCTAAATAATACTTATTTTTCTAAAGATCGAAAAAAAGCATTCGAATAAGCGAATCAAATTTATCTTATTAATTTTGTAACAGATTATGACAAAAAAAAATTGTTAAAAAAAGTAATTTGTATAAACTCACCATCCATGAGTTTATTGACAACTTTAAGTGATTCTAGTGAGACTACTTAACTCTGTAAATTTTTCATATCTCTTCATCATATATACTAAACACAGTTTTAAGTCCAACTCAATAATGATAAGGGGTCAGATATTGGGACTTTTTTCAAAAAACAAAAACAAAAATTGACTAATCATCATTTCTCTAAATATAACGAAGTCTTTAATTACATTTCAATTATTAAAATGAATATGATTTTATCTATATTCAATAAGTCAAATTTTATATATATTCATGTAATTGTACTAATTTCACTTCAGTTAAAGTTATCACAATTATCGATCAATAATCAGTCAATGCTGATCAACACTGATTAATAGCTTTTAAATGATAGCCATTATTGATAATTACTTGGTCAACATTCGATTATTGGTTATTCAATTTTTTTTATGACAGTTATATGACATTTATCATTAATAATTTTTTGTCACATAATATTACTTTTATATGATTAATTTTTTTTAACAAGTTATTGTTTGATTGGTTAGTTATCATTAACTTAAGGTTGAGAAAAGATAGGAGATAAATTTCATTTATCAACTAATTTGAAAAAATGAAACTTTTGATTTATTAAAATATAGTATTTTTCAAATAAAATGACATTTTATATTATTTTTATTATATTTTGGAAAATTATTTAGGTTTTATTTTTCATTCATGGTGTATTATTTGTTAGATGTTAATTACATAAAATGTATATTCCCTTCGCAAGTGCTAGGTGACTATCTTTTCTTGTGTATCATCGGAAAATTGATAAAACATTGCAAATAAAAACACCTTCGATATATATACGAGAGACTTTATATATATGAGTCAAGAAACTTGCTCTCTCTTCCTGCAAAGAGATCGGCCATCACTTAATTACTTTTACTTTGCATGAGAGGCTTCTTTTTTATAAATAATTATTATCTATATAAATCAATTCATAATTTCTTTATTTAATGTTCTCTTTTAAATTTCTCACATTTTACTTCTTGAATTAAAAAACTCTTTTGCTTTTCACTATTTAATACAAGAAAGCTTCATCTTTCAACTATTTCACGTAGTATATTTTAACTTTTTATTTGTGAGATTTTTATGTCATTTTATTCCAAATTCAATCATTTTTTATCTCTTTAAAAACCCGTTTTATTTTTCAAATAGAGGTGGGTTATTAAGTTGAAGTGAAATATGATGAAACAAATTTATTCTCTTTTAGAAGATACGTTAAAACTAATATGTTAGTAGTTTGAGATAATATCTATAGATATAATAAAGTAAATAAAAATTTTCATATTCTTATCTTTAAAAGATTTTTGGTTTTTTCCGTAAAGATGATAAATATTTTTGTTTAAATTGTTTGTAATTTTGATATAATTTAAGTAATTTATTATTTAAAGTGTCGTGTCTTTACTAAGTAAAATTGATTTTATTTTCTTTCTATTTATACTTGTACTAATATGTGAAGATCTTTTATAGATTTTATGTGTTAAAAACAAAGGAACTTCTAAAAGGATTATGATTATATATAAATTATTTTAATTTCACACCAATGAAAATTTTATTAGAATGAGAAATGGATAACAAAAAATGGTATAGATATCAATGAAATGATAAGATTATTTAGTTCACTTTTATTAGCTATTATATCAAGTTTTAAAATTAGGGATCTACTCAATCTTTCGAACATAATATTAAATTATTTATTCTCTTAATAACTTATCTTTATATTGTGTTTATTTATTTTTTAGTTATAATTAAATTGATGATTTTATTCCGATCTTTACTTCAACAATTGATTCTTAGTCATTGCAATAAAATCTTTAATTAATGGATTCATGTTTTAGATAGAAAATGAAAAGAATATTATAGATAATGTAAAATACCTGTTCATTACTTTATATTGATATATTTACATATAAAGGATCTTATTTTATATAAGTATTAATGATATATTTTTAAAATTATAAAATCACATTATATACACATTAATGTGAATCATACAAATGCTTTAATTTCAAGATATAGATAGATATTTATGCAGTATTGTTTAAAAAAAAAAAGTCCCCTTTTAGAACTCTCTAAAACTTACTTACATTGACAAATAAATGGCTATAATATTGTTCTAAAAAAAAAAAGGAGGAGAAAAAGAGCAGCTAAAATATTGTCCATAGCTTACACGATTTACATGGTCCAATGGTTACAAATCTATGATCCCTCCATAGACGTGATATGTGTACATACAAGTTGCTTAGCAAAAGCTAGCCATCGTTGAAAAAACCAAAATATTTCCAAACAAGAATACAATGGTCATTGGAAAAGGAGCTTGGCGCGCATGCTCATTATTCACTCCATGTAATTAATCTTTATTTATTTGCCTATGGAAGACAAAGAAGAAGGATCCAAAGAGAGATTACAAACAGCCAGAAAAATTAAATTAAACAAAAATGTCTTTTATGCTATTATACTAATTTTTTGTTCTTAAAGTAGGTTTTTTGTTCTTAAAGTAGGTTGGTTTAGGTATGGTTAACACCAGACAATTTGTCCTTAAGTGTCTTTATTATTATTTATTAATATTCAGCATTATTTGGGTAAAGAACAAGAAGTAACACATAGTGGGATGAGAGTCTCAAATAATAATCCAATAAATTTCATTAAAAATAATATATAAAGTTTATAAAATGGACGTAATTTAGGCAATACTACGAACAACCCCTTAGTCTAGCCAAGTGTGCGGTGTCTTGTAAATTTTAGGATTTTGTAACGTTTAGTTAATGATATTTTAAAATATATAATTTAATCTTTCGTCTTTTAAAATTTAATAATTTTAATTCAATTTAATTATTTTCGCTAAGTACTAAGAAATAAATTCTGTTACTCCAAAAAAGTTTGAGAACAAATTTTGTTAAATTTTAAGATGTTAAGAGTTAATTATGCATTTTAAAAGATTAAAATAAAAATTAGGGAGTAATAAAATACACAAACCTGTCTTTTAAAATCGCTATTAAATTATCTCACATTATCTTAATTTAGCCCACATTCTTGATGTTTTACAACTAATAAAAAAATGTGGGAAAATTTAGTAATACTCAATACTCATATTTTGAAAGGCGTGAATTTAAGTATTGGTTGTATTATTATAATGCACATTTGTCACATAGTTGTACAGTTGTGCTTTGAAGATTCTTTATTAAATAAAAAAAGAAAAAAATAATTAGATTATGTTATCTTCTACTTTCTAACCGGAGATTAGCTACAAAGCATAAAGAGATTAGTTTTGACAAGAAATGAAACATTCAGGGTTTGTTTAACCACTTAAATTGAAAATAATTCTTTTTAAATTATTATTAAAAAATAGTTTTCTATTATTTTAAAAAATAATTATTTGTTTAGTCATTGTTTTAAAAAACTCTTGTAAAGAACAAAAAAATAAAAAAAACATATTTTTCAATATGTTTTACAATATTACTCTTAAAAATTGTTTTAAGTGTGAAATATTTTCATTTAAAATCTCATATTTTTACCATAATTTTAAATATTTATCAATAAATTAAAAATAATAATAATTAAGAATTTATAAAAGTGATTTAAATTAATATAACATGTAATGTAATGATATATTTTTTTTTGTTTCTTTTGAATTTTTTAGTGTAGTTGTTCACCTATTTTATTTTAAAACTAGTATGTTTTTTTATTATGTAATTTAGTTTTTCATTAATTAAAGAACTTTATATATGTGTCTTGCATTTATGACATTTTAGAAATATGTTGTTTAAAATCATATAGATGTTAACAATTGGTTATAAATTTTAGTTTACTGTGATCGTAATATTTAATTAATTTTATTTTGAATTAAATTTAACTACATCATAAAACCTAATACATTTACACATTAAAATAATTAATAATGCATTAATCTCATAGGACTTAATAATACGATAAAGTTACACAATATGATCTGACTTATTTATCCAGCTTATTAAATAAATAAATTATGATATAATGAAAATTATTAAATTAATATTAATTTCAAACTTATTATTATTATATATCTAAGTGCGTAATTTTTAAAAAATAATAAAAATAATAAAAGTTATGGAAAAACTAAAGATCATTAAAGTGGTGTTAAAATTAAAATAGATAATAATATTTTCTGAACTTTTATTATTGATATAATAGAACTGTATAAAATATATATCTTATTTTAAATATTATTTATATTTTAATATTATTACTATTAAATAAAATTATAAATTATTTTTATTATAATAATAATTTATATTATGTTAAGATTATTACCCTTTAAAATAAAAACAAATTAATATATATATATATATCACATTATAATACCACAAACAAATGTTCACAAGCTACCTAAATATGAGGTTGGAACTACGCCTTTCTGAAAAAAGTGGTTTTTCGTGTTTTCAATAAGTATGAAGACACGTATTACATGTTTTCAAATTTTTATTTTTAAAATTAATTTTTTATTTTTATATACAGAAAATTATCTTTAAATTATTTGACCAAATAAGTCTCTAAATTCTTACATGTATTTAGTGATATTTGGCGTTCATTAAGTACGATTGGAATGGACATACATAGTTTAATAGAGTATTGAATGACACATTTGTAATTTTAACGACCGCTAAATCGATCAATTGTGCTAGATAGGTCCTTAATTAAAAAATGTCTTATCATTAAACCAAAAATAAAAAATAAAAAATAATATATATAAGTTTGTTGGTTTCTATAGTTTTTCTAAAAAAAATTAAAAAATATTAAATGTAGAGAAAAATCAACCACTATTAACAACATGAGACAAATAATATATTATATGTAAAAAAAATCTTAAAATAAATTATATTTTATGAAATGAGCTAAAATAAAAGTAGACGATAAAATATTTAGCATGGAAATTATGGATTGTTTTTTATATGGTATATTCGGCTAATTAAACACAAAATAAGTGCAAAATAATTTCTTGTCCAACTTTTTTTGAACTTTATCAAATAATATTATTAGAAAATATAACACAAAATACTCCAAAATTAATAAATAATTCCTCCTTCAACGTGCACAATATGGAGTAAATATATTAGTGCCTCGATCAAAGTTAATGAAGGTTCTATGAAACATACAAAGAAAATCAATTAATGAAACGGAAAATGAGATGATACTCTGAAGGGAGTTCATATTCATTGTGTGTGTTTTTAATTTTATTTTTAGTGTGTTATTACATGTGTTATTTGGACAAATAAGTGGGAGAAAATGCCAAAAACAAAAGGAACATTTATTGCATAAAAAATTAAGCTTTTATATACGTATTTGTTAATTATTAATTACATCAAAAATGAAAAGCAAAAATTAGCACATGTCATCGGAACTCTTATGCTCGTGATATTACCCAAAAATAATGAAATATTTTTTTTATGAAGCAAATAATGTAAGATATAAATTAAAATAATTATATATTGGATTATATGCGATGATGATTTCAAATTAGTCAAAAAAATTATATAACCTCTTATATTTGACTTTTTACACAAAATAATAAAAAAAATTTAATTTTTATTGGCTAATTATAATTTAATTTTGACTAAATATTTCTCATATTTGATCGATTAAAATTGGATGGTTATACAACTAGTTAGAGTTTGATTGTTGAGTGATCTCACTTGTTGGAATCAAGTTGGATACATGTCAAATTGAACTGAATAGTTATTTAACTAGTCAGAGTTTAGTTGATTAGTAATCATACTCGTTAGAGTCGAGTTGGACACATGTTCTAATAAATTAGACATTTGTCTAACTTGTTATATTTAAATTAGATGGTGATCTCACTCATCGAAAATGAATTAGATACATGACTAATTAAATTGACAATTGTCTAATAGGTTAAAGCTTAGTCAGTCGATGATCCTATTCACTGGAGTAGAGTTGGATGGATGTACAACTAACTTGAATAGTTGTCTAATTAATCGGATTTTAATCGATCAATGATCATACTCATCAAAACTAAATTAGAGTCATGATTAATTGATCA
Source organism: Hippophae gyantsensis (assembly GCA_030763125.1). Lineage (NCBI taxonomy): Eukaryota > Viridiplantae > Streptophyta > Magnoliopsida > Rosales > Elaeagnaceae > Hippophae > Hippophae gyantsensis. The sequence goes on from CM061033.1 coordinate 43,578,972, forward strand.
AATGTGAATCAATATGTGATGATAATCATCGGTTAATATATATTTGAATAATTATATACATATTTTCTTTGCATTTGTCCATATATTTAGTTAGACAATTATTCACATCTTTTACGTGATTAGACACATGTTCTCAATATAAGTTTTCTGGCATTTAGTTGAATATATGTTTAACTCTATTCTATCTAATTAGATATATTTTAATTGTATTATTAAAATATAACGAGAATAATAATAGAATTGTAAGTTAGGGGCCAATATAGAATAGAAATAATGATAGATGGTTATATACACGTATTTTCCTTATATAGTCAATTGTGAATTGGGATGAATAGGCATAGTGCTTGAATGGCGATGACATGGATCGTGGGTGGTAATTTATTATATAGTTTTATTTTTGACTCAAATTTTAATTAGTTTAAATATCTCAAAAAAATCGAGTTAAGTTTGAGTTACGAATGGGTGCGAGGATAGACAAGTTTGTTATATTAATAATCATAATCATCTCACATAAATTTTAAGTATATTCATTCGATTAATAATTATCAGTTATAAATTAGTAGTAATTTATTTACAATTTAATTATATTTTTAATTTTTTAATATTTATTTAAAAATATATTTAATTTTTAAAAAATTAAATGTTAATAAAATTCTTACTTTATTATATTATCTAAAATATTAATGTTAATTTACATAGGAATTAAAAATTATACTTATACCGTGATCAATTCTAATCGGATTTAATGGATTACAAATTATGTCATCTGCAAAACGATTCAAACTTATAAGTAGATCTTAATTTCTTTTCCGACCTTTTAACATTGGCATTTAGGATTGTAAGCTTCAAACTTTTGCAAGGATTCCTCAATCGAAGATAAAGATGCGAGACATCGCAAATATAAAAATTTAATATACCTTATTTTAATAAATATATAAATTAAAAATACTTTAATCGTTTTATTTTTTTATAATTCATCATATATTAATTAACTTTTAAAGCAAATAAATTTATTTCAATTTATAATATTCACCTTTATATAAAAGAAGTCCAAATCATAAAGCATATCGGTATAAAATCAACTAACTATTTGTTTTGGTGTCAATTCTTAATTCTTCTTTAACAGTACAATCTTATATTAAATAGAAGTTTTTTTTTGGTTAAAGACTTAAATAATTTAAATTTTTTTCATATTTTAGGCTTCGGTAAACTTATTATTTTTCATTTTGATCCCCTTAATTTTTTAAAAAATTATAAAAAATTAACATTTATAAAACTTAAAACAATAAAAATAATATTTTAATAATATTAAACAAGATTTGATTGGATGTTATTTAACATTAAAAAGATCTAAAAAATTATAATTTAATTTAAACGATATTTAATTAGGTAATGTTCAAAATAAAATAATGTCTCAATCTTTTTTATAGTTAAAATGTATTAATTAAACATAAAATGTTATTTTTATGGACGTAAATTTTAAGGGTGTTATTTTTATTATTTTTATTATAAGTTATTACTTTTATTTTATAATTTTTACACTTTGTTTCCTTTCATTTTTTTATATTTTTAAAGTTTAATTTCAAGTTAGTTTTAAATTTTGGATAAATTTTTTGAAAATTAAAAAATAATAAATTGACCATATTATAAGAATTAAAAGTAAGAAAATAAAAATATAAAAAATAAAGAGATCAAATTATAAGAAAAATAATAAGAGATGAAAATACATATCGTGAAAAAATTATGAATCGTTAACATAATTCAACCTTTTTTTAATTAAAAAAACCAACTTTATAAAGGTAAATAATCCAAATTTACTAATTAGCTATTCGTAAGTATGATATGTTAGTCATAGTGTTTGTTTTTTTTTCCTAATCTTCACGTATATTTTTTAAACTAATAGACTTGATATTAGCTTTTAAAAAGTGATCTATTTTGAAATTTTAAAAACAAAATGATTTTGTAAGCTTTTAATCCTAAATTTATGATTTTGAAAACAAAATGATGTAATTATTTTATAATTTATTCGTATTATTTTAAATTAATTTGTAACAAGAATTTATTATAAAAATTAATATAAAAAATCATATTTATATTATTACATATATTTTCTCTCTTTATTGCAAATATTATTTATTTTCTTCATTCTATATTAACTAAAAAAACCTTATCTTAAAATATTTATCATTAATTTACTTTTTCTTTTACTTTTACCATTATAATAAACACAAAAAATTACTAAAATTTTTAAAAATAATACTCGAATTCTCGTTCTCACTTCGGGTCAGCTTTCACCATCGGAATGCCCTATATATCTCCCACGAGAATTTTAAGATGAATTCATTTCCTCGACACTTTTTTCTCCGTAAAATGTTTGGACTATTCGTTTATTTTCAAGCACAATCCAACTATTTACCTTTATAATAAAAATTTTAATTTTAAAAATATCTAATCATTAAATTATAAATATAAATTATTTTATTATTGATATTTTTTACTTTAAAATATCAATTTTCTTTTTAATAATTACACTAGTCATGACTTAAATAGTTAGCAATCCAACCCTACTATTCTCTAGTCAAGAGTCGTACGTTTAGATGACAACATTTTCCATAAAATCAAATTTAACATTAATATTATTATATTTAACTAAATAATAATTTACAAGTAAATAAATTGTTGTGCAAGGATCAAATCCTACCTATTTTCCAAGAAATTTGGTAGAGAAAAACTTATTGCGTAACCTTGTAAAAAGAAAGTAGTGCAAAAATTGATTCATTGATGATTAGTTTTCAATGTAACATTTTTTTTTCACCTTTTGAATGAATTTTTCTCAGCTTTAAGAAATATTTCGAAACTAAAATATGATGTTTGGATCTAGTAATTTTTTACTTCATCCGGTTTTCAACTCGAAGCATGGTACCACAAATTAATGAAATCAAATAGTACTTGAAAATTTCATTTCATTCTCAGAATAATAATCCTTCAAAGGATAGAAGACTAAAGAGGCTAACTGTATATTATCATGCATGCCAAATCCTTAAGCTCACACGCAGCCAAATGAAAGGAAAGTAGACATCACTGATAGTACCAAAAACAGTACAAAAACCAACATGAGAAACAAAAATTGCCTGAAGGAGTATAGCACCCGTAGATAACAAACAAAACTCAACGCTTCTTTGAGACACCAACAGTTTTTCCCCTTCGGCCAGTTGTCTTGGTGTGCTGTCCTCTTACACGAAGACCCCAGTAGTGTCGGAGACCACGGTGATTTCTGAATAATAAAATAAAATAAAAATTAGCAATTAGAAAGCCATGTTCATTATGGGAGGTGCATACAGTAATAGTTCACAGATGATTTTATGTAAAATGTAAAGATTATTGGATAAAACAAATGAAAATCAGGTTGTGGTAGCTGGACTGTGGCATCAAAGTCGGGCTCTGCATCAGGATTGTGTAAATAACATTTATCATGAACAAGTAGCTTAGCCAAAGCCTCATTCAGAATTTCATTAATCATATGCATGCTTAAAATTAGAACAGCACAAAAGCTTGACAAATCATGCCCACATACAGTACAACAGTATGCTAAGATGCAGGAATAAGAAACCTTCTTAGTTTACCCAATCAACCAATTAACTGATAACATATTCAATATATATATATATATGCTAAAACATAAAGGCACCTAAGATTGATTCCTAGAACCCATACCGTCTCCAAAGGAGGAAGTTATTGGATACAAAACATTCCGAATAATGGTTATATAGGAAATTAAAGTGCAATTCTATATATGATAATTGACAAATTAAGTGATAAAACAATAAAAGCACAACCATTTCTCCAATTCTAAAGAAAAAAGACAATGGATAACAAAATAAGGCATACCTAATTTTCTTCAATCTCTCAAGATCATCCCTAAGCTTCATGTCCAATGCATTGGAGACAACCTGAGAATACTTTCCATCCTTGTAGTCCTTCTTTCTATTCAAAAACCAATCAGGAATCTTGAATTGGCGAGGGTTTGCCACGATTGTCATTAGATTGTCAAGCTCCTGAGCTGAAAGTTCGCCAGCTCTGCAGTTACAAAAGAATGCATAAATTCAAAGACCAAGTGAGAAAGAACGATATGAGATTTAGATATTTTATTGTTTATCAAACATATTCTTTCAAATAAATTACAAAATCAGGTCGAAAATAAATAAAGAACATCATTTAGCAACTCTAGAAGATTACAACTAGAGCTTAAAGCGTCCGAATAAACAATCAATTGAAATCAAAACAAATGCCGTAAATTCTCAAAATTTAGTTGTATACAAATAAAAATAAACAAGCAATTGTCTTCTTCATTTCATTAAAAAAAAGCATTCTTCTAATATATTTGACCAATGTTGCAATTTTGCCAAGTCTAATCCTAATCTACATCATAACTGTGAAATTGAAGCAAAATAAAACAACGTTAAAACAACCCAATACGAAACTACTGGATCAATCAATCACAATAACCAAAAACTAAATCAATAGATGGACGTAAAAAACCCGGGAAGCATATTCAAATATATTAATAGTTCTGACAAAAGAACCCGTGAAAATCCAATCAAGCTTGCCATGTAGAATAAAGTTTCAACAAAGAGCAAAACCCCAGTGACTCAGTAAGAAGTTAAAACCTTTTGCTCATGTCGACATCGGCCTTCTTGCAGACAATATTGGCAAAACGGCGACCAATACCCTTAATGGAGGTAAGGGCGAACATGATATTCTGCTTACCATCGACGTTGGTGTTCAGCACACGCAGAATGTGCTGGAATTCCTCGTTGGCGACTAGAGACTGTAAATTAAGAATTACGTCAGTGCTATTATCAAATGAACACGAACCATCATCCAAACAAATTGATTGGGGCGATTTGACTCACCATGTTTTAGGGTTTGCTTTCTGCTTTCTCTCTCACGCTCCGAGTTCTAATAGAAGATGCAAAGGCGCCTAGTACTTCAGTGATTGAGATTTGTGAAGGTAGGTTTTAAAGATAGGGTTTGTGAGCAAGAGAGCAAAAAATGGGCCGCCGCTATATTGGGGCCTCGGCCCAAGAATGGAAAATATCGATTTTTTATTTTATTTTATAGTTAACTACTTAATTAATCCATCAACTTTTTCATATTCTAAACTTTAGTTAAAAATCTTTTGATCATATTATTATCTCTTTTTTTTTTGTTTTTTTTAACAAATTTATTTAAAATGTAAAAATTGAACTCAAATTATACTATTGCAATGAAAACGAATGTGTTACAAAAACATTTTGTTTGCATTATTCGGTGCTTAACTTTAAAGTTTTAACACATATAGTTAACGAAACTATTTTTATAATAAATTATTTATATAAACAGTATTTATAAATTATAATTGTCTTTAGATTAAATTATTTAAAAATATAAATATTATTAAATAAAAAAATTTAAATTAATAGATAATTTTTAAAATTAAAGAAAATATTTAATTATAACCACAAATAGATATATTGGTAGATTATATTTATTTAAAAGTTAAAATCATTTATTAAAATTATTTATATAAATTACTTGTATTGATAACGATAACATTTAGCTTATTATCTTTCAATTATGACTAAATATGTTGAATTAAAAAAATGGTGAATGTAATATTTCCAAATAAAAATTTAAGTTACCAAAATCTACAATTTGATTAAGTTTGTGTATCAATTGTGTAAAAAAACACTTATATTTATATGGTTTGCATTTTCTTTAAAAATGTATCTAATAATATAAAAATTATACATATTATCAAATATGGTTTCCACAAATAAAGATAATACAAAATGAAAATTATTTATTTATTTACTCTATGACTAAAAATAAAAATCTAAAAAAATTAAGAAATATATAATAAATTAAAAACTTATTTGAATTTAAAAATAATTCTAAAAAATTAATCTAATATTATTGTTTAATTTCATCATCACTCATATCCATTACTCCTTCTATCTCACATTAAAATTTAAAAATCTTTATCTTTTTATTGTGGACATTTATTTATGAGAGAATTGTTAACTAATTAGCTAAATTGTGGAAAACAAATGTTTTTAATTTTTTTTCTTGACAATATATCGTAAAGAATTGTACTATTAATTAAATCAATTTAAAATTAGCTCAATTGAGCAACAGTTCTAAGCGAAAAGAATACCTCTTCTGTAGCCAATCGTTGAATCCATTTCAAAATTGGATTATATTAAGGGCAAACTAAAAATCAAATTATAATCGTTGTGACTTAATTATATATACATCTATATAACTTTATTGTAAAGTTAGAATTTATGAAATTTCTCGAGATGTCTCTTATAAGAAGCAAGGTTATGTTTATTAATAAAAGAAAGAGAATTAGTAGAAAGGTAATACGGTGGAAAGAAAATAAAGGCAATATAAATTTAACATTTATTTTTATTGATTATTTTCATATCTCACCGATATTGATTTTTTTTCTTCATAAAATTTAAAATATGCAATTATAAGATTATCAATAATTTTAATATTTTATTTTATTTTATCTTATATCAATTATTATTACTTTTTAATGACATTTAAATAAATTAATATTTTTTTAATTCCTTAGGGTTCTATAATAAACATAAATAAAGAGAATGATTTTTATATTCCTTTTCATCTTTAATACAATTTATATTTATTTTTATCCCAATTGATTCTTATTATAAATTATTAAATAATGTACCTTAAAAAGGATAAATATTGGATATAATACCAAATTTTTTTTATGAAAAAAAAATTTTATGAACATAATTTTTATATTCTCTTTTACTACATAAATGCCTAACTCGTTAATCATTCACGCTTTTATCAGTGTGAATAAAAACGATTTTAAAAGAAATAAGCATAAAATATGTTTTATGAACCTTGAAAACATTTTCGATAAATTTCTTAATATTTGGTCTCCAAAGATGTTTTTGCTATAAAAATTGCTTTTACATGATCTCGAAAACATGAACAAATAGATTAAGATTTCTTACAGTGTCTTGAATGCACAGAAAACAATATAATGAAAATAGTTCTATTTATCATCAAAACCATTGCAATAGTGCCAATCTCTTTTTTTTTATTAAGCATGTGTTCATTCATATTAGAAATCATTCCTTACACTAGTAATATGAGATACATCATGAAAAATAGCATCCCAAACCGCAGAGGGAGCATCCCATTCCCAAAAACAATTATCAGAACAACTCAAAGCTTAAGCCAGCCAAACCATGAGCCACCAAATTAGCTTCTCTCCTCCTAAACTGTACCTGTGAACAAATAGTCTTTAATAATTATTTACACTTATCCACCAGCACAACATCCATAGCGAAGCAATCACCATTTAATGCATTAGCTAGTGAGGCCACCTGTTGTGAATCTATCTCAAACAATACCTCCCTAAATACCCTTTACTTAACACGTTCAATAACAAGTAAAAGTGTCTGTAATTAGACTGATAAGATCGAAAAAATTGGTCTCTTAGGGGATGCATGCATGATAGTAGCAAACACAACCATTCTAGCTTCATTTATAAAGACCACTCTCAGTCCACCACAACTCCCTTTCACTGCTGCATGCATCATCAACATTGGCATTCAACCTCCCAATAGGGGGAGGAACCACTTCACGACCTCTTAAGTTTAGAGTTCTCACGCGCTTCACCTGTATTGGACCATTCAAGTAAAAGTACTGTTGAAAGACCAATTTCAACCACACAATTCTTGGGGTTATTTCCTGTATTTTGTTGTATAGGTTGGGGAAAGGCTTTACATCCCTTCAAACTACATATCCCTTAAATTTTCTGACATTGTGTATGCATAGAACGAGTAATGTAATCTACCCAAATTGGGATTAGATCAACTCATGTTGTAATATCCAATGGGCTTGGATTATGCAAAGGAACATATTTTTTATAATTGTGGATACTTACTAGGCCAATTATATTAGTACTTTTGTTTTCATTAACCAAGATGTATGATAAAATTAAATAATTAATTCTTTAATTCTTTTATAAAAATAATCATTAATTTATTTTATAATTTTTACTTAATGATTTAAAAAAATCAAAAATTCTTTAAAAATTTGGTAACTTTTCTATTTTCCGATTTTTCTTCAAAAATTAAAAAAAAGTTTTAATCATTATTTAAAAAATATATAAGTTTTTCATCATTTTTTTCAATATTTTTATATAAAAAATTTGTGAGACTTCACTTACTCTCTAAAATATATGTTCTGTGAAAAAAAAAACCAACAATCTAATTTAAAAATCTTCTTTTTAAAAATTTATAAATGATCTTATCTTTTTGATAGTTATTCCTTAAAAATATAAAAATTAAATAAAAAATCATTTAAAAAAATCAGAAATTAAAAGCCAAAATAGTTATTAAACACACTCAAGTTTAAGACAGAAGGTGTTTTCTATATAAATGCTCATAGGTATACCCGCACTCCTATTTTATCTCCTCTTGAATATGTTCCTTGTTTTATATATTTTCTTTTTTAATAGTTTTGCAAAACAGCAAATAAAATGCTATGAGGTGTCATGCTGTGCTACCACCTCAAGAATATTCGCCAAGCAAACGTTATGTCTTGGCTTGTGGTGCTGCTTCAGTTTTATCCATTTTAACCTTCAATATTGAGTTAATGCCATCTCTGGCATTGGCTGAAGATAAGTCAGATAGCCTAGAGGAAGAAGATACAGGAGTTGAAACCATCAAATCACTGTATTAAGGAGAAAAAAAAACCTTTAACAAAGGGTTACTTGAAGTCAATAAGAGGTAGTGAAGAGTCTACGTGAGTCATTGAGGGAGAATCCAAAGGATATACACAGCTTACACGTACTACTGATGCAGTAAAGGAATCAATCGAGAGTAACTAGAGCAATCGAAATGGACAACAAGTAGTAGCTAAAGAGGTATTAAAGGAATTGCTTTAAGGTTTAATTTGCAGGTTATCTTATGTTGTGCTTGAGAAAGCAATCAGAGCATTAGCAAACAATATCTAAAAGACCAAAACTTTAAGTTACAACAATGAGGAATCATAAGTTGAAGAAATAATATGCTCCTGTAGAACACACATTCTTCAGACAACATCCAGCTAACCATCTTGCTTGCTATCACACTACTTGAATAAGTACTGCAAGAGCCATTAAAATCTGGCTAGAGTGATTCTTAACTCAAATCTAGGTATCACCAAACTTATCCAAGATTTAGGCTTCAAGAAACTGTGGAGAAAGGCTTTGCATCAGCAACTCAGTAGCTCACCACTAACGAGTATTTTTTGCATAAATTTATTATGAAGCATCAAGAACGGGACAAAACTCCTTTTGAACTGCACAAATTACAAATAGTAGAAAATGGTCAATCCACCTGAATGCTGGACTAAACAAAATAGTTTCAGTAACATCATAAACAGACAACTTCACAACATTCAAGACAAATCCTTTATTCTTTCAAATGCCCATGTTGAAGCTCCTTGCATTGCATGGACCTGACAGCAGATACATGCTTGCACATGCACTATGAACTTGTTATGTTAAATTATATTACTATAGAATGTGATTCCCCTCTTTCAAAACGAATTGCAACAAGAGAGAAAAAAAACAAAAACAAGAAGTAACCCTTCATATAGTAAATTTTTTTACAAATTCCACCAGCTCATCTGTGGAAGGATGAACAAAAACAAGAATTATAAGTATGTTAGAAATTCAAAGATCTAAGGATACAATAAATATTTAAAAAAAAAAACACTGACCAAATAAGTAAGAAAGATATCAAAAGATGCAACAATGCGATGCATGTCAACAATGAATCGTGAACATTGATCTGTTTCTATCACAATTTTTTATGTATTAAGCTCTAACCTTACTGCTAGAGTTATATAATACCTTCAAATTCCTCACTATATAGTTCGCCAATTCATGCATTGCAGCATCAAAATATACATATAAATGTGACAATCGAGAAGGAGCTTAAATAAATCAATAATAAGCTCTAATTCTACCTTTAATCCATTCCCATTGCTTTATAACTCTACTATAACTCATAGCACTCAGCACAATTCCATTGGACCAAGTTAAACATTTAGAGATGGTGTAAAGTAGTAAAATCAATGTCAAACCTTGGGATACTTCCAAGGCGTCGTGGATCATATTCTGTTGCTTGCCGAAGAGCCCTTGCAAATGCTTTGAAAGTTGCCTCAATAATGTGGTGAGAATTTCTTCCAGCAAGCTGCTTTCAACCAAAAATCAAAAGGTTCTGTCAACTAATGTCCTGATCTGGGGTCTGTTCAAAGGGCCCTTCATGGATTCATTAATAAAATGACATAATGAAATTGTATAAATTTGAAGTAAATCCAATCAAGTATGGAGAGAAGGAAGATACTCGTTTTCATATTTAATCTAACTCTCTGAAGGGAAAAATATTTTAAAACAATTTGAAGCCACTTGAGATCACTCAGTCACTAACTATTATTACCTGTCGAATGTGAAGTGTCATACCAGAAGTGTTCACCAAAGACTGGAAAAAATGCTCCACCAACTACAAGTATTGGAGAAAGAATTTACAAAAGGGAGGGGTGGATAAATAAAGCTTAGTTGCCAAGAAAATAAAGATAAGTAAATTACCTGAGTGTCATAGGTTCCAACTCTCTCAGTGGGTATTTGCAAACCACAACTCAAATGCGGACGACCTGATAAGTCCTGAAGAACAACATCTCTTTAAGATAATATGGCTTTTTTCAGAATACACTAATCAAATGAACTAGATCAACAAATAGATCGAATCTTCAATTTGGGAAAATTCTAATATTAGGTAAAAACGTATAGAAGCATAGCACCAGTGGAACATCAGTTAATTAAAAAGACAATTTCACTAACTTTGAAGCCATCGACTTTACAACTTTATAGTCTAGCTCAACTTTGAAAGTTCAAGACAAGCAATCGCAAAGAACAAGTGATAGTGTCTCCTTTCTTTTGGAAATTTTATCGAGTGGATGAGTAGTACATTAACCTTTGAAGATTATTTTTCAACATTTTCTGTCCTTGAACAATGTTACATGACTAAAAAAAATTAATGCATACTATACCAATGATACATGTATGAGTGCTTCATCCAGAGGGGCAGTGAAGTCACCAAATCGATTAATTCCTTTCCTATCACCAAGTGCCTGCAGCAAAGCCTGCAGAACAGCAGAAATTGCCAATTTGAATGTGCCTCAAGTGATGTAGATGCACAATAATAAACGAAATAATGTTATGATTCATGACGTTCCCTGGCTATTAAAATATCACATTATGACAACCCGAAAGAAATAAGGGACCATAAAAATACAGTTATGTTACGTACTGTTCCAATGGCAAGGGCAACATCTTCATTTGTGTGATGATCATCAATATGGATATCACCGGTTGCCTTGATATGAACATCAAACAGTCCATGTGATGCGAGTTGCTGAAGCAAGCAAGTCAAATGCAAAGTTAAGTAACTCAACAAGTTTTAAAATATACAAACAAACGCACAAGATAATTTGGGAAATCTAACACAAGCATATTTTAGAAAAATAAATTAGGATATTTATGAAAGTTTAAGTAATGTTAAAATTATTTTAACATATTTAATATTTGTCAATTACGATGGAGACAAATGCCAGAGAGATCCACTATTACAATTAGAGCACTTGGGTTCAGTAATTTTTTATTTTTTGAGAATTTAGTTTACTAGCTTTTAAAAAGTGTTAATTTAATCCCCTGGTTTTTAAAAAGTAGGGTTTTTGTCTAAAATGGTCGTATTAATTATAATAATTTAAAAAGAGACTTATTTAAAATTTAATTTAAAAAAAGACAAAAAAAAACTGATGATATCGTATTCAATAATTCTGTCAAATTGTCTCTCTCCTTTGCACGCTCCCCACTTCTATATTTTTTTTTTTTTTTACATTTTCATTTTCTCTTTCCTTCCCCCACGTGTAAAACCCTTTTTCTTTCTCTTTTTCTATTTTCTTATTCTTCTTTTTTCTCCTTCTCCACACTCAAAAACCCATCTTTCTCTTCTATTTTTCCATTTTCTTCTTATTTTTTCTCTATACTCCTTCCATTTATGTTCTCTAATTTTATGTCTATTTCTTCATTACAAGCGGAATATTTTCAAAATAAGATTAGTGATATTAATTATGAGTTGTGTAAATTATTATTGGTTTTATTAGATTTTTTTTCCAGATTTATAAACCTTTTGGGAGCTGTTAGGTTGAGAAATTTTTGAAATTTTTTCAACTATTTGGATGTTTTTTTTTTCTCTGAAACTGTTTTAGGGTTATTTAATAAGATTTTTAATTGAAAAATTGTATTATCTATTATCCTAATTAATCAAAAATATAATTAAAAAATTGTATTATCTATGAACATATTTTAGACAGGGGCTTAAAGATTAATATGATAATAATAAAGTACTAGATTCTGCGTTTTGGGTTCAAAGGAAAAAATTGAGAAATATACTAGTTGTGACTTGTGAGAAGAAAAAGAGTTAATAGTCATTTGTTTCTTTTGTTCATTCCATGTAGTGTAGATTATACACATTTTTGCATTTGTATATCTTATTATTAAATTATTAAAATTAGATAGTTTATAAATTTAACAATAAAAATATTATTATAAAAAATTTCTCCATGAATTAGGCCTTAATATTTTATAAAATGTTAATTAATAAACTAATTTAATTTTAAGTATTGATGTATTATTATTTGATAATTTTTCTTATACCTTCTACAGAATGGATGGTCTTAATATTCTAATAATTCACGGTGGTAAGTGGTCGAAGAAAGATGACAAAGAAGTATATCGAAGAGGTGAAGGTTCGGTGATAAGGATCAAAAAGGAATTTATGTATAATGACCTTAAAGATAAATTGTTTCAAAAGTTGAAGATCGATAAGTACAAGTATGAAATTTCAATGAAATATTTCTATAAGAATGATCTGACATTACCTACTATTTTAATAGGCGATGACGATGATCTCGATGAGTTTTTTAACCTTCATGTTCAAGATAATCAAAGCAAGGCTGTTGTATATGTTACAAAAAATGAGATAAGATCTGTAGATACACATCATTCTATTTGTTGTGAAGAACTTGTTAATTTTGGAAATGGTCATGTAAGTTGCGACAATATTTTTGAGAGTATGGGTGATGCACGAAGTGTTGACCATTCTTCAAATCCTAATGAATTTATAGGTAATGCTTTTAGGAACAAGAATGATGTAAACGAGAATTGTACAACTACATTAGTGCAACCTTGTAACAATGTTATTTCATCAATCACTTCTAGGCTCACTTTAGGAGTTGATTCTGAAAATGGTTTATCTCAATCTCACGGAACAACTTCAGTTCAATACAGTAATAAAGTATTGTCTAATCGACCATGTACACCCACAGATATTTTTCAAATAGTGATGTTGGTTCTTCAGTGCCACATGTAGAGTTTGATTTGAAGGTTGATCAAGTATTTGACAATAAGATAGATTTCACTACACATGTTGGGCTTCATGTCATAAGAAATAGATTTAAGACGAGGACACTAACAAGCAAGAAAGACCGTGTAGTGATAAAATGCATTCAAGCTAATTGTACTTGGATGATTAGATGTAATAAGATCATGGATCAGATCGATTCAGGGTAAAACAGTTTGAATCAAGATATACTTGTGATCCTAATAATTACATGAGCAAAAATAGGACCGCGATCTCAAGAGTGATAGCAATTGCTATTAAGATGAAACTGGTGCAACCTGGAAGAGTTTATAAGCCAAAAGATATTATTGATGATTGTCAGAATGAGTTTGGGATTGATATTGGTTACACCACAGCATACAGGTCTAAAGAAAAAGCTCTCAGATTGCTACGGGGCACTGAAGAGGAATCTTTCCTCAAACTCCCTTCCTACTGTCGTGTTCTAAAGGAAAGAAATCCTGGAAGCGTCACACATATTGAAGTTGACCAGTAGGGAAAATTTAAGTATTTTTTCATGACACTAGATCCATGTATTAGAGGATTCTTATCCTACATAAGACATGTGATTACAGTTGATGGTGCATTTCTTACTGGTAGGTATGCTGGGACATTATTTGTAGCAAATGGTTCTGATGGAAATAACAATATATATCCAATCTCCATTGGGGTTGGAGATTCAGAGAATAATGATGCTTGGGAATGGTTTTTGTTAAAACTATCATCTGTAGTTAGACACGTTGACGACCTTGTTATTATTTCGGATAGACATCAAAGTATTATTCAAGCTATTCCGAAAGCATTTCCTAATGCAATGCATGGTTATTGTGCATTTCACATGGAGATGAATTTAAATCACAAATTTAAGAACCGTGACATTATACCTTTGTTCAGATGCTGCTCAAGAGCTTATACAAAGGGTGAATTTGACAAGTACATAGGAGATTTGAGAGAGATCGATCCTTTGATAGAGAAGTACTTATTGGAAGCAGGTAAAGAGAAATGGTCAAGATATCATTTCCCAGGAAATAGGTATGGGATAATGACCACCAATGGTTCTGAATCATTTAATAATGTAATGAAATCGGCACGTGAATTACCCATAACTATGCTTGTTGAGTATTATCACAGCAAAATACAACAATGGTTTGTGGAACGTAGGGAGGTTGGAATGAGATGGGGAACTCGATTCCTTACAGATGAAGTTCAATCAATCATGCGTGCAAATCACTTTAAGTCGTTGAGGTACAGGGTTTTCAGAATTAATGCACATGTTTTCCAGGTAAATGATTCATTCACCAACTGTTATCCTATTGTCATGTTTATCTATTTGCATTGTTTTTGTTAAATATCTATATAATCTTACTTTTTATTACATATATTATGTACTAACGTTGACATTTTGAACCCTCTTAGGTTATACATGGTGACAACAATGATGATGTGGATCTACTTAATAAAATTTGTAGTTGTAGGGAGTTTGATGTTCACAAGATCCCATGTTGTCATGCCATTGCAGCTGCCCGGTTTCAAGATGTTGATGTGCATTCTTTCGTTGATAATAAGTACACCGTAAATTGTTATATTATAGCATATGGTGAGTCTATTTTTCCGGCAACTGATAATGGTGAATGGACCATTCCACCAGAGATAATAGACCTAGTTGAACTTCCTCCTAATACTAAGAGGAAGTGTGGAAGACCACGAAAACGACGCATACGTTCACGTGGGGAGGTAATTAAGAAGGTCATATTGTGCAATAGGTGTGGAAGGGGTGGTCATAACACAAGGACTTGTAGTCAGTTCCTTCGGATGATTGTAGAACCTTCTCTGTCTTTTCACCCTTAAACATTATTGAGATATATGCAAGATATTCTTTTTTTTTTATTAGTCGTCTTTTTGTAAACATTATTATATGATGATATAATATTTTAAATATAAATTTTTAGGTTTTTTTTATTATAATAAGATAAAAAATTAATGTTTATAAAATTTTACAAAATAGTTATTATTTATTATACCATGCATAAATATATAAATATTCATTATTATACATACTATATACTTAATATTCTTATAATCTATTTTTTTATGTATTTATTAATTTATATTGTTTAATTTTTAAATTATTTTATCAATTTATATAGATATGAAACTATATTACTCAAGTTGGTAAATAAATTTAAAAATATTAAAAGTTAAAAAACCTACACAAAAATTAATTCTCAAGTTACAAGTTAACTTTTGCCTCTTTTTAAACTATAACACAAATATTCCTTTTTTAAAAATATTATATGGGATATGACTATTTTGGACAAACCCCCTAAAAAGTACCATTTTGTCCACATGGTCAAATTTTAGGTTTAAATTTTTTTTTTAGTTTTATTATGAATATTTATTGAACCGCTTTTTTAAAACAAAAATTTTTAAAATAGAAAAAAATGAAGAAAACATAAAATTGGCCATTAGGCATATGTTGTTATTTTTTCAAAGTTAGTAGATTAAACTATCATTAAAAAAAGTTATTGAACCTAAGTGATTCGTTCCAAACTTCCCAGTCACAGACCCATTAAGATATACATTTGATTTACAAGTTATGGTTTCAAATTAGGGATTAGGATTTATTCTATTATCAAAATAGCCCTTATGATTGTATGTTGAAAGCAGACTTTGATGATTATTGAATATTATTTTCCTTCCAAAATCTTCGACCCTATTCCTAATTTCTCACCTCTTCTTCTATTTCTCTAATTCTCTTGTTTTCCCATTCTATATAATTTACAGTACAGAAACTTGGATTCTATTGCTAGAGCAGGAAAAAAAAGAGAGAATACTTTTTCAAGTTGGCTGTTAACTTAAACTAAACTAGTTCGCAACTGGTTAACTAAAGAATGAAGAAACAAACAAAAAGAAAATACTACATAATTTCTAGAAGATGATAGTAGAGAAGTTTGGAACTTTTTAAAGAAGGGAAGAATAATTTTGTAGACATGATTAGCAAACAGCAACTTGCACATCATAAATTAAAAGCACGAAATTTTAAAGGAGATCAAAACGAATTGAATGATGAAAAAGATTACTTACATCCAACATATGATCAAGAAAAGGAATGCTGGTATGGCTATCAGCAACCCCAGAACCGTCCAAGTTCACCTTAACCGAGACATTCGTCTCCTTTGTGATCCGTTTGATTTCCCCAATTCGAGAATCTGAATCTGAGCATTGACACAACCACAAGTTAGTTGTTATCCAAAGTCAATATCAAAGTGAAGTAGAGGAGCAAGGAATACGATTAATCGTGCCTGAATTGACTGTGGAATTGGTTAAAATAGGACCACTATGATCGACCAGAGAAGCTTGGGGTATTATTTTTCGATACTCCATTCGAGCAGTCTTTCGAAGATTGAAGGCGAAATCTGAGAGTTGTAAATTGCTGGGAGTAGAAATTCTTTGAGTTACCCTAACCCTAGACTTGAGCAGAGGAGAAAGTGATGAGCAGCTTCGAAGACAAGCAGGTGCTGATAACTCCATTTGTGAAGCAGAGTTCAAAGCTTTATGGAAATGAAACAATAGACAACAAAGTGTAGCAAGCAGTAGATGCTAGCTAGCAACATAAACGCACCGTACCAGAAAGAAACCAAAGCCCAACATAAACGCACCCTTTTTTCCTACTAGGAATAACCCCTCAATAAACCGAATTCCATTTTTTCCGTCTAATTTAATAAAAACTATTTATAGTTAAAAAAATTAATAATAAAATGATTAAAATATAAGGATTAAATATTAAATTACCAAAAAATCTTTTTATTTTTATTTTTTATAAACTCACAATAAGGCTGTAAATATGACCTCATGGAATAAAATACTAAATTTTTTCTGAGACATTCACTCAGAAGTAATGATGAGAAAATAAAAATAAAGAATGAAAAATAAGGAAAATTATAGATGCTTTTATCGTATGAGTGGGATAAGGATATAGATTATATATTTAATTTTTTTTAAACGAATTGTAATTTAGATTTAGTTAAGTTAAAATTCAAATTAATCAAATAAAATATATTATATTTTATCTTTTAAGTTATATTTTTTTTATAAAATTATTTTAACTATTTACTTAAATTCTAAAAAACTAATATCATGTAATTATTTTGTAATTTTTTTTACATTATTTCAAACAAATTTATAACAAGATTTAATCAATGTTTTTTAATATAAATAAATTATGTATTTATTATTATATACAATTTATTTTTCTCTTTATCATATAAATATTGTTTATTTTTTATTATTTATTAACTTAAAATTTTATTTTTCTTTTTAAATAAAATATTTATCATTAAATTAGTTTTTGTATTTTATTTTTACCTTTATAATAAAATAATTTAAAAATAATATTTAAAATATCACTATATTTCATTCATATTTATGGGTCTTCGTTTCCCATTTAAGATCTGGAGATGTGATTTTAAAATCACAACAGATAAACTTTAATAAATAATAATATTTTCATAATAACTTATTATTATAATAATAAAAATATATAAAATATCTATTTTAAATTAATATTAATTAAATTTTAGTGTTATTATATCAAATTAAATTATCATTAATAAAATATTCTTATATCAATAATAATTTATATTATAAAAATACCGCTATCTATTTTAATTCTTGAACAGGAAATTAGGAGAGATATTTCCCTCAGCCTCTTTGAAAACCCTAACCAACACTTAAAAGGAAAAAATACTACTATACAAAACAATATCATAAAGCATTAATTTTGTAATATGAAGATCAATTCATAGTTATTTAAAAAAAAAATAAAGAGTTCACATGAGAATAAAATTCTTAACGATACGTTGTATTATTTATTTATTTATTCTATTTTTTGAAAACTTTTAGTTTGATTTTTAATAATAAATAAAATTATTTTTATTAAAATATTGTATTTACCATTTCATCCTCAAATTTTACCATCTCATAAGGTTAAACGGAAGATTTGGATTTTGACTAATATGATCGAGATTTTGATAATATGGGGACTGTGTACCTACAAATGAAATAGGGAATATTAACATGAGAATTGATGTTACATTTAATCCCTAAATAAGAGTAGTAAAAAGAATTCATAAAATTATATAAAATAACGTCTTTAAAATATATAATAATAAAAATAATATATTTATAATATTAAATAAGATCAAATTACATAAAATTTAAATAATTATAATTTAACCTAAACGATATCGAATTTGATGATATTTAATGTAAAATAATTGATTAAATTTTTTAATAAAAAATATATAAATTAGATATAAAAAATATTATTTTTATAATAATAAGTTTTAAGTTTTAAAGATATTTTTTTATTTTTCCTCTTTTAAGTCTCCTATCTTCGTTTGATTTTCATGCCCTTCTCTCTCTCAAAATTTGTTTGGACTAAAATTTTACAGGTTCGCCTGTGGAAAGAAACTTAAAAAAAAAAAGTATTTGACAGCTTGTTTGTTATCTTCATCTTATGATACCTTAAATCAGTTGTAAATGTTTCTTAAACCCAAAATTTAGTAGTTTTAGTGCGTGAAATTATAAATAGACGTGGATGTAGGGGGATAATTATATTAATAATTATTAGTATTTTATATTAATTTTAGATAAATTTACTTAATAATTAATTATAGATTATAAATTATTAATCTTTATTAATTTCACCACAATTTAATAATATTTTTAATTTTTTAACATCTATTCAAAAATATATTTAATTTAAAAAATATTAATTTAATTCTTACCTTTTTATATTATTTAAAATATTGATATTAATTTTTATTTTTTAACTATTTAACACATATTTTTAAATAAATAAAATAAAAAAATATAAAGTAATAATAATTGAAATTTAATATAATTATACAAAATATAAATCTTATGTGTTTTATTATTAAAATTATATTTTTATATATAATTATATATATATATAATATAATAATATTAATATATGTTAACCATTTCCACCTCAGTTAAAATGTCATCTCTACTAAACTATTTTTTCTATTTTCTAGATAACGAAACTTAAAAGAAATACATAGCGAACTTCTGATTCCAATTGTACTGCAATTGGAAGTCCACAAATATTAGGACAAAAAACACTTATTGTAGAAAGTTTGTCAAAAATTGTAGAAGGCTAGAAACAGATGGATGGGGGGGGATAGAGAGGGAGAGAGAGAGAGAGAGAGAGAGAGAGGAGAAGAAGAAGAATAAAAAATATATAATTTAGTGAATATTTAATTCGCCAGTAAAATATGATAGCAGAAAATGAAAAGAAAATTTACGAACTCATCTGAGAATAAAAGGTGTATACACAGGAATGTTCGTCTCTTGTAAGCCTAATGAAATCTACAGATCGTAAAAAAAATACGCATAAATTTTGAGGAAACTTTTATCAAAGAACATGGAAATAACTTTCTAACAGCACACTAACCTAACCAATTCACGCATTAATAACGTCATGAGCTAAACCCAGCAAAAAAATGAATTGGCCGAACAAGAAGCCTGATTTGGCCTTCTAGAACTTGAGTTGAGTGGCAGTACTTGTGTTGAAAACTCTGAATGCCTCCAAGAGAAAATCACGCCTTGTTGACTGTTATGGCAACAAGAAGGGCGATCAGATCAAGAACTGATTCTGAATCTTTAATGAGCGTGGTCCTGAATAAATTGTCTTTAAGATACTCTGCTTCGCAGGGGAAAAAGCCACATAATCATCCATAAAAACCTACCAAATGAAATTATCATCCTCAACCATCTATGAAAAGTCGAGGTGGAATCGAGACAAATTCTGTACTTTAATTCATCCAAATCAGACATGCACCTAATCAAGTGGGTTAATTCTACCGTAGAGCATCTTAAAGTTGTACCACAGCAGCAACTTCACTGTCATCTTAAATAAGAACAGACATAATACATTGCCACAGGCAACCCTAGCACAATTTGACACTTCCAGAGGATATAAACAATCTTGAGGTTCTCTTTAAAAGCCACAATGAGTTACAAGGCCAAGTGCAAAATGATTTCCGCTCAGAACCAACACAAGAAAACTATGCTCTGAAGCCCTGAAAATTGTCAACAAACAAAGAGTGCACGTGGTTTGACTAGCACGGAACAACAAAGGGGATGCACATGAAGACGCCATAAACAAATCAAATAGATCTAGATTCAAATTTTCCTTCAAGTGCATAAACCATGGAACTATCAGTGGATGCATGAAGAGCACTTTCTTCACGATTCATTCCATCAGAAGCAGCTTCTGGATCAATATTTGGGTTGTTTCCAGTCTCAAAATCATTTTGATAATCCAAATCAGATTTAACAAGCAACGCTCTCTCTTTATTACCCATGACAAGAGAGGTAGAGTTGTTGACATTTTCATCTACTTCCTCAGTTGCATTACAATTTTCCTCTGAAGCAGTCACATTTTCAAGGCAATCAAATTTTTCATTCATTTTATGGGAACTATCCATATCATCCACCCCCAAAGACTCTGTATTATCTTTGGAAGAAAAATTCAAGACTAGTTTATCTTTCAAATGTACACCATGACTTGTGCCGGAAGGCAAAAGACATTTTTGCCCAGAAATGCATTTGGCCCCAGACTGAGAGTCATAAAGTGTAGTTCCCTCATTTGAAACTTGAACTTTAAGATCATCAGAAGCATCAAAAGAGCTATCTTTGAGATTATAACTCTGTTTAGGTTCATTTTGCATCTCAATATCATTTGAAGTAGCTCCAGCTAATTTGGCCTCAGAATGAGAGTCCAAATGCAATATCCTCTCAGTAGTACGTGGATCATATAAAGAAACACTCCTAATGGAAGTATCATTCAAAGGGACACCTAGACTCTGGGAACCAGACTCCACAACTCCAGCTTCTTGAGTTGTTTCATTGGCAAGGCACAAATTCCCATCATCGTCCCCTTGAAGGTGGGTAGCTGAGGAATCTGCATCTTTTTCAACTTCAACCTCAGGCTCAAAGTGTTGCTTATCTTTGCATTCAATTTGCTTCATACCTGATGTGGAAAAATAAGGAAATAGAAAAGTAATAATTAGAGAACAAGCAGCAAATATATTAATGACAAATCAATAAACACCATCAACTTTAACCTATGCTAGTTAGTGACTTTGTCTCGTCTTCTTGAGGGGCTATCAGCTTCTGTAGCATGTCTATACCAGGGAACACTAACATATTCATTGATCTCATTTCTTTTCTAAGTGATTCCTCAAGGGGAGTGAAACTAAATAAAGTTGTCCAAGTATGCACGAGTTCAGATATTGCAGGGATAATCAATTTCTCAACCTTGAGGGAACAAAGAGCCTTCACAACAACAACCAAAAAAAAAAACCACACCATTCAGCAACATACTAGAGAATAAAACAAGTGATAGTACATGTGAAAATAAATGGATCCAAAAATACTTTTGAGTGTTGATCAAATAAGCAATGATGATAATTCCCACAACTTACTGATTCAATGGCACCAAAAAGCCGACGGCACATCCCTTGACGTCTATATATATGGCGAGTTCCAATGTAAGGCATCTCTGCTAATTTGGTACCATGAAACCTACCCAAAGGGATGTGATTATCATGATCAAATGTCATCATCCGAAATTTTGAATCAATATCTCAGGAAGCAAAGTTAAAAGCATACATATATAAGGATATGATACTGATATGATATTAGAAGTGTTAATATGTCACTAGAGTCTACAGGGATGCAAAATAATACACAACCCAGTTAAACAAGCATCATCAATGAAGGTAAAATATAAGCAAATTAACTATGATCAAAACACATCCAAAACAGTGTTTTTTTTTTTAAAAGGAAAAAGAAAGTAACAATGAGAAAAGAGATAGAACAAGCAGATGGGCCCTTGATGGTTAAACTACAATCTTGGGGGAAAAAAGAAAATAAAAGAAAACAGATTCCTCCAAAAGGCTAAGCTAAACTGAACTCTACAAGTTACCACATGCATGCATAATAACCTATATATGAGCATGCCAATAAAAAGAAAAGAGGAACGTAAACAGAGGCAGGGTATCATTCAGCCAAAAAACAAAAAAAAGGTGTTGTACCTGATAGATGCAGCAGAAATTATTTCATCACCTCTCTCCAAAACTACAGTATAGAAACCACCATAGTTCAGCCTATTAAAGTTTGATCTACATGAAAAGAAAACAGTTAAAACCTAACGGGTAAGCGACAAACGGGTAAGCAAGGAAACTAAATTTATTCTCATAAGAAATGACACTCATAGAGATATACATATTTATGTTTAGGTACTAATGTAAATTTAGCTCTGAGAAGTAAATATATTGAACGCCTGTTTAGACCAAAAAATAGCCAAACAATGGAAGTTTTCAAACTTCCGACTTTCAACTGGAATGAGCCTTCTTTTATGTTAGATTGACCTAGTAAGAAAGAATTGTTAAAGAAATTAATGGCCATGATCACTCTTACAAACATATTCCATTTGGCTTTTTTTCATTAACATACTCTACATTACACTGATAATTTATTCCTAGAATTCCTAACTCAATCTCAAGCCAATCACAATATTAAATATTTCCAAACTTATACCTCTATATTTTTAAAATATATTCATTTTTCTTCTCTTGATCGTCTCATTGCTTACAATCCCAAGAAAAATGAAAACAGACCAAGAAGAAAAAGGGTCTCTTATAATTAGATGAAAGATCACCTTTGTATACATGCATGTCAATGAAATACTATTACTACATTGTAATCATCTCTAGCACATGAATTTAAACCTTAGCAAGACAAACTCAACTGCAAAATTATGAGAAACTCATATCGCAATTAGATAGAAATTAGAATGCAAAAACCCACTTTATTTTCATCCAAGTATGTACACCATATATATTTAATTTAATATGCATATGAACCCACAAGCTGTTGTATGCTCTAGTGAAAATCATATGACCAGAAAAGAATAACAAGCAACCGTTTCCCATACTTGCTGAAAATCAAACTACATCATACTCTACATACATTATGATCTTTATTTCCGAAGGTGAATAAAAAAGATGGTGCCAGTAGTCAAAATAAGCTACATTTTTGCAAATAAGAGAAGCACCTTAAAAAGAAAATTAGGAATCAAGGTCTTGTCCGTTTTCTCCTTTCTAAAGTAACAATAAGAAATTACAATAATTTAAAAATAAAAGGTGCGTTCAGTAGAAAATACACCAGTAAGAACCATATTTTCAAGCTGTTGACCACAATATTGTCTCTGGTTAGCATGCACTCACCCGCAATTATAAACGACATTACGAATCAAGTTGATCCCACTCCTCCTGTCAATAATGGGCAAAAAACATTCATCCATAATGGTCAAAGCAACAGCTAGCTTTGAATTACATTCTGCCTTCTGAGGAACTCCTCGATGAGATGTCTCTGAGTTTTCATTGATTCTATGAATAAGAGACCACGAAAATCCTGCTTCAAGGTCATTTCTGACCCCAAGATATTTCTGCAAATGCTCAAACAGCTACAAGTGCAGGAAAATAAACAGGTTAAATAATCAGCAGATAACAGCGATGAACATGCCAAGAATAGATAGACTAATTGTTCATTTATAATAACCAAAAAGTTGCATTTGCAAATCCTATTCACAATGTTTTAAAAAGTTATTTTAAATACTGAGGCATTTTCTTCTGATGAGACGCAAGCCTCTAACTTAACTTTTAACTAATTAAACCTTAAAGATATAAATGATAACAATTATCAATCCAATAACTATTAAAATAAGAATTAATGAAGAAAATTAGATCATATTCTATGTGGAAGCATAGCTCAAATGGTAAATCACTCGTTATATATGTGAGAAACATGGACTTCGAGATATAAATATACTCTAGTTAAATAATATACAATATTTCTATATATAAATAAGAGTAAACACCAAAAAAAAAATCCAATTTGAGAATATTTCTTCTTTTTTGTTGTTTTTAAAACAGGGAACATTTATTCTTTGAAAAAAAAAAGAATTATACAATGAAATTTTACCAATATGTAAAGAAAAGAGAGAAATAGATAACTAAAAATTAACTAATATACCATGGTTTCTAATTTTAATACAAGTATTTTTAATTTTAAACTGATTAATTCATAAAAAATTAAACATGCATTGAAATTAACAAGAATAGTGTTGAAAGAATTAAAAATAAGTCCTAATTTGGTTTGTACGACTAGAGTTTTTGAATTTTTTTAGTTCTTTTCCAAAAATTTTGATTTTTGATTTATTTAATAAAGACGGTTGAGATCGTAATGGATCATTCGTGATCTAACTTAAAAATTTGATTTTTTTTAGATTTAAGCCTCAATCACCTCAAGGCTTGCGCCTAGGTGTAAACCTCAAATTTCATCAGAGAATATAACCTCGATACTTTTTTTGTGCCTTGCCTCAAGTAGAGCCTCAAGACACAGCTCAAAAACACCGTTTTCAACATTTCCCATGCACATGCATATGTATGCTGATAATAACCTTTGGAGTATGGAATATAAGAAGAACTATGATACACATCTTTTTTCCACTAGACTTACCTATCTATTAAGATATTAAAATTTGATCCATAAATGTAGTGTTTCAATGGACATTAGTTTAATTTGAACACTTAGTGTTTTGATTATTATTAATGTATTGTTGTTTTAATTCCCTCAAGGAACTCGTGCGTGGCAGATGAGTGGAGAGCTTGCATAGTTCTCATGAGTGGAGAGCTTAGCATAGTTCTCATGTTATTTGGCTACTTGTGGTAACTAGGCAAGATGCTTGTTTGCTTGCTTGCTTGATAACGCCTGTGTGTGTGGGGTAACAGAATTCTGTTAAAGAGCAGTGAGGGAAGCATGAGTGAGTAGCTGATTTTGATTAATGATTGTAAACTCTTGAAAGAGCTAGAGCTCTCAGTAATGGTTATAGTATCTTGAATGCAACTTTCAAATTTGATTTCATAGTTGAATCATCTTCATCCATAGTTCTTCAATTCTGATTAACAGCTAGTAAGCCAGATTAGTATCAGAGCTTAGGATTACCTCAAGTTACAATAGCTAGCAATGGTGGTAATGGTCGACGCAATGGAGACGAAGATCCCATCGTTGGAGCTATGTGTCAATTGGTACATGAACAAGAATAGAGACTGGATGCCAAAGTTACACAGATAACTAGAGAAATGAGGCAAACTCTAGAACAATTTTGTTGCGAACACGCAGCAGCTGAAGGCATGAATCAAGGACCTGTTGAGCGAATTTTACCTTGACAACAAGTGCCGTTGAACAACCAAATACCCAATAGATTTCCTAGAAGGTGAGGGAGAGGTGGTAGAAACCAACGAATGCTTATTGAAGAAGATGAAATAGTAGAAACACTTGTTGATGGTGATGAAGTTTACATCAAACAACAACCCAACAAACTCCAAAATCATTTTCGATTAGAATTTGATTTTCGTATTAAGAATGACGTACCTGAATTTTATGATATCGAAGAATATCTTGATTAGGAAACTGCAGCTGATAATTTCTTTGATTATCAAGAAATACCAGATGACAAGAAGGTGAAGATGATTGCCTATAAACCAAGGGGTGGTACTTCGGCATGGTGGGAGAGAATTCAAGTTACTCGAAAGCGTATGGAGCAAGCACTAATAAACTCTTGGAAGAGGCTTAAATTGTTGATAAGGCAACATTTCTTACCAAAAGATTATAAGCACACTTTGTACAAGCAGCTTTTGCATTGTCACCAAGGGGTAAAATCTGTGAATGATTATGCCAATGAATTTCAAAGGCTGAGTGCTAGGAACAACTTGAACGAAGAAGGCTCATTTGAGGTATTGAGATTTGTGGCTGGTTTACTATACTAGACAAACTTAACACTACAGCTCTTTTAACTCTTGAAAGAGCTAGAGCTCTCAGTGTTATAGTATCTTGAATGCAACTTTAGAAATTGCTTTCATAATCATCTTCATCCAGAGTTCTTCAATTCTGATTAACGGCTACTACGCCAATAACCTTCCAATTAACACAGTTCAATCTCTATTGTTTCTAAATCTGACAAATTTAGTTAAAAATTTAAATTTCCACCAAATTGATTTAACAATATAATACTTATTAACTATCACATGTATGAAAGATTGAAGAACAAATTATATATTGTCATAGGAACCAAATTAGGTATTTGAACTAAGTTGAGGACCTAATTATAAAGTCAAGTCCCATCATAGTAAAATGCAACATCATTCTATCAATTTGGTGGAATTTAAAATTTTGGACTAAATTTATCAAATTTTAGAAACATTAGGGACTAAATCGTATGACTTAAAAGGTTGAAATCAAGTTGTAATATCTTAAATAGGTTATAGACCAAAGATGAGTCTTTCCATTATAAATTATTTAGGTTGGGATAACTTTTTGTTTAGACATTCTGGAGGAAATTACCATCTTTCACCATGCCAGCTTTTGGGCATAGATACTAAATATTTATATTTTGTATATTTAATAGGCGGTGACCATAGTTGATGAATGGGATGAGAGCAATGCAAAAAGAAAGTGAGCACTCAAGGGGCAAGTGGGTGGAGAGGGCAGATGCAAAACTACAGGAGGCAGAGTAGGCATCAAAAAAGTAGGTGGCAAGATAAATAATTATTAACTATTTCAAGGACCGTTAAGCATTTCCATAATGATAAACACAAATTTAAATAAAAAAGAGTAGCTACCCAAAGTAGAATACCTGGGAGGGATTTAGTACTTTAATAATACCCATATTCAACCGTGGTCTAAAATTAGAATTTAATTCAAAATTTCAACATATGCCACACACGTAAGAAAAAATAAGGAGCAAACTCATCTTTGAAATAGTTAAAGAATAAATAAAAATTCATTCAACCATTATATACCCAAAAAAAAATTAATTTAAGCCCAAAATGAAATGAAGTTACGAAAAGTTGAAAGAGAGTCTCGAAAAACCCTAAGGTAGTGTTTGGTTCACTAAATGGAATCAAAATGAGAATGGAATAGAATGGAAAGAAAATGAAATATTTTTGTTTGATTTGATCATTGGAATCAAACAAAGAATCAGAATTACAATATTTGGTTTACAGTTGGAATGGAATAAAAAACACTGTATATTATTTTAATATCCCTCTATTTAGTAAAATTTAAATAATATCATTTAATTATTTATTTTTCGTCAGACAAAATACATAATTAAAATCATTATTTTTCTTAATAATTATTACGTAAAAATAAAATATATTATTAAAATTATTATTTTTCTAAATAGGATTTAGGGTTTTGAGGTTTGTGAATTAGGATTTAGGGATTTAGGGTTTAGGGTTATATTTGTGGGTTAATATTTAGGGTTAAAATTATTATTTTTCTAAATAGAGTTTACGGTTTTTGGGATTTTGGATTTAGGGTTTAGGGTTTAAGATTTAGGGTTATATTTGTGGGTTAATGTTTAGGGTTAAAATTATTATTTTTTAAATAGGGTTTATGGTTTTAGGATTTTGGATTTGAGGTTTAGGGTTAAATTATTATTTTTTTAAATAGGGTTTAGGATTTTGGGGTTTAGGGTTATATTTATGGGTTAAGGTTTAGGGTTATATTTATAGGTTAAGGTTTAGGGTTAAAATTATTATTTTTCTAAATAAAGTTTAGGGTTTAGAGCTTAGGATTTAAGATTATATTTAGGGTTGGGGTAAAATTGGGAAAAAAATTGAGATGGGAATGAAATCATGATTTCTTTAAGGGGAAGAAGGAATTGTGATTTCTTTCTCTTTTAGGAATCGATTTCATTTCATTCCTACTTTTCAGCCCAACAAACATAAAATTAGAAGGAATCAATTTTGATTCCATTCCATTCCAACTAACCAAACATGCACTAAAAGAATCGAATCTTATTGAAGATGATGGTTCTGAGAGAAAAACAAGAAAGAGATGGATGACTTTATGAGATAAGCTTAAAACTTTTATCTCAAATTAACAACTAACAAAATTTATAATAGTTTTAATACTCTTAGAAATGATTGGATGAAAATTTAGAGATGGTTCACTGGTGGAAAATAGTTTTAAACACGAGTTTGTCTTTTATTTTTCACGCATGTAAATCTCCAATTAAATCCTAATTTTAGACAATCGATATACTTAAAATTAAATGTAAGTATTATTAGCATATTATCATAAAAATATGGATTTACATGTGTACCTTTTGTTGGATAAAAGTACTACTAAAATACCAAACCCAAATGAGAGATATGGTACGAGTTCCAAAGACAAAATAAAAGGAATATTTTCCATAAGCATCAAGCTAACATAGGGAAAGTGGCATAAGACTCAAACCATGAGAAACCCAACCCACTCAAGCCAATATCATGCAGAACTGGGATGATGCTCTATATATCCCAAGCAACTCACACAATCAGTTACAACAAGAATACGCACATTCACTTTGTTATTTCTACAAAAATTAAACATTCATATAAATTGAATCAAGCTAAAGAGTATAAGTTCTACCTCTTTGCATTTCTGACCACAAAAGCCAGGGGCCAAACCATTGGCATTGACTGGACTGAAATCCATACCTTCAACACAGGATTTGTGATCTGGAAAATCCAATGTTGGATTTCAATTAGCAAATTAAGAAAGCAAAAGAAAATGATAAAATAAGAAAATATCAAGTTCATAAGGAACAAAGCAAAAAAATGTGTACATTTTTTCTCACAGAGATTGCAAGTGAACAGCTCAGAATCAGACATATTATCCTCTTCGCCAACATTTTCATTAGCCCCACAAAATTTACAGGTACAATTTGGACAGTGCCAATCCCCTGGAGGAAGCATCTGCAATGGGAGTAGAGGTTTCCATTATTCAAGAAGAACAAGTTCCCATAAGTCTCAACACTCGTAAAAAAACTTTCCATAAACAAACGCAGCTGCCTTGATCCACCTATGAAATGCAAAAATATTACCCTTTTTATCTATATTGTCATTGATAAAAACAAAAAGTTATCCATGATTCATGATCCAATATCCATGTGATCCTTATATCTCTAACACTAGCAGAAAATACATTGTCCAAAGCTCTTCATTGATAGAAAACCTCAACGTTATCATCTCAGTTATGAAAAAAACCACACAACTATTATGTTCACACTAAAATGATGCATTAATTTACCTCTATACCCAAGCAATTCTGATGAAATGTCGAGGGGCAACTATCACAACAGATAAGATCCCCACCGTCCGCACACATACCACAAGTGTCATCATTTGGATCATCACCATCAATGTCTACAGTGTGAAAACCAATTTGTTCTGATTGAACTAATCTATTCCATACATCTATCTGGCACTGCAGAAGGGAAATCCCTGAATCCAAATATATATTTTGATATGGTTGACGCAATTTGCTTCCTGCATGAATCTCAAACTTTGATACTGTAAGAATTTTACTACAACAACCACAATGAATGCCATCTCTCGTAATCCAGCCCTCCAGCATTGCTCGCGTCCTTCGGCGATTCATATACTGCACCTTTTGGCTCAACTGCACACTTCCTGAGTCGATCAGCCAGAAAAGGAGTGTACGTTTTCCAGTATATGGAACAAAACCATCAGTTTCTGAGTTGAACCCCTTGTTAGAACCCCGAACCAACAATGTGCATCTTCCAAGTTTTCTATTTTTTCTTCTATGAACCATTGGAGCACTGGACCCAGAGGCTGATTTTTCAACATCATGATGCAAGTGATGATTAGAGCCACTGGAGTTCAAACTGGCAAAACCATTTTCATTTACGCTACTCTTGAATGACTTACCGCTCTGCTTAATGAAGGAGCTTAGCTTCTCCTCATGACTATCACTGTCTGCATTGCGCTTGGTACTTGTTGATTTTTTCACACCAGCCGCTTTTGCCTTCGCAATTTCCCTTTCATCTCGTTGCTTCTTTTTCATTTCCTTCTCAATCTTCTTTCTAGTTTTCCTAGTTAATTGGCTAAGTATCTCATCTGCTATGGGTGCAAATGAACCATCCTCAATAGGTTTAACCTTATCATCCTCCTCATTTAGTTGCTTTTGAAGTGCATCATAGGCCTTGATGATGGACCAGTAAGCTGTTCCGGAAGGGTTGATGTAAACTGCATCTAAGTAATCTCTGTTCCTTCTAGGCCTATAGTCTATTGTCCAGCCAGCCTCCAGGAGCATTCCCCTTATCTTTTCACGGAGTCTCTGCTTCTCCGTGCCACTACCACGCCTAATTTTTCCTTCCTTCCCTTTGTTCAAATGATCACATGAAGCATCTTCACCCTTGTCACTTACCTTCTTTTTAGATTTGCAAGCTTCAAAACTATCCGGTTCAAGCTTCATAGATGCAGCACTATCCTCTGATTCTGAATTATCACAGGCCTTGTTTTTAGTAGGTAATAACTTTTGTGAGTTCATATTGTTTTTAGTTCCAACCAAAGAAGCTGGTTTCTCAAGGAATTCTGTTTCTGAAAAAATTGGAGAACTTCGAACACTTCTCCTGACCATATCTACTGTTCTCATGACCTTTCTATTTTTCTCGGTTTTCTGGAAATTACAATTTCGGAGGGACCCACCCAAGCTTTTTTTCTTGTTCACCATCACCTTCAAAACACCACTTTTCCCTTGAAGCCTAATGGCTTCATCTGAATTACCAATAAACTTATCTCTGAGTAATGATGGATGAGGTCTATCACTATCGATGTCATATCTACTCCTACCAATTCGCTCACCACTGTTAAAGCGGCTTTTTCTGTCAAAAACTAAATTCTTTCTCCTGTCAACATGTCTGCTTGACCCAGCCTCAAATTCCCTATCAAAGCCACTTTGAGGGACTTGCATCGATTCCATAAGCCTTCTTCCTCGGAAATCAGCCCCACTATCATCATACAGTTTTCTACGCATTATCTCCCCATTAATGCCATCATACTCATTGAAATCAAACACGTCCAACTTACTTCTCTTTCTTTCACTCTCTTCCAAACCATTTCTACAAATCATAATATCCTCATTACAACCCATCCGATCCAACCATTTTCTTGGCTTGCAAGTAGCGCTCTCTTCTACAAATCCTTTATCATACGCAACTAGATCATTACAAATGCGAATAGTCTCCGTGCCAACCCTTCTACGTGGAGGGACCAATAGCTCATCGCTGGAACCTGAGTCACTCAAGACCATCCTTGGTCTCTTCTTCGCCTTTTTTGCCTTGAAAGCCTTCCCAGAGCTAGAAGAGCCAAGATCACCAGTAGAGGCATCTCCTTTACGTTTGACAATCAAACAACCCAAAGAATTTCTGTTCTTCACCAGTACTCCAGAAGAACCACCAGATCTCAGGCGCTCTTCCATTTACCTCAATCAAACAGAAGAAACCCCCTAAATTCTCCAATCGCGTTCCGAGTTCATTCCATAACGAATAATGAAACAACAAAATCAATCCAGAAACCCTAATTCCTTTACCAAACCAAAGTCTACCAGATCTGAAGCAAAAACAAAAAAATCCTAACGCGTCAAGTAGATACTTTTTAACTAAAAGCAAGAGTCAACCATATCGTTAACAAGATAATGAAGATTTCAAAAATCTTACCACGCCGTGTAGATCCGCGAATCCGTCACCGGGAAGTTGCCGTTTGCATAACTTCGATCGTGACACAAAAATCCGGCATACTAAAATATAAATCAAGAAAGGAAAAAAAGAGATTGTGTTCAGATTGTCACAATTCCGCAATTTCGAAGAAAATAATACTTATCCACCCAAACCATTAAGCTTTATGTTTATAATTTCATTTCCATTTATTTTTTAATACCTATTTCTTTGTATACTTTTTTTCCCGTAATTATTTATGTACTTGGTGAGATTTTTCCCTCCAAATATGTCCCACGAGGCTCAACTGGACAGCATCAACGGTAACGATTCATCCACTTCACGTAGGACCCACACCCACTTCTCTAAAACATGACGTGGCGATACTGGACAGGGAGTGAATGGGGTATAATCTGTTTTTACAGTTTGAGATATCGAGTAGTTAGATTCTGTTAGTAAGTATAAATATGTGATATATTTTTGATAATTTTAATAAAATATTAATAATATTTATATAAAATAATTAATTAAAATATTCTTTATGTTATCAATAAACTAAAAAATAACTATAGGAACAACGTTTCTGCACCAATGTATATGTTATTTAAGGACATAAATAATAAAAGAATAAAGTTGGTTACAATTTACTAAATGTATTGGCACGTTCGGAATAAGGAAAGCGTAGAATTAAATAATAAAAAATCAATCAAATAAGAATTTAATAAATTAAAATAGTTTGGTTAATTATTTAATTTACACAAAAAAAAATTAGTATTTTATTAATATCAATTTGTATACAATTTTTTATCAAATACATAATACATCATGTATATTAAAAATAATATTATGATCACAAATTTTTATTACATCCCGTGTCTTTCACACATGGACCAAAAAAACATAGAACCCAAATATACTTTAAATATTATTTGATTTTTTCTTTAACTTACACCAAATCACTCACATAAATTGTATGTTTGCTGTATCTTCCTACAACTCAAATATCAACGTAAATATAGAGAAAGAAACTTAGCTGACAACAACGTATATGCAATCAAGAAGTTAATCTCTTTGGATGGCATTATTATCCCATTTAATTACACTAATTAATAGCCAATGGTAATTAGAAAAATGAAGAGCCCACATCCAACATTTCCGTTTCAACTTTTCGTATTCTTTTGAATTCATTTTACCTTTTTAGCCATTATTCTTGATAATTTTCATATTGGTTCAAAACTTATCAATACCTAGCCGTCAAGTAATGTATATTGACATGCTTGCTTATTGCATTCCATTACAATCACATCATTTTCAATATAAAAAAATAACCTTATTAAAATTTGATTTATTTTGATAATAATTCTTTAACATTATATTTTTATTATAAAAAAATGTAACTTTTTCTTTAAACTTGATTTACTTTATATTATTACCATCAATACAAGATTTTAAGTTTAATTTTAAATCAATATTTACCTTAACAGGATTCTCACAACATCATTACCACCATAAGACTTGTAAGTATTAACAATTCCTTGTTACATATGAAAACAACACGTAAAATTCAAAACTCAATTGTCCATTAAATCATCACCTATAGTTATATATATTGCATCAAATTCATAGTCATAAATTTCAGTTTTATTTACCTATTTTTTATTTTTCATTTTCTTTTCATCTATACGTCTTATATTTTTAAGTATATATTCACAAAATCTATTAATATATCTCATTATATTATAATAATAGTACTCAATGTTATGTCTTTAGCGAAACATGAAACTATTAAAGACATAACATGAAACTATTGACATCTTTACTAGAATCTCTTCCTTCAAAGTTTTTTTTTCTATTTGATGAACTTACTCTTAAGTCTTTTCAAGTAACAAAAGTATCTCCACGTAAAGAAACTCTTGATTATATCACATTATTAGCTTCCAAAAATGCTTTTGACACCTCATCCATGACTAATGTAATCTTTCTAACAAGTAATGTTATTATCAATGTATCGTATGATTTTGATAATGAGCACAACAAAATCATTGATTGGTCTTCATAATATATCTTATTATCAATACTTACGAGTTCAAAAATGCATCTATTGAACATATTTAGATGGCTTCTAATGTCAATGTCTCTACCCTTTCTCAAAGCAAATAATTATTTCTTTAAATAAAGTCTCTTTATAATAGACTTTGAAATATACATTTTTTCTAATTTTTTCACAACTTTAATGAAAAAGTATCATTTAGTACCATATATGTGACTTTAGAAACCAAAATCAAACTAATAGTACCTACTATTTTTATTCACATTTCTTCCCAATCATTTTCTTTCATGTCTTTTGGTCTCGTTCTCTTTAATGTCTTAAGAAAATTTTATTGCACCAGTGTTTCCATCACATTATTTTGTTTAATATTAAAATTAATTTTTTCATAAAATTTTTCTATATCAAACTTTATTAGCATCGTGTTTTTTAATTTTAACTAATTATTTAACCCACTTATAAAATCTCAATATTATGATCCCAAATTCCTATTACATATAATATCTATCACACGTAAAAAGAAAAGCAAAGGAAAATATACCCCAAATGTTATTTATTTTTGTCTTTGACATACAACAAATTCCTCCCATAAATTATATGTTTGCAGCTATCTTCCTACAACACAAATATCAGCATATATATATATATATATAGCACTACTTTGCTGACAACAACAACAAACCTATTGGAAATCAAAAAGTTAATCTCTTCGGTTGGCTCGACTACCCCATTTAATTATACTAGTTAATAGCTAACATATTAATGGTGCTTAGAAAATGAAGAACTCATAGTCACCATATCCATTTCAACTTTTCATATTCTTTTGAGTCATTAATCTTATAAATTTAACTTTTTTATTAAATTGATTTTATTTTAATTTAATGTTAAGAAAAAAATATTTATATTCTTTTATTACATTTTAAACATATGTTAAATACATATTTCCAATTTAAATTTTTGATATTAATATGTTTTCATAAATATAAACATTAAAATATGTTCACATTATAAAATAAACATCGTGAATATACAATAAATATATGTTTAAAAATTACATGAAATAAAACTTATGTTGAACACATTTATAAAGATGTATTGAACATTCGTTCATCACGTTATAAAAAATTGAATATATATTTAACATAAGTGAAAAGTTAAAAAAATGAAATTTTATATATAATGAGTTATATTATGTACTTAAACTTAAAATTGATAAAATTATTATTTTTTAAAATTTTACACTCTTTATCACCACTTCTCCACTTCCTTTGTATAAAGTTGATTTCATGGATTAATCTATAATAAATTTAAATAAAATTATTTTTATTTATATTCAATTAAATGAATTAGATTAAATTAATCTATTGATAATGAGAGATCAATGTTGGTTAATAACTTTGATCACTATTAGTAAATATTATTTAACAATCACTCAATATATTAAGGTAGGAATAGAAAAAGATAAAATGATATTCATATGTTATTTTGTGATATTTTTGAAAAAAAATCAACATTTTTAACTATTAGAATGTGTATTTGAAAAATACATTTATACTACTTTTGTGGTAGACATTTCATGCCATTCTTGTGGTTCTTTATATAATATTTATGGAAAGTTCTGTGTTACATCCGATGTAACATACATTCACCCCATTATCCATGTACTGGTAGTGGAAAGTTAGTTAGGGATAGTTTTATTTAAAATCAATAACGGATGAAATTACTCAGCGTTAATCTAATGGTTTAAAAATGTGATATGTACCTTACCTCAATGTAAGGTAGAATGACCCAAGATTTTATATAAATTAGTTTATGAAAACTTATTTTATTCATTAATCTTAACTCAATATTTAAGAATAAAATATATTACGTAAATAAACTTTTGGTTCAATAATATATAATCTACTTAGATATATAAAAAATTTAAGATTCAAACATGGTTATATAAATAGTGTAATTATTTAAGAAAAAGAACAAAACATATTCTTAGATAATAGAATATACGTGCATGAGGCCTTCAAACGAACGAAGGAGATCTGGTACACAACGTTTATATAAGTGACTTGATTATGTATAAATTAACTTACTATACTAATTGTATATGATGAATTAAAACAAATAAATTAATTTTTATACTAATTATTGGTACCTTTTCTTATTAGTTGATATTTGATTAAGAAAAAGATCAAATCATAATTTACCTCAATTGAAATGTCTATAGAAATATAAATAAAATTTCAATTTTAAGTTAGAGATATAAGTTACAAAGATACAGTGAGTTATTACTTAGATCTAGAAACTCAAATATTGAATTAGAATAATAAAATATCATTAATAAAACTATATATTATGTATTTATAGAATTAATAATTATTTTTATAATTTATTTAAAATATTGTAATATAAATGAATTATCACAAATAAAAATAATGAATGGTGTTATAGAGATCTTTATTGGTAAGTTTTATTGGTAAGTTTGGTTCCTTAGATTAAAAGTGATATAACAAATATAATAATTTGTTCTTAATTAACTTATTTTTTTCAAAAGTAAAAAATTAAATCACTAATTTATAATCTAAGGAATTAAATTATACAAATGACTTAATCAATCTCTATGATATTTTTTGTAAAAATAATTATCTATTCAATTTAATAAATATAAATTTTGATGTGTTTCTACGGATAGATAACTAATTATATAGGAGGGAGAAAATTAAATTGCAAAAGTACAATTTGTAAACAAGACTATGCAAAACATGTAAAAAATGTTTTACAAGCAACCATAGAAAAAGGAGTCATAATTTCAATCCACTTGGCAACTCATGCAAGATAAAGATATAAAGCAACAGGTTTTCAACACTAACAAGGAAGCAATAGGTTTCCAACAGGAACTCCTCAACAAAATGGTCTAATAGAAAGAATGAATATGACCATTCAAGTAAGATGCATGCTGTCGAATTCAAAATTACCTAAAACCTTTTGGGCAGAAGTTGTTCAAACAATAACTTATCTAATAAACATATCAGCCTCTTCAGCTATCAACTTTAAAACACCAGAAAAGATGTAGGGAAGAAGCTTACAAATTATAGATCCTCAATATGTTTAGGAGTTTAGCTTACTCGCACATAGTGAAGGGAAATTAAAGCCCAAAGCAAAGTAGTGTATCTTCTTGGGTTATCGAGAATGGTGTCAAAGGATATAGACTTTAGAACCCTGAAGGAAAGAGGTCTTCAATATCATAAATATAACCTTCGTAGAAAACTCCACATTAGACAACTCTGAAGAAACCAACATTGACTCAAGTGAAAAATAGTATTGAGATAGAGACAGGTGAAAGCATCACTATGGAAAGAGATGTCAACAATGATCAAGATCAGAGTGAATGGGAAGAAATGAAGTCTAGACTTGAAGTTGGTACCCAAGAGCAAAGAGACTGTCTAAGCCTGTGTTCAGATACGACCACGATGATCTCATAGCGTATGTTATTCATGTGAGTGAAGAATTAGATAGCTTAGAACCTAAATCATATAAAGAGGTTATGGCATGTCCTGATGCAATCAAATGGAGGCATGCAATAATGAGGAGATAAATTCATTCATGAAGAACAAAGCTTGGGTATTGGTTGTACAACCACAGAAGGTAAGAGTGACAGGCAACAAGTGGGTTTATAAACAGAAAAAAGACATTTAAGGAGTAGAACCTACCAGGTTTAAGACAAGGGTGCTTGCTCAAGGGTACTTATAGAAAGACGGTATAGTTTATGTTAGGAAAAATTATCGGGTCGAATCTAACACACAACTAAAGTGAAATTGAGAATAATGAAAATAAAATGGACACAAATATTTTACGTAGAAAAACCTCCGAACAAATTGGGGTAAAAAAACCAGGGGCAAGTGTTAGAGGATTTTACTATTGTAAAATAGGGATTACAATACCTTCTCTCTAGTTACAATGAGATAACAATTATAATCTCTATTGTAATAGGAGAAATAACTCTCTCACAAAATAGGGAAAATATTACTTATAAAGAAAGAACAAATTTTCCTTTATAAGTAGTAACTCACAAGATAACTCTCACAAAGACTTTTACTATCTTTCTTATGGATCCTCTCTAATTCATTTGCTCTTATCTTTTGTACAAATGAAACAAGCTATTTATAAGCAACATCCTTAAAGAACTTGTAGTAGCAAAGACTCCATATTCATCTCCACATTGAATGGACAAGAAATTAGTGCTCCACATAACAAACGGTTTTGACTGTTTTTGCCCAAAAAGAATTAGATTGACCTGCAGTCCTCAACATAGATTGAAGGACCCTATGTGGTCTCATGGTGGAGATTTGTGAAAGCGTGGTGAGATCAAATAGGGACTACTTTATAGCTGTTAGAAGACAGGAAGAGGTGCATATGATACTGTTAAAAGAACCAACGGTTACTTGGTTCTTGATCATATACAAAAAGGTGCAAGGTAAAGCTAACTTGATGCCCCTATATATTGAGTTAGTAATATGTACTTTGTGTGTCATTCTTTTACAGGCGAGTTCTAGGATAGTTCTTTAACGATGGGTGCAATTTGTAAAGTGCGTGCTTGAGTGCTTCTTTTGGCAGTACTAGTAGTGTCCGCGAGGAGGTATTAAGTCTCATGTGTATTGGTGGAATCAAAGAGGGAAGGCATGTTTACTTGTACTCTAACAGTTCTGGAACAAAATGGAGTGAAACTGATTTGGTTCAAGTGGATGCAAGCTCCAACTATTTGGAGACTGAACCACTATAAAAAACTACATGTTTATTGTTGTTTTTGAGTGTTTAGATTCTTGTATTCAATTCATTGTTCGTGATTGAAGTGCTGTGGATTCTTAACACACCTTATACTTAATATTTAGCAAAATATATATTTTAAAAAATTTGTTGAGCAAAAGCTTACCTTATACTTAACCAGTCAGGACTTATATGTCAAAAAAAAAATGAAACCACTAGTGCCATCTACACTGCACTTCATTGATAAATACTTCAAACTTCATCGTTCAACAAAAGTGGTAATTAATTTCCTTTTATTTTTTTTAAAG
This sequence comes from Hippophae gyantsensis, assembly GCA_030763125.1. NCBI lineage: Eukaryota > Viridiplantae > Streptophyta > Magnoliopsida > Rosales > Elaeagnaceae > Hippophae > Hippophae gyantsensis. Next base: position 43,618,284 of record CM061033.1, read on the forward strand.
GAAGACAAACATGTATAGTGTTTAGCCAAAAAGAATTCATACTGAAAAGTTGAGGGCAAATTTCATTTACTTTCATGTAGGAGAGTAATGTACATGTGTACACTTTGAACTTGTCTCCTGCTTCTGCATGTGTCCTCCAGCTTAAAGTAGCTTAAACATCTATGGCATCAACTGGAAGAGAAGCAGCTCTATGAAGAGGATTAGGAAGCAAATTTCCAGTGTAGAAACTCTTAGCAGTAAAAATCTGCTCTGGACTGCAAGAGCCGTCTACTGTCTCCAAATTTTGTACATTTTGATTTGACAAATTAGCAGATTTCTTCTCCTCGTCAACTTGAAAACGAAGCTTGGAATACTTTGCCGAGGAAGGAGATTTTTGTGGAGGTTTTCTGTTTTCTTTGTTCACTTGGGGTAAACTAGTAGACACTGATGACCCATTAGCTTCCTTGTCTTGTAAGTGAGAATTTGGAGTTAAATTGGATTGTTTTTGTTTAACTCGTATTTGTTGACCCCTTAGCTCACTCAACTGCATTTGATACTTTGCTTTAAGCCATCTCACTTCTTGCCTAATGTCATTCTCATAATCATCAAAATGAGCAGAAGGAGAAGAATTAACCAAAGACGAGTTTCTAGTACTAGAGTCACTATGATTGTCCATTGCTATAGTTTTCTCTTCCCTTCCAAACTTTGGCAAGTCCAATGGGTGTTGTGCTTCATCACAATATATGCTTTTATAGCTCTGTGAACTTAAATCTGGTCCATCTTTTTGAGCACAAATATCAGCATAATGCATGCCATTAGATTGGTTTGGTGGGTTTGGTGCACCTTCTGTAAGACATTGTTCTGAGCCTTCAAGTTGGTAGGTAATCTCTTGAAAACGGCCATGGATAGTAGCACATTCGTGTTTCGAACACTGAAGAACTTGCAGGTTTTTGGAACCTGGATTATACGGTGTTACATAATCCAAAAGAGAAACATTTGCACCACATTTATGACATGAATTTAAACTTGGCGAATGTTGATTTTCTTCTGTGGATGATCCCTTCTTCCACTCTGGAACTAATGTAACTATTTCAGCATCTATCATATCTGCTATTTTTGTCACATCTTGGTCCATAATATCAAGCTCATCAACCATTTCTTTTGCAACACTCATTGCTGTGTCAGTCTCTATATCAAAGGGAAAATAGATGTTTCGAATGCGGCCTATACAGAAGAACAAAAATTTTGCTTGGTATAGTTTTTTATCAGTTCAGATCCTATGGGTTTTTGTAGATTTGGTGAAAAATATTCCAAAATTGCATGTTATGATAATGTACAACATCAGAATTAGCGATTTTGAGACATTTTTCAATTAAACTCTTAAACATGCGATTTTGGAGCCTCAAACTAATTTCAAATAAGCAAATAAGAACCAAAAACTTTATATAGAGCACTTGAAAGAAACCTGACCTTCCTTATCTGCAATTCTTAGCCTTAAAAAGATGTCATCATCATCTTTTCGCCTCCCTTTGATTGCGATGTCAACATCTTCAAAGTTATCATCCTGTTGACAATTGAAGAGACCAATTTCACTAGTTTCATGCTCAATTGAATGGTAATCCAAATGATCCCCATTTTCGTATCCAAGACAATTGGTGTACGCATTGATTGAAGAATTGTTACTGTAATAAGCTCCATAATATGGTTGTCTTATAAGAGGGTTAACTTCATCCAAATATCTTTGATACTCTCTAGGAATCAAATCATAGCAAGAATCATCAAAATGAAGAAACGGATCTCTTAAAAGCTCCCTAGCAGGGAGCCTAAGTGACACGGTTGCTAAGCATTTCTCAACAAATTGTCGAACCTCAGGATCCTTTACATTGTAAAGTGCTTCTGGTTTTTTCCCCTGCATGAAAAGTGCAAATCAAATGGTGGAAAAGAAAGAACTAGAAATGAAAAATCGAAAGTTTTGGGTGTTCTTACGGAGGTAACTTTCTCGTAAATCTGAGCTGGGTGGTTGCATTCACTATATGGATATTCATAGGTAACCATCTCTAAGACACACATCCCAAAAGAGTATATATCAACTAACTCATTGTATTCTTCTTCATATACCTCTGGAGCCATGAATTCAGGTGTTCCTGTGAAAGCAAAAAAAACAAACTGAACTAAGGTTTATTTGCTTGAGCAGCTGTTAAAAGTGGTTTCAAAAGCACGAAATGTGCTTTATGATCCTAACACCCCTTTTAGAATATATTTTTCCCTATTTGGGTCAGAAACACTTTTATGTTGTTAAAAGCACTTTTACCGTGTCTCAAAAGCAAAAACAAATGTACCTCTACGATAATAAACAAAGAAAAGAATCAATGATTCCATGAACCCTGATTGACAACGCCTTAAATGGACTGATTCAACTATAAGTTTGATAAAGAACAGGGAGAAAATATTTACTTGAAGGGTTCAGAGCAAAAAACCAAACAAATATAGACACTGTAATCGTTTCAAGAGCAATTTTAAGATATTTGGGACATACCAACACAGCGAACGGCATGAGATTTACGGAGGATGGCAGCGAGGCCAAGATCACCAATTTTGACTTCACCAGTGTTGCCATTGATAAAAATATTGTCACATTTGAGATCTCTGTGAATCACAGGAAGATCATGACTGTGGAGATAGAGAAGTCCACTCAAAATCTGCCTACACCAGTGTTTCACTGCTCTGATGTTAACTCTCTTGTGTTTTAGCCTATATCTATAACATCAAAAATGATAATCATAATATACCCAGTTACCCACATTACAGAATTAAGTAATTTCAAAGATCCAGATGCTATGAAAAAAAGTGAGAAAAAGTTCAAGGAAACTTACTGTCTCAGTGTACCAGAAGTGAACATCTCAGTGACAAAGTTGATATTTCTGTTAGCAGTATCAGCCCAGGAACTGTACAACTTCATAATGTTTTTGTGATTCAAGGTCTTGAGTAGATGAATTTCACGGTACAACCTTTCAATGTCTTCAGGATTATGGAGGAAGTCATACAGCTTCACTTGATTCCATGCCACCTCAATTCCTTCGTACTCATCAAAAGCTCTATAGCTGTAATGAAAAAAATGTACTTAATTCAATTAAGTATTAATGTAATCTGAAAATTTGTTTTTTTTTTCAACTCAGTACTTCTAAAATATCTTTTAATCAATCATTTCGATAAAAAATTTATTCGAAATATCTAAATCATATACACGACACATAAAATTATAAAAACGTATCATGAATAAAATAATTAAGTTATAATTTCATATATTGTATAAATAACTTAAGTTTTTCTGTAAAATTTGCAAGGTTGGTTAGAATAATTAATTAAAAGATATTTTAATAATGAAAATAATTAAATAAAATTAAAAAAATAATACATTAAAAATTAAAAAAATTCAACTAACATTAATAAAAAATGGCTTCAAAATAAAATAAAAAATGTAAACATTAATGGTAAACTACGAAAGAAAGAAAAAGAAAAGAAAAAAAATATATACAAAAAAGAGGAAAATCTCATACACAGTCTTTGAAGCCCCTTTACCAAGAATCTCATCGTACTGCAAAAACAGGAAAATTTGAAACATAGAAAGGATATTTTAGAATTTTTGGAGGAATAAAAAAGAGAAACAAATAGTGATCAATGAATTAATGGGAAGGAAGAAACTGGGTGTTTACTCTTCCATATCTTCTTGTAGGATCAACCTCAATAAACTGAGTGTATTCTTGTTCTGGAGATGTATCACCATTCATTCCTTTCTTCTATGTTTAGCTATTTCTCCACACCAAAAATACTCCTATTTCTTTCTCTTTCTCGTTTTTTTGATAGACTCCTATTTCTTTCTTAGAACAGAGAAAACTGATGACTAAACTATGCAAATAGGATTACAGAAAGAAAAATAATAGAAAAGTATTGTTTTCCTGTGGAGAAAGAGAGGAGGAAAACAATGCCTTGGATTTGGAGAGTCAAACAAAGACGAGGAAACGTTAATAACCAACTACTGAAAGTAGGAGTGTGGCCAGTTGGTTTTTGATCGATTTTGAATTAAAATGGTAAACCATATTTACATACATCAGTATATTGAATTAAAAACTAAAATTTATGGGTTGGAAAAGGATTTGATAGGTTGGATTTATAGTTCAAACATATTTATTTTTTTAAATGACTTTAAATAATTATATTTTATGTTAATATTAAATTAATAAATAAAATTTATTATTTATTTAAAAACTATATATTAGCATTTAAATTATAATTATGTGTAAATTTTTAAGTAAATAATAATGTTTAAAATAAATAAATTATTGAAAAATATATATATAATAAGGTTTTTTAAAAATAAAATAAATTATTTTATGACATAAAATTTTAATTAAAATGATATAATTATAAATATATATAATATATATTATTAATTTATAAAATTAAAAAATAAATACATGTATTAATAATATATTAATTGATTAAATGTTTATTTACCAAATTTAAACCTTTAACCAATTTAATATATATCATTTTTATATATTTTTTAAAATCAAAACTAACTTATTTAAATCAATAAAATATAAAAATCAATTCAAACCTAACTTGTTTCACTATTAATGGGAGATATAAAATAATTTTTACACAAATAATTTAATAATTAGGTTTAATAATTTTTACACAAATTCTAAAAAAATGACATGGTAAATTCAAATACTAATACTTCTAAAATTCATATCAATAAAAATAATATTTGAATAATATTGAATTGATTTAAATAATTATAGTTCAATTTGAACGATGTTTAATTGAATAACATTTAATGTAAAATAATATATAATATTTTTTTTAAAATAAAAATATATGAGATTAATGTAAAGTGTGTGTGTTTTTATTACAAGTTTAAAGGTGATAATTTTATTGTTTTTTCAACTTTTTTTCTAATATAATTGAAAAAAATAATAAAAACATAAAAATTAACCATTTATATATATCGTGTCATTTTTTCAAAACTGATGTACAAAATTATTATGAAAAAAACTATTAAACTTAAATGCTTTAATTATAATAGCTACTAAAATGATGAAATATTTGTTCCTATATTTAAATTGAGAAACGTTTGTTGAATGAAAAATAATGCATGTTTTACCTTAGTTGTAACTTAAATAGTCACGTCTATAAGAGCATATTTGTTACACATTACTAAAGATTTTAATTGGAGAATTTTTGTATAATCATGTGTTTGGTCATAAAATAAAATCATATTATATAAAATAAAAATTGTTTAATTATGTAGAAATTTAGTACTAGTTGTAGGTGTACGTCTAAACCGTACGTGACATGTCACTTAATTTAACTGAAATTTTAATTTTAAAATTAAGTTTTTTGGTTTTTTCTTTCATTTCAAACTAAAAATATTTTTTTTTTAATTTTTAAAATGTAAGAAAATATAAAATTTAAATTTAAATATTGATTTAAATAAATTTTATAATGAAATTATTTTGCTATGTAATAAAATTACATAAAAAAATAAAATATTATTTTATTAAAATAATTATTATTAATTTTATTGATTATATTATATAAATTATCACCAAAAATTATGCAGAATAATTATAATATATTTTAACGCAATTCAATCTAATATAATTATACTTAATCTATCTAATATAATTATAATATAGTTGTGAACCAATGAATTTTTTTTATAATTTTTTTAACTTATTTTTATGGTTTTATATAAAGAGAAAAATATCTTAGAAGTTTATTATATTAGATCATTTATGTCATTTAATACATTAAATTAGAAACAATGTCATTTAATTCATGAACTTTGTGAAAAAGATCAACTAAGAATAAATTATATTATTTTAATAATTTTTTATTGAAATAATTAATAATGATAAAGTCACATATAATATAAAAGAAAAGTCACAAAAAATTTGTTTTTTAATATTTGTTAATTGTTACTATTTTATTTTAATATTTTATTAATTTTAATTGTTTAAAAAAGTTAAAATATATATTTGAATTATTTTTTGTATGAATTTTATTATTATTATTTTTTATTAAACTATTTTATTTTAAATTTAACTTTAATTCTTGTTAAATACTTGAATTTCAATTGTATTTTAATTACTTGATAAAAAATAATAATATTTTAAATGAAAAATAATTAAAATAATATAATTTATTTTTGTTTTTTTTACAAAATTGAAGGATTAAATGATACTATTTCTAATCTAAGGGATTAAACAACACAAATAATGTAATCTAAAGACTTATGATAGAAAAAAATTAGTTGAAAAATTATAAAAACATTTAATATTTTATTTTGTTTTACTTTTATAGCACACATGGGAACGAAATAACGCTTAGTAATCTCAATTTGAATGTTAGGTGTCAATTTAAAACTAAAATTTGACTATGTATTGTTATTAAAAAGCCAAAAAAAGAAGAAGAAGAATAATAATTAGTTGAATTTAATCAAATGATAAATGATTTCTTTTGCGCTATTGCCAAACAAGAAAATGAATTCATCTTTCTAACAAAATATTATAAGTAACTTGACTATAAGAGTGTTTGTGCATTTTATCTCCTTGTATATGATAAAAAAGAGAGTAATAAATGCAACATAGAATTTAGATTGTTGGTAAAAATTTAATACAAAATTTTTACATTTTAACTTAACTATAAAGCTGTTTGTGCATTTTATCTCCTTTTATACGATAAAAAAAAGTAATAAATACAACATCGAATTTAGATTATTTGTAAAAATCTAATACAAAATTTTTACATTTTAAAAATTCATCGCAAAACTTTTTATTAGTGGTATATATCTATCACCGAAATATAATAATAATGATAGATTTAAAATACTTATAAATTTTTTTATGGTAAATTTATTATAAAAATAATAAATTTGTAATACTAATTAATAACAATCTAGTAATAGATTTATAATGATTAAAACTTAAATAAGAGATTTATTAAAAGTATTAAATTTGATTGAAAATTTGTTATTTTATCTATATATATCAAATGTAGTTTTGATGTTATTCTAATTTTACCATCTATTAAAGGCTTCATAAAGATCTAAATTGAAACATTCGCTAACAAATAATGATAGGGTTAGGCTACAAATTGTAAATAGTCATTTAGTCATTAGATAGATAAGTGAAACTGTGAAAGTATGCACATTCAATTTTTTTTTTTAAAAAAGATTTTGTTAATGAAAGCTCTGGCGTCCGATGTCCTTGCCGTTAGGTCTATATACACCTGAAACGAAATTGCTTCCTTAGCATACTATTACTGGCAGAGTCATGTATGGTTCTTAAGAAAAAGACCTAAAATTCAGGGCACTCATTAAACCAAGTTAGGTGTCTGTCTATCCATACATACGATTGTTGGTCATATTCTTCTAGCTTTTTGGCATCCCTTTCGGTTGCCCAAACAGTTTGGTTTCTTCTTTTTCAAGAACAAAGAAAGTGAAATTTAACTGATACTTTACGTATTTGATGTTTATCCATTTATCCAATATTCCATTTTAGTTAATATCGATTATATATTTATATACACACACAAATTATATGCATAGTTAATGCAAATATTGCTATAGGCTAAGTTGATAAGGCTCGAATCAACCAAATGCAATGCACAAGAGAAAATAAACTATAAACCACTACTACAAAAATGGGTATTTAAGTCGATACGTAAAGTCGGTTTTAAAAAAAAACCGATTTTAAATTGGTTTAAAGTCGGTTCGGTGTAGAACCGACGCTATTCACGTAGGATGTAGAGTCGGTTGACGTGTCGAACCAATGCTATCCACGTAGCGTAGCGTCGGTTGACACCTGGAACCGACGCTATCCACGTAGCGTAGCGTCGGTTGACGTGGTGAATCGACGCTATCCACGTAATATAACGTCGGTTGACGTGGTGAACCGACGCTATCCACGTAATATAACGTCGGTTGACACGTGAAACTGATGCTACACACGTGGATAAATTCTTTTCTCTTCTTTCTTCCCAGACAAAAACTATTTTCAGCGTTGCAGAACACTAAAAAACCGAAAACCTCCTCCACTCTTTCTCATTTTTCGGCCACCTACGACTATCATTTCTAGCACCGGTTAGTGAGTTTTCTTCCTCTTTAACTAATCTTTTAAATCCCCTATTATTCATATTTTTTTCTGTTATTATGTGTATAAATTTTTGTATTATATATGTAGGTTTGTATTATAACATAAGGAGAAGAATATGATGATCTTGGATAAAATAGAACAAAACCATGGTAATTTTTCTGGTATTAATTAATATTTTATTTGCTAAACTAATTTTGTTTTTTTCTGCTCGAATATAAGTTTTTATTTGAGTAAAATAAAAAATGAATAAATTTAAAAAAAAAAATTTAAAGTCGATTCACCGCGTGAACCGACTTTAAACGTAAAGTCGGTTCATCCCGTGAATCGACTTTAAACGTAAAGTCGGTTCACACCTTGAACCGACTTTAAACTTTAATTCGTTTTATTTAAAGTCGGTTCAATAAACTGACTTTAAATTGGTTTAAAGTCGATTTTTAATCTACTTTAATGCCTCTTTTTTAGTCGTGAACGAAAACAAAAAAAAATTATGCAACAATTGAAATTAGGAAAATAATAGGGAATCTGCTAACCTTTACTTTTTCTTCGTATCAGCTGACTCTTTGTCTGCTGCACTTAATTGCGTGCAATCCAACTGTATTGATTGTCCAAGCATTCATTAAATTATTATGTTTGCTCTTTTGCACTGATATTCTCTGAGCCAACTTTTATGTGTTTGCTTTCAAATTTTCAATAACATGATTCTAACTAACTTCATCATTGCACATGCGGGAAAACATTGGTGAGCATTTCAAGAGTTTTTTTTTTTTTTTTGGTGTTCCATTCGTTACATAACATCTACTTCGCTAGCAAAACTTTAAGAAAATCGCTTTGGACTCGTTTAGGTGTGCTTCTTTTAAAAATAATTTTAAGAGAAGTGATTTGATTTGATTAAAAATAAATATTAAAAAAATTAGCCTAAAATTAATTGAGGTGAATTAAAGTTAGAATTTAATAATTAATTTAAAATATAAACGTACCTCTTAAATTAATTTTATCAAAAATAAAGATAATTTATTATCTTTAAATGTGTAATTAATAATTTTTAAAATTTTAAAACCAATTCTTATAAATATCTTCGAATATATTTAAAATTGTTTTAAACTCTTTAAAATCACTTTCTATAAACTGTATATTCTTAATGATTTATCGAGCACATTTAGATAGATTGATCCAATTTTTTGTCATTTAATATTATGTTTTTATATTTTATATCACTAAACAACTTTCTTAAAATTAATACTCTTAAATTTATTCGCACTAATATAATAGAAATGATTTAAAATATTTTTATGTTTAGTTTGATTATTAATTTAAAATAAATATAAATCATTTTAATAATAATGTTCTATTTTCTTCATATATTTGTATAATTATTTATTATTTTTCTTATTATATCTCATTTTTTAAAAAGTTTATTTTTTAATTTTCATTCATTTATAATTTATAAATTTTACTTTAATATTTATTATTATTTTGATTCTATTATTAAACAACATATAATAATAATAATAATAATATTTTTATTAAATTAAATTTTATTACTATTCTCATTCTTATTATATTTATATTCCAAATAAAACTTTTTTCACGTTGTAAAATGTGTTTTACTTAATTGCTTTGTTAAAGTTATGTCACTACGTTAGCAGAAACTTTTACATGAATGCAATTATTTTATATGGATGCAATTATTTAAATATAAAGGGTGGATGATTATAAATTTGGTCCATACATTTTTTTGTTAAATTTGCCTATGCTATTGGAGAATTGAGGAGACATTAGGAGTTTGGCCAAATTAATGCATGTAATATTTTTTTGAAAAATAATTATATTATCATAATAATTTTTATTATTTTTATAATAAAAATGTATTTAATATATGATTTTGCGTTTAAGGATGTATTGAAAATATCTTGCATATGTCACTTGAAGCTCGAGGAATTGCATTTATTAGTTTATCATATATATAATCAATGTATTATATTTTTCTCATTTCTATAAATTATAAATCCAATAATTTAAAGAATTAAAATTAATAAATTAATCACAGTATAAAATAGATCTTAGATTATCCTCAAATAGATAAAATTTAAATGTATTATACTAATAAGTTATTATTTTTTTCCATAATCTCCCAAAATAACATGTCTAATTTAGATCAATATTTCGATTAATTTAAGTCTACGAATCATCATATACATCAATTATAATACTTAAAAAGTTAGAATAAATAGTAAGATATGTTTTAAATTGAATTCAATAACGAATAATTAAGTCGATTCAAAACATATATTAATTTAAGCTCAATCAAGTAACAAATTATATAATAAACATAAATTTAATAAAAATAACATTTTTAAGTTTTAATAATTATATTAATAAATTACTACATCACATATATTTAATTGATACAAACATGAAAAAGTCATAATCATGAAAAAATTATATGAATACTAAAGAATATGGAATAAACTGCCTAAATATATAAGAACGTGGAAATACAATTTTTGTGTATTTGTAAAAAATGTGGATTGGAGGGCAAATGAGAGTTATGATGTATATATAAAAAAAACTCTAAAAACCTAAGAAAATTTGATTGAAAAACATCACAATATTAGAACTAAAATTGTAAAAACATGGATTGGAGGGCAAACGAGAGTTATGATGTATATATAAAAAAACTCTAAAAACCTAAGAAAATTTGATTGAAAAACATCACAATATTAGAGCTAAAATTGTAAAAACAAGTAAAAGTTATGTATACTAGTAGAAGGATCAATTTTTTTATAAGACTGATATATCCCTTTACTTTAAAATGCACCTAATTTTTTATATACATAACATAATTGTTCCAAATGAAAACTTATTTAAAATTTACGTGAAGGAGAACAATTTTACCTTAAAATGGAGAGATTTTGATGCTTTAACAATGTTACAACTTAAAAATACTTGAATTAAACAATATCAATATCATATGAGGTAAAATGACTAAGAATAATAGAGATCGAAGAATAGATAAAATATTAAAATATGTATTTAAGGACTAAAAAAAATTGTTAATATTTCAAGAATAGTAAGAGACAAAAATACCATAAATGTTCATTAAAAGCGTTATGTGTAAAAAATTCTTAATAAAATAAAAAATTATATTAAATTAATATTTTTGTTAAATATGATTATCAATCACATGAAAAATAAGGAAAAAATACTCTAAAAATGATAAATTGTGTACTTTGACAAAAATTAAAACCTGAATTCATGCTCTTTTTATAAAGTATTCTACGCTTATTATTGAACTATGTCATTATGATCATATCATTTTTCTAAATTATATTTAAATATGTTTTTTATTTATTAATTATTTAAATAAATTTTATTGATATTATCTAAATCAAGTAGTACAATTAAGATAATAATTATAATTGCAAGGTTAAAAAAATAAGTTATATTACAAAACAATTTATAATGTTATTTATAATTGTATAATTTGTATTATTTTATTAAATAGTTATCTAAAAATAAATACATTTCCGCGTATGTATTACGTGCCTTAATACCTAGTAGTTTACGAAAAAAGGGAAGGTTTCGATCTTCTACATGGTGGTCGACCTCTACTTCTTCTTCTTCTTCTTTTTTTTCTTCTCTTTCTATGATATCATTTTTAATAGAAATAATTATGTACATATAATATAAGAAATAATATTAGATTTGATCTTAAGTTTTTGTTTACCCAACTAATCAACTTTTATTTTTACCATCACAATATAAGATTTAAATTTAATTTTTTAGGAGACATTCAACATTTACTATTTAACTATATAGTTATGATTATGTTCTTTATTTAATGTTATATTTAATTTTTATTTATTTATTGATTATCTAAATAATTTTTATTTCTATTACCTAAATGAAGTTACACAATTTAAAATGACAATACTTACTATTACAATTATTAAACATATTAATTTTATCAAACTTATCTTAATTATAATTCATATAAAATCGTGAAATTATTTTTTATCTTTTAAGTTGCAAGATGATTGAAAATATTTTTAAAAAGGCACGTGAACAAATTAAAATACATTAAAAAACTTAAATTAAATTTCGCATGTATCATGACTATATATTTTGTCTTTTGTAATGTATTGATTCATGTAAGAACCAAATTACATGTAAATCAATTTATTTTAAAAAAATATTGACTACTAGATAAATTTTTATTTCTATTATATAGATAAAGCGGCACAATAGAAAAAACGATAATACTTACAACAACAATAGTTCATAACAACAATTCATTTTTATTGTATTTTAAGTGTTACGATGTGGGCAATATTGTTATACATATTATTTAGTTAAGTATATTAAGAATATAAGTTTACATACTTCACTATTCATAATTTAATTATATTACGAAATATTAATTTTATTTTTCATGTTAATTTGTATTTTTAAAATTTAAAATTTTAAAAATAGATATAAATATCATTTAATTTTGTATTCAAATTTCTATCAAATTATTAATTTATCTTTATTTAATTTTTACAATATTATTATTTAGGTTAATATTTAAAAATTAGTTTTTTTAATTTTATTGGTAATATTTTATTTATATATATATATTTGAATAATTAAATTCTTGTATATATGAACTGCATTATACATATAATTAAATAAAGAAAACCAAATTTTTTATGATAAAAAATTATAATTTATATTTATTAAATAATTCTCTAAAAATATAAAAAAATTATAAAGATGGAGCATGTGCATCGCACATGCCTTCGTACCTAGTATATAAAAATAAATTGTTTCTGAATAAAAGCTTTCATTTATTTTAAAAAATATGGGTGTTTTGGGCATATTTGCTGGCCTATATAGAAATTTTATTATTTTTATCATTTTTTTGGAGTGAGTAATTATAAAGTGAAAAAAAAAGGTTTGTATATAGAATTTTTAATTATTTTTTGTGAGTTTAAATGTATTAAAAAAAAGACTAGATATATGCATAGGTTCGTTTAGAACAATATTTTTTTTATTAAAAATAATTTTAAATAAATCAAAGTATTTTAAAAAATGTTTGAAAATTTCTATGAAAAATACTTTTAAAATTTTGAGAAGAATTATTTATAATTGTAACATAAATTAATAATAATATTTACTTTTAAGATAAGTAGTTTTAAATGTATGCTCTCCTAATTACTAAATTTTCACTTAAAATTAATTCTAACATTTTTATTCCCTATTTTTAAATATTTATCTTAACAATACTTTTCATCAATCAATTTTATTTTAAATTATTTATCTTGGAATCACTTTAAAAAATCCAAACATGCCCTGAAAAATGGGTTAGTTTAGCCGTATTTTTTTTACAGGAAGAGCCCAGACAATCCATAGTATCCATGCCTTCTCATGAGGGAATTTCATGGAAGTTTCTCTTTGGACTGGGCTGATTGGCATTAGCCCATTTTATTGAGTTGTTTGATTATTCATTATTATTATTATTTTGCTAAATTTCGATTTCTTTATTTATTTGTTCATTGATTTCTTTAATTAGCTTTGGTTGAGAAAAATGCTAGCATGGTTTTAAGAATTTTTTTTCATATTACTACTCTATTATAACCATTAATTTTATTATTTAATTTATTTTTATTTTTTCTCTCATAATTTAATAATTTTAATAAGTAAAATGTGACTTTAAAATAGATAAAGTACACTTTAAATCACTGTATTAAGTTACTGTATTTTGCAAATCTATTACTTTAATTCCTTTACTTTTAAGTGACTCATCTTAAGTTTATTTATTTATAAAAACTGAATAAATTTATTTTAATTTATATTATTATATTTATTTTTTATTTTTTTTATTTTTATTTTCAATACAAAAATATCATGTTTATAAATATTTAAAAACTTTATAAAGCTTCATTGATCGGTAAAAAAAATGTTTTAAAAGCATTAAAATAAAATGAAAATGATTAATCGATTTCCAACAACATTATTTATCATGTATATATATTTTTTAATTTGAATATAATAATATAAATTAAAATAAATTTACTTATTTTTAAAAATAAAGTTACTTATTTTTAAAAATAAAGTTACTTAAGATGAGTAATTAAAAAAAAATTAAAATAATCTATTTATTAAAAAACACTTAAAATACACTTTTCCCACTATAAAATCATGCTTCCTAACATTAATCTTTGGTTGAAGGAGTCAATCAATAACATATTCTTTCTACGTCCAACAGGGCGAAAACTGTACCAAAAGAAACGGAAAACACATTTTTGTTGTTGTCAAGAAGGTTCTTGTGTATATAATAAACTTAATATTTTTATATATCATTATTATATTATAATTATATTTAATGTATTAAATTTTTGTTAAATATAATAATATATGCTTATTGTGTTAATTAATAACAATATATTATATTAATTATAATTTATCGTATATTAACGGTGAATAGACTTTTTCCAAACAATTAAAGGCAAAATGGAAACTTAACATAATACAAGGTACTCTACGCAATTCAATGTCTAAAAAACAACACAGGGATTTTATACCTTTTACAAATCCTAATGGCAACCATATTATAAGTTTGGCCTTATAATTTCTTTTCCCTTCAATTTCACAAAGTTGTTACAAAATAATTTTGACTTTAGAATTATTAGGATTTGTTGACCATTTAATTTAAAAATATTAATCAAAAATTATTTTCAAACCATTATTAAGAAATAATTTTAAAAAATAATGAAATGTTTGGGTGGAAATTGTGAAAATCATTTTACTTGTGTCAAGTATATACTTTAGTAATTTTCCTTTCATGAGAGACAATCAGATCACTCTTTATGTAAAAATAAAACACTTTAGTCACTTTTTAAACATTAAAATATTATTTTATTAATAAAAATTATGAAATAATAATAAAGTAAATTTAATAAGATAAAATTATCGTTTTATTTTAACAGTTTAAAACTACATTTGAACTATATTAATTTTTTTATTATTTTGATCAATTTTTTTTTATGAAATTTTATGTATTTTTTGAAGTGATATTTTGTATAATGTTTTATGTAAGTTTTTGTGTTTGGATCAAAACTGTAAATTTTATGATATAAAAATATAGATTACATATGTCAAAAAATTACAATATCAATAGCATTGGAACCACACAGATAAATTCTCTGTAATATATCATCAAGAAAGACTACATATATAGCACAATCACTACCTAAGCTCCAAATAACATATTGAAAGTATACTTTTCAATTTTTAATACTTGTCTTTGAAGATAATAAATAAGAGATAGTTCATCTGTATAGCTTTAATATCAATAATTTTGTAATTTTTTTTATTTGTATAATCTCTATTTTTGTTATTATAAAATCTACAATTTTTTATCTAAATATGATACCTACAGAAAATATAATACAAAAAAGTGTCAAAAAATACAAAAGTATTTCATGAAATATAAATTTACAAAAAATATATTATAATATTCAAATTTAATATTGTGAATAAAATGTTACATTCACTCATAAAATATTTAATTCGAATTGTTTGACCATTACTTTAAAAATTATTCTCGATAATTAAAAACAAAAACATAGTTATCATCAATGTGTTTGTCCAAATTATTTTCAAAAATCATTTTTATAATAAAATTAGTCTTTTAATGTAATTTAAATACTTTATTCATATTTTATAAATATTAAAATGTCAAATAATATTGAGGTTAATAAATTATCAAAGTAAAAGAAGCAATAATAATTAAAAAATGGAATTAATTTTTATACATAAGCAATTAAGAAAAATGCAATCAAAAAACTTCTTTAGTATATCATGATTAATTTGACCTCAATTTGATTTTTTTTAAATGCACGCACTAACATATTGAGTCCAATTAAATATGTCTTTCATATTTTTCTCTCAAAATATTAAATATGAAAGGGCAACAAATACAAGTGGATCCAAGAAATTGTGGATAAAAAATATTTTACTTTTTAAAAATAAATAGAGATGAAATGTCTGAACACTTGTTAATAGTGACTAATTTCATAGGCTAATCAAGGGCGACTCCAGGGCTTTTATGTCCTAAGGTAAAATATAGAAGTAATGTCATTGAATAGTTTTCATAAAGAATTAAAATTATTAAAATGAAAATATTTATTTTTAAAATTTTGAAACTCTAATACAATAAAGTTGGAAACACTTTAAAATATAGATCTTACAACTTTGTTTTGAACTAGGTAGAATTTCAACGTTAAGTTTTTTATTAGATTATACTTTATGTATTTAAGTATATTTTAATCAAATATTTTAGTTAATATTGATTTTGAATGTTATTAATTAAGTTATTTTGAACGAATGAATTAAGAGTTAGGAACTTTTTATGAAATTTGGGAAGGGTTTGGTCTTACATGGCTCTAACTTTGTTAAGGTATTAAAACTAATACAATTAAAATACTTGATTGATCCAAAAATGAATATAAATTATCAAATTGATGGGAAAAAGTTAAGTTAATAAATTAAGAATAAATTCAAACATTTAATAAGAAATAAAATCGTTTTTCTTAAATGATAACATATTTATATAAAAAAGTTGAGAAAAAATACGTCAAAATTATTGTTTATTATTACAATAATAATAAATTATTTATTTTATCATTAGTTATATTTTAATGAAAAATTGTTATATAAAATTATTATTATTAAAAAATAATTGTATCAATAATAATTTAAGTTTAGAAAATATTATAAAAACATTTTTATTATTAAAAATAAAAAAGAAGAAAGAAGGCTGAAAAGGCATTGACAGACACACACAGTATCACAGCTTGAACCTTGAATCAAAGTTAATCAAAAGTTCGGAAGTTATGCCCTTCATATTTTCAAATTGTTCCCAAAAAAACATATAATAATAATAACATGTTTCATTTATTCTAAGTTTTTTATTTTTTAAAATAAAACATTTTTTAAAGGAATTTTTTATTTTTAAATACTGATAAATGTTTTTAATTAGTTATATATACATATGTTCAAACATGTCTTTGTATTTTGTTTTACAAACGTTATAAACACGCTAAATTAAGAAACAGAATAAGACATCTTAACGCTTAAAGTGCCACCTACATGCATGTAGAGCTTCTTTTGAAACAAATATGTTATTAGTGACGGGTATAAGTTATGTTTCATGTACCTAACCTATTAGATGGGTTATAAATTAATCCCCCCATTTGATTTGCTTAAAAATGTACCCAATCTAATGATATGTGTTTTATTTAAGATTTTCATTGTATATTTTTCTTAAGATTGAATTAGATTCATGTATATTTTTTTTTCTTTTATATTTTAAATATTATATTTTTAAAAATAATTTGACATAAAATTAAAAATTAATATTTTATAATATAATTAAATTATAAATAATGAAATTTTTGAATTCAATAATTTTTGTGTATTTAGTGCTTATGTATTTTGTTTTATTTTAAAATTTTATTTTTTTTAATTTTAAATATTATATACACTTATTGAATTTAATTTTAAGATATTTTATTTATTTACGTACCTTTATAACAACATTATCACCGTAAGACATAAAATAAAAAAAATGAATTGAAAATTTTCCATGAATTAAAATATGCTAATGCTAACATAATTTTTTTTAATTTAAACAAGAAATCTTATTTATTAATTTAATGTTATTATAGACTTAAAATAATTTAAATTCACAAATAGGTATAATTCGTAAACCAAACATATTAAACAAACATAAATATATTAGTATAATGTTCTCTAATTTGTGACCAATTTTGATTTTTGATTTAATAAACCTATATATATTAACATTTTATGTAAAATACCATTAAAATTGAATATACATAAAACTTAAATATATTTACAAATATTAGTTGTACTAGTATAATTGTATTAATTTTAAATATATTTTTTAAAAAATATTAGTAAAATAGTATTATTAAAAATTAATATTTTACAAATATTTATTTGTAAAAAAGAAAAAGAAATTATTTGTCACCACTCGCCAATTATGTATCATAAACATAAAGTATACTTATTAAAATATTTGTTTTCTTTTAAAAATATACAAAACTAAAACGAAACTTTGTTGAGTTTTTTTTTTCCTTCTCTCCTTAAAAGAAATCATGGAAGTGCTAATTTCTCTTCTCTTTTTTTTTTTAATTCATTATTCACTCAATTGTTTGGATGATTCGCACGATATACATATACAATTGATTGTATACGTGTGATTTTATTTATTTTGTTAGTGTTCAAGATTTGAACATAATAAAAATGTTGTTGCATGTAACCTAATCATACATTGTAAAGCTTTATTTATTTAAAGCTGAATTACTTGACAAAATAAAGACATCTCAAACCTCATTATTGCCTTAACTATTTGTGATCACGAAAGTAAAGTACAAACCCGTGAATATAAAGTGTGATATATCGACTTTACTATCATATTAAAGCCAAATAAATAAATAAATATACAAGAATATGTATATTGAAATTATAAAACTCATTTTAATATTGTAAGCAAATTTAGAATATTCACTAAAACAAATTTATCAAAGACCGAGGAGGGCAGAAGTAAAACAAAATTTATTTGTCTTTGTAAGCAAATTGTCCAAATTTCGAGTATGTTTTGTGAAATTTAATATTATTTCTATTGAGACTGTTAGGTAATGTTGTCAATGAGTTAGGTCGCGATGAAATAATAGTAAATATAATTAGATTATTTATTTTAATAATTTTTAATTAAATAATCAAAATATAATATTTTTTTGATTAATATCGTAAAACAATCGAGTTTAATTAGGGAATTGATGAATTTTTTTTCATTAATAAAAAATTATTTTCTTGGCAATTATCTAACAGTCAAAGAACCACGTCATTTAAGTTTGCTTAAGATTCGATAGGAATAAAAAAAAAAGGATGATTATATTGCTGTTTTAAAAATAAATAAATAAATAAAATATAACAATATATTTTTGTTCATGAAATCCATGTAAGTTGTCCCATCCCATCGTTCCCAAAGGTAAAAGAAAAAGGTTAGGTTGCTCAGTCCATTTTTCAACATTGATTTATCAACATCAACAAGTGTCCTCTCCCTCTTGGAAAGAAATGTTCAACAAATTTCTAGAAAGACACTAACAACAAAACAATGCATAAAAAAAAATTAAAACAAAAATCACAACTGCAGTTGATCACCGATCAACTTTATATTAGTATAAAAACATTTTAAATATTTATTATATACATGGTGTGAGATCATCTGTACGTTTCATACAATTTTGAAAGATGGCCATCATGCCAAAGAAGGTGTATGTGACTCCACCAATATCGACCATAACACGTGTACGTCTTCGTATGGGCATGACTTTACATCCTCATATAGAATGTATATCCCTCTTCCTGATCATATACCACAGAGCATTTGTTGTAAAATTATTTATATAAGATCAGAATACATTGAAAATTTTAATGCATTTTGAAGAATATGAAAGACTAATAAAAGAGGTAATGCTTGTATACAAATGTAACCAAGTGAAAAAAAAGATTAATGAGAATATATAAATATATATATGATCGAAATCTGCATACAATTAGAAGCCATTTATATAAGAGTAGTTTATGAGAGAGACAGAGCAAGAGTAGAAGAGGAAAAAACTAAATACAGTTTGTGAATAACAGAGAACATACTTTTCTTTTGAGCTGAGTGCAGACGAAACCACAGCTTCTTAATTGGAGAGAAGAAGGATCGAAGAAACCCCATTTGGAGAAATGGAAGTGTGTCATATTGGTGACACTATATGTGGTAAAGAAATATTAAGACATCACAAAGTATTTAAAAAAAAAAATGTCGCTTTTGCTTGGACTAGTGTCAAGTTTTATAAGGTCCTTATTTCTATTAGGACATTGGTTGATGTTCCCTTGTAGGCCAATCATGCACATCAGTCATCCCATTTTGCTATTGTTGCAATGTATTTGTCAAACCCCCTTATACCTTGTAGCATAAGGAGCTACCCCACCAATAATCAACAGTGCTTGTGACAAATATACATAAAAGCCTTCTTAATTCAGGTCATGCATGCCTTATACGATTCTTATGTCACAAACTTACTTTTGATCAGAGGTGTATGTTACTAGTTTTTGTGGCAGTTTTTGGGATAGCTCCATAGTGTGATAGTCCTGTGGCTTTTCTTCTTTTGACAATTTGGGGTCATCCACTTGTGCTTTAAGTAATCACAATATGTCCACCTGTCCCAAGTACTCCAATTTGGTTGCCTTAGAAGTGTCTTGGCTCTTTGAGATCTTGTGGCAATTAATCAATTGGAATTCATGAAGACTGGGAAAAATAGCAACCTTTTCTTTGATTAAAGACCCACTTAAGAAGGCCAATATTTACAAGGATGGAAAGGGAAGCATAAGGAGAAGTATAAAGTTTGAGGTATATATTTGTTTGTTGGAAGAACGAGAGAGAATAGTGGATTAGAATCAGACCTGGACTCAATGGAGACGATTTCTTACCAGTGAAGTACACTATTTCATACGATTTATATATATATATATATATATAAGGGTTAAAGATCACAAATATTATTATTATTATTATTTTATAAAGATCCTTCCATTTCTTATCCTTATAAGTAAAAAACTAAAAAAAAAACCAATTACGGTTCTAATAATCTAGTGAATAAGTTACAAATCAAAATATTACTAATTAAAAAATATAAACAATAAAGTGATACAAAAAATGTAACAGATAAAATATCGATACTTAATATTTAGGTAAAAATAACACAAATAAACATGATCTAAGAGAAAAATTATCGATTCATAAATTATTAACATTTTTATTATAAAAATTAACTTTCAATACAAATCAGATTTTAGACTAATTTTACAATTGTAATATCCTAATATATTCTACTAATGAATTGTTGCTTTTATAAGAGTCTCCTAAGATAAGTTGTCTAATCTTAACATATATTTCAATACAAGGAGTTACCAAACATATTAACATTAACACTTAAAAAGTTATCATAATATATTACGAATCTAATAATAAACAATCCTAAAATAATATATTCAAAACATAAATTAATTTAACTCTTAACAATTAATTCAATTAATCATCGCAATGCACGTGATAAATTGAAATAAGTACAAACACATCCTAAACAAGAAAAAAATTATATAAACATGGAAGAATATAAAATAAATTACCTAGAATATGAGAACGTAGAGATGTTATTTTTGTGTGCTTGTAAAAAGTGTGGTGGTTTTTTTAGGTAGGATAAGAGTTATAATCTATTTGTAATAAAACTCACAAAAATAAAGCAAAACTTATTTGAAAATATTACAATATGATGTGGTATTAAAATAGTAATGATTGGGTATTGATTGAACTTTAAAAAAGGAAAAAATTGAATTAAAATTGCAAAAATAAGTTAGTAGATGGATCCTTCGTATATAAAATTCAGTTACATGTATGAAATAATAGATCGATATCTCTTTTGAATTATTTTTGTTTAATATAATTAAATCGAGATCAGTTAGAATTGATTATTCTATAAGGGAGATAAGTCCCTCAATTTTAAAATGTAGATATTCTTTTACTCATGTATCATAATCATTTAAAATAAAAACTTATGAAAATTACACATAAATGAGAAATTTTATACCTTAAAATGGAGTGCTTTGAGGATTTAACAATTATACAACTTGAAAATACTTGAATAAAAAAAGATTGATGTTGTGTTATTCTTAAAATCTCAATATTACACAAGTTGTATTTGTTTATAAAATTGTCAACTACTAATGTTGCTCTAAAAAACTTTTAATGTGTAAAAAAAGTGATATAATAATGACTCTCGTTAATGAAAAGTTATTACATGTGAAAAACAAATTGTAACTTTAATAGAAAATTGACTTGGAAGTAAATTATAGAAGATATTTTTTTTATCTCCATCTAATAAGCAAGCATGCAATAACAAATTTTTTTTGAAAGAGAAAAAAACAAAAGATGAAATAATGCTAGCTAAAATAAAATAAATTAAGAGAGATAAAAAATATTAAAAAATTTTATAATTAAATATAAAATAAACCTAAATATAAAAAGATAAGAATTAATTAACTTTCGAGTGTAGTCCAACCCACGGTGCAAATTTAAAAATACTTACAAGCACAAGAGTCTATTAGAATATAGAAATGTAAGCAAGAAGATGAACCCATGAGGAATACTAAAATTTAGAAAATTAAATTATATGTGAGATAATTATAATTCTAACTTAGTTGGAAGAAAAATAATTATGTAAATTAAGTTTGGAAAGATAAATTAAAATGACAATAAAATATAAAAAATTTAAAATAAGAATTTAATGGATGAAAATTGAGAAGTTTTGACAATTTAAAATCAATTTATGTCACTTATGATAAATATATAAAATAATTATAATTTTAATTGAATATATTTGAAGTTTTTATTTGTTTAAATTAATTGTGTTCTTAAACATACAATGAATCAATTTTTGAAAGAAAAAAAATTCTAAAGTTTACATTAATCTTTGAATAACAACGCTTAGACATATTGAATAAACATTCTATAAATATATAATATTTAACATTATATATGAAAAAAAGTATAACTCAATTATCAATTAAAATAAAATCATAAACATTGATAAATAAATGATAAAAATTAATTTAATAAAAAAAATTACTCTATCAAGTAAGGCTTCACCCTGTTACAAGAAATTTAGCTATAAACATATATGTGATTAAGATTAAAAAAGAAGAATACAACTTATCATGAAAAAAGAGACATAATTGTTCTCTATCTTCTTTTCAATATCGTATAACTCTTAATTTTTTCCCATCTTCTCAAGCTCATCTTAAACCCACTATTTATAGTAACTGCTTTCATTAATTTTTTTTTTCTGATACATAAGATATTTTCAATCTTAATTAGGTTTAATCAAAAGAATCAAAGAAAAGTTTAATATATGAGGATGTCATCCACGTTGATTTTCTTGCTCATATGAATCATTATATAATATTATTTTTATTTTCTTAAAAGATTTTATTTTGTTTAAAATTCACCAAATAGCAAAATGACAATAATTAAATATAATATAATAATAAAAAAACTATAAATATTTAAATGCATTAATAAAATTATATTAAGAGATAAATAAAATATTAGATATCTTTTAACATTGTATAACCATCTCTTTGCACATATACGAGAGAATTCTTCAAAATCACTTTTTAACTTTGTTCTTGCAAGTAAATGCTTGATTTATAGAACAATTACCACCCCTACCCTCATGAATGAAAAGTTATGATATGTTGAAAACAAATTATAAATTAGAAATCATTTATACAAAATATTTTTTGTATCTCCATCTAATGAGAAAATTTTATATGACATATGTTTGAATAATTTAAATGGGATGTCATAACTATAGGCATCTTTTATTATTCATGAGATACATTAAAACATGGTAGTATAATTAATAAAGATGTATTAATATCGAACTATAATAAGATGTATCAAACACTTGATTATATATGATAGTTTATACGCTCACCACACTTGAAGTCTAGATTGAACTATTAAGTTTAGAGCTCTATAATTTATTCATCCTAAACATAACCTAATTCATAGAGACAGTGTGCTTGTTCCATAATCCCTACACACATATTAACCCTTATGTAAGTATATTGAATAATCCCTACACACATATTAACCCTTATGTAAGTATATTTTCATAAGAGATACGAGCATAGATTAATAGTTTTCATATCAAACAAGTCTAATGGTGAGCTATTGTTCTTTTTGACAATCACTCAAGATTGTGTGTCTCATCCTAACTAATACTTCAATTAATTCGAGTCTACGAGCCACCAAATATTTCAATCTTAATACTAAAAGAGTAGTATAAATAATAAATAATCTTAAAATAATATATTCAAAACATAAATTAATTCAACCAAAATAAATCTAAAAATCATAAAACAAAAATATTAAGTTTAGATAAAATAAAATAAAAATTTCTTTAAATTTTAACAATTAATTCAATAAATCATCACCACATACATGATGAATTGAAACAAGTACAAATAAATTCTAAACAAGAAGAAATTATATGAACACGGAAGAATATAAAATACATTGCCTAGATGTACAAGAATGTAGAGAGATATCTTTGTGTGCTTCTAAAAATTGTGATTATTTTTATATAGAATGATGGTTATGATCTATTTATAATATAATTCTCAAAACTAGTGAAATCAAATTAAAAAATGTTACAATATATTATGGTATTAAAATAATAATAATTGTTGGTCAGTAATTTAACTTTAAAAAAATGTAAAACATAATTAGAATTAAAAAAGAATAAATTTATGAGATTAATTCTTCGTAATAAAATTTATACATATGATACAAGGGATTGATCCCTCTCTTTAGATTCACTTTTCAAAAAGTATATAGTTTAATAGGATCGAATCGAGATCGGTTGATATTGATCCTTCTACAGGGACTTATAACTTATAATGTACATAATATTTTATTTGTATATCATAATCACTTCAAACAAAATCTTTATAAAGTTCATGTGAGGATAAAATTATTATTTTTTACCTTAAATTGAAGAGCTTCGAGGTTTTAACAAAAGTATCCTAAAATCTAAACACTACACGAATTATATTTGTCTAAAAAATATTAATTATTCGTGTTATTCTGAAAAGCTTTACAAATTTTTTTAATGTGTAAAAAATAAGTGACATGATAATGACTCAAATATGGAACAAATAGCACCCCTAACGTCATTAATGAAAAAATATGGTATGTGGAAAAGAAATTATAAGTTTAATAGAAAATTGATTTAGAAATCATTTATACAAAATGTGTTTTTTTTATCTCTATCTAAAGAACAAGCATGCAATTGCATTTTTTAAAAAGGAAAATAACAACAAACAAAAGATGAAATCATGTAAGCTGAAACAAAATAAATTAAGTAATGATAAGAAGAAAACAGACAAAGAATATATACAAAAAAAATAAAAGAAAAACAAATTTATAATTAAATGTAAAATAAAATAAGCCTGAAATATAAGAAAGGTAAGAATTAAATAAACTAAAATTAAATTAACTCCCTAACGTAGTCCTCTATAATATTATAGAAAACTTGTTATGCAAAATTTAACTATGCTTGCAAGTGCACACGTTTATTGGTGTATAGAAATGTAAGCAACAAGGAATACTAAAATTTAAAAATTCAAATTTAATCTAAAATAATTATAATTTCAACTTAGTAAGAAGTAAAAGAATTATATAAATTAAAATTTATAATAATAAATGAAATAGGAATAATTTAAAGTGAGAATTCAGTGGATAAAAATTACCATGGTTTTAAAATCCACAATAATCTAGTTGGGAAATTATATGAGAATGACAATCAAAATCAATTTATATCATCTCCAAAAAAATTAAGTAAACACAATTTAATTGAAAAAATAGGAGGTTTTTCTTTGCTTAAACTAGTTGTTTTCTTATTCAATGAATCAATTTTTTGAAAAGAAAATGAAGAATCAAAAGTTTACATCAATCTTTGGTTATATCTTTGAATAAGCAAGCTTATACAAATTGAATAAACATTTTATCAATATATAATATTGGACATAATAATTAAATATAGAAAAATAATCAAATACAAATGACACAATAATTTAAATAGTTTAGTAGTAAATATAACTACCTACTCCACTACTTTGAGGCCAGCACAAAAATATCCATCGAAAGAAATACAATCAATTTGCCCAAATATCCAATTAATATCTCAATAAACCCCACTCAATAACCCAAATACCCAATTTAAACCCAAAAATAATATCTCACTGAAAGTGTAATAACCCCGCAGATAAATCAACTAGAGAGTACCAAAAACTGCGAGAGAATGAGGGTTCAAGCCTTCAATGCTGGGCCCTTAATATCTGCACTCCTAATTAACTCATGGGCCCTTAATTTAAAAAAAGCCCACTAATCAATGGATAATATTGTGTTTGAGCCACACACCAACAATTTCCACCTCAGACCAAAACGCAAACCAATGTCTTCAAACGTCTAGTCTCCAATATCATCATCATAGGGTACCTCTCACATAGGCGCACCAAAACAGCATCCTGTTCATTGGTATGAATGCTACACCCTCTTCAAGTTTCTCAACAAGAATTAATATGAATCAAATCTAGGCACTCTTCAAACCAATCTCTCGGCACTGATTTTATTAACACATTGGTTAGATTTTCTTTTGTATAAAACTTTGACAACTTGATCAACCCTTGATTAATTCATTCTCTAATATTGTGATACCTCATTATAACTTATTTAATCCTGACATGAAAAACTTGATTTTTGACTGAACATTTTGATTATCGCATAAAAGATGAATATTTTTATTTAAACCAATCAATCATAATAGTCTCATAACCTATTGTCTTCTTTTGCCACCTCAATCATAACTATGTATTTGACCTAGATAGTAGATAAGGCAACAATATCATACAAATTTAATTTCCAACTAATTCAACCACCACTAAAAATAAAGACATAACTTGTAATAAATTTTCTAATATCAAGATCTCCTATGTAGTCAAAAATCTACATAATCTATAGAAACACTAGAAGTACCATTTTTATCAAACATAATGCCAGAATCACGTGTGTTAGCCAAATATATAAAAATTCATTTCACAGCATTTCATTGCTCTTTACCTGGATTTTTCATGTAAATGCTCACAATACTAATTACTTGAAAAATAATAGAGAAAATCATCAAATACATTAGACATTCAATTGCAATGACATAAGGCACCATAATCATGTATTTCATCTCATCCTTATTACTAAAACATAAACTCGTGGACAATCTGAAATACACCGTAATGGTTGTGCTCACCAGCTTTGCATTAATCATGTTAAACTTCTATAAGCGCTTCCCATGTAACATTTATTGGACAACCAAATTTTCTTGGTTTTTTTGTCATGACAAATCTCAATTCCAAGAGTATTTGTGACAGCACTAAGATCCTACATCTCAAATTTGCTCTTAAGCAAATTTTTTAATCATTAATCTTAAAATAAATACATCAATCATACTCTTAACAAAAATAATCATGAGAAACAATGAAAGAATCAAAATCAAACTTTTTATATCATCGAAGAGGCTTCTGCCCATACAATGTTTAATTTGCAGACATTGTCTTTTTTATTAGATTCGAAACATTACTACATCTCATGCATGAATTACTTATAGGGAAACTACAAGTAGTGATAGAGGAAGAGATATTGAAGGGGTTAAGAGGTTATAGCCTCGTCCGAACTTTTGTGAAAAAATTAAGTTGTTTTATATATCAGTCTAAGTATTTAAAAAAATAAAGTATTATAAAAGTTTTATAAATTATATCATTTATATCATTTGATTACTTAAATTATAAGTGATATCATTTAATATTTTAACTTTAAAAAATTTCAATTAAAAACAAAACATATTATTTAAAAATAATAATATTTTAATATAAAATAATATGTTTTGTTCTTAATTAACACTATTTTATAAAAGAATGGACAAGAAACATTACTTCTAATCTAAAGACCAAACGATACTAATAATTTAATATAAGAGACATATAAGGCCTTACCTTATAGAGTAACACTTATTAATTAATTTGAATGATTAAACTAAATTATTTTTTAAATATTAGATTGATATTTAATATTAGAATTTTAAAATTTTATTAATTTGAGATCATTTAGCCAATTTAGTACTTTAAAAATATTTAGATTAATCGAATTAAAAAAATAATTTTAAAATAGAGATATTAGATAATAAATTAATCAAATTAATTTTTGTGTACTAATTTGGTCCGACTAAAAATATGGTTTATAAATTGATAATTTAATCTATTAATTATTACATCTCACTTTGAGATTTTTTTATAGGTTTATTTTTTATCATGTAAAAAAATACACCATGTTCTTTTTAAAAAAACATTAAAACTCTAAAAAAAATGAAATTTTGTGCTTTAAATTTTTAAAACAAAAATGTAATATATTTAATGTATCATGAATGTTCTATTTATGTTGAAAAATTGTAAGTTTATATCATCATAGATTCATTCTTTTTTCTCAATTAAATATATAAATATATTATTTAAATTATTTAATTGGTTGGATTTATACTAATTCTTTAAATTAATAATAAATTTATAAAATTTTATCAAATTCTTAAATTTAAACAAAAAAACGATTCTATTCTATAAATATTATCGTTAAGAGAATTATTAAATAACTTAAATATATAGGATAAATTTGACTTCTTATTATGATAAGATGTTATTTATTTTAGTATAAAATTAAGAATTTTTTTTAACTTAAGTTAAAAAATTTAATATAAGACTGCTAATTATAATTAAATTAATGATGATATTTAATTATATCAATAATATTATAAATGTAATAATTTTGAACTAAATTTAAGTTTTATATCAACAAAAGCATATAAGAGTAAACGTATAACAGATGTATTTGATCAGTAGTGTTAACGGATATTTTATTGGTGGAAAAGGTGCTACAGTTGTGTCACCAAAGTCTAATCCAGAATTATCAAACTTTATGGTAGTTGCCAACTTGACAAGTCTGATTTGCCCTTTTTAACGTTAACCTGAAAACGACAACTTAATTACCTCATTGAGTGGCATTGGCACATTGTTTAAACTATAAATCATTTTCTTGTACACTGCCTGCATTAAAAGAAGAGCTTTTTATGACCCATTTTGATATCTTATTACTAATTATGTGATAATAAGTAAGCATTTAAGATGATAAAGAATAGGAAATATATATAGATACATAAAAAAAACGAGGGAGCAACATAAATGGTATTATTTTTTTAAATGAACTTTAATATTCTAATTTTTTTTGGAAAATTTTATTAATCTTATTATTACAAAAAAAATTATATATCTAATATAATAATTATTAAAAAAATATTTTTAATCCAATTAATGAATCAATTTTTTACAATAACATGTATAATTTTTATAAATAAATGAGTTATAAATAAATAAATTATAAATACACAACCAATAGAACTTTTTCTCACGAAAAAAATGAATAATATATATAATTAATTTTTAGATGAATAATATATTTACACAATTAATATGGGATTAAGGATTTAACATGTGATCAATTTATGTAAACTTAAATAGCAATATAATTGTCCATGTAAAAATTTGTGAAGAAAATAATATTTATATCAATTCATATATTTTTAAATAGTTAAATTCAAACATTTAGTATTGAATATTAGTTAATTAGATAATGTTTAAGTTAAAATCAAATTATTTAGATCCTATTAAATGTTAAATTTTGGTTAGTTAGATAACGTTAAATATTATTTTAATGTTATTTTTTATTATAAATATTTATTAATTATACAATGTTAAATATTATTTTAATGTTATTTTTTATTATAATTTTTAAAAATATTATTTAAGATAATTTCTTTAATGTATCTTCTAACTTAAAGTTTAATAAAGACACATACTTAATCTAGAAATATAATTTCTTTTTTAAACAACAGTTACGTACTCAGATAATTACACATATTTATGGTAATACGTTTCTAACACATGCCTTACACCAATATTAAATATTAAATAAAAAGATTTTGATCAGAATGTACAACAATAGCTTCCCAAAAATTGAAATAAGAAAATTCATGGTACATATAATTCGATTAATATACCGGTGGTTATTATTTATATTAGTGTTAATCTAATTTATTTTTAAGTATCTTTATTTTTCATATAATATTTTAAGATTATTCACATTTAATAAAAATTATTAATCTAATATAATTTTTCATGTTAACGTGAATTCTTCACACGTGTGCACTTTTAATATAAGATATTTGTAATATTTTTTATTGTTATTTTCGTTGGAACATTAAAGGATGAAAGATATTTGTAGTATTTTTTACTATTATTTTCATTCGGGCATTAAAGGCTACTTATTTGGTCTCTTTTGAGCCATAAATATATGTTTTAATTATTTATCACTTATTTTACATTTTCTTTAATATTTCTTAAATTCAATAATTTTATTTATATTTTATTTTTCTCCTATTAAACTATAAGTGAAATTATTTAACCTCCTAGTGAATTCATAAGTGAAGTAATTGAGTTTAAATACATTTATAAATGAATTTGTTGAGTTTATGAGAAATTATAGAGAAAAGAGGATAAAATAAGTCAAAATGTGTTACAAAACTAAAAAAATGATATAAAATGTTAATGTTTCAATAAAGGGAACGTTTTAAAATATCATGAATGTCTTTCCTTATTCACATAGGTAGAGAATCCTTAACAAAGTAAAAACTTGTATCACATTAATATTTTTTATTAAATGTAAATATTATTAAGTCATTATCTACAAAATAAATGTAAAAATGATATCTAAACTAAAATTAATGTACCATTAAAATAGCAAACAAAGCTTAAAACTACTCTTATCATTTGTAGGGGAAATTTTGTTCACTTTTATAACAATATTGAACTATAAAGTCTTTACCCGTCATTATATAACCACCGTCCTTCTTGAGATATTGGTATACAATGTGAAAAATTGCAACATCTATTCTTGTTAATCAACAATAAGAGAACTTTAATAGCGAAAAAAAATAAGAAACTCAACTATATAGCTTGGTTGTAGTTTATAATTTATAGGATTACTATAGCAATAGTTATATATTGATTATTAATTTATTTTTTTATATATTTTTTAAATATATGCAATTAATGAAAAGAATAAAAAATATACATTTAAAGTATGCATTGCAAACCAAGACAAAGAAATACTATAAACACTTTCACTCATATAAAAGAAATAAAAACAACAACAATCAAGCAAATAATGACATGACAATAAACAACAAAATAAACAACAATAAATAATATGACAAAAAAACAATAAGTAAAAATATGATTTTCAATCATAATTAGTACATCCTATGTGTGAACATATTCAAGAAACGGATGTATGAATAAGTCCTATGATAACATCTAAGGATTACAAAGACTAATATCATTAACAAGTTATTCGCTAAACATAAATAAACATTATATAGTTCAATAAAAATACGTAAATATCTTTATCGATCGTAACCCTTATCTTGAATGCATTTAAGTTGTTTTTATTGATGTCTGGATAGCAATTATGATCCAAATAGATCTAACTTTCCTCCAAATCTTCAGCATCATGTGATGTGATATAACTACTAATGTCAATAACCTACGATATATCAACAAACCTAGATAAAAACTATGGTTTCTAAATCGTTTTAATTAAAACCAACTCAAAAACTTGTTTTCATAAAATCATTAACATATCATTAATACAAAACTACTTAACATATCACCGATACAAAATCAAGAAAAATAAACTTTTTAAAAACTTAAGTTTTTAAACTACAAGAATTTCACTAATATTTTCTAATTTTAAACAAATAAAAAGAGTGCACTTATAAAAAAAATTTTAATTTTTAAAGTATTCATTAATACCCGCAAAAACCCCCTATTTATCTAACTTTGATGAACCCTTGTTGGGCTTGTTGAGTCCTATAGGTGAGCTATATATTGCAATCTAATTGCCTTAGTTAGCTCAACAAGGCTCGTTGACACCTCAGTGAGACTATAAATAAGATAATAAAAATTTTGTTTTTAGTTTTGAAAAATGTTCGATAATTCTCCATAATTATTTGAATAATAATGATTCAAATACACACTTTAAACATGCCAACTTCGTACTCAAACCCCCCAATATAAGGTATGTATTATGCAATCATACAAAATATAATTTATACTAGTGTGTGAAATATTGAATAATCATTTATAAATCGTACATAAAAGATAATAAATATATTAAGTAAAATTTATATTTTGTGTTTTGTATACGAAAATATCAACACCAAAATAACAGGACTTACATGTATAAATTAGTAATTTAAAATTAAAAAATAATAAAAATAATCAATTACAAAATAACCAAAAGTTTTAATGATATGTAAATTTAGTGTAATAATATTGTAATACTTATTTTTATTATTTGCATAATAAAAATATGTGAATTGTATTATCATATTA
The DNA here is from genome assembly GCA_030763125.1 of Hippophae gyantsensis. Taxonomy (NCBI): domain Eukaryota; kingdom Viridiplantae; phylum Streptophyta; class Magnoliopsida; order Rosales; family Elaeagnaceae; genus Hippophae; species Hippophae gyantsensis. The sequence goes on from CM061033.1 coordinate 43,650,665, forward strand.
TGTTTTTATAATTAATTATGTTTTAGTGTAATTATCATTAATAATAAATTATTATAGCAGATAAAATTTCAATACCGTCATCCTAAATTTTATATATTTTGGATGATAGGATCATAATGACACTTTTAAGTGGTTTTTTTAATTTAAGTATGTTTAATCAAATAATGTTTAAGTAAATGAAATTTAGTCAAATTTTCTCTTTTTTTTAAATAGATTTCTTCTTTTAAGGTTTAAATTTAATTTTTCTTACATATAATTTTTTTTATAACACACTTGAGATAACATTAAAATGTAAATCAAAGTGGTGCAACGTTAGTGAGCCGTGGTGACGATTCGGTTTCGTCGGAACCGTATGTCGGTTCCGAAACCGAACAAGGTTCTTGATGGAAGAACCTTAATAAAGTCTCAGGTCCTCTCACTATTAACTGCATAACAATTCAGATACACCATCAATACGCAGAGAATAAGTATGAGAAACCAGTGAAAGCATCGAACAGAAAATCCATTGGAATTCCCGTGTAAGTGCTGAAAATTGATCAATGGCAGGAGGTATGTTTTCAATCCAATTTTGTTTCCGCTGCATTTAAATTATGAGTTCATATGGTTTTATGAACGTTTCTGGATTGAATTGAGACTCTAACATTTGGTATCAGAGCCATTTGAAAACAACTCTGTTTTTCTCTATTGTTTCACGAGAACTGAAATTTTGGATTTTTTGTATTGATTGTTTTTGATGCATATGAAAATTATAAAGTGTTTCAATATTGATTTTTGAATGATTCTGTAAAATTAAACTTGAAAAACAATGAAGAAAATAAATCCAATTTGCCGTGGGTATTAATTTCCTTCATTAATTAACTTTTTATTTAAAATGAAGTTTTTACTTAAAATTAATATTATGAATCACTCAGAAATTGAATTCTGAGAATTTTGATAAAAAGAACGTGGATTCGTCAAGGAATAGAAAGATACGGCCGGGTATCCGCTAGTGTAAAACGGGTCGGATTGACCCGGCTAGAGGTTGAAGATGAAGTTTTATTAAAAAAAAAAAAAAAAAAAAAATTTGCTTTGCCTGGGAATCGAACCCAGATTACACCGCAAAGTTTTCAATGAACTGTCCACTTGACCACTGAGCCAGTTCTGTTATGTTATGTAACAGAATATATTTATATAGAATCAGAAGTTAGTTTTATTAAAAAATCATACATTTGGATTGTCTGGGACTTGAACCTTGGTCCCAGGACAATGAATTCAAGAGTCAAACCAACAGGCTACAGCACGTTATGTGTTTTCAATGTATAATATTTTATATATATTAAATATTTAATTTTATTAAAACAAAATAAATATATATATATATAAAATAATTCTGAATATAATTTTAATTTATGTTTATCACATGTATAATATTTATTATACATGTTATATTTATTTAAATAATTTTTGGGCACATTAAAATTTTATTTAAATACATTATGCTTAAATTTGTTTTGGGTATTTATATGTATAAATTTTGTAATTAATTATACATATAAAATTGAGTTAAATAATTTATGCATAATGAAATTAATTTTTAATGACTCTTATGGATTTAATTAGTGCTTATATTATTTAATTTTGCTTGTATAATTTATTGTCATATATGCAATTTAAGATAAATAATATTTGCACATTTGAAATTAAATTAATATTGCTTATGGTTTTATGCAATAATTGAGTATAAGGATTTAATTAATATTTAAGTGATTCATATAGTTTAATTAATTAGGGAGTAGCCACAGCATCTTTAATTAATTAAAACTATAATAAAGTTTATTTAGGATCACATTTAGAAAATAAATATTAATTGTAATTAATCATATGTGATATAATAGATATTATCCCACAGGAATTTTTATTATATTTTTGTGTGATTAATTAGGATATAATATCAAATTATATTTTCTAATTTACCCACAGGGATTAGGAAAAGGAACATAATTTGATAGTTTTATCGTAAAGTTAGGATGAATTTAATTGAATTAAAACTTTAGCCCACAGGTAAGTTTTATGTCACTAGATTCATATTATTCATGATTTACATTGGTAAAGAATGACTATAGTTTAGGCCTCAAATTTTAATAAGCATATAATCTTTAATTGCAACTTCTCAACTGTAAATTTCTCGATATCCATTTGTGATATTCCCGATCTGAAAGGGGATAACTATAAAATATGGAAGGAAAGAATTCTCCTTCAATTAGGGTGGATGGATATTGATTATGCTATTAGGAAAAAGCGAACCACCTAAAATTACTCAAACCAAGATTACTCGAGAGAATATCATGCTTTATGAACAATGGGAACGATCTAATCGTCTTAGTATGATGTTTATTAAGACTAAAATCTCTCTTGGTATTCGTGGTTCCGTTGATCAAAGATACCAATGTTCAAGACTTGCTAAAGGCCATTGATGATCAATTCGTCACTTCAGATAAGGCTTTAGCAAGCACCCTTATTATGAAGTTCTCTTCTTTAAGACTCACCAGTGTGAAAGGTGTGCGCGAGCACATTATGCAAATGAGGGACATTGCGGCTCAACTTAAGCATCTCGAGGTTGAAATGTCGGAATCCTTCTGGTGCACTATATTCTTAACACTCTCCCACATCAGTACGGGCCATTCAAAATCTCGTACAATACACATAAAGATAAATGGTCAATCAATGAACTAATGACCATGTGTGTTCAAGAGGAAGGGAGGCTTGTTATGGAATTTGGTGAAAGTGCAATGTTGGCTACAACGTGCCAGAAAGGAAAATCTCAATACAAGCATAAAGGAAAGGGGATAATCCCACCGCAAGCTGACATTAAGAAAGAATCCAAGTGTTTCTTTTGTAAAAAGAAGTGACACATGAAGGAGGATTGTATCAGATTCCAGAAATGGCTTGAGAATAAATGTAATCGAAGCTCGTTTGTTTGTTATGAGTCTAATATGGTTAATGTTAATATTAACACCTGGTGGATTGATTACGGATCTACAATCCATGTTGCAAACTCCTTACAGGGTATGCAAAATCTAAGGAAGCGATGGGAAGTGAAGCGATACATCTTATCAGGTAACAAGATGGGCTCACGTGTGGAGAACGTAGGGCCGTGTAGTTTGATTTTAAGTAGTGGTTTTATTTTAAAATTAGAAAAAGACCTTTTATGTTCCAAGTTTCTCTAGAAACTTGATTTCAATTTCAAGACTTGTACCTTATGGTTATTCCTTTCACTTTTCGAAACATCTTTCAATTTATTTAATAAATCGATTGTGTTGGGAATGGTATTTTGTCGATGGTCTTTCTGCATTAATTTACAAAATAATGCCACTCATAACGCTATGCATGTTCAAGTTGGCACTAAAAGGTGTATTATTGACGATGACTCTTCTACGTTATGGCATAGGAGATTAGGACATATCTCCGTAGAAAGAATTAAAAGATTAGTGAAAGATGGGGTACTTAGTACTCTAGATTTTCTTGATTTTGAACATGTGTGGAGTGCATTAAGGGAAAGCGGACTAACAAGTCAAAGAAAGGTGCCAATAGGAGTTCAAACATATTAGAAATCATACATACGGATATATGTTGTCCAGATACGTGGACATTCAAGGTCAGAAATATTTTATCACCTTTATTGATGATTTTTCTCGATATATGTATCTCTATATGCTTCATAATAAGAGCGAAGCATTGGATGCCTTCAAAAGCTTTAAGGTTGAAGTAGAGAAACAATGTGAAAAGCAAATAAAGATTGTGAGATCAGATAGAGGTGGTGAATATTATGGTAGATACACTGAGAATGGACAAGCGCCTGGTCCGTTTGCTAAGTTTCTTCAAGAACATGGGATAGTTGCCCAATACACTATGCCTGGTTCACCAGACCAGAATGGTATAGCAGAAAGAAGAAACCGAACACTTTTGGACATGGTGCGGAGTATGCTTAGCAACTCCAATCTTCCTAAATCCTTGTGGATTGAAGCTTTAAAGGCAGTTTGTGTATATATTAAACCGAGTTCCAACCAAGGCTGTCTCAAAGACACCATTTGAATTATGGAAAGGTTGGAAACCGAGTTTGCAACATATGCGCGTTTGGGGATGCCCGTCTGAAGTGAGGATTTATAATCCACAAGAGAAAAAGCTGGACCTAAGGACCATTAGTGGGTATTTCATTGGATATGCCGAACGTTCTAAATGTTATAGATTTTACTGTCCATCTCACAACACTAGGTTTGTGGAATCAAGAAATGCAAAATTTCTTGAGAATTACTTGATTAGTGGGAGCGATCGATCCCAGAGCATTGGTTCTGAGAAAGATCATTCAGATGCTCAATATGCCACTTCAAGTAATGGACTGATCGTTATTGTTAACAACATGCCTCGAGTACAAATGCATGTTGAAGAACCGATCTTAGAAGTACCACAATTTGTTGATCTGATCTAGTAGATGTTGAAGTTCAACGGATGCCTACAAGCTGTTGAACAACCGGTTGAACAACATGATCTTGCTCCTCGGGAGAATGTTGATGCAATATTAAGAAGATCTACTAGAGTAAGGAAATCGGCGATTCCTAATGATTATGTTGTGTATCTACAAGAATGTGACTATAATGTTGGGTAGAAAATGATCACGAGACATTTTCACGGGCCATGAGTTACGAGGTTTCGAACTTATGGTACAATGCCATGAAAGAAGAGATGGATTCTATGGTGTCTAGCAAGTGCGGGATCTCGTCAAGTTGCACGATGGTGTGAAAGCCATTGGATGTAAATGGGTCTTCAAAACAAAGAAAGACTCAAAAGGCAACATTGAGAGACATAAGGCAAGACTCGTTGCCAAAGGATTCACTCAAAAGGAAGGAATCGACTACACGGAGACATTTTCTCCTGTATCTAAGAAAGATTCACTTCGTGTGGTCATGGCATTGGTTGCCCATTTTGATTTGGATTTGCAACAAATGGATGTGAAAACGACTTTCCTTAATGGTAACCTAGAGGAAGAGGTTTATATAAAACAACCTGAACGGTGCTTCGCTAGTGATGGTGACGATTTGGTTTGTAAGCTTAATAAATCCATATATGGATTAAAGCAAGCTTCCCGTCAATGGTATTTGAAATTCCATAACGTCATCACTTCATTTGGTTTTGAAGAGAACGTTATGGATCAATGTATATACTAGAAAGTTAATGGGAGTAAGATTTGTTTCTTGGTGCTATATGTGGATGATATTTTGCTTGCAGCCAATGATAGGGGTTTGCTACACGAGGTAAAACAATTCCTCTCTAAAAATTTTGATATGAAGGATATGGGTGAGGCATCTTATGTCATTGGCATTAAGATCCATAGAGATAGACTTCGAGGTGTCTTGGGTTTATCTCAAGAAACCTATATCAACAAAGTTTTAGAGAGATTTCGGATGAAGGATTGTTCACCAAGTATTGCTCCCATTGTGAAGGGTGATAAGTTCAATTTGGACCAATGCCCAAAGAATGATTTTGAAAGAGAACAAATGAAAACCATTCCATATGCTTCAGTTGTTGGAAGCCTGATGTATGCTGGTCAGTGCACGGACGACATTGCATTTGTTGTTGGGATGCTAGGGAGATATCAGAGTAATCCAGGTGTTGACCATTGGAAAGCTGCAAAGAAAGTGATGAGGTACCTACAAGGAACCAAGGATTATATGCTCATGTATAGACGAACCGATGAACTGGAAGTAATTGGCTACTCCGATGCGGACTTTGCTGGCTGTATTGATTCACGAAAATCAACATCTGGTTACATTTTCATGCTTGCCGGTGGAGCTGTGTCTTGGAGGAGTGCGAAACAGTCCTTGACTGCTACTTCCACCATGGAGGCCGAGTTCGTATCATGTTTTGAGGCCACATCGCATGGTGTATGGTTAAAGAGTTTCATTTCCGGGCTTAGAGTAGTTGACTCTATTTCTAGGCCATTAAGATTGTACTGTGACAACTCAGTTATTGTATTTATGGCTAAGAACAACAAAAGTGGTAGTCGTAGTAAGCACATCGACATTAAATACTTGGCCATAAGAGAACGTGTTAAGGAAAAGAAAGTGGTCATTGAGCACGTAAGCACTGAGTTGATGATTGCTGATCCTTTGACTAAAGGCATGCCACCAATGAAATTCAAGGATCATGTAGAGAAAATGGGAATTGGTTCCACTTTGTAAATGTATATATACAATTTATTAATGAAACTCTTATATATTGTGATATTTTCTCATATTCATGCACCCCTTAAATCATTTCAGAACATATATATCATTTACTGAACCAAGAATAAATCTAGAATTTATTCATTAAGTTTAGTTACCACATAAAGTATAGTACTTGAGAAACTAAATACATTGTAATACATGGAAGATAATACTACATTTCTTAGAGGACCTATCGCTATGATTCATGTGTTTTGTTACTCAAGAGAATTTCGCTTAACGTTTGCACCAAGTGGGAGAATGTAAATCAAAGTGGTGCAACGTTAGTGAACCGTGGTGACGATTCGGTTTCGTCGGAACCGTATGTCGGTTCCGAAACCGAACAAGGTTCTTGATGGAAGAACCTTAATAAAGTCTCAGGTCCTCTCACTATTAACTGCATAACAATTCAGATACACCATCAATACGCAGAGAATAAGTATGAGAAACCAGTGAAAGCATCGAACATAAAATCCATTGGAATTCCCGTGTAAGAGCTGAAAATTGATCAATGGCAGGAGGTATGTTTTCAATCCAATTTTGTTTCCGCTGCATTTAAATTATGAGTTCATATGGTTTTATGAACGTTTCTGGATTGAATTGAGACTCTAACATAAAAACCCAAAAGATAATTTTTTTCTCTCTCCAAATAAAATTAATTTCTCTTCTGTTTGAGTCTCGTGGTTTCTCTTCTCTCTATTTTTTTCTCTATTTTAATTTATAAATTTATAGTCAATAATAAAATTTATAATACTTATATAAATGAATTAAAAGTATAAAATTAAAATGAAATTAGAGAGACTCAAATGAGAGATGAGAAAGAGAGAGAGAGAGTGATAGGACACATGAGACGAAGAGATAGATTGAGATGAGAAAAACAAATTATTTTTTAAAAGTTGATCGTGAATTTTGTTAGTTTTGTTTTTAATATAAATCCAATTTTATACTTGAAAAATTAACATTAAAAAATAATTAATTTATTATATTTAAAACTGATAGACTAAGGTTACGTAACTTTAAAAAAATATGGATAAAATACTCATATCCAAGAATTACACTATTAAAATTATCATATATAATCCCGTATTTCTTGAACTTAATTTTAATTAACTATGTAACCATGGTAAGTGCTCATCTAAGAAGTAATACAGAGCTCTTAAAAAAATAAAAAAATTTAAAGCAGCTCTTCAAAATAAAATAAATATTAGTTCCATAAATTTACATCGAAGATTTGAAGCAAAGCACGCACATCACGCACCTCAAAACCATATCATACCCATCAAAAAAGGAAAGTTTGTTTTGTTCTTCCTGTTTCCATACTTTCTAGTTCTAGTTTTGTGAAGACCAAAACACCCTCATGATATTTTCCTTTCGAAAGAAGTTATTAAGAAAAAAATAAATTAAAAATTGAATTAATATTATATGATTGGTAATAATAAAAATAATTCTGAATATCCATATTTAAAATTTAAAATAGTATTGTATTTCACTACTAGTAAAAATAGTTTCCTCCCACCCTACCTGTAAGAAATAATATGAGATACTACACATTTATATTATCATTTACTATTTTCTCTATTTTTTTTATGTTTTGACTTCACTTTTTAAAAAACATATTAATAATATTATTATTTTTATTGAATTAAATTTTTATTACTATTTACATTTTCATTGTATGAACAAAACATAAAAAATGTTATATTTAAAAAACCAACATTATGTTTAGTGTACTATATTAGATATCTTAAATATAATTGTATTTGAGTAAATTATATTATAATTAATTTGTATAATATTTGATGATAAACTATATAACATAGTGTGATAAAATAGATAATAAATATTTTAATAAAGTAATTTATATTTAAAATAATTTTTAATTTATTATATGTATTTTTATAATGTATGAAAATAATTTTATTATTAAAATATTTAATTTAATAAAACAAATTAAAATATAATTACAAACATAATTTTAGAATTAAAAATTTAAATAAATTAAGTTAAATATCTAATACACTTATATAATATTATTTTATAATCAAAATAGATAACTATATAAAAATTATAAATCGGTAATCTTTATTAACGTGACATAAACAATCCCCAAGTTTCCTCCTATCATAACACGAAAAACAAGTATTACTTTTCAACTCAAGTAGATGTCTTTTTCTCCGCAAAAGAGAGAGGAAATAGAGAGAGTAGAAGCCAGAGAAGAAAAGCAATATAATATATATATGTATCTTTTTGAATTTAAAAATGCAATGATTCAACCATTAGAAAATGTAATGCAATATATATATATGTGTGGGGTTTTAGGATGTGAAGTGGGTAACTGACTTCACATCTACCTTAGAAAAATATAAAATGAAAATTAGAGAAAGAAGAAGATTAATTAAAGTGTCATTGAGAGGGATGTTCATGTTTTAAAATTTGAAATCTATCCCCAAAAAAAAAAAAAAAGTCCTTAAGGGTTGGTGAGAATTGAGATGTATATGCAACGGAAAAAGAGCATTAGGTCACACACACTTGGACCACGTTAGCATGATTTTGAAGAAGCAAAATCATACCGATCCAGTCATATATAACCCCATGCCTAAAACTTAGTTTAAAAACTAAAATAATTTATATTATTAGATCATTAATTAATATAATAAATTAAAGAAAAAAAAGGGGGAAAAAGAAGAAGAAGAAGAAGTAAAGACAGTGAATAAGAGAGGAAAAAAGGAGTTAATTGGCAAAGAGAAGAATCTGCCAAATATACGAATGGGGACAAATGAAACAAATATTTCAGAAAATGCCAAACTTTGAGTTCATTATTTTAATTACAACGATAAAGCTTACAACTTCAGTTTTGGGAAAGCCCAAATTTATCAGCCTAAACTACGCTCAAATTCCTTTTATTTGCTCAATTATACAATCACCAGTTCACTTAGCTTACTTATTCACAATATTCATAACTCCTCTTCTATTTTCTTTAATTTAAATGGAGTGACAAGTGTTTGATTTTACTTCTATATCATGTTTAGTTCACGTTAATAAGAATGATATGTAACATATTTTAAAATTTGTTTTCTTAGGAATGTTTATTTATTTCAAAATATACGAATGTTCTATTTTATTTACACTTTTTTATAATGATTTATTATTATTTTATTTAAAAATAAAAAATTATTATTTTAATTTTATTTCATTTATAAATTTACTTTAATATTTATAATTATTTTGATTTTAATTCTTAAAAACATAATAATAATAATAATATTTTTATATTATCATTATTATTCTTTTTACTGTACTAATCAAATGTCTCCCTAAAGGTTGTTTTGCTTTTCATTCCAACAGGCGCGTGCAAAAACTCCAAATATTTTGTTCTCAAAATGCTTTAGAGTACTTTCGTTCACACACATATAAATTCGGAGTCGATCGATCACAAAAATTACGTGTCGTGGACTTTGTGGTGGTGAATATAATATCGTTTACGAGAGCAAATTTTAGTGATTTTTGTCTATAATAATCATTTTTTATTCAATAGTTTAAAAATAGGTTTACTTGTGTTTTATTTTAGAAATAGGCTCCTTATTACCTATTCAACAATTAACAGGTTATTTTTTTTGTCTTTTTCCAGCTTTCCATACAACTCTATTTTTCTCTCTCTTTCTTTAATCACCATTTTTTTCATCTCCTTATTTTCTAAAAAAAATCAAAAATAAAATATTCTCTTCCACCAACTTTTAATAAATAATAATTTATATTTATATAATAAAAATATATTTTTTTATAACAAAGAAATTATCAAAATTTTATTATAAAATAATTTAAAATAATAATAAATTATAAAATTTAAATTATTAAAAATTTTACTAAAATAAATTATTGACATTTTAAAAAAATAAATTATTTAAAATTAAAGAAATTAAAAAATAGATTACATTATAACACATATCTTTAATATTATTATAATTTTAATTATTATTAAAATAACAAATATTTATTATCAATAATTTAATTTAAGTATTAAAATATAATTAATTAGATATAATTTATTATATTAATAATAAAAATAATTATAATATTATTATATTAGATAATATTTTCACACAAAATTTGTGATATAATGTTTTATGTTTGTATTGTATATTGTAAAAAGTTGGAGAAAGAGACTTCACAATTTTTTTTAATAATTTAATTTTTATATGAATATTATTTTTTATATCATAATTATAATTATTTATTATATTTAATAATAATGTATTATATTATTTAGGTTATTTTTATTATAATAAGATAAAAAATTAATGTTATAAAATTTTGCAAAACAGTTATGTAAGTTATAGTTTATTAAAAAAGTTATATTTTTTATGTAATTTAATTATTCTTTATTATACATCACATTTTTTCTCTCTTTTTTTTCATTTGTTTTTTCTAACTCCCATTACATTTTCTCTCTCTCCTTTTTTTTAATTAGCAGCACATCAATTACGTTTTTTTTAAATAATTATTTTTGTCTTTGCCTTCTCTCTTTCACTAATTTCCATAACCTTATTTTTTTAAAATATACCCATTCATCAATTTTTAATAAATAACAATTTATTTTTATTATAAATAAAAAATAATAAAATAATTTATATAAAAATAATAATGTATTATATTATTTATGAATTATCAAAATATTTAGCATATCATTTTCAATATATGTATAAATTTATATTTATTTTATTATAAAATAAATTATTTTTTATTTTTAAAATAAAAATTTTAATATATGATATGATAAAAAAGATTTATATATTTAAAATTAATTATAAATTTATAAGATGTTAATATTTTTTATATTTATAATAATTATGTTTTATAAAATAGAACTAATATATCTTTTTTTTAAATAAAATTAGTTAAAAATTTTGCTTTCAAGTTTAAGGTAAGATTTTGTCTATTTTTTAAAAAAATACTACTTATGCCCATTTTTAAACTATTGTCTAAGAGTTGGCTTTTATAGACAAAACCCCCAAATTTTATATGCTCTTCCTGATGAGATTCATGACTTTTCAATTTATTATTTTATATTAGTGTATTTACTTATATAAAATATTGTTATTTTAATATAAGTGTAATGTTAATTTTTGTGAATATCAATTAAGATGTTTTTCCATGAATCTTTAAGATAAAACAAAACATAAGTAGCACAAAGCACCCATATGTTCTTTGAACATGGTTAAATCAGTAAAAAAAAAAAATTAAGATTTTGTGATATGATTAAGAAAAAGATTGTCTATAAAAGATCTATTTTAATTTTTTTTTTAAATGTGTAGATATGTAAGTATATATAGTAAAAGAGATATTTATTACAAAAATAAAATTGATTTGGTGTAGTATCGTAAATATTTATTCATGATTATATTTTTATAATAATTAAAAAATAATTATTAAATTTTTATTTTTTATTTAAATTATCTAAATTTTTATTAGAATTTACTTATAAAATTCTTTAATGACTAAGATAATTGTGTCTTGTCATATAAAATTCACGACACATGAGTATTAATAATAATTGACGATTCATAAAAAAGTTCTTTTTATTTTCAAGTTTTTTCTTGACTTTGGCGTACAAAATTTAACAAGCAGAATCGACGGAAGGGGGCCCATCCGAGACTTAGTCGACCAGGCACCTAGCTTCCAAGGTGCACCATTGCGCTTCCTTCTCCATAATGTAACATTGCACCTTCTCCTAGGTTCAACTCTATCTTTTATTTCCCTTATAGATTTTGAACACAAGCCAAGTGCAGAGCTCAAGGTAACCAAGAAGCAATCTCCTTGCTTCTCAGATTTCTCGACAAGTCTAGCCCTTTATACATATTCATATAACACTTAATTAAGGTCCATGTATATATGCTCCTCTCAGGATCAAAGGGTCCTACAAATGTGATGTTTTGTACACAAACGTAAAGCGCCTCACATTATCCATCACCAATCTTAAAGGCATATTCCACAGTCCAAAAGGTGCAGGACACCCTTGAACTCGAGCGTTGACTTTTTAACTTAGGACTTTCTCTTATATGAGCTACTAAAAGTCATTTTAGGTTTAGAAACTATTTGGATAGAATTTTGTATGTTAATGATTTTAATGATTTTTAGAGAGAAGTAAAAAATACGAACAAATGAATAGATCATGTATTCTACTCATTAAAAAGATATAAATAACACATATTAAATATATGTCGAGATTAGATAGATTAGAGTTCTCAAATAGTTAAAATATATACAATTTAAATCCTAATAAATCAAATCATCATAAACGTTACATAAATAGTCTATTATATACAAACGGTTTGAGATTTTATATTAAGATATGAAACAGATCGTCAAAATAATATCTAGATCGTTTACTTATATCAGGTCTTTATCTTTAAGTTCTTGTTTACAAGGGTTATTTTTATCATAAACAAGATATCTTGATCGCTAATGTCGCGTATCTATTACATAAATAATATCAAATAAAAACTACAAATGAGAACCAATATTTCCTCGTACACATAATCAATTAATTATATTTTGTCACCTCATTGTAAATGTTATCTCAAATTGAGATAATAGAACTTTTTCTTTTTAGATCATGTTTCTCTGTAGCTCTACATGGTATGTCCTAACTTAAGCATAAGAGTGCTTTTAGCCACCACTCCAAGAGGTGTTCTTATATCTCAACGAGTTTTCTTCATATGAAAAAGGAGCATAAAATAGAATCAACAATATACGTTATGAACACGTGGATTTTAGAAAAAGGCCGAAGGTGTAAGTCCCTCCTACATTTAAGAGGAAGAAAAATAAACAAATGTTAGGTGCAACCATAAATGGTAGGTGCAACCACAATTGGTAAGTGCAACCACCAATGGTAGGTGCAACCACCAATGGTAGGTGTAACCACCAATGGTAGGTGCAACCACCAATGATAGGTGCAACTAACATTGACATGAAATTTTGCCTATAAATAGGCAATGTCTTTGCCTTAGAGAAATACCAACACACCAAAACAAGAAGAGAAGCAAAGCAAAGCCAAAGGAACAATTTCCTTTGAAGAAAAATAGTGTTGTGTGTAAGAAAGTGAGAAAGAATATCTTAGAAAAATATTGGGATATTTTTCTAAAAGGGGAGTGACAAAATAGTGAGTTTGGGAAACACTTGTGTGACATTATTTTGGGTTTATCTCAATTTGTTGTATTACTTCTCACTTTGTTGTATTACTTCTCACTTTGTACCCATTAATTTTATTAGTGGAAGAAATATTTTTCAGAGTTTGTCCTGTGGACTTAGCCCAAATTAAAAGGGTGAACCACGTTAAATTTCGGTATTATTATTCTACTCTGTTGAATCCATTTTATTTTTATCTACTGTGCCCAATAGAAGGTACTAAATGACATAATAAATTTGATGATACGATCTTAGCTAGCTATTTGCAACGTAGCATTTCTTTATATTAGAAATTTTGATAAATATGTTCGATAATTATTAATTAAAATTATAAAAAAAAATTTCTGTTCCTTATAATTAAATGTCATAATAATTGTGATAATAATGTAATGAATATATATATATATATTTTTTTGTAATGAAAACAAAAATGAGTTTTAAAGTCATAATAGTGGTATGTCTTTGAGGTAGTATATACTATAAAACAATATTAGGAATGTAAGTTTTTAACGTAACTCAATTCTGTGATTTTAATATTATACTATTGAAAAATATAATGTGACTTATTAGCTTAAAAGTGATTACGTGCATTTATTGCTAAAGAGAATTGCATTTTTATATGGAGTTTGAGAATCAATCCAAAGAAAAAAAAAATCGTATCCACTCCTCCCAAATAGTCCTCTTCCCCTTGAAACTCAAATAAATAAATAAACCAATTAAAAGCTCACATGCTTATGATTTTAGAGAGAAATCTGTCTAATTTTTTCTATTTTCTTCCTATCTTCTTTGTTAGTCAGCTTTATTTACTAGAGAATGAGTCTACTCCTGTAGGAGCTCTCTCTCCGTTATTTTTCTATTTATATGTATTAGTAAATGATCTTTTATTTATAATCTTACATCTTTACTTTTCTATATTTGATTCCGTGAAAGTTATATAAGATATTATAATTTTATTTTGTGTATTTCTTTGATTTTCAATTCTAATTTTTTTTATTAAGATAGAGTTATTTTATTATATTTGAAATTTTTTCTATGTATCATTTTAAAAAATCATTAGTCACAAGAAACATTTCTGTAAAAGATTTCAAGTTTTTTGCCTAGATGAGAACAATTGGATATTATGTTTTCATATTATATAGAATTATATCTTTATATTAATTATTATGACTAAACATTAGAGTGACAAAGAATATAAAAGAAACATTGAAGCTCTTAAATATTCTCTATTAGGTGTTTTACTGCTAGTTATTTTAAGTTTTCAATTTAATGTTTTGATAGATATAGAAAAATAAAAGCTAATATTTATTGTATGTTATTTTTATAAGTGTGATAGAGGGAAAATAAAGAAATGACATTACCTGCCCATAATTATGTGAGTCTAAAATGGTGAAATTGGTTATATATATACTAGTCTATTTCTAGATAGGAGTTTAATGATTCGAACCTTAGTAATATGTGATTTCTATATCGGATTTAGTTGCAATTACATAATTAACATTGATAACATCATAATTATGCTAAAGAATATATTGTTATCCTTAACCCTAGTTATGTTTATATTAAAAAAATATGATGAAATTGGGAGTCAAATAGTTATTTAAATTACCTTCAAAATAGTAATTAATACTTCTAATGCACACCTTTCTAAAAACAAAGGTGCGAGGTCGTCTCAAACCCATTTCCATACTTTGAAAAACAAAGTTGTAATTACCTTATTTATTATTTTTATAGTAAAAATTCACCATTTTAACCTTTTTCTAGTTGTAAACGTTCACAATATGTATAAGGGTGGAGTATTATAATATTCATTTCGTTTAGATTAAATATATTATATAATACATTTGTTTTAAAAAAATGTAATAGTAAGTTCTTTTATTTACGAAAAATATGTCATATAAATCACTTTATTTTTAAAAAAGTTGTTAAATAAAGATAAAATTAATTATCTTATTTTTTATTAAATATAATAAAATATCACATATATCACGTGTATATTTATATTTTTTTGATAGATATATACATAAAAAAATAATATTTAATAAAAAAATTACTCAAAATGTTTTTAGAAAATATTTTCTTTCAAAATTGAAAAACGATTTCAATAATTCTTAAACAAAATTTTCATTATCTAATATCCAAAGTTTAACGTTAGACAATAAAAATTTAATTTAAGTTTCATCGAAAGATTTATTGAAAATTTTGAGTATTTTTTAATTAAAAATTAATTTATTTAATACATGTTTAGCAAAAATTATAAATATGTATATGTTATATATGATATTTTATTATATTTAACAAAAAAATTGATGAAAAATTATTATTGTTAACTTACATGTTTTTCACAAACAAATACAATTAAAAATACATTTTTTAAACCAATATTGTATCTCTACTATCCTTTTCTTGTGTATAATGACTACTGATCACATTTGGTTACAAGACATGTGAAAAAATAGTTACGTTGCTTGGAAAAGATAAACATTTATTTTAACTTTCACAATGTGTGGAGGGGACTAATTTTTTTAGGACCATTCTATTCTTCTTGAGAAGCTTTCTAACTCGTGTGACAAAGAACCATTGTTGTTTTTTTAATTGCTATTGGTTCGACATTAAATGCCGAAAATAATGTTAATTGTTTGAAAATTTACTTGTGTATATAAATTTTTATTAGATGAAAACTAAAATAAACAATAGAGGGCAATAGAAAGTATAATTTTTTTATGTTATAAATTGTATTATAATTAAAATTGGTATGATTTATGATTATGGAATAAAATAATATAATTAAATATAAAATCAGTTGTGATTATACAATAAATTGTGATAAATAAACTATGTTTTTTGAAAAAAAAAACATTACTAAAAGAATAATTAAATATTTTAAAGTTTTTAAAAATAAAATATTACTGTTGCATTAACAAAATATATTCTCACAATAAGAGCAAATAGAAAAATAGCAAGGCACGTGAAGAATGTCCGAGACATTAATTAAAGCTCTAAAAACCAAACTTTGCGAAGGGTCTCCGCCGTAACGACAACGAAATGGGACTATAATGTTAAGATATTAGATGGACGACAATTATCAAGGTTTTGACTTCATGGGTCTGTGTTTTTGTGCGTTTGTTTTAATATGCTACGTGTTCTGTGTATTCTCACTGCCTCATGTGCTCACACATAAATATTTCAACCTTATTACTTTGACGTTTTGCTACATTCATTTTTTAAGATATACTAATTAATAGTTTTATTCACACTTCATAGGAAATTGGGGACTAATTAATACTTAATTTGTTTCTCTTTTTCCAAGCAATTATAATCGAGAGTGATAGCATTAGAATGTACGGTAATATATGCCATTATGAAGTATTAATCATAACTCGTAGAGTATGCAATAAGATATTCTTAAATTGTTTATTTTGTTTGAAATATATGATTTTTTAATATTTTAAATAAAAATAATATAACATTAATATAATTTTTTTAAAAAAATAAATACCCAATACATAATAAAGAGATAGAATAATATGATTGATAAGGAATATATTCTATAATTAATAAATAATATCTCTTTTTATCAATAATATTACATATTTTTTAATTAAGTTTTTTTAAATAAATGTATTAATCTTATATTTTATTAAATAATAATTTTAATTAATACAAAGTTTTTTAAGAAGAAAATAAATACATTAATATTATATTTTATCATACAGTAGTGTCCAATAATCAATACTTTCTCCTGCCACTTAAGCCGGTTTGTCGTAACCTGGACATTAACCTTTTCATTTTTGGTTAATTAATTGTGAAGGTCAAACTATTTATCACATATAATTAAATAAATTTAATTGAATATGAGGATGTAAGCAATTTGACAATTATAATTTTAGTCAAACAGTTTCCTTAACTTAGTTAATTTAGGTTGTTTAATGTTGTAATTTAAAAATAATGATTTTTTTTGTCCTATGGTTTTAATAAAATGGTATAAGAATGATAATATTAAATTTTCAGTATTTTTTAATTAAAATTATTATATAATTATTATATAATTTTATTAATAAAAATTAAATTTATCATTTTAATCAATATTTTTATAATTTAACAACAATTCTAACACATTATTCATTATATTTTTTATTATTTATTTCACTATAATTTAAATAATAATATATTAAATAATAATACTTTATTGTAAATTTTTATCACGTTACTTTAGCAATTACAATTACAATAACAACAATAACAATATGAATTATTGTCGATTTGAGGAATCTATTCCCTAGAATTTTAACTCAACGTGTTAAATCGGAAAATTTGAGACAAACCGACTAAACATAAAAGAACTTTAATTAGATTCTTGCAATTTAAAAGAATTTTGAAACAAAGTGACCAAAAGAGTTTGAGTGAATACCTTTTTCTTCTTTAGCTAAAGTGGGTAATTAAGACTTAAAGTAGGAACAAAATTGACCGTTTATTCGGAGTATACAAGCATAAGCAGTGGCGTAGCCACTATGAAGGTTAGAGGGGACATCACTTTGGTTAGTGTTTTATTTAAAATTTATTAATTTTAACTTATATATAAATCATCTTTTTTATTTTAAATAAAATTTAAAAATAATTTATTAAAAAATTATATTTATAGTTACTTTAGTTTCACAAATTAGACACGTTAATAATTTTGCATTTAATTAACATAACTTTTACATTTATAAAATTTTTAGTTATTTTGGATAAATTTTGATAATTTTAATATATTTTATTTTTTAAATTTTTTTAAAAACTTTTTGAGATATTTTTATCGAAAAACACCTATTTGTATGCCTCATACTTATAAAATTCATTTTAATTTAACTTAAATTTTTGCAACAAAAAAATATCCTAAATAATTTGGTCAAAAATGACTAAAGCATAAATATAACAATAATTTGATTAAAATATAATAATTTTAAAAAATATATCAAATATATTAAATTTGTGAAAATAAAATCAGTAAAATATCATGCTATTCATTCTAAGAAATAACTATATTTTTTTTAATATTCAAGGTAACAAATTTTTAATATAAAATGATTTATTTTTATTTTTATTTTACAAATTAATTATTCTTTTATTATTTGTTTCAAGATGAATGAAATTTATTTATTTTTCCACAAACCTTATAAATTCGTAAATAAAAAATAAAGTTTAGAATTTTAATATGTTTAAATGTTTTTTATTATTAAATTACAACTCATTATTTTTAATTTATAAATTTTATTATTAATATTTAATATATTAAAATATGTTTTATCTAACTCTCTCTAAAACAATTTCCCGATTATGCCACCATCCACAAGGCACCATCAAACAAAAAATTTATTACATGTAATATTATATATTTACGTTAATATCAATATTAATTTAATTTTTAATTTTTAATTTTTATATATTTTTGATTTTATAGAAGTAAAAGATTAAGATGATCCTATTGCAATATATGTTTTGTACGTAAAATTCTCTCACACCCAACAGCTAAGAGAGAGGCGGATGCTCTGCACACTTTCCAAAGATAACAATGAGTCCCACACTATCGTTTAAATATGAAAAATAAATTAAATAAATAGTTAAGATTAACTGCATCTAATTTTTAGTAGTAAATATTTTTAAATTAGAATAATTTTAATTTTTTATATTAAAAAAATAATTCTGATAACAGAGTTTAGTACTAATTTTTTTAGATGGAAGTTTCTTATTAAAAAGTAAAAAAAAATTATATAAAATAACATTTTAAGAATATATGAAATTATTTATTTTTATTAAAAATATATGAGATGAAAATAAATGATTATAAGCAATTTGCATCCCATAGGCAGACACAAGCTGCATCAAAGGCTCTCGAATTGTGATTCATTAAGAAAAAATATAACAGGTAACTAATGTGAAGCCGTAGTTACTATACATGCATGTTCAGTTGTCACAGCTATAAAGGGTAAACACAATGTGCAAAACCAGAAACTCTTGGATATTGTAGATTAAAAAGGACGGTAAAAAATAAATGAAATATAAAGTTATGAATTAAACGAGCATATCGGACAAGTTACAAACACATACATGTACCTTAAAATACTGTTTAACATGCATTCACTCTCAAGTATGAGTATCCCGCAATATCCGTTCACATGTTGGAAGTTGGAACCTTTCTCCATTTGGGGTATTCCACTATTATTTTTACTGATCTGCATAATTATCACCATATATATAGGACAAAGGTTTCATTATTTCAATCCTCTTACTAGATCAACAAAATGAATTAATGTACATCTATACCAATCATTCATGTTGGTGTATTTAAAAGTTATAACCACTTATTTTAAAACATTTTATATTATTTTTCTTTTTAAATAATTACATATCATACCATAATCGATAATTCATGTAATAAGTAAGACAAACAAACGATAGATAATTATTTGTAAAATATATGATACTAAAACCAATAAAATTTAATATTAATATAATTTATTAGTTAAAATTATTAATAAAAAATAATAGAACGTATTTTCGTCCTTGCCATAAAAACAAAATGTACTCTCTGTTCAGCATTTAAACCTTTTCGCATCCTGTCATTAAATTTCTTATTCATTCTGTTTTCAAACTCATTAATTGTAGAATAAACCGAAACGGGATTTTTTTTTTTTGCCGTTTAATTGAAATAGAGGTAAATCTTCAAATGAAACAAAATAATTGAAAGATCAAGAGTAGGGGTAAAAATGGAAAGTTATAATTATAATTAATTGTAAAGACGGTGCTGCGGTGGGCTTGAGTTTGGGCTAGCCTATGTTTTCTGTTACGGATCGCTATCGCACCCATCATTGGCATGATACGATAACATCATAGCATTGACCAAAAACTAGCCAGTTGACGTTAGTTTAATTTAAAGCGCTCAGATCAAACCCTTCATTTCTTTATTACTATATTTGCATGTGACAGAGTGCAGTACCATAACGGCGTTAATAGGTGTCGTTTGGCTATATAATCTCACTCCTTTTGTTCAACGTTATTCAGTTTTCAACATCTTTTCCCTCTCATTTCTCTCTCTCTCTCTCTCTCTCTCTCTCTCTCTTTCAATCTCTGTACTGAAAGTGTTTGGTGGTTGCGTGAAACAGAAGCTTGGTATATTAGTTGAGGTCTCTTTTGTGTGTTTGAGAGAGTGTTTTTCTTTGAAATCAGTAGCTGAAGTAGAAATTAGTTTGTCTGAGGGTCTCGAAATGGGAAAGAAAGAACAAATAGATAACAACTACATCAATGATAACAACGCCAAAGTTGAAGCCGTTCTCCAGCTTCTAAGAAAGCAAGCTCCTCTCACCATGAAACAGGTGGCTCGCATTAATTTTCTATTTTCGAACCATTCAATATATATACACTTCAATTATTGTCAATGAAAATCTAATTTTTTGTTTAGATTGGATTTATTTATTTCTGTTGTGAATAGTAGTTTCTCTTTTTAGCCTTGTTTCTTCAATCATTTTGTATTGCCGTTAGCAACTTTCTGAGAGTCATTATTGTATATATATATTTTTTTTGGCAGGAGAAGTTTTGTAACAGTGCTTGTGTAGAGAGGTTTTTAAAAGCAAAAGGAGATAATGTGAAGAAGGCTGCTAAGCAACTAAGAGCTTGTCTTTCTTGGAGAGAGAGTATTGGAACTGGTATGTGTGTGTCTCTGTTCATTCTCTGCAAACTCTATTTTTTATGCATTATTTTATATTTATATTTATTTGAAGTTGAAGAATAATCTTGCTTTTTTTTCAGTTTGAATAAGCGTTAAAAGTGAAAATAACAGCAATGATTAAAGTCATTTCTCGTCTCCATTTTTTTATTTACTTTTAAAAGAATAAAAACAGAAAAAAGAAATTCATCTATAAATGAGTTATAAATTATTTGATATTTCTTTGTTAATTTTGATATTTTAAATGCAGACAATTTAATAGCAGATGAGTTCTCAGCTGAACTTGCCGAAGGTGTTGCATTTGTTGCAGGCCACGACGAACAATCTAGGCCTGTTGTGGTAATACAAACAAAAAAAAAATTAATTCCCCACTTTTTTCTGTTTTATGCTTTTTTTTCAAATCTTTAATATACTTACCAGATTTAAATTTAAAATTTAAAATTATATATATTTGTTAATTAATTAGTTAAATAAATACATCTGATGAAATGTTTTTTTTTTGGCCCATGTTACAGATATTTCGGATTAAGCAAGATTACCAAAAGTTCCACTCACAAAAACTGTAAGCATATGTCAAAAGAATAACCATTAAATTAAATTAATTATTATATATTACAAGGTGAAGTGCAGGTAGGGTAGGGTACTCTTGTTTTAGATCAAATATGTTATTTAGTAATTTTGTTAAAAAATATGTCATTTAATTTTATTGTGAAAATGGTTGTTATACAAAAACAGTTTTTTATTAAATATAATGAAATAATATTTATATTTTTTGATATGTATATAATAAAAAGTTAATATTTAATTCAAAAAATTATGTACATAAAAAAAATATAAACATGCTATTATTCTCTTATATTTAACTAAGTAAATAAAAAATTAATTTTCTCATTATCTTTTACGTTATTCACAAATAAGGAGTCTTTTTAAATGAAGGTACAAATGAAATTGATGACACTTTTCTCTGTGTTATATTCGAAGCTTCAAATTTAAATTCTAATTTTAGATTTTTTTTAAATAGATTTACTCGATTGTTGGTATTTACACTGGAGGTGGCGATTTCTACCATGCCAAAGAACGTTGAACAGTTTGTTCTCCTTTTAGACGCCAGTAAGTTTAATGTTCGAAGAAAAGTTCAAATTATTGTTATTATCCTATTAAGTCCTCATTCCTCTAAAATAAATAAAAACTATAGATTAGTTTTGAAAAAAAAGGGTTAGTTTGGTAAATCAGTCAACAGTTTTTTTTTTTTTCTGTACTTTATCAAAAAGAACAAACACTCACGCACTCTTGAGAGGCAGCGTAGTTAATGAAACCAAGCACGCTACTTTGCCGGAGATCCGGCAGTTGTGACTCAGACATTGTCCGGAGTGACCCTGAGATGTCGTAGTCGAATCTTCAATAATGGTCCCAAACTTCAGGGGTGTATCGGGAATTTGAGCGTAATTTATAAGCCTCCTCCTAGAATTGGTCAATTCTTATATCGTAGCTTCCTTAAAAAATTTAACTTTTTTGATCTTTGGGAAGTAGAAAATACTCCAGGATTCTACTTTTAGCTATGACAAAGCAATTCTGATATAACATCTTTTGCTCGCTACAATTTAATGCTTTTTTTTTTCTTCTTTTAACATTATTCCCCAAATTAATTTAATCGAAAATAAAAATGGGGTTTTTTTTGTAGCTTTAATTAATAAAAGAAAAAAATTGCAGGCTTTTTCAGATCAGCTTCGGCTTTTATGAACTTATTGCTGGCAACACTGAAAATTGCAGCTGAGTACTACCCAGGAAGGCTTTACAATGGCTTTGTCATTGACCCTCCTTCACTATTCTCTTATCTCTGGAAGGTAAACTAAATTCAAAATTTACATAATTTGAATCAGTCGTTTGACCTTTTACACCTTACTTGTTTTTGTCCTTTCACATTGTTGAAAAAGTAAAAAAGAGTTTGAAGTCATTAATAAAAAAAGTAGTTCTTATGCTACAATTATTGGACTGGACTAGTGGACTTAATAATGTTTTATTTTATTTTTGTAGGGTGTTCGACCGTTTGTTGAGTTATCCACAGTGACAATGGTGGTTTCATCTCTAGACTTTGAAGAGTCGTTGGATTTCGGCGACTTTACAGCTTACCCACGATCCTCGTCCCTCCGATTCGAGCCTTCTTCAATCAAATCAACGGCCAAAGTTGGATCATGCGCATCATCTCGTTTCTCTTTTACAGTTGCTCACCACTTTGACTCTCTTAAGCCTTGGTATCTAAGTCTAGCCGATACTACGTCAGCAAGTAAAGTCGCAACAACAACAAATCCCTCTATGCTGGGGCCCGCTCTCATCTCACCGTTGAATGCACGATCTTTTTCATTTGCATCTCCGGTTGCCAGAAATTCACGTGGCAACATCAGCATGAGGAAGAGCTTGTTTCCGTCCACACCTTTGCCTCAGCGCAGCACGAGCATTGATCCTTGCAAGACTCCCCAACAACGAACTCCACGGCCATCGTTTCTTCAATCTCCTGCAACTTTTTTCCGACGAGAATGCCACGTCAGCAGGACTGAGAGATCTCGGGAATCATTCATGCCGTTTTTGAAATTCTACAGAAGACCATACGATGAGATGATTTACAGGTCAAAGATGAGGCCCCCACTTGGTGGTTTGATATCCATTGTTTCTCCACAAATCAGACGTCGCCACCTGTCTGTATCTCAACGGTTCTGATCCAGACAGAATAAAGAGGAAGATCGTGATGATAGAGGGGAAAAAAAGAGAGAAAGAAATATGAAGTACATATTATTATTAGTTAACGACAGTCCATGACCATTAGTGCTAATAATTGTTTAATTATTATGTATTTGCCGAAATTGATACATGCATTAATTGTGTGAGAAAAAAGAAGAACAAAGGGAGACGACGTGCTAGACAAGTTGTGAAACTGTGTGCAACCATGTCTCATATTGAGCTGTGGCCAGTTTTAAGGAGGAGAAATCAAAGTCTTATATTTTTGGGTTTTGTAGTTTAAAAAGAAAAAAAGAAGAGCTTGTTTGGGAAAAAGAAAGCGTGGTCGAGACGGTGAACAAATTGCTTTGGAAATCATATGGTCGGAGAGAAAAATATAAAAATAATAATAACACCTACTAAGCCAAAGCGTTGAAAAATCATACCAGCTTCGATACTGTTTCAATTCAAAAAGTTTTAAAATATTTTTAGATAAGTAATTTTTCCGTACTTGAAAACGTGAGTTGTTTAAATTTTTTTTTTTTTTTGAAGTTGAAGAATCTTTTGGAGTTGGATTATATAATAAGAAGACTCAGTTTGAACCAACTTTTATTAAATTTTCTTTGTACGGTTCTTCTTGCATTCATTTGTTGAGTCATATTGTTTTTATTTTTTATTTTATTTTTTGTATTTGTTTTCAACGATAGTAAGATTTTGATAGGAATATTTGTCGGGTTTTATCATTTGGTAAGTCAAAACTAAGTGCATTTGGACGTACTAAGTACATCCACACGATGTAATGAGATGGATACTTATATTAATTATTTGAAATGTTTTTGGAAAAAGGAAATGGTGTTTTGTTATGTGACAGAGATATCTGATTTTATGGTTAATTATTTATTGTTATTAGAGTAATATATTATTATCCATATATGCTCCATTATACTAATAAAAAGTACCAATATTTGATAAATAGAATGAGTAATGTAAGCTTCAAAAATATTAAATAACAACACCTTCTGATTTTAATGTTTATAAGTAAAACTGAGATGAGGTTTGACAAGGAGTCAAGGACCTAAACTTGTGATAATCTCTTCGAACATTCACAACCCTAACTATCGAAAAAGGACGGTGAAGGCTGTACTTGTCAATTTTATTTGTTTGTTTGTTTAATCCGAATTTAAATTAACTCCAATTCACAGAGCCGGCCCAAAGGCCCATATCATATAGTTGTTTTAAACCCCGATTATAAGTTGGACCAATCGAATGTATATTTTTTTATTTAAAAATATTAAAAAAAAATATTTTCCACTAAAATATAGGTTGACAATCCTAACACCCATGTCAACATGTTTATTATTTTATCAAAAATATATGAATTAAAATTTATTACTAATTAGTTTATAAATTTAAATTTATTATTTTCTTTTTTATTATTATAAATAATTTATTTTAAAAAATTATCTAGTTTTTTTTATGGAATAAAAAAACATGTGATCACAAACATTCATACACAACACGACATAGATTTAACATACAAAAATAACATTAACATGATATAATATTATTATCAAGTTTAATTTAATCTAATAGGTAAAAGAAAAAAAATTTCTATATGTAACATCTAATAGAACTTAATATGAGACACTAATTTTATTTTATCACCTTAATTCTAATATTTTTATTTTTATTTTTCAATAATTTTACTTATTTTATTTGATCTTAATTATAATTATTTTTATATATCTAAAATAAAGTGTGCACATTTCCATGCATACATACATGCAAATATATTTAATATTAAAAAATATTGGTTATTTAAATTATATGAAAAACTAATTCCTACATGTAAATAAATTATCTTAATAAATAATTTATTTTCTTTTATATAGTTTAAAAAATATAATTTATTAAATCTTAAAAAACTATACTTAATATTCCAAAGAAAATGAACCTAAATTCTTAACAGAAAATTTTGTAATTTAAAATAAATTTTTATATTTTAGCAACATAAATTATGAAAAAAAAAACTGCTTTTATGACCTCCATATTTTATCAATCATCTTAAATTTATTAATTTTTATGAATAACTAATTTAGAAAGAATACTTTTTGTCATAGTTGTTAAAAAAGTATTAAACATTATATTATTCATTATCACAATATTTTTAAAATAAAGTAATAATAATATAGTATGAACAATAATTAGTACCATGTGTGCTTGTAGTTTTTTATGTGATGTTATAATATTTATATTTTAAATTATTAAATATTATATATATTTAAAATTTAAATAAAAACTATTCGATGTGACATAATACCCAATAATTTTTGCCAAAATGTGCAATCTTTTAATGTTAATTTTCTCAAGCCTACACATTATACCAATATTCAAATTTCGAATCTAAATTTGAATAGAACTCTAAATTTTACTTTCTTAGAGTCTGTGAGACTTTAACGTGCATGAAGAACATTGAACATAATTGTTGTGAAAGTTTTTTGATAGTTTCTTACAAGTATAATATAAATTATGATCAATTAAAAATACATAATTGGTTAATTGTTCTTAAGGAATTTAATAAAAATATTTATATAATTTTTAGATAGTTTTCGAAAGGTAGCAACAAAATTTTGGTGAATATAGAGTAAGTCATCTTAAGCCTAATTTTCCTACAAGAGCATTAACAAACATAAGAAAACATTGGCCCGAAAATTCTTCTATAGCTTGTGACTCTTAAAATGTAACATGTAGAAATAAAAATATAAACAGATGAAAAGAAGAGGACCTGACAAAGACAATGGAAAAAGGAGAAAGAAAAATAGTTGCAACTACAGTTCAGTATACAACATAGTTGCATGTGTAACTAAAATGAAGTAAAATTACAGCTAAAAGGGCTTGGAACTATCTAACATATGAAGCATGTTTTGTATTATAGCTTAATTTTTCTAAAAAATGAATATCATACAAGCAAAAATGAACAAAAGTCATACTTATCATAGTGAAAATAAAATAGCAGTCGAGGAGCATCAAAGTGACAATGGTTGGTTGAGAAAACATTTACCACCCGACAAGCTCCCAAAGTGCCACACCTTGTCGTACGAGCAATGGAGGAACAAAAGGCATTGTTGTTGAAGATTGAGCACCAACGAAGACGAAAAAGCGTGGCTTAATTAAATTGACACCAACAAGGACGAAAAGGATATATAATTATCAAAGATTGGGCAACTAAATCGAACGGAATAGCAACCCAACGTCGACAAACCTAGTCATATATCTTGAACTTCTAATGCCAAAACCATCCCTTTTGTCGTGATTTCTTGCTCATACCAAACCTAATGACTATGGAGAACGAAGATTGAAGCAAGTGAGCTACAAAACTAAAATTGTTGCAATTGCTGATCGTTTGAAAGAGATCAAGACAGAGAAACTAAGAGACACCCAGGTTATTATGAAATGGTATTGGAGAGAAGTGGTGGAATCGACTGCTGCTAATTAATGATGTGAACTGGTGGCCATCATGTGCACGGGTGGTGCTCCATTCTGTGGTGGCTGGCTTTCGTTTGTGTGATGGTGGGACGTGATTCTCTGGTGGCGGTTGGCTAGAGAGATGTAGGTTAGGGACTGAGATAAGAAGCAAGTGTTGGGGTGCTCGTAACTTTTAGCAATTGAACATGTTAATAGTGGCACAAAACAATATTAAGCCCAAACCCATTTAATAAACCCTATTCCACCTTTGTAATATATATATATATATATATAACATTTCCTTTGCTGCGTGGAGATGTATTTCCTTTGCTGCTGGAACTATCTAACATATGAGCAGAGGTTTTTTTTTGTGTGCAGCCACCAAAGAAGAAGAAAACAAGCAGTAACCAACTAAGAGAGCAGAGGAAATCATCCAAGGACAAAACTGTCCATTTTTAGCTGCCATTTGTGGTGTTTCTCTCATTTGTACGGTAATATTTGATTTAATAGCAAGTTTGTTAATTTATCTTGCTATATATTACCAATAAATTAGAGGGGATATTTTGTGGGTTGATTATGTATTTTGATATAATTTGTGAAGCTCTCTGGAAATTGGTGTTTGTATCTTCATTTGATTATTAGTGGATTTTTCCTCGGTGTGCCGTCGTCAGTGGAGTAGACTTTTCACATTGAAAAGTTGAACCACTTAAATCATTGTGTACCATTTAATTTCTTATTGGTTATTGTTTTGTCGTTACCCATTATTATTAATTTGTGCAACCAAAATTGGACCCGATCTTCGCTTTCGCAAGTGCTAATTCTATAACAAATTGGTATAAGAGCTATTGGGTTATTCTGTTATTTATTGGAACTGATCAAGTTTGCTCTTTTGGATTTATTTTGAGTTTCTGGTTATCTGATTGGTTTCATATTTTCTGGGTTGTGCTTCTGTTTATTTAATATTGGGTTTTCTGTCATGGCGGCAAAATATGAAATTGAGAAATTTAATGGTAGAAATGATTTCAGTCTTTGGCGTATGAAGATGCGGGTCGTATTAGTTAAAGAAGGGCTCGTTAAGACACTTGAAGGCAAGGATAAATTGCCAGAAAAATTGACTGATGAAGAAAAAGATGCATTAATACAAAATGCTCTCAGTTCAATTCAGTTATCCTTGTCTGATGAGGTATTACGCGAAGTTGGTGATGAGGAATCTCCTGCTGGGTTATGGCTTAAATTGGAGAATTTGTATATGACCAAGTCTTTGACCAGTCGGTTATATTTGAAGCAACGTTTGTATACATTCAGAATGTCAGAAGGTACATCTTTGCACGATCATCTTGATGAATTTACTAAAATTATTCGTGATTTGAAAAATGGTGGTGTTAAGATTGATGATGAGGATCAAGCCTTAGTTCTATTATGTTCTTTACCTCATTCATTTGAGCATTTTGTTGATACTATGTTATATGGGCGAGACACTATTTCTTTGGAAGATGTCAAAGCAGCTTTGAATTCCAGAGAGTTGAAGAAAAAGGTGTCTACAAGCAACAATGATAATAGTAGTGGTTTATTTGTCAGAGGTAGAAATCAAGAAAAATGCAATTATTGCCGTCAGGAAGGGCACTGGAAAGTAAATTGTCCGAAACTCAAAGGTAAAGGAAAATCTGCCACAACGTCTTCTGGTACTAATGATGTCGCTGGTGTTGTAGATAGTTCTGGTTTCGATGGTGAAAATGTTCTATCAGTATCTATTGGTTCTCCTGGAGATGTTTGGATTCTTGATTCGGGTTGCACTTACCATATGTGCCCCAGTAGAGATTGGTTTGCTTCTTATCAGTCTATTGATAGGGGTGTTGTCTTGATGGGAAACAATATATCCTGTAAGGTTATTGGTATTGGTACTGTCCAAATTAAGATGCATGATGGTATTGTTAGGACTTTAAAAGATGTTCGCCATGTTCCAGATTTGAAAAAGAATTTGATATCTTTGGGTACTCTTGATTCACAAGGCTACAAGTATGTAGCTGAAGGTGGAGTTTTAAAAGTTAGTAAGGGTGCTCTCGTTGTTATTAAAGGGCAATTGTCGCGTGGTCTCTATATGCTTCAGGGAAGCACTGTTATTGGCAGTGTATCAGTTTCATCCTCGTCAGATCAAGATTCAGACACTACTCGATTATGGCATATGCGGCTTGGGCATATGAGTGAGGCAGGGATGTCTATTTTGAGCAAACGAGATTTGCTTTGTGGTCAGAAAACTGGGAAGCTTGATTTCTGTGAGCATTGTGTTTATGGAAAGCATCGCAGGGTCAAATTCAGTACAGCCATCCATAAAACGAAAGGTA
Organism: Hippophae gyantsensis; assembly: GCA_030763125.1. NCBI lineage: Eukaryota > Viridiplantae > Streptophyta > Magnoliopsida > Rosales > Elaeagnaceae > Hippophae > Hippophae gyantsensis. The sequence goes on from CM061033.1 coordinate 43,680,310, forward strand.
CTATTGATTATATTCATTCAGATCTTTGGGGTCCTTCTCGTGTTGTGTCTAAGGGTGGTGCTCGGTATATGTTGACTTTTATTGATGACTTTTCTCGTCATGTTTGGGTGTATTTTCTGAAGAACAAAAATGATGCGTTCTCAAAATTTGTAAAATTCAAGGCTTGTATAGAAAATCAAACAAGCAAGAAAATCAAGCATTTGAGAACTGATAATGGTTTGGAATTTTGTGATAGTCAGTTTAATGAGTTCTGTGAAAGGAATGGCATAGTGAGACACCGCACTGTGTGTCATACACCACAGCAAAATGGAGTAGCAGAACGTATGAATAGGACTCTCTTAGAAAGAGCTCGTTGTATGCTTTTTCAAGCTAACTTGGATAAATCCTTTTGGGCTGAAGCTTGTAACCATGCCTGCTATTTGGTGAATCGGTCTCCATCAACTGCAATTGAGTTGAAGACTCCGTTTGAGGTATTCTTTGGTACTCCTGCTAATTATTCTGATTTGAAAGTTTTTGGTTGTCCTGCTTATGCTCATGTTAATGATGGTAAACTTGAGCCTAGGGCATTGAAATGCATATTTTTGGGGTATCCTTCTGGGGTGAAGGGTTATAGATTATGGTGTGTTGAACCCAAGTCACCTAAATTTTTGATTAGTAGAGATGTTAAGTTTGATGAGTTTCCAATGTTACAAAAGAAAAAAGAGTCTATTGTTGCAGATAAAGACCATGGTGTTAGTGAGCAGGTGGAGCTTGAGAGTAGATCTCCTAGTCAAGTGCAAGAGGGCACTTCAGATCAGCCATCTGTGGATGAGATAGATGATTCTGCTCATGATGTAGCAGAAGAGCAACATGAGCAACCATATAATATTGCTAAGGGTAAAGGAATAAGAGAGATTCGTCGCCCTCAGAGGTACACAGATGTAGACTTAGTTTCTTTTGCATTGTCTGTGGCAGAGTCTATTGAGGTGTATGAACCTTCTAGTTATCATGAAGCTGTCACTTGTGATGAGTCTGTTCAGTGGCTGGTTGCTATGAATGAAGAGATTGAATCACTTCATAAGAATCATACTTGGGAATTGGTGAAACCGCCTAAGGGCCAGAAGATTGTTGGAAACAAATGGGTCTTTAAGAAAAAGAAAGGTATACCTGAGGTTGAAGCAGCTAGGTTCAAGGCACGTGTTGTTGCAAAGGGCTATTGTCAGAAGAAAGGTATTGACTTCAATGAAATATTTTCACCTGTTGTGAAACATAGCTCTATTCGTGTGTTGCTTGCTATGGTTGCATTGTTTGACATGGAATTAGAACAACTTGATGTCAAGACAGCCTTCTTACATGGTGAGCTTGAGGAATAAATATATATGCATCAACCAGAGGGGTTTGTTATTCCAGGTAAAGAAGATCATGTTTGTTTATTGAAAAAGTCTTTATATGGGCTGAAGCAATCTCCTAGGCAGTGGTATAAGCGGTTTGATTCTTTTATGATTGATCATGGTTACTCTAGGAGTGATTATGATAGTTGTGTTTATCATAAAAGATTCCATGATGGTTCATCAATTTATTTGTTGCTTTATGTTGATGACATGCTTATTGCTTCTAAGAATAAGTCTGAGATTCAGAAATTAAAGTCTCAACTTAATGGTGAATTTGAGATGAAAGATTTGGGTGCAGCGAAGAAAATTTTGGGCATGGAAATTTACAGGGATAGACAAGCGGGCAAGCTTTATTTGACTCAAAAAAATTATATTGAAAAAGTTCTTGAACGTTTTGGCATGAAAGATTCTAAACCTGTGAGTACGCCGTTAGCTGCGCATTTCAGGCTTTCTTTAGATTTGTCACCACAGTCAGAAGAAGAAGAACGGTACATGTCTCAGGTTCCATATGCTAGTGCCGTTGGCAGTTTGATGTATGCTATGGTTTGTACTCGTCCAGACATTTCACATGCAGTTAGTGTTGTCAGCAGATATATGGGTAATCCTGGTAAGGGTCATTGGCAAGCAGTGAAATGGATACTTCGATATTTGAGAGGTACATCTAATTTTGGTTTGGTATATGATGGGAGTTCTAATACTGGTTGCAGTGTTATTGGTTATGTGGACTCTGATTATGCTGGTGATTTGGATAGAAGAAGATCTCTGACAGGTTATGTCTTCACTCTTTCTCATTGTGCCATTAGTTGGAAGGCTACTTTACAGTCTACAGTTGCTTTGTCTACGACAGAGGCGGAATATATGGCAGCAGCAGAAGCAGTGAAAGAAGCCATTTGGCTTAGAGGTTTGGTCTGTGATTTGGGTTTACAACAGGATATTTCTGTTGTATTTTGTGATAGTCAGAGTGCGATACACTTGACTAAGAATACTATGTATCATGAAAGAACCAAACACATTGATGTCAGATATCACTTTGTTCGTGACATTGTCTCTCAGGGTGCTATTGTTGTCAATAAGATAGTCACTACAGAGAATCCAGCTGATATGTTAACCAAACCAGTTCCATTTAACAAGTTCAAGCATTGCTTGGACTTGATTGGTGTTTGCAGTAGATGATCACCCTTCGGGGTTTTGGACGACGATTATTTGATAATCCGAGGAATTTCATTTGAAGAACTTGTTTTTTGTTTTGAGCCAAGGTGGAGATTTGTTAATAGTGGCCCAAAACAATATTAAGCCCAAACCCATTTATTAAACCCTAGCCCACCTTTGTAATATATATATATATAACATTTCCTTTGCTGCGTGGAGATGTAAGAAAGCAGCTGTTGGAAAAATACAGAGAGCAGAGGTTTTTTTTTGTGTGCAACCACCAAAGAAGAAGAAAACAAGCAGTAACCAACTAAGAGAGCAGAGGAAATCATCCAAGGACAAAACTGTCCATTTTTAGCTACCATTTGTGGTGTTTCTTTCATTTGTACGGTAATATTTGATTTAATAGCAAGTTTGTTAATTTATCTTGCTATATATTACCAATAAATTAGAGGAGATATTTTGTGGGTTGATTATGTATTTTGATATAATTTGTGAAGCTCTCTGGAAATTGGTGTTTATATCTTCATTTGATTATTAATGGATTTTTCCTCGGTGTGCCGTCGTCAGTGGAGTAGACTTTTCACATTGAAAAGTTGAACCACTTAAATCATTGTGTACCATTTAATTTCTTATTAGTTATTATTTTGTCGTTACCCATTATTATTAATTTGTGCAACCAAAATTGGACCCGATCTTCGCTTCCGCAAGTATTAATTCTATAACAGAACAAATTAATCTCAAAATTATTGTATTAGGTATTAAAAATTCTATAATTTTTAAAAATTAACACTTTAATCCCACACTTTATAAGTTAAATACTCTTATTGGGAAAAGTAAATACTTTTAATGCATAAAAAATGTTATAAATAAGTACATGTATATTTTTTTTATAAATAACGAGTCTAAAACTCTCATTTACATATAATAACAAAATTATTGTTACATTTAAAAAAAAAATCATGTGATTTATGATACCCAATACTATAATTATTAGACTCAATCACTTAAATTAAATAATTATAGGATTTTGGTACTTAAGTTATCGCTAGGAATATGGGAAAATTTGAGTCATAAGGTCATTTTTATATTTATTACATCAAATTTGACCCATTAATTTTATGCTTGTTTTTAAAAAACATGCTTAATGTTAATATTTTGTTTTGAAAAATTACTCATAAATTTATCAAAAAAGAGAAATTTGCTACAATTAAAATTATTTTAAGAAAATGTTTTAACTTTCTTTGATAAAGTTTTGTGGGAAAATTATGGTGTCAAGATTTTTCACCAAATTTTGAACGATAAACACTTAATTTGTCGAGAAATTAGTCTATGCGATAAATTTTACTACTAAATAACAACTTTTTATTTTTCTTAGAAAGTAGAAAAGTTGTCGAAGGATAAAAGATAAGAGAAGATTGTAAGATTTTCGTGTAACCAAGAAGAACATGAGATGATTGAAATGCAATGCACAAATGGAATTTGGATGACTTTGATGCATTATTGGGTGAGAGACTTAACTAGTGAATAGGGACACATTTTGGCAAGGGACGATTGGTGAACAGGTACACATGATATGAAGGATGATTGGCAAAGGGTGATGCATGCTTGGGGAGGAAGTGAAATGACCCTAATCACTTGACTAAGTCAAATAGGGTTTGGTTTGGGTTAGGGAAAGAGTAGATGGAAGATGTGAGGATGATTGGGAGAGGAGATAAGGAAAAAAAAAGGGAAAAAACCTATAATTTGGATAGCGAAACTAGAGAATAGTATTTTAATCGTGGATAATTAAAATTGTGATTACTTGTAAAAGTTTTACAATTTTTTTCAAACATAATCATAACTAAAAAAGCGTGAGGTCAGAATGATTATTACAATATCGAAATTTTAGTTAACCGAAATCGATCATATGTTAATATTATTATTTTATATACATATAATTAAATAAAAAATATAATTTTAATAATAAAATATACAGTATTTTATATGATTAGATTAGATTTTATTTATTCTTACCTTATATTTTTTTATTTTACTTAAAAATATATACTAAATAGTTTTAAAAAATAAAAATTTATGTCAATATTTTAAATAATATGGTAAAATAAGAAGTAATTTAACATTTAATTTTTTTAAACTAAATACATTTTTGAATAAATGTTAAAAAATAGAAAACGTGGTTAAACCGTGAGAAACTACTATCGATTTATAACCAGTAGCTATTAACCAAATGTATCCGAAACTAATACGGATAATTATAGTTATTAGCATAACCATTTCCATCCATCCCTCGCTCATTCATAAGCAGGCCATATGTTTAGATTTGGGTCTATTTTTTATAAATTAGCAAAATTTAAAAAAATTAATCATATTTAATGTAAAATGTTAGGTTAAATATTTTATTTTTAAAACTACAAATATTTATGAAAATAAAATATTTATGTACATATGCATGATAAGTTGTTTTTATTAGAAAAAATAAAAATAAATTAATAGACATACATGGATGATTAGTATAAAATTTATTTATATTTGTAAATTTAACAAAATATATAAAGTCATATGCTTATCATTATAATAAATGATAATGCTTATAAAAATAATAATAAATGATAAGTAATAATGGTTAAGAGTGGTAAGAATTTGAGTGAAGGCTTGAATTGTCCTAAGTGCAACTTTTTCTAATGAGTTTGTTCTATTTTTTTAAAAAAAATTTTCTTCCAATTTTTATTATTTTAATTTACAAAATTACGTCATTTTCACTCTATTAAATTAAAAATTATGCATGCTTTATATTAACATGCATAAAATTATGCCTATTTTATATTAATAAGCACAAAGCGCAAACGTTGCAAGTATTTTTCTCAAAACATGCACAAAGAAAAGGGTGTAACATGTCATTAGCACAATAATGGCCTAATGCGAAGCATCACCTTTCTCCCCAATACCTATTGCCTAAAGTTCAAATTACGAAGCTTCTTTAACTTTCAAACAACAACGAAGCAATAGGAAAGGTTTACGATTTTCTTTAACTGCATACTCTAATTAATATTCCACTTCGATGTAATTTTTAGTTAATAAGTTGTATCCTTATTCTGTTTTTTGGTACTTAATTGATTGTTTATCAAATTTAATTACGTGATATTAGATTGTTCGCTTTGATCAATAACTATAAATTCAACAGACTCACGGCTATGACTTAATAGTTTAACAAGATCTTACGGTTTTGTTTATATGAAAAAACCCCAAAATATGTCATGTTATTTAGAGAATACTCAACTCTTATAAGCACATCATCACTTAGTTCTTCTGAAGCAAAATAGACATGTGTAAACATATTGCATCATATATCGTCATATGACTTGACAATTCAATGGAATCTTATGATTTTACTTTTAAGAAAAAACTCAAAAATACGTCATGCCATTTAGAGAATACTTACCTCTTATAAACACATCACTGGTTAGCTTGTTAAGAAATATATAACATGCACAAGCACATTATATCAATTAAGCTCTTAAAATTTGATTGAGTTTTCTTGTTTTTCGCTTAAACTTTATATATCCAGAACTTTAGTGTTCTTATCTGCTGCACTTATCCCCTCAATAACATTTCAGGATCTCTTCTTTATAAAGTAGGCAGTTCCATTGAAATGTTTCACATAAAAATATTTGGGACACTGAATTTGCCATATGTCTCTTGCAATGATAACCAATGTCAGCTTCGTCAAGATCACAGTCCTTTGATAATTGTTACGCAACAAATGTTTTGTCATCTCTAGTCTCCCCAATAACAATTACTTCTTTTATCTTCTTTGGCTTTAAACAAATACATTTGATTGGATGATCAATTGATCATATTTGGATTAATTTACATCTCTAAATTCCAGTCTTATCCCACACATTATGATGAGGTACCATTAACCTCTTTTACTCCAAGTTGTTTGTTGCTCCCCCATACAACATCTTCAAATAAATTAACTATATTCCATAAAAATTATATTTTCCTAGATTTTTAAAATATTTCTTTCGGTTTTTACGGTAATTATCTAATTCTAATGGATGAAAAAAATCAAACGTTTTTCCTGTTGGGTTATATGTTACCAGCTAATAATTACGAGTCAATTGGTAAAGTTAGTCTTTTTCTATATATATATAATTTTAAATGAGTGTAATTTGTATGACATCTCAGTTTACCTAACTTTTGAAGTCTCAGTTTATCCAACTTGTTCATTTTTCAATCTAATTAATTAAGGAATTACTTGCCATTATTGATTTCTTGGAAATTAATGGTTGTCCTCTTTATGGTGATAGAATTGATCAATTGGCATGAATTATGGTGATATGTCGGTTTATAATAATTAATGTGTTAGGATGTGAAATTATCTGATTCTTTAGGATCATTATTGTAGTTACTATAACGTTTATCGACTTTCCAAACTTGGTTTTCAAACGACTAATTTTCCAAACAAAAGTTTTAAAACTTTGGAAGTGGACAATTTTTAAAAGATCTTGATATTTCTCTATACATTAGTTCTTTCGTTTTGACAACTTTATTTTTTTTGTCACGATTCTTATGTCTCTCTTGTTTTTTTCTTTTTCTACGTAAAAGTGTACAAATTTATAATTTATAAAGTTAAAAATATAAGATAATAAAATAATTATAAAATTATTATGATTAGAGATATGGTTACCCCATCTTATTCTAAGTTTTATTTAACACCAATACTTACGATTTTAATGTGATTTTATTTTAAAATTTTCAAAAAAAAAAAAACACAGTATTTTTTAAAATATAAAAAAAAATATTTTTATTTTATATGGAAAAAAATATGTACATCACGTAAAAAGAAAAATTAAAAATTCAAATCTATAAGATGGTTATATAATGTAATTAAATTTAAAATTTTCAAATATTATTTTATATAATTTCCAATTTTGTTTGGCAGATATAAATAGGTCAAATCCAACAAATTGACCGTTTGCTTTCCAAATTAATGGCATCCATTTCTTTTTGTAAATAAATTTGAGAATAGTCTTCTTGATATTTGCAGGATTTCAATATCATAGACTTTTCTAAGTTTTGTTGGCAATTGAGTTGTGTGGCAGACAACAGTGCATAAATTATGGCAGATAACAAGCAAAGGTGACAAATAAGAATAATAGTGTTAATTAATAATGTTGTAATTAGTTTACTTTCTGCTTATCTTAGTATACAAATACTATACTCGTGTATAGAGAAACTACAACAGAAAAAATACAAAAATATAGAAACAATAATTTGACATGGTATCAGAGCAGAGTTAGGTGATCCTAATGGAAGAAATAAGTTACCTGCTACGTTGATTCTGTTCTCCTTGGCTGATTGAGTGTGATATGCTCAACAGATTGTGGTAATCTGTGGGTATTTGGCTGATTATTTGACCAGAATTTGGGGTAGCCATTCAAGCTGCTCGTTGGAGTCATCACAGTTCCTCGTTCCATTCTTCAGCTTTGCAATTCTGTAAAACAAAAAGAAAACAAAAAAAAAGTTGTTGTAGTGATCAGATTGACGATGAGAATAGTTCCAAGGATCGACGACAAATTGAAAGTAATAGAAGGAAAAAACATAATGAAAGGCGTTACCATCTGCACTCATCAGTTCCTGTAAACAAAAAAAAAAACAAGCAGCTTCTGCTGCTTTGCTTTCTGTGAATATTTTTTCAGGTTCAGAGAACACAAGCTGTACCACCGGCTCTTCTGAAGGTGGAAGCTCCATCTGGAAGTTGTGGTTGGCTAGGGTTCGACAATCTTGTTTTTCCATCAGAAGAAGGAAGGCGGCGCTGCTCTAACGCAAGCCTTCAGCAGCTGCGCTAAGGAACGCTGAAAAAGCTGTGCTGAAGAAGCTGCGCTGAGGAACGTCGAAGAAGTTGCGCGGAGGAAGCTGCGCGAATTTGGACAGGGAAGCTGCGCGAAGTAAAAAAAAAATGCTTTAGGGTTACGAAAGTTTTTATATATAGTGTGTGTGAATTGTAAAAAAAAAAAAAAAAAAAAGGAAAAAAGGAAAGGAATTTTTTTTAGATTTCATGGCGGAATCTAGGGATTTATCTACCAATTTCATATTGGAAGATTTGACGGCAAAAATGACGGAAGTTCTAACTAGAGCTCAAATTAGCTCACAACCTCCGTTAACTGAAGCGTCGACTGCTCCCATTAGTATCAAGTTGGGAGCATCTAACTATGCCTTATGGTCCCAGGTGGTGGAGATGTATATCTCTGGCAAAGACAAACTGGGATATATTAATGGGGATTTTCCTCAACCCGTGAAACCGACCCACTTATTTAGAAGATGGCGTGCTTGAAAATGCCATTGTCAAAGGATGGTTGATCAATTCGATGGACCCCTCCTTAATTGCAAATTTTATTCGATTCCCAACTGCAAAACAGGTTTGGGACTCGGTGGCTACCACTTACTATGATGGGACATACACGTCTCAAGTGTATGATCTTCGCCGTCAAGTTACTCGTACGAAGCAAGCGGGTGGATCCATTGAAAAATACTACAACGACCTTCAAGGGTTGTGGCGTGAAATTGATTTTCGTCGTCCTAATCCAATGGAGTGTGCGAATGATATACAAAAATACAACTCCATCATACAGGAAGATCGAGTGTATACCTTCCTCGATGGACTTGATGATAGATTGGATAAAACTCGAAGTGATGTGCTTCAGATCAAACCATTCCCTACGGTGGAACAAGCCTATGGATTCGTCCGTAGGGAAGAGGTCAGGCAGACCGTGATGATCACAGGTGTAGATACGACACCCGGAGCAGTTATGGCTTTTAAAGGGGTCAAGGGGCACCATAACCTAATGCCACCAAAAATAGGAACTTCCTTGGGTAACAAGAAATCCACGGGAAATCCACCATCTCTTGACATGAAATGTGGCCATTGCGGAAACTCCAAACACACCCGTGAAAACTGCTTCAAACTACATGGGTATCCAGAATGGTGGAATGATCTTCAAGCACGGAAGAAACGGGACACCACTGGACGAGCCACTGTGGCTACCAATAATGCCTCAGTATCCCTTACTTCTCAGGCCGAATCTTCCCAGGATCCAGGTATTTCAAGTAAAGCATTTCACATCTCTACTCGTAGTGATAAGGAGGATTGGATTCTGGATTCTGGAGCTACAGATCACATGACATTTGACCCAAATGATCTCTCCAATACAACTCAGCCAAGACGGAGTCGTGTTGCCAATGCAAATGGGGTCACTTATCCAGTTACAGGAGCTGGAACAGTGACCTTATCTCCTTCATTATCATTATCTAATACTTTACTTGTACCCTCTTTGTCAAACCGACTAATGTCTGTAAGTCAGGTCACTTCAGATCTTAACTGTGTAGTACTAATGTATTCTACTTTTTGCCTTCTACAGGATATTCTCACCAAGGAGATCATTGGGCGTGGTACTAGGAGGGGAGGGCTATATTATGTGGATGACCTCAGTTCAGGAAGAGCCAATCACATGCAAAACACTACTGGTAACAAAGAACGACAGATTTGGCTATGTCATCGTAGATTTGGGCATCCATCATTCGGGTATTTAAAGCACCTACTCCCCAGTTTATTTTCAAATATCACACATTCAGATTTCAAATGTGATACTTGTATCCTAGCAAAAAGTCATAGGGCGTCTTATCCTATTAGCATGAATAAAAGTATGACTCCTTTTGCTTTGGTACATTCTGATGTGTGGGGACCTTCCCCGGTCATTACGTCATCAGGTCATCGTTGGTTTGTTATTTTTGTTGATGATTGTACACGAATGACATGGCTTTACCTTCTCAAACACAAAGATGAAGTATTTGCTACATTTCACCTGTTTCACACCATGGTTCAGACACAATTTTCTGAAAAAATTAAGATACTTAGGTCTGATAATGGAGGGGAATATGTTAATCAAAAATTCCGGACATACTTGGACAACCATGGTATTCTCCATGAAACCTCGTGTTCACAAACCCCACAACAAAATGGGACTGCAGAGAGGAAGAATCGGCATATTTTAGAAACGACTCGGGCCTTACTAATCGGTGCACATATGCCTAATAAATACTGGAGTGATGCTCTTACTACAGCGGTGTATCTACTGAATCGTATGCCCACAAAAACCTTACAATTTCAGACTCCATTAAAGGTGCTATCTGATCATTTTCCCTTGCCTACTATTTTGATGCTTCCGCCCCGAATTTTTGGATGTGTTGCTTTTGTCCACCTCCATAAAAATCAACGAACTAAGTTGGATCCATGTGCTGTCCGATGTGTATTCTTGGGGTATGGAGTACAAAAAAAGGGTTACCGATGCTATGATCCAATTACTAAAAGAACCTATATTACCATGGATGTCACTTTCCTCGAATCAGAATGGTTTTTCCCATCACCGGTGTCCAATTCCACCCTTCAGGAGGAGAGTTATGGTGAAGAACGAAATTGGCTTGATGTTGACACTAGTCCAACATACTCGGATCGTGCCAATCATATGGAGGAGCCAGTATCAAGACCCGAGTTTGAACTTCCAAGAACTGAAGCTGAAGTAGTAATTGAATCTCCAGAAGATGAAGTGGTTGATGTACCACTCAACTCCCTAGTACCCAATGATCCTCTTGCTGAGAATACTCCTGAGGTAAGTTATCCTATCACACCTTTACAAACTAATGCTATAGATACATCTGTTGGTTATGTTTTACCTTTCAGACACAATCGAGGCAAACCTCCAAATCGATACTCCCCAGAAAGAGAAGAACGACAATCCAAGTATCCAATATCAAATTATGTATCTACTCAAAGGTTATCAGAACCTATCAGGGCATTTGCACAAACACTCTCCTCATGTCAAATTCCAAGTAGCATTGAAGAAGCCTTATCTGATCCAAAATGGGCTCAAGCTATAAAAGAGGAATTTGAGGCATTGCAGAAGAATAACACATGGGTGTTAAGCGAGTTGCCTCAAGGGAGGAAGATGGTAGGATGCAAGTGGATTTTCTCCATTAAGTATAAAGCAGATGGGTTAGTTGATCGATACAAGGCAAGGCTTGTAGCAAAAGGATATACACAGAAACACGGGATAGATTATCAAGAAACCTTCTCACCAGTGGCAAAACTAAAAACCGTTAGAGTTTTGTTATCTCTTGCTGCAAATTTAGATTGGCCATTGCACCAACTTGACGTAAAAAATGCCTTCCTTCATGGTGATCTTGAAGAAGAGATTTACATGGATATCCCACCAGGATATACTGTTACATCAGGAAAAGAAATTGCATGTAGATTACAACGAGCATTGTATGGACTAAAACAATCACTTCGAGCATGGTTTGGTAGGTTGAGTTCAGCAATGAAGAAATATGGTTTCCAACAAAGCAACTCTGATCATACTCTTTTCCTAAAACATCGATCAGGGAAGATAACAGCCCTTATAGTCTATGTAGACGACATGATCATTACAGGGGATGATAAAGAAGAAATCTCGAAGCTTCAAGAACAACTGTCAAATGAGTTTGAAATGAAGAATTTGGGAGGGCTCAAATACTTCTTAGGTATTGAGGTAACAAGATCAAAACAAGGCATATGTCTTTCCCAAAGGAAATATACTTTGGACCTACTAGCAGAGGCAGGACTACTAGATTGTAAACCTGTCGATATTCCAATGGTTCAAAATCATAAATTCGGAGAATATGTGGACCAAGTACCACAGATAAACAAAGATATCAACGGTTAGTAGGTAAACTCATATATTTATCTCATACTCGACACGATATTGCTTATCTTTGTGAGTGTCGTGAGTCGATTCGTACCGCCCAAGTGAAGACCATATGGATGCCGTCATACGAATACTTCGTTATTTAAAATCATCCCCTGAAAAGGGACTTATGTTTTCAAGGAATGATCAATTGGAAGTCGTTGGATATACAGATTCAGACTGGGCAGGGAATATCAAGGATAGGAAATCTACTGCTAGGTACTTTACTTTTGTGGGGGGTAATCTGGTCACATGGAGGAGCAAGAAGCAAAAGGTAGTGGCCTTATCTAGTCAATGGTGAATTTCGAGGAATGGTCAAGGGAATATGTGAGCTCTTATGGTTGAAAAAACTTCTAACCGAGATTGGTGTTGCTCCTAACACTGAAATGAACTTATTTTGTGATAACAAAGCAGCCATTGCCATCTCCCACAATCCAGTCCAACATGATCGCACAAAACATGTTGAAGTGGATCGGAACTTCATCAAACAGAATCTTGAAGAAAAAATTATTCAACTTCCATTTGTTAAATCAGAAGATCAATTGGCTGATATACTCACAAAATCTGTGTCTGCAAAGAACTTCTACAACTCACTTGACAAGTTGGGCATAAGAGACATATACGCACCACCTTGAGGAGGAGTGTTGGCAATTGAGTTGTGTGGCAGACAACAGTGCATAAATTATGGCAGATAACAAGCAAAGGTGGCAGACAAGAATAATAGTGTTAATTAATAATGTTGTAATTAGTTTACTTTCCGCTTATCTTAGTATACAAATACTATACTCGTGTATAGAGAAACTACAACAGAAAAAATACAAAAATATAGAAACAATAATTTGACAAGTTTCCTCGAACATGACTCACTTGGGACACCTTAGTCTTTGATTCTCCAAAATTTGATCCTCCAAAATTTGATCCAGAAACTTTCATGCGACCGAGTCAATGCCTTGTACCTAATGAAATGTTGGTGTTCTAAATCTGCTCTCTTTTTATTTTCCACAGTAGTTTCTTATCTTTTCTCTTTTGAAAACAATGGCTAGTAGTGTCACCGTTACTCTTCTATCTCTTTCACTCGTTCTATCTTTGCAAGGCTTGTTTGCTCAGACTGGTGTCAAGTTAGGTTCCAGCATCAAAGCTGGTACCAATTCCACATGGCTGTCATCTTCAGGTGAATATGCTTTTGGGTTCTACCTACTTAAAACTGGTCTCTACCTTGTTGGAGTTTGGCTTAATAGAATTCCTGAGAGAACTTTGGTTTGGTCTGCAAACCGTGATGATCCGGCTAAAATTGGCTCCACTCTCAATCTAACTCTCAGTGGCCAATTTGTGCTTATGCACTCAAATGGGTCTAGACATTTATTCTTAAATCAAACAGATTTAAGTTCTGCTGTGTTGCAAGATAGTGGAAATCTCATATTGAGAAACTCAAGTTCGCATACAATTTGGCAAAGTTTTGAACATCCTACAGATACTATCTTATTGGGCCAAAAATTAGTTATGGGGCAGAAGCTTTACTCTAATGCCAATGGTACATTTGATTACTCAACTGGGAGGTACATGTTAGAGGTACAAGGGTTTGATGGAAACATTGTTTTATCTGCATTTCGATACGCTGATCCCGGTTACTGGTACACTGCTACCGATGGGAACGGAAATGTGAATGTCATTTTCAACGAGAGCACAGCTCTTTTGTATGCTGTGAATGGTGATAAAATAATATATACTATGGGTACGACAAAACAAGTGCCAAATCCAATAAAAGACTACTACCATAGAGTTACTATCAATGACTTTGGGAATTTGCAGCAATTGGCTTACCGAAAACAAAATGGCAGCAGCCAATGGAGGGTCGTTTGGGAAGCTATTACAAAGCCTTGCTTTGTGAATACTATTTGTGGAGTTAATGGGTTTTGTACTTTGCCTGATAACAAAACAGTCACTTGTGGTTGTTTACAAGGATTTTCACCAAGGGATCCAAAAGTTCCCTCCAAAGGGTGTTATCAAAATCCTCTAATTGACTTTTGCTCTATAAAGGTTTCTCCTTCTGATATTACTGTTACTCCCAATGCTGATTTTACAAGTGATATTACTGCTGATGGTGCAATTTCAACTCCTGATGTGAATGGTTGCATCGACGAAATGATCAAAGACTGTACTTGTACTGCTGCAGTTTTCTTCAATTCTATGTCGCAAAAAGAAAATGCCTTTGTTGAATGCTAGAAGAATCAGTCCTGATACTGATAATTCTGTTGCATTGGTTAAAGTTCCTAAGGCGAATGCTAGTAGCCGTGATGATAAGAATCATAATTCACCATCAAGGGTACTACTTGCTGCCCTTTTGGTGCTGTGTTCAATGGTAGCTGTACTCTTTGCAGCTATTGCCATTTACCATCACCCTTTGGTTCAGAAATACATACACAAACGGCAGCCACCAAAGCCGAAAACGGTGGAGATAAATTTGAGGGCATTTTCATTTCAGGAATTGAAAGAAGCAACAAATGGATTCAAAAACAAGCTTGGACAAGGCTCTTTTGGGAAAGTATATGGTGGAGTTGTGAAATTGGAGGATAAAGAGGTTCATGTTGCAGTGAAACAGTTGGAGAAGGTTATTGAAAAAGGTGATAAGGAATTTGTGACTGAAGTTCAAGCAATTGGCCTAACACATCACAAGAATCTAGTGAGATTATTGGGTTTTTGTAATGAGAAAAGTCACAGGCTTTTGGTTTTTGAGCTTATGAAAAATGGGACTGTGTTTAATTTATTGTTTGGGGAAGAGAAAGGACCTAGTTGGAAACAAAGAATTGAGATAGTGATTGGTATTGCAAAAGGTTTGTTATATTTGCATGATGAGTGTGAGACTCAAATCATCCATTGTGACATAAAGCCACAAAATGTTTTACTTGATGACAATTATACAGCTAAAATAGCAGATTTTGGACTGGCAAAACTACTAATGAAGGACCAAACTCGAACAAGTACTGCGGTGAGAGGCACTATGGGGTATATGGCCCCTGAATGGCTCAAGAATGCACCTATCACTAGCAAAGTGGACGTGTATAGCTTTGGGGTGATGTTGCTAGAGATTATATTTGGTAAAAAGCACATAGATTTGCACCAATTGAGTGAATTAGAAGCACAAAGTGATAATATGATACTAGTAGATTGGGTTGAGTCTTCTGTTAGAGCTGGGAACTTGAGAGCTAGTGTGAATCAAGATTTTGAGGTTTTATCAGATTTTATTAGGTTTGAGAGAATGACAATGGTGGGATTATGGTGCCTTTGTACTAACCCAACTCTGAGACCATCAATGAAAATGGTGCTGGACATGCTTGAAGGAGCCATTGAAGTAGGTGTCCCTCCTCAACTTAATACTTAAGCGCTTTAGCCTTACACTATATGGCTTTGGTTTATGCTTTTTAGCTTGGGGATATAAGTTTGCAGGTTCTGTAATTCATTAGACTCATATGGTTTAATAAAGTTAACTACCATGTCTTAAAATATAGATCAATTTAAATTTTAAAGCATAAATATTTGCATCATTCTTTCTTACTCTGATTTCTGAGTCCCTACTCTAAAATGTGTTTACTCACCTCGATGCCGACTAGATATATGAGCAAATGTTAAAAAATATTGGACATATTAGGATACTACGTAATGGGTTTTTGTTATTGTTGCATATATGGTAATTATCCCTAAGGATATTAATTTTGTCGACCACAATGATGTGGTTTTAAAAGTTTCAACAAGGGTATTTACAATTCATTGATTTTTAAAATGTATATTTTAATTCTTTATTTTTTAAGACTAAAATCATATAATTTATTAAAATATATAATTTAATCATCTATTTTTAGTGTATACGGTTAGAGTTATCTGGTTTTTAAAAGTTTTCATTAACTCCAAATAAATTTTTTAAAGGAAAATTTTGAAATTTTGAAAAATAGAATCCAAAAAATAATAAAAATGAAATTTTTAGAAAAAAAAATATTAAAAAAAAAACTAATTCATAGTTGAAATGAAAACAATTCCTAATAATTTTTTTAAAAATGAAAAAGTTTAAAAAATTATAATTTTGAAAAAGCAAAAAATTTAAAAATAAAATTTATGTTATTTATAAAAAGAAAAAAAGAAAAAAGAAAAAAGAAAAAAGAAAAAAAATTGTTGTATACTTTTTTGAATTTTTTTTTCATTGCAAATATAAATAGAATATGCTTTTTATTTATTTATTATGAGAAGTTTCATTTTTATTATTTTTAAAATTTTGAATTTTGAATTTTGTTTTACTTTTTATTTTTTATTTTTTAAAATTTTGAATTTATTCTTATTTTGAGTTTATTAGAATATATTTTTTGATAAATTACAAGAACATAAATATATATTTTTAAAATTTAAAAATTAAAATATATATTTTAATATTGTAGAGACCTTAACCCAATACATAATATTTGAAACAATGTGACAATTAACGTTGAGAAACTATCAACAAAATATTAATAAATAATATAAATTTTTTTGTGTTATTCTCGCTCTCACACATAATAATATTAATAAATTATTATTTATCGTTCATTTTTTTTTTTCAAATAAACTATCATATAATATTTAAATGTTTTTATAATGTTTTTTTAATGAAAAACTAGAATAATATTTTGTGTTTGGTTTTAAAATTTATTTTATTTTGTGACTAAGTTACATAATTTAGTATTTTTCTATTTGTAATAATTTTTTTCTCAATCAAAATTATTACTTTTACTGTAAATTTTTATTAATAATAATTGTATCAAATAGTAATACATTAAAGTATTAATTATATAAATAAAATATATATTTTATACATTTTTATTATAATAATAATAAAAATAATTTTGGCTACATCATTACCCTTATTTTATTAATAAAAATAAATATTACATATAATTTTAAATATTTGTACTAAATATGAAATTTAATATTGTTTTTATATTTTTAAATTTCAATTAAAAATTTTATAATCTTTTAGAATATTATAATAAGAATTAATTGTATGACATAATTTGTTTAAAATTTTATTTTTAATCCAAAAAAACATATGTTATTTTTTTAAAATATTTAAAATAAAATAATACCATTAAATCAATTATACAAAAATTGAAGTGATATTTGCACAAAACATAAATATATATACATTTTAATCGGCAATTTAACCGCATTTTCTGATCAAATGAAGCTTGCCACCGATCACCATAATCCACTTTGCTGAGGAAGAACAAGAAGATCGTGCCAACGTTCATATCACAATTTTTTTGCACAACCAAACCAATAAAAGTAAAAAAAATAAATACATAAACGAAAAATAAAAAATAAAATGATAGTATAAAAAAATTAAATAATTAAATAATTAAATAAATTAATCTAATTCATATTCAAAATCCTAAATAAATTTAGTACTATCATTTTTTAATATAGAAATGTATCTAAATATCTCACACACATTCAAAATAAAGAATAAAAAAATTATTATATATTCTTTGGTTTGATACACTACAAAGAAGAAGAGATTTAGGTACAAATATTATGTTACCATACAAAAAAGTAAACTCCTTATCTGCCGTTCGCCATCTCCCGAATACTTTGCTTATGTAATTGACGTATCAATAATTATCTAATACCAAAAGATATTAAAAACATGTCAAATATTAATTAAACCTAAAATTATGCTTACTTAAATTCATGAACTCTACCTCTTCAACTACCATTTTCAACTTTTAGTCTTCTTTTCTCAACTACTTTAGAGCTACTTTCTCAACAAAAATTAATAAAGTGTGGTATTATTTTAATCTTTTTGTTGATAATTTTGAAATTGATTGATTTTTTATTTATAAAATATATCATTTAATCATTTTAGTTATAAAAAAATTAATTATAAAAAAACAAACGTTATTTATGCATCAATATTTTAATATTTTAATCACTTTAACATATTTTTTGATTTACTAAATGAGTATTTTGATTATTTTATTTGTTTTTCTCCAAAAATAATAAACTCAACCATCTTTCTATTTTTAGGGATGAATATCGGATCCAAACTATCTATTTTTGATAGATTTGAATAAGATCCGATTCAAATATAATTGAAGATTTTAAATTCGAATATAATTGGATGATATAATTTATCCAAACAAATCTAAATTCAAATAAATCGAGATATTTTTAAATGAATAAAGTTAGATTGATATTAAAACTTATTTATAAATTATTGTTATATATAAAACAAATATACATAAATTAAAACTTTAAAATGATATTTTTGTAACAAATATTATTATTTATAATTACATCTAAAAAAATAAAAAAATAAGAAATATGTTTGTACAATTATTAAAATAATAATAAATATTTATATTATTTTTAATCTAAAATAATAATTTAATATAATTTTGGTATTTATAATATTTAAATATAACATATTATAAAATATAATATGTATTTATTTATAATTTAATAGTAATTCAGTTAGAATCGGATAAAACAAATTATAAAATTTATTAATTTGAATCAGATCTAGATCCAAACTAATTGTATAATTTGTAATCCAAATATGATTCAACTATAAAATTTATTAATGCAATTCGATCCGAATCTAATTAATTAAATCAAATTTTTTAATTTAAATAGATTGATTGAATTATTTCCTTACGTTTCTCTTTTTTTACTCTTTTTAATTAGATTGTTAGTTTTATTTTTAACTCTTAAAAATACAGATTTTTATTATATAATTGATCTAAATTTAAATTTAATAATAAATTATTCAAGTTTATTCTTCATCAATGTTTTTATAATAATTAAAATAATTAAAAGGTATTATTTTAATAATTAATATTATTAAATGATACTAATTAAAAATAAATATAAGAAAGGATACCTAAAATTTAATTTTACTTTCACCCTTTTTACATGCCAATATTGCATCCTTTTAAAAAAAACAATTTTACCGAGAGCTAAAGGAAAAGATGATAAAAATAATAGTGACCAAATTAGAGACAATTTTTACTTCATATAAGATAAGTAAAATATTCAATTAATTTAAAAAATTTAAACAATGTGATAAAATTTGAAAAAATTAAATGATTTCGGATCGAAATCAGATTGAATTTGGATTGGATTTTATTAATTTATTGGAATTTGGATTAAAAATATTTTGATTCGTATAATTTAGTCTTATGAGATATATTATAAGTATTTAACCTAACCTACTACTAAACCTAATATCGCCGCCAGCCATCTCTTAACACAAATCCTAATTTTTTTTTTTCAGCTGCCTCCATTGCTGGTTTCAATCGTTCTCGCCAGTCGCTGCTCTACTCTGCTGTTGCCGCTCAGAATAATAGGTGATTCGCCAAATCTTGGTAAACTTATTTCTGAAGATATGCTTTCTAAATCATACACTTTGTGGCTTGTTTCTCCCTGGGTGATTTGTTTGGGTTTTTGTTTTCTTACTATTCCATCTTCAAGTAAGAGTTTTTCTTTTTTCTTTTGTCCTGGCAAGGCTTGTCTATTTAAGTTGATCATCCATTCTATTGATGTAATTTCTTTTGCTATTGCCATTGTAGGTGGTGTTACTTTGCATCCTACATTTTTAAACAAATTGTCTAACTCTATAAAGTCTTTGTTGGCAAAGACATCAGAATTACAACTGTTTGTTACTGCATATGTCACAGCATATGTAATGTTATAAGGTCTAGTTCCTTCTTACATTAAATCTGTTCGTTTGAAATCATGCGCTTAGCTTAACGTATAATCAAACCATTTGTCTTTTAATGATACTGTGAATTTCGGAAATATTTTAAATAACATTTTGCTATAATTAAGATTTCCTTCTATTATTCCCAATAATGCATCTCTTCTGTTATTGATTCTATTGTCTAATACTCCTAAGATTTTAGGTGTATTAATTCCTTTTCTAAAATTTGCTTTTAGCATGATATGTACGCTTCCTATGAAGACATATCCATATTTTTCTTTTTCTTCGTCCTTTTGTATTTTTGACAAGATCTCTTCTTTAGTTAACAGGACAAGATTCGTATTTCCTCTGGTTATAATCCCATATTTTACCAAATATTTTCTCTTTACTCTTCCCAAGAGTGTTTGGTATGAATTGTTGTGAAATCCTTCACCATTTGTTACTATTAATTGCTTTTCTGCAATTTTTCTGAGTAGCTTTTTATCTAAGACTTCGCTTGCTTCAAAGTCTCCTTTGAGTTCCCCTATTTCTAGGTTTTCTTGGTCTATCTCCTCTATATCACTCTTCTGAATTTTCTCCTGAAGATTCATCCGAAGAGATTTCTATTTCACAGAATGATTCATCTGTTTCTATGTCTGAATATGTTACTGGATCATATTTATTTTCTATTTGCTCTATTATAGCTTTTGTTTGTCATGAGACATTCTTTCCATGACAACATTGTAATACATCATGGTTATTTACATAATTATAAAAACCAATATCATAAAACATTATTTTATAAATGGTGCATGTTAATTGAACATTTCATTCGTATTATTAAATTTTTAGTTATATTATATATAAATGTTCAATACATATTTTAAATCACATGGAAAACAAACATGTCCAACATCATTCCACGCCTATGTGCACATTTTTACAATTATTTATTACAAATGTTTAATATTTTTTTTACAACTATACATATGGCTTTAGATAAAGATAAGGATACATTTTATGTGATTGAGGAAGTAAATAAAGATGAAAGTACAACACAACCAACTCAAGAAAAAGATTCTGTAAGTACTCCAATTCTTGACTTTTGCATTTTTTCTAAAGAATATGGTAAAAAAGTTTTCTCTAGATCTAGTAATGAAGTATAGACTTATTTTACGTAAAAAGGGTAGGATAACATCGCAAAACTATATGCAAATATTGTAAGAAACAATATAAATATGTGTCAAGCAAATCTGGCACATCAAATTTGTTTGCACACATTGTGTCATTGGATGTGATAAGTTTCTCGGTAAAGTTCTTAAGAAACAAAAAACTTTAGCTTCCATAAAGAAGAAAGTCTTGTACCTCAGTTTTAATGTTGAAAGACGTAGAGAAAAATTGGTAAGGATGATAATAAAAGATGAATTGTTATTTATTATCCTAAAAGGTGAAAGATTTAAGGAGTTTATTGAAGAGCTATAACCTTTGTTTAAAATCCCTTCTCGGTGGACTATTGCAAGAGATTGCTTGAATTTGTACGTTACTGAAAGAATAAAATTGGAAAAGTTGTTGAATAGAACTAGTAAAAGAATATGTTTTACCACTGATACATGAACATCTTGTCAGAATTTATGTTATATGTATTTAACTACTCAATTTGTTGATAATGGTTGGAATTTATAAAAGAGAATCTTGAACTTTTGTCAAGTTCCAAATCATAAAGGTAATACATTTGGTAGAGCGATTGAAACACGTTTGTTAGATTGGGGCATTAATAGGATATTATGTATTACAGTTGATAATGTAAGTTCTAATGATACTGCATTTATTTGAAAAAATGTGTTAATGGTTGAGGTAATATAATTTTAGAATCAAAACACTTGCACATGCGATGTGGTGCACATATTTTGAATTTAATTGTTGAACAAGTTTTGAAAGAGCATAACATCAATAAATAGGATTTGTGTTGTAAGATACGTGAAAGGATCACCAATTAGATTGTAAAAATTTAAGAGTATTGTTGAAGTGTAAAAACTTTTTATTCAAAAACTTGTTTGTTTAGATGTTACGACAAGGTGGAATTCAACTTATTTGATGTTGGATTTTGCACTTATTTTCAAAAAGCATTTGAAAGGTTAGAGATCACTGATTTAGGGTACTATTAAGAGTTTTGTCGAGGTGAAATTAAACAAGTTTTGACTATAATGGATTGGGATAGTGTTAGACATTTTGTCCAATTTTTGAAAGTTTTTTATGAACCAACATGATTGTTCTCTGGATCTTTGTATGTGACTTCTAATTTCTTCTTGGATCGTATTTGTTTTATTCATGATTAATTTGATATGTGGAATAAATGTGAGGATTAACAAATATTGGGGAGGAATATCTAAAATGAATATGATGTTATTTGTGGATGTTTTACTTGATCTTAGGCATAAAGAGTGTTCTTTATATCTAATTTTGTTAGAATTGTGTAATGTGGATGAGATTGAGGCATCAATGAGTTCAAAGATGGTAAAAAAAAACTTTGAAAGTTATGTATGAGGAGTATCGTAAAGCTTATTTTTCATTAAACACATAAGAATCTTTTCAACTTTTAGAAATGGGTATTGAAGGTCTTGGTTTAGAAGCATATGCATTCCAATTTTATGCTTTTCGTAAGAGAAAACATTTAAAAGAAGTTCATACTATGGAAAACAAATATGAGTTGGAAAAATACTTATAAGAAGTATTGGTTGATATGGATGATGAGAAATTTGAGCTTTTAAGTTGGTGGAATGTTCATTCCTCAAGATTTAAGATTTTGTTTTTGATAGTTCGAGATGCATTGGTCATACCGGTATCTATTGTAGCATTTGAATTTGTATTCTCTACTGGTGGTCGTACAATTAGTCCATACAAGAGTTCTTTATCTTCTACAATGTTGATTTGTTCTCAAAATTAGATTCGTTCATCTCGAATCATTAATATCCAAGAGTTATTTAATGAAATTGAGGTTCTAGAATTAGTTATATTGCATAAAACTTTCAAATATATATTTTGAATATATATAGATTTATTTGTTATCAAATATATATGATTATGTTTATTAGCTCATTATTTATGTATATTTTTAACTTTTGAATTTTTCATCAGGTAAATGTTCTTGATGGTATTGGTGACTTAAATCTTAAATGATTATCAAAAAGAGTTCTTTTTATTATTAATGTTTGGAGAGTGAAGTTAATTTTTGTAATTGATATTTAATTTTTTAGAGTTAAATTATTATAATTTATATTTAGAGTTAAATTATGTAATTGATGTTTAATTTTTTTTCTTTTTGATTATTTTTATTGAATTATTTTTAATTATAAAGTTACCTATATTTTAATTTGTATGAAAAATAATTTTATTTTAGATTTTTTTATGTAATTTTTCATTTTATATGTTTAAATTATATCATATTTGGATTTGTTTGGATTGATATTTATAGTGGTTCATATCGGATTTATATTTCATAATTTACACATTTATGTAATTTTTTTGGATCGGATTTACATTTAAAGCGGATTTGGATTGAATAATTTTTGGATCAAATTGGATTTAGATTTGTTTGGATTGGTATATACATCGGATTGATATATATAGTGGATTGAATTCGGATTGATATTTAAAGTGGATTTGGATTGAATAATTTTTAGATTGGATTTGTATTAAAATTATCTTAAAATTGGTGTATTCAGATTGACATATACATTAGATCAAATTTGAATTGAATAATTTATAATTTATTTTGATCGGATTTAAATTTACTTAAAATTTAAAATTTTTTGTTTTGATTTGATGTTAACTCCTATTTGGACAAATGGGATGGCTACTCGAAAAAAAAAGAACTATGTGTCGCCACTATGTATCTGTTCGGTAATTAGGAAAATAGTACATGAGGTACGTAGTTTTTAAAAAAGTTCTTTTTAACTTTTATTTTAATTTTAAATATATTAAAAACATTTATTTATTTTAAAAAATTATTTTATTTTAATTACATTTTATAGATATAAACATTATATATTATAAATAAGCGGTAAAGTTATCATAAATAAAAATACTTAAGAATTATTGATTTTAAAATAAAAATAAATATTTTTATATCAATAAATGTATCCATTATTAATAATGTAGTATGATTTTTATCTATTCAAATAATAGTAAAATTAAAATAAGTTTAGGTGTATATTTAAAATAAATAAGAAAATTTTAATATAATTTTAAAAAATTTAAGAATTGAAGTACATATTTACAAAAGTTTACGTAACGTCCTCTAGCCACTCGATAATTTGAATTCAATAAGATATAAATAACTGTACAAAAGTTGTGTTTTCTAGAAGTATTCTTATTAATAAAAAGTATGTATATGTAATTATCAATAATCTTAAATTAAAATTTAATTACAACCAAAAACAATGATTGTAGGATAAATATATAAATATATGGATATAGTTACTTTTGTAATAATATATAAATATAATCTTCAAAACTGTTTCTTTTTAATGAATTACATTTAAGTCTTCAACCCGCTACTTCTAAAAAAATTGAAGGATATATATGGAAATAGTTACTTTTGTTTCTGCGTTGATTCAATTATCTTCTTTGAATATTCAAAATTGTAATAATAATATTATTTATTTTATATTTAATTTTATTATAATTATCATTTCATGAGCTAATTCTCACCACAATTATACAAGTAAGCTTCATGGATGCTTTCGTCAATGAAAAGACATTTTTTTCCCTCTCATTTCTTACAAGAATTAAGTTATTTTTATATATCATTAATATATAAATATATTATTATCTTAATAAATATAAAATTTAATAATAATAATAATAATATTTAATATCATTTTTTAAATTCATCTTATATAATATATATATTTATTAAAAATACTTAATGATTATATTCTATTATGTGTTTAAAGAAATATATATGATGTTTTTATATATGAATTACATATAATATAGATATGCTTAAAGTAACTAGATATACATTAATAGATACACATTAATCTGTTACTAGATATACATTAATAGATACACATTAATCTGTTACTAGATATACATTAACAGATACACATTAATCTGTTACTAGATATAAATTAACAATCTCCATCAAACTCAGGGTGGATGTGAGACCAGCTTGAAGTTGTCAACCAAATTACGAGTGCATCATTTAGGAAATACCTTAGTGAAGATATCTGCAAGTTAATCGTTGAAGGAGACAGGGAAAAGTTTGAGAGTATCACAGACAAGATGAGAGTGAATAAAGTGACAATCAATCTCGATGTGTTTAGTGCGTTCATAGAAGACATCGTTGTCAGCAATATGAATGACACTCTGATTATCACAATAAAGAGGAGTAACAAAGGATGTGAACACACCCAAATCATTAAGAAGCCATTGTAGCCAAAAGAGCTCAGATGTGGTATTAGCAAGAGCACAATATTCTACTTCAATACTAGAGCAGGCAATAAAAGTTTGTTCCTTACTTCGCCAAGAAATCAAAGAAGAACCAAAGAGAAAACAATAACCTGTAGTGGACCTACGATCAGTGGGATAACCTGCCCAATCAGCATCAAAGAATACACGAAGTATTAGAGGAGACTGAGCTAAGTAGAGAAGGCCATAGAAGATAGTGCCCTTCAAGTATCGTAGAATACGCAGAACAACAACATAGTGAGTCGATCGTGGAGCAGATAGATACTGGCTCACCTGATGAACAACATAAGAAATATCTGAACGAGTAACTATAAGATAAACAAGGCTGTCAACCAATCGTCTGTAAAGAGAGGGATTAGACAATGGTTCCCTCCCCACGAGGGTGTCAGATGTGCATTAAGTTCAACTGAAGTGTCAACAGTATTACTGTCAGTAAGTGCAGCTTGAGATAAGAGGTCAGATGTATACTTGGCTTGAGTAATATAAAGGCCATCTGTGAAACTAGTGATCTCAAGGCCCAAGAAATAACTGAGATGTCCAAGGTCTTTCATCTCAAACTGTTGACTAAGAAAATCCTTTGGTCCTTGAATGCCACTGAGGTCATCACCAGTTATAATCATATCATCCACATATAGGAGAAGCAAAATGGTGCCTTTATCATTGCAACGAAGAAATAAGACAGAATCATAAGGACTGGCAGTGTAACCTAAGCGAATGATAGTGGAGCTGAACTTGGAAAACCACACTCGTGGAGCTTGTTTAAGGCCATAAAGTGCACGTCAAAGGCGACAAACCTTGTTTGTTTCGACAGAAAGACTAAGAGGAGGTTGCATATAGACTTCTTCATACAAATCCCCATTAAGGAATGTATTTTTAACATCCATCTGAAAAAGGTCTCATTTACTAGTAGCGATAACAACTAAGAGGGTACGAATAAAGGAAATAAGAGCAATTGGAGCAAAAATTTCTTCATGTATATCTAGTTACTTTAAACATATCTAGTTTACGTGTAACTCCTATATAAAGGCACCATGTATATTCCTTTAAATACATAATAAAATATAATAATTAAGTATTTCTAACATGGTATGAGAACGGGTAGAGGTCGAAACAAAACCTAGACTATTCTCATGTATGGTAGAACCATCAACTATATGAATATTAAGAGGATGTGGTGCAAGGTCAAGTTTAGAGAATAAAGATGAGTGAGGTATCATGTGATTACAACATGTAGAATGAAAAATTCAAGTTTGAGACTTACTAGGTAGAATTAAGAGAGTAGTAGAAAGAGATGCATTACCAGCCATTTGAACAGCCTGGGTTATGATCTTCTGCAGTTCAGTGGGGGAGAGGTTGATAGTGGATCTAGAAGACTAGGACTCTGCTGAACTGGAAGGCATCAGCGGAGTAGGTTCAGTATTAGCAACAACAATAGTAGATTTGTTGCGACGGTAACAAGTCTCAATGGTATGGCCATAACGCTTGCAATAATTGTAGAACCTTTTGTTGCTTTGCCTGCGATGATTGTTAGATCTAGAGGAATCACTTGATTGTTGAGGTTGCTCAATGATAGGAGTAGAAAGAGTAATAGCCAAAACATTGAACTTATTCTAGGCTTGAAGGGTTGGAAGACGAGCTTCTTCTCTAGCCAACTCCTTTACAGCAGTATCAAGAGAGGGATAAAGACTGCGATTAAGAAGTTGACCTCAGATAGGCTCAAAGTCCTTGTAAAGTGACATCCAGAACTCATAGAGACGAAATTCATCGCTAACTATAGCATATTTCTAAGCATCTATTGAGCATGCCCAAATTGGATCACAAAGGTCAATTTGGTCTCAAAGGAAGCGAAGCTGATCATAATAGTCATTGATGGATTGGCTTGGTTCCTGTCGAAGTTGATACAATTCAACTACTAACTGATATTTCATGGATTCGTGAGTAATGAAGTACCCTTTGGCCAACATATCCCATATGATTTGGCATCATCAAAGCTGCCCAATAGATTGGAGATAGAGGGAATGAAAGTATTCCAAATCCATGTGAGGATCATGTGATTGTAACTATCTCATTCAATCATGCGACCAAAGAAGATAACATCTTCTTCACTTGCTCATTTGAAAGGAATTATAATTGTACCAGTATAGTAATGCCAGAGCATGCGACCCTTAAGAAAACTGTACATAGCTTGAGACCATGATAAGTAATTCTTGGTCCCTTCTAATATAGTATTGATGGGGCAAGGAAGAAAAATATCTTTTTTATCCATTTAGAAATACAATATACAAAAATGGATTGCAAAAAAGAGATCTATGCAAAAAACTGGGAAGAGAATACCTTATGTGTAAAAAGTCAACAATCAAATGGTCAATTGCATGGTCAAACCATCAACAACGGCACGATGGTCAACAATGACATCTGTAGAAGGCGATGATGACTCTGATGGTTGCGAGGCTTCCAGGGTTGTGTAGATCTAGTCGAGCCAATCATAGTGGTATCTGTAGAAAGGTTATCGGAGCAGGATACACGACAACGACGATGATTGTAGTGATCTGTGTGGTACGAGACTCCTCAACAACTGCGACTGTATACCCAGAAACAATGACTGAAAGACGTCAGAGGTTCAACAATTAATAATTACAATGATTATTGTGACAACAGAAGCTATAAGGGTGGAATAACACTAGAAAAGATAAGACTAATAATAGAAAAATAAGAGTAGTGTTTCTGATACTATGTTAAAAATGTTTTATAATCGTATTATATTCTATGTTTAAAAAAATATAAATGTTGTCTTTATATAAGAGTTATACGTAAAATAGATATGTTTAAAGTAATTAGATATATATTAATAATATTTATATATTTCGTGAGTCAAAGTCGAGTTTTACGGTGAATTATGTAATAATTCAAAATGAATTGAAAATTGAGATGCCAAAAATCACCGCATACTTTTCAAATAATAATAATAAATAAAATTGAAAAAAATATTATATTATATAAAAAAATATCATGTAATTGATTCGTTTTCAATTTGTGTTAACAATTGGAACACGCATTGTCATTCTTCTTCCATAACTTTATTTCTCATCGCTAATGATATTGACATCAATGAAAAGATATTGTACTTTTCCCCTCTTTGATACATGCACTTAACATTAACATATATTATTTTTTAAATTTAAAATATAATTATCATATTAATTAAAATAAATAATATATATATATATATATATATATCGTGAGTCAAAGTCGATTTTTTATGGTAAATTATGACAGTGAACTTGAATTGAAATGAAAAAAATCAAACCACGTACTTTAAAAAAAACAAAAGCCACGGAATATTTTAAAAAATATTTAAAATATTTATTTTATTATAATTATATTCCTAATATATAATAAAAAAAATAAAATTATAATAAAATAAAATTTTAAATTTTTTATAAATAATTGCATAAGCGTAAAAACGTAAAAACGTAATTAAAAAAATTTATCATATCATGCAATTCAGACCCAATCTTTTATGATATTATCAAAACACCAGTGTTTCTCGTACAATGACAACGAAAAAAATTTCCATTATAAATGAAACTTTAATCTGATCGTATTTGCCTGGTGGAACATCTAACTAGGTGTTAGTAAAATTTGATATCAGTAAATAAAAAAATTTCGTAAATTTATTATAATTTTTACTACAATAAAATAAAATTACAAACTTTACTTTTAAATTTATCTCTTATAAAAATATAATAAATATATATTTTAAATTTATGGTTAAAATTTTACAAATTAGTTTTTGGATTTTTTTCCCTAAGCAAAATTTTATGACGAGGTTTTATGTTTTTTATTTCTCTCAACTTGTTTCTTATGAAGTAAAGATTACATCCTCCCATCACAAACTTGCGGACATTAACAGTCAAAAGTTTTAATTTTTTTTTTCTTCTTCTCACTGCAAGTTTTCATTGAAGAATGCTTTTTTATTTTTTTCTTTGTTACTTCACACATGAGATACTATTAAATTTTGATGCTCTTCTCTCATAACCTAAGGAGTATTTGTATAAAGAGGGTATATATTTTATAATAGTTTAAAAAAATTATATATTATTTTTAGTTTAAAAAATAATAAATTAAAACCTATTTAACAATTTATGGATAATTATATTTTTTTCTCTCTTCTCTTCTCTTTTTCAGTCACTTTTTTTTCTTTCTTCTTGAAAAAATCAAACTGTATATTTTTTTCTCTTCTTAAAAAAAACTAAAAATAAAATATTTCTATTTATTAAATTTTAATAAATAATAAATTATTTTTATTTATAATAAAAAATATATAATTTTTTATAACAAATAATTTATCAAAATTTTATTATAAAATAATTTAAAATAATAATAATAAATTATAAAATTTTAAATTATTAAAAACTTTATTAAATAGTTACAACCATTTTTATGAAAAATTATTGATATATTTTTAAAAATAAATTATTTAAGATTAAAAAATTAAAAAATAAATTAAATTATAATACTACATTCTAATATTAATACAATTTATATTTTTATTAAGTTAAAAAATATTATATAAAAACAATTTTATATAAATATAATTAATTAGATATATTTTATTATATTAATAATAAAAATAATTATAATAATATTATATTAGATAATATTTTAACGCAAATTTTGCTTCAAAATGTTCTATATTTTTATTTATATATTGTAGAAAGTTTGATATAGAGGTTTTTAATTTTTTTAATAATTTAATTATTTTTATGAATATTATTTTTTATATTATAATTATAATTTTTTATTAAATATAATTATAATTATATTTAATAATAATAATAATAATAACAAGAATATATTATATTATTTATGAATTATCAAAATACTTAGTATCATTTTCATATAAATTTATATTTATTTTATTATAAAATAATTTATTTTTATTTTTTAAAATAAAACTTTAATATATAATATGATAAAAGTTATTTGTGTATTTAAAATTAATTATAAATTTATAAAATGTTAATATTTTTTATGTTTATAATAATTATGTTTTATAAAATAGAGTTTGATATATTTTTTTATTTATTTTTAAATAAAATTAATTAAAATATTTATCGTTAAGTTTAAGGTTAAAATGTAACATTTTTAAACTAAAAATAATCTTAATCATTTTTTAAACTATTATAAAAAAATATACCCTTTTAAACAAATCCACTACCGTAAGCTTCTTTGCCTTAAATATATTTGTTTTTTCCCTCATTCAAGGTCCAAAATACTCCCACAATGGCATTTGAACTAGTTTTTGCTTGTATTCTGTTTCTTTTAAACATTCATATCTTACTTGCCCAGAATGTAAACTTGGGTTCTGCTATCACGGCTGGTACAAACACTTCTTGGTGTTCTGTCTCTGGAAATTTTGCATTTGGGTTTTACCGAATTTCTCACGGTATGTTTCAATTAGGGATATGGTTTGACAAAAACCCAGAGAAATTACTATCTTGGTCATCTAATCATGTCTTCCAATCAGAGTCTGGATCATCAATCCAACTCACTCTTCAAGGTCAGCTATTGTTAAAACACTTTAATGGTACTATTCAACCCTTATACACTGGATTAGTTCCTGCAAGTTTAGGTGTTATGCAAGATGATGGTAATTTTGTTTTAAAAGACTCAACTTCAAGAGTCATTTGGGAGAGCTTTGATTATCCAAAAGATCACGAAAATTTAGCAGCAAATGTATTTCAGACACGGCGAAAGCTCTTACAATCTTCAGTTCCTGACCCTTGTCAAATGGGTTTAAGCTGTGGTGTAAATAGCTTGTGTTCTGTATTGCCTGATAATTTTACTGTGAAGTGCAATTGTATACCAGGTTTCATTCGAATAGATTTAAAAACTATTTCCAAAGGGTGTCACCCAAAAACCATGGTCAATTATTGTGCAGATCCTTCTATAAGGAACTTTAAGGTGGATGTAATTGATGATGCTGATATCTCGAGTGGTACTTACGTCCACTTGAGTCGAGTTTTTAATGTTGATGCAGATGGTTGTAAGAAAGCTGTAATGGATGACTGTGATACATTGGTTGCTGTCTTGGATAATTCGACTTGTTTTACGAAGAGGATGCCATTATCGGATGGTCGAAATAGTATTTCTACAAAAGGAAAAAAGATGTTTGTCAAGGTTCCACTGAATAATACTAACAATGAACGGGATGTTTCAAAATCTGATTCAAAGGACTCTTTGAAGATTGGGGTTATAGTTAGTGGTGGAATTGCTTTTCTTTGTGGTGTTATTGCCTTCTATTACCATCCTGCAGGTCAGAGTTTGATAAAAAGAAAGCAGACTTCAAATGTTACTGATGTAGGAATTAATTTCAGGCAATTTACATTCCAAGAGCTTCGTGATGCAACAAATGGATTCAGTAAGATTCTCGGCCGAGGTGCTTCGGGGAAAGTCTATAGAGGCAGTCTAAGCTTAAACAACGCTAAGATTGACATTGCAGTGAAGAAACTAGAAAAAGGGATTGAGAGAAGTGAGAAGGAATTTTTGACAGAGCTTAAGATAATTGGCAAGACTCATCACAAAAATTTAGTAAGATTGTTGGGTTTCTGCTTGGAGAAGGAACACCGAGTATTGGTTTATGAGTTAATGCCAAACGGAGCACTTTCAAGTGTACTATTTGAGGAAGGAAAGGTACCTTGTTGGGATCAGAGAGCTGGAATGGCTATTGGAATTGCTAGAGGTTTGCATTACTTGCATGAGGAATGTCATACTCAGATAATTCACTGTGATATAAAGCCTCAGAATGTGTTACTTGATGGGAACAATACTGCAAAGATTTCAGATTTTGGGCTTTCCAAGCTTTTGAACAAAGATCAAACTAGAACTCACACTAACATGAGAGGAACAGTAGGTTATATTGCACCTGAATGGCTAAAATATGGACCAGTGACAGCAAAAGTAGATATTTACAGTTTCGGTTCTATGTTGCTTGAAATCATTTGTGGTAGAAGGCACATTGAATATTGCCAAGATGAGCAAGATTCTACAGAGGATAAACATGTTCTCACGAATTTGATACTAAATTCTGTGATTTCAAAGAAGCTAGAGACTGTTGTATGGCATGACCAGGAAGTGCTTAATGATTTTAAGAGATTTGAGAGAATGGTTATGGTGGCTTTGTGGTGTATTCATCCAGATCCAGTTCTTAGACCTTCTATTAAGATTGTGTTGCAAATGTTGGAAGGAACAAAGGAAGTAGCTATTCCTCCTCTACTTTATGACCATTGTTAGATTTTGTTCTTTAAGATGTTGGTTTTGTCATATAATCTGTTCTAGTTGTTGTTGTTGTTTTTTTTCTTTCTTTTTTTGGATATTAATAGAACATGAAGAATAAAAACTATGTCCTTGTTTTCAATCTTCCTACTTCTGCACATCAAGATACTCCAATATTACACGTTTTAAGCGAAACGATCATTATTTGAAAACTTGATATACCAAATATTAAAGAACTCACCAAAAAAGAAAAACAAGGGAAATTAAACAATGGCTAGCAGAAATTTGATGAGTACCTGAGGCTCCAAATTATAATGATCACTATTATACTTTGTGAAAGCATCTCGGTTTTGTGGTGTGGATAATAATCATGAGATAAAAGAGGTGTCGAAGCTGAACATGGAATGGATCCATAACTAGAGATGCAAATGAGTCCGATTAGGTATTGTTCAAAAGATTTTTTTTAAATTAAAATATTATTTGATAGGGTGGATTATCTATT
The DNA here is from genome assembly GCA_030763125.1 of Hippophae gyantsensis. NCBI lineage: Eukaryota > Viridiplantae > Streptophyta > Magnoliopsida > Rosales > Elaeagnaceae > Hippophae > Hippophae gyantsensis. The sequence goes on from CM061033.1 coordinate 43,713,568, forward strand.
TTAAATTAATTAATAAATAAATAAATATTATATATTGTAAGAAAATATTTTCTTATTTTCTTTTTTAGATATTTCTTATTTATAATAAACACACTTCAATTTTTATATTACCTTTTTATTAATATTATAATTATATAAATTTTAATAAAATTTTAGTAATTTTATAATATTTTTTTTATATTATTAACTTAGTTCTATTTAAATTGAACATAATTTACACATTCATTCGAAAATCTATAAAACTTCCTTTTATCTAGGAATAAAAATAAATTTTGAATTAATTATTCAAAAATTAAAAATAATAATATCGTTTATAATAAATATAAAAAAAAAATAGATATGAATTGAACTTTAGTTTAACAAATTTAAACAATAATATATAAATTTATGAAAATTATACTATAGAGAAAATTAGATTTATAAAAATGTAAGAGAGAAAAATTATAAAAATGATTATTTATATTATAAATTTTTTTAAATAAATAATTGTAAAAATTAAAAAAATGTTTTAAAAATTTATATTTTTTTTAGTTATAAAATTTTAATTTTAAAAACATTTAGATTTGAATTATTCACGGATAAATCTAATATGATCTAATTCGTTAAAATTTAATATGATTTATTGATCTTATATGAAAATTATGATCCGATTCGATTATTACAACAAGCTTCTTGCATCAGGTTCAGCTTTATCAGTTTCACACTTTCACTAATTTTAGCCGTACCATCCCATCAAGTATAAGGTCAAGATAAATTGTACGTTATTCCTCATATTGCTCTTATCATTGTTATTTTCACAGTACACAACTTATGATAAAAGTAATAATCAATTATATATAAAGTTATAAATTTTTCATGATTTTTCGTAATAATTAAAAAGGTTTTTTAAACAATAAACTAATTAATATAAAGTACACAACGAATAATAATATGCATTAATAAATAAAGTAATTTTTATATTCATTCGGCATAAATATACAATTGATCTATATTGTTGGAGATTGTTGTTATAAAGCTCCTTAATTTAAGGAGTAAATTAAGGAGCAAAACAAGGAGTAAAACATGGAGCAAAATAAGGAGCTTAATTCAAGGAGCAATTCAAGGAACCATTAATTTAAGGAGTAATTCAAGGAGTGAATTTTCCTATAAATAGATGTGTAATTGTAATGAATTAACTATCCAAAGTGTTCATTCCAATTGAGAGAAAAGTTTAGAGAACAAAGTTTTTGTGAGAGAAAATTGAGAGTAATTTTCTTGGGTGTAATTGGGTTGTGGGTTGTGAGTGTTGTAAACACCTTGTGTAATCTCTCCTCTTTCAGTAAAAAGATCTGCAGCAGGTCCGGAGACGTAAGCAAGATTGGCCGAACTCCGTTATCAAATTTGTGTGTTATTTTTCTATTCTTGCTTTCTCATAAGTTTGACTTATCGGAAATTTGCGTTATTTCTCAACAACTGTTATCAGAGCTTTTGGTGGTGATTTCTGTCAATTTCTTGCAAAGTTACTATTCACATGAATAGTGAATTACGTGAATAGTGAAATTTTGTTGACGATATTTGTTCGTTGACGGAGGTGTTCTAATACACGGTGGTTTGCAGAAATAGTCAGAAATGATCCGGAGAAAGTCAGATTTGAGTGGGAGCAATGGCCGCAGATGAAGGAAGGGTGAAACTCAAGAAATTCGATGGCACAGACTTCGGGTTTTGGAAAATGCAGATAAAGGATTATCTGTATCAAAGAAATCTATATCAACCTCTCTCAGGGAAGAAGCCAGAGGCTATGAAGGAAGAAGATTGGAATCTTCTAGATAGACAAGCCCTCAAAATTATTCGATTGATGTTATCCCATAATGTTGCTTTCAACATAGCAAAGGAAATGACCACAGCGGGTCTTATGGCAGCTTCTCCAATATGTATGAGAAGCCATCAGCTTCAAACAAAGTGCACTTGATGAGGCGTTTGTTCAATTTGCGGATGACGGAAGGCGCATCGGTAGCTCAACATCTCAATGAACTCAACACAGTCACAACCCAGTTGAGTTCAGTGGAAATTGAATTCGATAAAGAAGTACGAGCATTGATACTTTTGTCTTCTTTACCAGAAAGCTAGAATGCTACTGTTACGGCTGTGAGTAGCTCGTCGGGAAGCAATAAGTTGAAATTTGACGATGTTCGTGATTTGGTTCTCAGTGAAGAGATCCGACGTAGAGAGTCAGGTGAATTGTCAACCTCTTCAGTTTTGCATACAGAGTCAAGAGGAAGAAATTCAACCAAAGGGAATGGACGTGGTAGAATAGACTACCGAGATAGATCAAAGGACAGGAGATCCAAATCCAGGAATCCTAATAATTCCCATAGCTCGAAGACTATCGAGTGTTGGAATTGTGGAAGAACCGGACACTACAAAAATCAGTGCAAGAGTGCACCGAAGGACAAACAAGTGAAGGCAGAGGCAAATGTTACTTTCACCTCGGGAGGGGATGATGCATTGATATGCTCTTTGGAGAGCAAGGATGAATCTTGGGTGCTAGACTCTGGAGCATCGTTCCATGCTACTTCACAGAAAGAATTCTTTGAGAAATATGTCCCCGGAAATCTTGGAAAGGTATATCTTGGTGATGATCAACCATGTGCTATTATTGGAAAAGGTGTAGTGAAGATTAAGTTAAACGGGTCTGTTTCGGAGTTGAAGGATGTCAGGCATATTCCCGACCTCAGAAGGAACTTAATCTCAGTGGGGCAGTTGGCCAGTGAAGGCTACACTACGATCTTCCATGGTGATGATTGGAAGATTTCAAAGGGTGCAATGACAGTTGCTCAAGGCAAGAAAAGTGACACTCTTTACATGACAGTAGAAACACATTGTTCAATCACAATTGCAGCAGGCAACGAAACACCAAACATGTGGCACCAGAGACTAGGCCATATGAGTGAGAAGGGAATGAAGATTATGCATTCAAAAGGAAAACTTCCAGGTCTACAATCTATAGAGATGGACATGTGCGAAGATTGCATACTTAGAAAGCAAAAGAGAGTCAGCTTTCAGACAAGTGGCAGACCCCCAAAGAAGGAAAGGCTAGAGCTTATTCACTCTGATGTTTGGGGACCAACAACCGTCTCATCCATTGGTGGGAAACAATACTTCGTGACTTTCATCGATGATCACTCTCGGAAGGTATAGGTTTACTTTCTAAAGCATAAGTCTGAAGTATTTGAGGCTTTCAGAAGATGGAAAGCTATGGTGGAAAATGAGACGGGTTTGAAGATCAAAAAGCTCAGATCCGATAATGGTGGTGAATATGAAGACACCAGATTCAAAAATTTCTGCTATGAGCACGGGATCAGAATGGAAAGAATTGTGCCAGGCACACCTCAACATAATGGTGTAGTTGAGCGTATGAACTGAACGTTGACAGAAAGAGCCAGAAGCATTCGTATACAGTCAGGTCTACCGAAGCAATTCTGGGCAGAAGCAGTGAACACGGCAGCTTACTTGATCAACCGAGGCCCATCTGTTCCATTGGAGCGTAGAATACCAGAGGAGGTATGGAGCGGAAAAGAGGTGAAACTATCACATCTAAAAGTTTTCGGCTGTGTAGCATTTGTGCATATCAGTGATCAAGACAGGAATAAGCTTGATCCAAAATCCAAGAAATGCACATTCATTGGCTATGGTGAGGATGAGTTTGGCTACCGTATTTGGGATGACGAAAACAAGAAAGTTATCCATAGCAGAGATGTGATTTTCAATGAAAGGGTGATGTATAAGGATATGCATAAAATAGACGCCAATGACTCAGAGCAGAATGAGTCAGTATTTGCAGATGCAAATGATGTCCCAGATAATTCCATAACAGAACCAATTGTAACAAGTCCTCAACCAGAGGAACTTGTTGGACAGAGTAGTACACAACATTCCGACATACCACAACCTCTTACTCCAGCTCCTATATTGAGAAGGTCTTCTCGACCTCATGTGCCTAACAGGAGATACATGAACTATATGTTGCTGACTGATGGATGGGAGCCTGAATGCTATGATGAAGCTTGTCAGACTTGAGATTCCAACAAGTGAGAGCTTGCTATGAAAGAAGAAATGAAATCTCTCATCTCTAACCAGACATGGGAACTAGCTGAGTTACCTATGGGAAATAAGGAACTTCACAACAAATGGGTGTACCGGGTGAAAGAGGAGCATGATGGTTCAAAAAGATACAAAGCACGCCTAGTTGTTAAAGGGTTTCAATAGAAGGAAGAAGTTGACTACACTGACATTTTCGCTCCCATTGTGAAGCTCAATACTATCAGATCAGTGCTGAGTATTGTAGGCATTGAAGATCTTCATCTGGAACAGTTGGATGTGAAGATTTCATTCCTTCATGGAGATTTAGATGAAGAGATATACATGTACCAGCCAGAAGGTTTCTCAGAAAGAGGGAAGAAGAATATGGTGTGCAGACTTAAGAAGAGTTTGTATGGCCTAAAACAAGCCCCGAGACAATGGTACAGAAAGTTTGACAGCTTTATGCACAAGGAAGGTTTCCAGAAGTGCAATGCTGACCATTGTTGCTACTTCAAGAGATATAGGTCCAGTTATATCATTTTACTACTTTATGTTGATGATATGTTAGTAGCAGGTTCAGATATGGATGATAT